>CM073585.1:28496013-29732888 GCA_037074715.1 Magnolia kwangsiensis | reverse complement strand
AACGATTCAGATATGCAAGATTGATACGTAGAAGAGCTGGGAAGAATCTCAAGAAGAAACAACAAGTTCTCTCTTACTTTCTCTCTCTTTTCTCTCTCTTGAATTGACTAGGGTTGGAAATTCGTATGGGATTTGAGAATGAGGGTTTAAGGTCTTTTTATAAGCCTAAAATTGATGAAAATAGCCCTAAGGCCAAGGTATACTTAAATTATAACCAAATCGGGCTCTTTCTGATCCAACGAAACACTTTTGAAGGTCCTCTTATCAAATGTGGTCAGACTTAAGCTCACTAGTATTGGATCTTAAGTAAGTTAAGTTTTCAGTCTGATCGAGTTTCTAGATCGACCGTGGCGGACCAATTTCAGTTCAACGGTCACCGAAACTCGATCAGGGCCACAAGTACTTTGACATGTATGGGCCATCTTCCTTGATCCGAGGGTGTATTTGGGTCAAAATCCAACGGTCAGAATGCTTATAATTGGTCCGCAAGTGACACGACTCAGATTACTTAAATTTATATTTAATTTTATAAAAAACTTTACTTTCTCACACTCTTCACTCCGGACTTAAGGAAATCATCTCTAGACATCATTTGGTCTTAATTTTCGAGGCGATTGTCAAGTCCAACTAGGCGATCATAACTGTCTAAGTTCATTGCTATCGAACTTTCGACGTGCGGTCCAGGTCTGATATAAAGTTTCAAAGTACTCCCGAGAGTAACTGGATTTAGAGTTGGATCCTAGATTTCTACATAATGTAGAATTAGTGGTCCTACTCATTTTAGGTCTTGTAGTTCATATTTAAAGTTGTTCAAGCTAATTCTACTGAGTATTCAGTTTAGTACTTAACCAAATTCTACCCTAATTATGGCAGAATATGGTCCTAGGGCCATTCCATGCCCTGTTTTTAGTACTTCTAGTTGTTATATTATTTTAATTATTTTTTAGCAGTTCATCATCAAGTTTACCCTGTCTTCACCAAATTTTATAAGATTTCATATCGTAGAAAAATTCTAAAAATTCCAGGAGCAGCAGCTATCCAACAAGTAATTTTTGGATAGTTGTTACAACAACCTACTTTAAACTATATTAAATATTTAATTATATTTTTTACATATTTTTATATAAAACTAGACTCATTTAGCTTCAATTTAGTTTTTTAATCACCTAAATCGGAGTTATAATGAGGGAGATATAATTTTTCAAAGTTGGATAAAATGTGCTAAAAAATATAAAAATGAGCTGCCTAATCCGCTGTACGGATGAGGCCTCGTCAAACCGGCGAGCCCCTCGCCGGTCACTAGAATTTTTGTGAGGGCTCTCCCTAGGGGTGAGGTCCTCCCCCCCCCCCCCCCCCCCCCTCGGGATGCCGAAAACATGTGGGACCCAATTGAGCCGTTTGGGCCCACGAGTCCGTCAAGGCATTTATCGGGTCTCATTTGCAAACTGGAATGAGTTACGTGACGTAAAATATTTAATTTTAGGGTATGAGAAGCTAATCTATCCAAATAACCTATCTACATCATGAGATTCCAAAAATTCAATAGTCAAAATTCCATTTTATTCATATATGTGCCATTTATACTAAGTTTTAATTTAAGTATAGTTCTTCACCATTTAAACTTTAAAATTTGTGTCTAATATGAAAGTACTTGGAGAAATTTGAAGAATGAGGTGGTGAAAGGTGAGATTTCGAAGGAATGGGTTGAAAATCGACTTCTTTGGCTTTGGAATTGAGTTATGAGAAGTTACCAAGGTGTTATGGTTTACCCATTGCCTAAGGATGTGTAATTCTAGGTTGGCAAAATTCCAGGGTGTTACACTTCCTTATGAAGATAGTTCATCACCACATAACATTCTTAGTATAACTCCATGATTCATGCCCATATGCATCATATGTATGCTTGATATGAGGATTGTTTTGTCATAACATGTGTCGTTGGGCTGAGACATCTACGGGACTCCTTATGAGATGGAGTGCCGCACATGATTGCGTGGTACGCATAGGACTGATGCATGAATGGATGACATGACTCATGCATCTAGCATTTATGTGACATGATCACTGTACACACTAGCAATATCAGGGTCGTGGCCTTCACAAGCACATCGTGGATGGCCGGATTGGATACCAAAAATATTGGCACTAGCAAAGGCACATAAGATGTCCTTGAGTGAAAGTCTAACAAAAGTTTTAGTACTAGGAGATGCTCTAACATTTAGACCGAGTGAAAACATGAGTGCATGAGTGCTGAATACTAGTATGTCGCGTCTTTCACTGCGTCATGGTCGTTTGGAAGGGGTGTTGAAAGTGCCCTGGTTTGTCAATTAGCGTGAGTGTTGAGTCAGTTAGACAGAGAAGCTCTATAGGAAGATCAATCAACCGTTTTCCTCAACCGGATGCATGCCCGAACTCGCCACAGGTAAATTTAAGCCTCACACCCCATGTCCTAAAACACCAGGTAATTAAAACCCTTAGAATTGATTAGAATATCATAGGGTTTTTAGGGTTAGAAAACTTTTTTAAACTTTAGAAAAATTTCTAATTTTTCTACCACTGTTGATTTATCGATAGACTAATTGATATAATCGAGAAGTGCTATTGATGTCCTCGATGCTCAATTGATACTATCGAAATGAGGAGAAAAGATGTCCAACAATCACATATTCTTCTGGATGGAATTATCAATGTATCGATAGCTGTATCAATAACATCGAAATTTAAAACTAGAGTTTATCAAAATTGACTCGATTAAATCGATAGAAGAGATGTTGTGTCTCTATTTTTCTAAAGAAAAATCATAAAATCTTCAATATGTCAAAGTTCTCCTCGATATCCTTGGAATTCAAATACCGATGATATCAGAAGGCCTTCGATGATATCGATCTTTCACACAGTTTTCCAACAATATTTTTTAGGTTGTGTTATCTTGGATTGAGGGTCACTCGATAGAATCGATATTCAAATATCGATGATATCGAGTCTGGGTGGATTGCATTGAAAATGGACATAAACCATCCAACAAACTTAAATGGAAAATCCTTGGGATTTATCGATACATCGATAAGACTACCGATATCATCAACATTCAAATTCTGATGATATCGAGTGTACCTCGATCATATTCTTGACCTAAAATATTTTAAAGGAAAGTCTCTCTCATTTTTCAAATGTCGAGGAATCGATCCTCGTGTCGATAAAATCGGAGTTCGAAATCTGATGACATCGACGTAGGTTTGATTCCCTCGACCAGCTAGTAAAATATTTCAAATGTGTTTGACATTTGAGTTTGTGTCATCGAGTGGCCAGTCGATACAATCAAGAGTATATGCTCGATGATATCAACCCTTCTCGATGATATCGAACTCTGTCATAAATGTGACCATTTTATATCCGTTGGAACCTTTTGCATATTTATAGAGAGCTTGTCCTTAGTTGGTGGTAGAGAGAAGAGAATGCTTTTGAGTGTTTAACCTTAGATCATATACCCAAAGCCCTTTCTCTCATGGAAGTTCATCCTCCAATCCACCCTCAACATTAACATTCAATAGAGTGGATTGGGGAATGAACTTCTACATTCAAGGATCCTCCAGCTACCACCTTAATGACAAATCATTAAGCCGGGATGCCTTGAATGCATAAATGATTGTAATCACTTTATTTCCCTTATATGAAAACTTTCAATAAAGTAAGATTCCTTACAACCTTGATCCAACCCATCGCCATGTATTGGTACATCTTCTGAGTTACGGTTTAAGGAAGTAGAAGTTTCTTCATTAACAAAGGAGGAGATCTCCAATGATGCGCTAAATGAAGCTCATATACTTATCTGTAAGTCATTATAGTCTAGAGGACCCTTGTGATCATTCCTTTGTAAGATTGGGTCTAAGGTGTTTCTCATCCCTTGTAAGTCCTTTAGGAGGCCTCCGGTGGGAGTGTACGTGGTGGGTGCGTTGTGTTGACCCTTGCTCTGTAGAGAGTATAAACAGTTAAGGTCTCGTAGAAGGTCCTTGGCCAGTGTGCCTAAAAGTGGGTGCTTTGTGTTGACCCTTGCTCGTGAGAGCATAAACGTAAGAGGTTCCTTATGTGGATCCTTGGCCAGTGTGCCTAAAATCGGGTGTTATGTGTTGACCCTTGCTCATGGGAGCATAAACTGTCAGCTTAGGTGTAGGTTGTATTAGTTAGAGGTGAACCTGATTGAAAACCTCTGGTTTGAGGTGAACCTGTTGTGAAACCTCCTTAGTGAAATCTAGTACGCTCAAAGGTTGAGTACGGTTTCCAAGAGTGGAGTAGACAAATAGTTGGACTGCTGTAAAATGACTGTGTTTGAGATTGCTATTGTCTTCCATTTACTTATGTGATTTCCTTAAATACTTTCATATTTGATTATTTGATATCACACCTCACACACACATCCACAGTCATATCTATCATAAAATATTTTGCATATTGTTCATGTATCAAATAGTTTATGATTGGATCCTTTACCGGGCTTGGAAGCCAGTAGAGTTACTCTTGAGTAATCCTAATATATGCTTGCTGTTAGGATTAGAGTGATAGGATTTTAAATTGTTATAAAATTATTAAAAAATTCTATTCATCCCCTCTAGGACATATTGACATATTCCTACTTCAACTAAATCAGTCTTTACAACAATTTCAATTAGTATCAGAGTGGGTCTCTCTCAAAGGGCTTCACCGCCTAGAGAGTGATCTTGACTGAAGTTGGAAATATGGCCAAAGGAGAGGGCTCATCGGTCACTAGACTTCTAATATTTGACGGATCAAATTATGCATACCGGAAGGCTAGGATGCACTACTTTCTGAGATCTATGGATCATGATGTTTGGAAGATTGTTGAAAGAGGATATGTGCCACCTACTGAACAAGTAGTACTTGAAAATGGCACAACTATCACCAAACTAAAATCTAAAGAAATGTGGATAACATTCGACAAAGAAAAGTAAACATCTGAAGGTAAAGCTATGAATGCTATCTACTGTACTATGTCCCAATATATTTTTAATCAAATCAGTATGTGTGGGAAAGCTAAAGAAGCATGGGATTTGTTGGAAATAACCCATGAAGGAACAAACACTGTGAAAAGATCTAGACTACAACTCCTAACATCACAGTTCAAAAGCCTCAAAATGGAAGAGCATGAGACTTTCATAGAGTTTTACACAAAACTGAATATCATTTGTAACTCCATGGGTAGATTAGGTGAGAAAGTTCCGGTCCTAAAAATCTATAGAAAAATACTAAGATCATTACCGGAATAGTTCAATCCTAAAGTAACAACCATTGAAGAATGTAGAAACATAAATGAAATGAAAGTAGAAGAACTTATAGGTTCCCTACAAACATTTGAACTACACTTCAAACAAACCCATAAATCCAAAACTATTGTCCTCAAAACATCAAAGAACACACCAAATGAGGACAGTGAAAGTGAAAGAGAAAATGAAGATGAAGAAGTGGTTCTATTGGCACAACGGTTTAGAAAATTCTTTCAAAAAAATCGTGGCCATCCATTTAAAGGAAGAAAGGTGGACAAAAAATATTCTGCAGGTAAATTTAGGAAAAAGACCAAAGAACCACAATGTTATATCTGTCAGAATTTTGGACACCTGTCCACTGATTGCCCAAACAGGAAAACTAAGGGTAAAGCAATGGCTACCACATGGGATGATACAGTAAAGTCAACTCGGAATCTAACGACTCAGAGAGTGATGGAGTTAAGAAATCTTTGAAAATTCTTATGGTCTCCACTGCTCCAATCATTCCCATTGAAACTGAGAACGAGGAAGAACCATAAGCCACTGAATCATTTCCATCAGACAATGAGAAAACTAAAAAGGAAGAAGAAGAAGAACATAATAAACTACAAGATACTTACAATCAATTGTACATCCATAGCATTAACATTGTTAGAAGACTTGGAATATTTGAAAACAAAAAGGAATTTCTAAAAAAAGATCTAGATAAAAATCTAAAAAATGATACATATCTAATTAATGATTTACAACAATATCATTAAGATAATGATAGACTTGAGAGAATTAACACCTTCCTTAAATCTGAGTCTGAAAAACTAAACAAACAGGTTGAGCAATTAAAAGACAAAAACATGCTTCTTCAAAATGAAAATCATACACTCTTGTTTGATTTAAAAGAATCCAGAAAAATCACTTAGATAAACTATAAGTTTTCTCAGAGTGGTGAGAAGTTAGAAAAACTCTTAGGTATGGGAAGACCTGGAAAGTACAAGAGCGGCTTAGGATATGATAAATTTAAAACAAAGATTGGAAATGCAATACCAACAATTGAAAAATCTGTTGCTTCAGGTAGTAATATAAGAACTACTCCAGTTTGTCATTTATGTGGTGATTCGGGTCATTATAAGTTTGAATGGTTGACACCTAGGAGGACTCAATATAACTATGGTCAAAATCGTATTGGTAAATTCAAACCAACCAGAGAAATACAAAATGTCAAGAGTCCACCTAGGAATATGAGAAATACACACCCATCACCATATAGAATGAATGACAGCGTGAAGGAAGTATTGAATCAAGTGGCTAAATCTACCATAGTAAAAACTCCTGTCATAAAATGGGTTCCAAAAGAAAAGAAGAATTGTCTTGTTACTCATTCAAACCATATATCAGGCAATGAAACTAAGTGGCATCTGGATAGCGGATGCTCAAGACATGTTACAGGTGACAAATCTCTCCTTACAAATTATTCAGATCTTAAGAATGGGATAGTCACCTATGGAGACGGAAGCACTGCTAAGGTAATTGGAAAGGGCATTATTAAAGGAATAAATTTGCTCAAAATTGAGAATTTTTTTTTCATAAAAGGATTAACACACAATCTTCTAAGCATTTCTCAAATATGTGACAATGAGCATGTGGTTACATTCAACAAGGAAACATGCAAAATCCTAGACCTCTTAGGAAAATTAGTGATGAAGGGTTCTCGCACAAATAACCACTGCTATGTCATCAAAGGTAAAGGAAAGGATGATCCCTATGCCTAGAAATACTGAGCATAGAAAAATAAGTCCAGGACATGCAACAAGATCTGGATATTTACTGAAATGATGCAATTTTTGTTGAGCTTCTAATGATACATCTGAGGTCATAAAAGTTTTTCCACGTATACTGTTTAACTCATAGATATACTAAAGTATACATGAAGGGTTGTCTGAATGCTGAAAATTGAAAAGATTCACCTTTGATATGCCTGTCGATACATTGAGTGAACTTTTCGATTACATCGACCGAGAATCAATACCATCGATGAACTCTTGAGTAGCTGAATCACCGGGTCGGTTGGTCTTCCCTTTAAGTTTCATTGAAAATATCAAATAGGGTATATTGATATCATCGAACCTATGCTCGATGATATTGAAGGTTACTGCTCAATTAAAGTCGGAAGAAGAAAAAGGGTCTCACTTGTTTAACACTGCATCTCTCTTAATAGTTTTGGTTTGTTGCTTTTGTTGGACTCTTGCATCTCAAGCAAAAATGTCTAAAGGACTGGTTCTTCCACAACGTTCCTCAATGGAGAGCAAGAAAGGTAAGAAGAATGCAACTGGCTCATCTCCATTTTTCAACTTAAACTTTGTGGTAGAACAAACAGTTCAGAGGAAGTGTATTGAACCCTTTGGGATCATCGATCTCTTAGAACTGATTGGGTGGGGGAATATCGTGAATTTTGGTGGAGGATTTTAGCATAATCTTGTGCATCAGTTTCTGAACTTAATTTACAATGTTGAAAATAATCCTCCAATCGTTTCAGTCACTATCATAAATCGGATTGAGCACATCACCCCTAGACTAATAAGTCGTCTAGTTGGTGTCGAAGTCACTAGGATACCTGTATCAGAATGAAATATGAATGGTCTTGGTGTATGGGGAGAAGTTACTAGAGCACTATGTAATGGTGCTATAATACTAAGAAATGCACAGAATGTTCTTCATGTTAAGCATCTCAGTCCTGCATATAAAATTCTTCACAGCATCTTCAGCACAAATGTCTATCCCCGTGAAGTCTCTGGCAACAAGCTTTTTCCATACATTCTTAATGTTCTATACGATGTTCATCTCGGTATTCATGTGTGCCTACCCACTCTCATTCTACAACAATTAATTCGAGTGTCTTCAGACGAATCCATCACTACACTTCCATTCCCATGTCTTATGTCCAAGCTGTCATGACAATTTGGGCTGCCTCCTACAAATGATCGCCCGCGCCTGTGTGCTTGGTTCAACCACGAAGACATCTGCAATCTGAATATTGTTAACAAAGCACTTCGTGGGGGAAAAACTGATTCAATCTCAGGCAAAGGCTATCCTGTGCACAGCCCCAACTCGGTTTAAACCACTTAGGCTGTCACAAAATGAGACATTGTATAGGACCTTCTGAATGGACAATCTCACATGATAAAATGCTTGATAATTGCGAATCCTGTCTTTCAGAGATCAAACACATGTTGATGACTCTGCAACATGTTTCAAAATAAATTCTAGATTCCTTACCATCATAATAAAGGCTTTCGTTGTCTATAGTACGTCCTCCATGTCATCACATACCTTGAGTCTCTTTGAAATGCTTGGGGCATAAATATCTTTTTGAATGCCCTTCACTCATATATATGTGTGTGATGCATTACTAACTTACAGAGTTTGACAATTTTTTATTTTTTTTTAGTGTGATATCCTTTGAGTGAGGAATATACTTTAGTTTGGGTGCCCATGGATAAGGCCTATTTATTTTTAGGATAACTGTTATATTACTGCCAATCTTGGGCAGTATATATGTATTGGATATTCTGGATCTGGCTAGTTATAGTTCACACATATTTACTGTCATTTTGACATTCCCTGTGTTATCTAGTTTATATCATATATGGGATGTGATGCGTGTGATGTTTCATCTTTTGATTATCTACTTATCTCACTGCTTTACTTGGTCTACTATGCATACATGGTTGCTGAAATGTGATATTTGTCTTACATCTATCTATTCTATGCGCATGATCTCTAAATGATGGTTCTCTCTAATACTTCACACTTCAGTCAATATTTACTGCTATATTTACCTTTACTAATGACTAAAAAAAAGGGGGAGAACAAATCAAACAACCCGATGGAAAAATTATGTATATTCATTTGTGAATGGTGATATAGGTGTTAGGGGGAGCAGCTGCACCAAGATAGGGGGAGTTTGTAGTTAGGGAGAGCAGCTTTTGAATATTTGTGTATATGAACTAGATAACATTATACAATTGTGTAAAGTTCATGTACACACAATTTAAAGTGTCAGTATAGAAGTTTTTGTAGGGTGTTTCAGTATTTTGTCACATAATTGACAAAGGGGGAGATTGAAAGTGCCATAGTTTGTCAATTAGCGTGAGTGTTGAATCAGCTAGACAGAGAAGCTCCATACGAAGATCAATCAATCGTCTGCCTCAACCAGATGTGTGCCCGAACTCGCCATAGGTAAATCTAAGCCTCACATCCCTTGTCCCAAAACACCAGGTAATTAAAACTCTTAAAATTGATTAAAATATCATAGGATTTTTGGGGTTAGAAAACTTTTTTAAACTTAAAAAAAATTTCTAAGTTTTCTACCTCTGTCGATTTATTGATAGACTGATCGATATAATCGAGAAGTGTAACACCCTGAAAATCGGGGGTCGAGTAAAAACCCAACTCCCGAGTTCCAAAACGTCACTTATGCAACAAATATGATTATGATTTAGATGTTGTCTGAGTTAGTGCATTAACATGAGTGAGATTATACCAAAACTGTAATTCATACTCCAGATCCAGTGATAAAATGCAAGGGGAAGACTAGAAGATATATATATATCACTATCTGAAAAATAAAACAATCTCGATCTGTCTCCAAAGTATGAATGTATCTCTAAGTCACATATACATATATCAAACAAAAAATCAAATGTCATACGATAGTCCAACTAGAAAAATCCCGCTGATCCAGGCCACCTATGCGAAGCCGTCAGAAAACTGCATGTACGAGAACTCGCCCTGGTCCTCGTAGTAGTTCGGCTCCACATCCTAAATCGCCTCACTATCTGCATCTAAGACAGACTCTAGTAGGTGTTGCAAACACCGTGGGAGTGAGTGATCAACTCAGTGGAGTCATAGAGCAAAGATTAGCATGTTATCAAATCAATCACGTAATAGTAAAGAAAATAATCAGACATTCCTAGATACTGTTATTAATACAAGGATGAGATGCAGTAATGATGCGTGCCCTCACCGACATACTCCCTCATGCGACACAATCTTACATCCGCGACATGCTTTCTTCTCTTAGTGCTCCACATCTTCCAGGCACATGCAGTGCGATATGAATATGATTACCGAATTTTTATTAGTCCTTTCATACAGCAGTATTGGAAAACTATGGTACTTCCCTTATATCATTCCCAAAACAGATCCTATCTAGGGTCGTCACTCTTAGTAGTCTCATACGATGATATATTTCTAGGTCCCTGCAAGGGCTGCCAGGGCTGTTGCACGCACTCGTTGCATTGCTCCCCCATCACCTTATCAATATAGACCTAGTCTGTACTCTTGTTGCTACGGAAGGGTTGTCGCCTCACGTAGACTTAGAATACACTCGAGGTCACTACAAAGGGCTCGTCACCAATCAGAGTAGGCCGACAGCTTGAATGTAGTATCCCATACCACCACAATCAGCTCACGTGTTTGAGGTGCTTACTGGTCACTACGGGGAGGCTTGTCACCACAGCGTAGGCCGATAGCTCGACCACGGTGTCCCATACCACTATGCCCGGCTCATGAGTCTTAGTGGATCATGGTACAACGGTTATCAGGGTTATCACTGGTAAGTTCAATACCCTAGGTTCAAGCAGTTATGACCAATACAAGGTGAACATACAATGGTCAGTCGGGTTACTTGATGAGATCGACTAGTACGAGCGCACCTTAAGCTGAACGACATGAAGTGCATAAACACCTCATGTGGCCTAACCACTGCCGTCAACCCAAGCATGACTCGGGTTCATCGATGTGTCCTTCATGGTGAATAGAATCCAACCATGGTTTTAAATCTGTTACCGACTACCTGGACTAGAGTATAGCCCCAAACACTTGTAATCTAAATCAATAATCATGTAGGAGGGACAGAATTAAAATACACGTAATTCTAGCACGATATTAGCATGTTATAACACACATCACAAGCAGGTAAACATACACGAGTATTTCATGCATAAGGTAATCAACTCAAATACAATAAGCATGGAGGAAATCATGTGCATCATCAAACTAGTTGAGAATCCAATATCAACGCTAAACGTACGGTAAATATGTACAACATGCTGTCCATTTTCCGTTTCGTAAATATACGGTAAATATGAGATTTAGGGCATTTTAGTCATTTGTAGGAAATACTGTTTACATCCATATTTTGCTGAAATGTTTGCCATGGCTTTTTGTCGTGTTAGGATATTAGGAATGGTGCATGATCGGTTTGGTGAAGAGATTCGCCCTAATGCGCACTTTGGGTCGACATACGCTATGTAGACTAAAGTGTGTAGACTAAGTGTTTGTATAAATGTTTGTATTATTATGTATTGAGTAAATGGTGTTGTAAATTAGTTTTGAGAATGAATTCTCAATCCACCTGATGTGGTATACGATTTCCTACATGTTTGCTATATAAATTGATTTCCTTATATGTATGGAATACATGTGTTGGTTGATTTGCTTACTTTGTATGCTATAACATGTGTTAACATGCTTGTATTGTTGAAATTCAATTCTATTACTCTCACATGATCACTGGTATGGATTGCACCTGTTTGGGGCTATGCTTTAGTCCAGGCAGTCAGTAATGGATTAAATTAGTGGTGGGCTTCTATTTACCACGAAGGACGCGTCGGTGAACACGAGTCGTGTTTTGAGTTGGCGGTAGTGGTTAGGCCACACGAAGTGTTTCATGTGCTTCATGTCATTCAGCTTGAGATGCGCTCGTACTAGTCGAGCCCGTCAAGTAACCCGACTGGCCATTGTATGTTCACCAAGTATGAGTCATAACTGCTTGAACCTAGGGTACTGAACTTACCATTGAAAATCCTGTCAACCATGGTACCTTGATCCATAAAGACTCATGAGCCGGGCATGGTGGTATGGGACACCGTAGTTGAGCTGTCCGCCTACGCTGGGGCCACAAACCTCTCCGTAGTGACCAGTGAGCACCCTACTCTGAGCAGATTATGGTGGTATGGGACACTATATTCTTGCTGTCGGCCTACACTGATCAGGTGACGAGCCCTTTGTAGTGACCTTGAGTTTATCCAGACACCGCATGGGGGCGACGAGTCCTGATGCAGTCTTAAGGATAACTAGGCATGTATTGATAAGGTGATGGGGGAGCGGTGCAACGAGTGTGAGCAATAGCCCTGGTTGCCCTTGCAGCGACCTACAAATATAACATCGTATGAGATTACTAGGAGTGACGACCCTAGACAAGATCTGTGTTGGGATTGATATAAGCAAGGTACCCTAGTTTCCCAATCCTGCTGTATGAAAAGGACTAATAACAACTCGGTAATCATTATCCATATTGCATTGTATGTGCCTGGAAGATGTGGAGCACTGCGGGAAGAAAGCATGCCGCGGATGCAGATGGTGCCGTATGAGGGAGTATGTCGGTGAGGGCATCCATCTTATCATTTCATGCATACATTAACAATAGTATCTAGGAATGTTTGATTGATTGCTTTACTATTATCGCTTGATTGATTTGAGAACATGCTAATCTTTACTCTATTATTCCACTGAGTTAGCTACTCACTCCCACGTTATGGGATGGTGTTTGCAACACCCACCAGTCCCTATTTTAGTTGCAGATGATGGCGCTGCTTGTGAAGCGGAGCTGGACTTGTATGATGATGAGGAGGATCCCTCCTTTATGTGTGTTCTGATCGATGGGATTACAGGGAGGTTGATTAGATGCCTTGACACTTGTCATTTCTTATTTTTAGAGTACTCATGTATATTCTTTTCTTTTCATTTTTGAAGTATACATGTATGTATTTAACCTGGTAACATGTTCACACTCTAGAGACATACAACAGTTAGATATGTTATACATACTATCACAATCTTCCGCTTGGTAATTTAATTGTCTCTAGAGTATGATATGTTGTTTTTGCTTAATCTCAATCTTGTCTAATGCCTGTTTATAGACAACAAGCATTTAACATTATATATGTTGCATAAATGACATTTTGGAACTTGGGAGTTGGGTTTCTACCTGACTCCCGATTTTCGGGATGTTACAGTTGGTATCAGAGCATGATTGAGATTGAACTGGACCTGGGTTATGGACACGCGACATACGCTGTCGCTCCTTCAACTTAGGCGGGTGCGAAAGGAACCTAGAAACACTTATAGGATCGCAGTTTCACCAATAGGCGAAGTTTACTCAAATCGATCGTTCGATCGAGTCCGTAACGCATCTATGGTCATGTGAGGTGACCTAAGTAGCCTGTAGGTTGTTAGTAGGTGGGTTTGAAGGTTCTCAAAAGAATTTTAACCCAAAAATGCATGTCCTTGGGTTGTGGGGCAACCACAACCCTTACACCCACCCTCAGGGCTTAAAAACCCCATTTCACCCAATTCTTTCAGAATCCTTCCTCTCACCACCCCATTCTTCAATTGTTTCTTAGCATTTTCACATTAGGCATAAATCCTAACGTGTAAATGACATAAAATCATACCTAGACAAAATTTTTACTATGAATAGTAAAAATACGTAAGAATCAGACTTTCGGTCATTCTAATTATGGAATTTCTTGAAAAAAATGGGTTAATTGGATTTATTATCTTCTCCTACCCCAAAATCATATGCTACATGATGCCTAAGTTCATTTTAGTTCATAGACTGGCCCCGGAATGCCCCAAATGGAGTCTTGGACCTATTCCAGCCCAAATGCAATGAACCTGGGGTGGAACTATACCTATTTGGGGCCTACAGGACAGGGGGAACAAAGCCAGGGGGGTGACCATCACCAAAAAGCAAGGTGGTCGGCGATGGCATCACCGGTTCAGTGATGCATCGCTGACCGGTGGGCCCCATTTGGGCCGTGTTTTGGGCGGACGCCCTAAAAGGGGTAGGAGAGGTCTCCTATATGTGGGCCGCACCTTGAAACTCCCTAAAAATCATACTTCCTTCACAAATAACCCTCCCAAGCTCTTCTTTTCCCTTCTTTTTGCTGTCATCTCTTTCAAAATCCATTTCAAAATGCTCCCATTCTCATTTTCAGTCACAACCGACCCTACTCCATCACTCACAGCCATTGGCAACCCTCTTCCTCTCTATTTTCATCGTTTGAAGCTCCCATAACCTCCAATCACGGCTGAAATCGTGTGGAGCTCCATTCCCATTTAGCTTTCTCTTTTTCTCTTGAAAATTTAGCCTTTGGGAGCTTGATTCATCCCTCTACAGGGCCTAGATTCATTTCAGCCCATTAGGGTAGCCATTTTTCCCCATTTCCCTCATTTTTCATGGCTATTGTTAAGGCTATTTTAGCCTTTTTCTCCCTTCCACCATCCTCCCTCTCATGTCCCTGTTATTTGAGCCTTTACGCTCTTTTTGGTCTCAAATTGTGCAAACCTCAAATCCCATGTAGGCCGTCGTCCTGTAGATTGTTTGATTACCGTTGTAAGGATTTCTGTGCTTTGTTGTTGTTGGGTCTAGTAATGTCACAGGTAAAAGATGTGTTTGTGTTAGTGGTTTGGGCTTAGCATAGCCGAATGCATTCCTGTCATAATCCATGTGGAACTTTATCCCATATATCGTGACAAATTTTGTTAAATGGAGTGCATGCCATTTCGTTCGTTGTAAGGTATTGTCCCTAGATTGGGTGTATCCTACGGTTTCCACTACCACGTTGTAAATCCCGGTATTAAACCTATAAAATTAATTTTTATCCCAACCCACCCTCCTACCAAGCATGTCACTCCCAATCCCGATATGGGATTAGGAATGCAGTTCCAATTAATGCAACTTAATGCTACTGGCCATATATGCCCTTGGCGTTTGGACCTAGAGTTAGTACTCCTAGATTTGAATGATCTAACGACATAGGAAATCCAACTCCATTAGACAATCGTGACCCTAAGCGATAGAACAATCCCCTGTATTTGTAATGGTATGAAACCATTTAGCGTATAAGCTTAGGCTGTAGATTACAGATTAGTCTACTAGTTACCTTAAGTAGTGTAAGGACTGTATATATTACAGAATAGGAGGCTAGATTTGGTTGGAATATAACCTCATTCCTTCGATAGCTCCCCGTGATACTCATAGACTTCTGTTATAACCCTTAGGAAAGTTGGTTTAACTTAGAATCATTCACTCTCAGGGAGAACTTATAAATCCCTCAGATTGAACTTAGAATAAACCAGCACGTCCCTTTGACTTGCCTTTCCCAAGGGCTTATTGTATTCAGGAACGCGGAGTAAAGGAACGGTATGTGAGCGATGTATTCGCGGTTTGAATCGACTTATAAATCCTAGTGGTTACTAATAAATCCAATGCTCTGATCAAGTAGAAGATCGGCATCGACTCGGATTAAGAACTGATACAACGAGTTTTCTGTCCTGATTAGACAGAAGGTTCAACGTATCCGGCTCAGACCCATTACATAACTGTTCTTCCGTGTTGGCCTGAACACCTACAACCAAAAGCTATCGCTTGTCTTTGGGAAATGGCGAGGACTTATAGCCAGTAGAGAATTAGACATCTTGCCATCAACCACAACACCCATCATTTTAGTTCTTTTCTATAACCATAGATACCAATGCCATAGAACACATCATTAACAAAGGAAAACAATTTAGTGAGAGGTTGTTTTCCATTTTATGTTAAGGATAGGTCCTAAGTTGCACCTCGTTCTGATATACGGATCGATACATAGATTCTTGAACCTTAAGTAGAATTAAGTTTTAAGGGGGTAGAATATTTTGAGTCTAATATAGTTAGGTCAGCTAATGTAACCGTTAGACCAGAGTGGCGCAGCGGAAGCATGGTTAGCCTCTTCCCCACTGGCTCAGGATCGAAACAGTTGGTTTAGGTTATACGTAAGGTTAGGTCATTAAATAGAATTTGAACCTTCCTTAGAATGTCAATACTAAAGTCTCTCTAGGGACTCATTACCCTTAGCCAATTTTGGGAATGAAATTTTATTTTAAGGGGGGTAGATTGTAACACCCTAGATTTTTGCCAACCTGGGATTAGACGCCCTTAAGCAACGGGTCAACCAAAACACCTTGGTAACCGCTCAGAACCTAATTCTAAAGCCAAAGAAATCACTTAGGATTAATTCTTTTAGAAATTAAGCGTAAGTTAGTTAGCGCTACGCTAGAGTAGCTGTGAAATTGTCCCTGATCGCTTTAAATACGTTCTGCAAGACCCAAAACTTGTAGAAATAAGGACGCTACAATACCCTAAAATTCAGGATTTGTTCTCGGGAACCCTTTAAAACTTTGTATTGGATCTAGACCGCTCGTCGAAAGTCCGATATCTACCATCTTAGACCGTTATGACCGCTTGGCTGGACTTGACAATCATTTCAAAAATCAAGGCCAACCGATGTTCAGAGGCTATTTCATTGAGCCTGGAGTGAAGAGAGTGAGAAAAGGGTTAGATTTGGAAATTTTAATTTAAATTTAGCACGTGACTTGGCGCGTTATTATTAAGCGTTCTGACCGTCAAAATTCAGCCAAATTACACCCTTGGATCAGGAAAAATTTCTCTTTCATATCATGAGACTTGTAGACCTGGTCTAGGTGCGATAACAGCTGAACTGAAATTGGGCCGCCACATGCGATTTACGAACTCTACCGGACTGAAAACTGGGTGTGAGCAACATCCAGTGACCATGAGCTTAAGTTCGATCGCGTTCGACCAGGGGACCTCCCGAACTACTCTTTTGGACCAAAACAGCCCCGATTTGGTTACACCTCAAGTAAACATTGTTCCCAAGTCTAATTTGGGAAGGTTTTAGGCTATAAAAGGGCTTTAAACTCTCACATATCTCACCCATCCGAATTTGCTAGAAACCCTAGCTAGAGAGAGAAAAAGTGAGAGATTGTGAGAGAGTGTGGGAGTGATCTTCCTGCCACCTGCACTAGTTGTTGCACGTGCTTAAGCAACGTATCCCAATCACTTTGCTGGTGATTCCAACGCATTTCTAGGTAAGGAAAACCCTCAACACTTGCTGATTTAAGGTTCTGTCGATTCCAATAGCGAAGTAGCTTATACATCTTGTGTACTAGGTCGCCTGTTCGCTGTTGACGAAGCGTGTACGCTCCGTTCGAAATGATACACATCTAAAGTGAAAAGGTGAGGATTTTAGATACTTTGATTGACTAATTTCAAAGATTTCAATGTCGTTTAATAGTAGATTATGCACGACAACGCCATTTGACATGTACAACATGCTGTCCATTTTTTGTTTCGTAAACGTACGATAAATATGAGATTTAGGGCATTTTAGTCATTGTAGGAAATACTGTTTACATTCATATTTTGCTGAAATTTTTGCCATGGCTTTTTGTCATGTTAGGATATTAGGAATGCGTGCATGATCGGTTTAGCGAAGAGATTCATCCTAATGCACACTTTGGGTCGATATACGCTATGTAGACTAAAGTGTGTAGACTAAGTATTTGTATAAATGTTTATATTAGTATGTATTGAGTAAATGGTGTTGTAAATTAGTTTTGAGAATGAATTCTCAATCCACCTGATGTGGTATACTATTTCCCACATGTTTGTTATATAAATTGATTTCCTTATATGTATGGAATACATGTGTTGGTTGATTTGCTTACTTTGTATGCTATAACATGTGTTAACATGCTTGTATTGTTGAACTTCAATTCTATTACTCTCACATGATCACTGGTATGGATTGCACTTGTTTGGGGCTATGCTTTAGTCCAGGCAGTCAGTAATGGATTAAATTACTGGTGGGCTTCTATTTACCACGAAGGACGCGTCGATGAACGCGAGTCGTGTTTTGAGTTGTCGGAAGTGGTTAGGCCACACGAAGTGTTTCATTCGCTTCATGTCGTTCAGCTTGAGATGTGCTCGTACTAGTCGAGCCCGTCAAGTAACCCGACTGGCCATTGTATGTTCACCATGTATAAGTCATAACTGCTTGAACCTAGGGTACTGAACTTACCATTGAAAACCCTGTCAACCATGGTACCGTGGTCGAGCTGTCGGCCTACGCTGGGGCCACAAACCTCCCCGTAGTGACCAGTGAGCACCATACTCTGAGCAAATTATGGTGGTATGGGATACTATATTCTTGCTGTCGGCCTACACTGATCAGGTGACGAGCCCTTTGTAGTGACCTTGAGTTTATCCAGACACCGCATGGGGGCGACGAGTCCTGATGCAGTCTTAAGGATAACTAGGCATGTATTGATAAGGTGATGGGGGAGCGGTGCAACGAGTGTGAGCAATAGCCCTGGTTGCCCTTGCAGCGACCTACAAATATAACATCGTATGAGATTACTAGGAGTGACGACCCTAGACAAGATCTGTGTTGGGATTGATATAAGCAAGGTACCCTAGTTTCCCAATCCTGCTGTATGAAAAGGACTAATAACAACTCGGTAATCATTATCCATATTGCATTGTATGTGCCTGGAAGATGTGGAGCACTGCGGGAAGAAAGCATGCCGCGGATGCAGATGGTGCCGTATGAGGGAGTATGTCGGTGAGGGCATCCATCTTATCATTTCATGCATACATTAACAATAGTATCTAGGAATGTTTGATTGATTGCTTTACTATTATCGCTTGATTGATTTGAGAACATGCTAATCTTTACTCTATTATTCCACTGAGTTAGCTACTCACTCCCACGTTATGGGATGGTGTTTGCAACACCCACCAGTCCCTATTTTAGTTGCAGATGATGGCGCTGCTTGTGAAGCGGAGCTGGACTTGTATGATGATGAGGAGGATCCCTCCTTTATGTGTGTTCTGATCGATGGGATTACAGGGAGGTTGATTAGATGCCTTGACACTTGTCATTTCCTATTTTCAGAGCACTCATGTATATTCTTTTCTTTCCATTTTTGAAGTATACATGTATGTATTTAACCGAGTAACATGTTCACACTCTGGAGACATACAACAGATAGATATGTTATACATACTATCACAGTCTTTCACTTCCTAATTTAATTATCTCTGGAGTATGATATGCTGTTTTGGCTTTATCACAATCTTGTCTAACACCTATTTACAGACAATATACATTTAACATTATCTATGTTGCATAAATAACATTTTGGAACTCGGGAGTTGGGTTTCTACCTGACCCCCGATTTTCAGGATATTACACCTTGTCACTAATCTACTATTAAACGGCATTGAAAGCTTTGAAAACAGATAACCTAAGCATCTAAAATCCACACCTTACGCCATAGGAGCGTAATGAATCGAATAAGAACTCTACGCCTTCGCCAACGACAATATGACCACCTATTATACAAGGTAAGTCAGCTACTTCGCTACTTGCATTGATAGAATTTCTAAAACAGTTTAAGGTTAGAGTTTTCTTACCTAGAATGATGTCAGAATCACTGGAAGAGTGATTAGAACACGATGGCTAAGCACGTGTAGTAGCAGGATTGAGTGAAAGGAACTTTCCCTCACAACTCTCACACAATCTCTCTCTTTTCTCTCTTCTCTTTCCTAGGGTTTCTTGCAAATTCGTATGAGAGGGATGTGAGAGGGTTTAAGGTCCTTAAATAGGTTAGAAACTCACCTATTTAGACTTTAAACCAAGGTATACTTGGGTTATAACCAAATCGGGTCTTTTCTAATCCAAAAGAACATTTCTAGAGGTCCTGTTATCAATTGCGGTCGGACATAAGCTTACTAGCATAAGATCTTTAATCAGTTAAGTTTTCAGTCCGATCGGATTTCTAGATCGTCCGTGATGGACTAGTTTCAATTCAACGGTTACCGAACCTAAATCAGGACTACAAGTTTCATTACATGAAAGGGCTCATTTTCCTGATCCGATGATGAAATTTGGTTGAATTCTGACGGTCAGAACGCTTAAAAATAACGCGCAAACGACACGTGCTAGATTTCATAAAAATGGAATTAATTTTCTAAATCTTTTCCTTTTCTCACTATCTTCACCCCAAACTCTGTAAAATGGTGTCAGGACATCAGTTGGGCTTGATTTTCGAAACAATTGTCAAGTCCAACTAAGCAGTCATAATGGTCTGAGATTGTAGATATCGGACTTTCGACGCGGTCTAAATCCAATACAAAGTTACCAAACATGCCCTAGAACAACTGGGCTTAGAGTTGGATCCTAGATTTCAGGGTATTATAATGCCATTGATTCTACAAGTTTTCGGTCTTACAGAACATATTTAAAGCGAACAGTACTAATTTCACAGCCAGTCTAACGTAGCGCTAGGTAACTTAGGTTCATTTTCTAAGAGAATTAGTCTTAAGTGATTTCTGATCGAGGTGGTACTCGGGTCTTGGTATGGGATTTTTCGGGTCGTTATAATCTACCCCCCTTAACAATAAATTTTGTCCTCAAAATTTGTACCTTTTCGTACTCCTCAAGAAGTTGTGGGTAGTTCTTGCTGATTTCGGCTTTTGTCTCCCATGTAGCCTCCTCTTCAGTGTGATACGTCCACAACACCTTCGCAAGGGGGATGACCTTGCTACGCAATACCTGCTCCTTCCTGTCTAATATACGCGCCGGTCACAGTATATATGTAACATCCTCACCTAACTGCACCTGCTCCCATCTAATGATATGGGAAGGATCGAGAACGTACTTCTTCAGCATAGAAATATGAAATACATTGTGTACGCTCACGAGAGGCGTAGGTAAAGACAGATGATATGCCACTGCACCCACACGGTTAAAAATCTGAAATGGACCAATAAATCGCGGTGCTAGCTTCCCCTTTTTCCTGAACCGAAGAACTCCCTTCATAGGAAAAACTCTCAAAAATACGTGATCTCCAACTGCGAACTCTAGCGGGTGCCGTCTCGTATCGGCATAACTCTTCTGCCTGCTCTGCGCTGTAAGAAGTCGGCGTCTGATGATGTCAATCTTTTTCGAGGTCGCCTGCACTATCTCTGGGCTAATCAATCTGCGCTCACCGACCTCTGGCCAGCAATGTGGTACTCGGCAAGGACGCCCATACAAGGCCTCATAAGGTGCCATACCGATACTGGCCTGAAAACTATTGTTGTACACGAACTCCGCATATGGAAGACAATCATCCTAACTGTCTTTGAAATCTAACACGTAAGCCCGCAGCTTATCCTCTAAAATCTGGTTCACCTGCTCTGTCTGTCCGTCTGTCTGTGGGTGGAAAGAAGTACTGAACTTCAACTTCACACCCATAGCTTCCTGGATGCGAGTCCAGAAAATAGAAGTAAAGCACGTGTCTCTGTCTGACACGATCTCTAAGGGAACTCCATGCAGACGCACTATCTCCCTGATGTATAGTCTAGCCAACTCATCTGCAGAGTTCGTAACTCTGATCGGTAGGAAGTGCGTCGACTTCGTTAAACGGTCGACGATCACCCAAATAGAATCATGTCCCTTCCTCGTCTTCGGCAGTCCCAAAATGAAATCCATAGAAATAAAGTCCCACTTCCACTCAGCTATGGGCATAGGCTGAAGGAGACCAGGAGGTTGGTGGTGCTTTGCCTTCACCTGCTGGCAAGTGAGACAACGGGACACGAACTCTGCGATGTGGGTCTTCATGCCATCTCACCAATAGTTTCTCTTCACGTCACGATAAATCTTTGTGCTGCCCGGATGCATCGCAAGTCTAGAACTGTGCGCAGCCTCGAGAATCTCTCGTCTCAAGTCAGGGATATCTGGGACGCATAGGTGGCCACAATAACGTAAGCCCCCATCCGTTCCAACTCGTCACTCGGTGTCTGCATCGTCACTGGCCTGCTCTCGAAGCTCAGTCAGACGCTCATCATCCCTCTGCACCGCAATGACCCTGTCATCGATAAGAGGTCGCACCTAAACATGTGCGATAAACTCAAATGGCTCCTCCACAGTGAGTTTCTTCTTAAAGTCTCACAAAAACTCAACCATGTCCCACTCAGTTACCATCAGTGGAGCCACAAACCCTATCGCCTTCTTGCGGCTCAAGGCGTCAGCCACCAGGTTGGCCTTGCCAGGATGGTAGGAAACCTTGAACTTAAAGTCTTTCAAGGTCTCCATCCATCGTCGTTGCCTCATATTCAGGTCCCGCCGTGTGAATATATATCTAAGGCTCTTGTGGTCGTAAAAGAGCTCGAACTCCTCTCCGTAGAGATAATGTCTCTAGAGCTTCAATGCGAAAATGACGCTGCTAACTCTAGATTGTGTGTAGGGTAATTCTCCTCGTGCTTCCTCAACTGTCTCGAGGCATAAGAAATCACCCTGTCCTTCTGTATAAGGATACAACCCAGACCAACGCTAGACGCGTCGGTGTATATCGTATATTTAACTCCTTGCTTTGGCAATACTAGCATAGGGGCGGATGTCAGCTTATCCTTCAGCTCCTGAAAAGCTACCTCCGCCTTTTCATTCCAGGCGAACTTCAAATCCTTCAGTATCAACTGAGTCAAGGGTTTTGCTATCTTGGAGAAGTCCCAAATGAATCGTCGATAGTAGCCAGCAAGTCCCAGTAAACTCCTCACCTCGGTAACCGAACCAGGCTGCTTCCAGTTCTGCACCGCGGTTACCTTAACAAGGTCCACCGCTATCCCATCTTTGGACACCACATGTCCCAGGAACTTGACTTCCTCCTTCCAGAAGTCACACTTCTTATACTGTGCGAACAACTGGTGTTGTCTCAGAGTATCAAAGACTGATTGTAAGTGCTCCTCATGCTCCTCCCGACTCCTGGAGTATACCAAAATGTCGTCTATAAACACGATGACGAATTGATAGAGGAACGGCTGAAATACCCTATTCATCAGGTCCATGAACACGGCTAGTGCGTTTGTAAGACCGAACGACATCACTAGGAACTCATAATGGCCGAAACTAGTCCTGAAAGCCGTCTTCTGCACGTCCTCATCCCTAATGCACAACTGATGATATCCTGACTGTAGATCAATCTTCGAGAAATACTGCGCTCCTCTCAGTTGATCAAACAGGTCATCTATCTTGGGTAAAGGGTACTTGTTCTTCACCGTAATCTGATTCAGCTTGCAGTAATCAATACATAACCGCAACGAACCGTCTTTCTTCATCACAAATAACACGGTTGCTCCCTAAGGGGACACACTCGGTCGTATAAATCCAGCCTCTAACAGATCATCAATCTGTTTCTTCAACTCCTCCATCTCACATGGGGCCATGCGATACGTTGGTAGTGAGATGGGCGTCGAACCGGGTACCAGGTCGATAGTAAAATCGATCTCACGCTGAGGTGGCAACCCAGGAATCTTCCTAAACACATCCTCATAATCACGGACTACTAGCGTGCTCTCAAGTGTTGGGACATCAACATCCCTCAGTAAGGAAGCGTAGCAAAGTACTCGAAAAGGGGCAACTGACCTGCACCGAAAATGTAAAGGTCGTGCCCTCCGGCTCGTAAACTGTCATTATACAGGTCTCACAGTCATTCTCGGCCCTCCCTGTAGTTAGCCAATCCATGCCAAGAATGATGTCTAAATAATAGAGGGAGGGATCGACGACAAGGTTAATGGCCATCGTCCTGCTCTCTAAATCTAGCAAACAACCCTCACACATCATAGTGGCATCAGTAAAAGTCCCGTGTGCTGAAAGAACTCGCACCCCAACCATCCGAGTAGTCCGTAGCCCAAGGCGCTTGACTACTGAATAAGATATCAATGAAAACGTGGATCCTGTATCCACAATCAGGAATATAGGAGTACCTCCAATGTGGGCTGTGACCTCAAAGGCCAAGGGTGGGGCAGTCTCTGTCCCGGATGCCTCTGCTGTCAATGCATGTACCCGAGCCTGCTGCGGACGGTTCGGCCGCCGTTCCGATATTAGACCTCTTACTGAGGAATGGCCTGCTCTGGGTATCTGGTCGTGGCCTAGCAACCATAGGGCCACGAGAACGTGTCAAGCGATCTACATCCTGCTCTGCCCGCATAGACATGTGTATCAGCTTTGCATAAGAGGGTATGCTGACACAACACATCTTCAAACGAATGTCAGGTCGTAAGCCCTCAGAAAAATGTCGTATCCACATCTGCTCATTAGCAAGTATCGTAGGGATGTATCTGCCTAACTCTGTAAATCGATGCTCGTACTCTGTAACCGACATGCCTCCCTGCCTGAGGTGTAAAAACTCATTCTCCCTCTCGTGTCGGTAGGTCTACGGATAGTCCTTCTCATGGAAATGGAACTCGAATATTGCCCATGTCCATATGTAGCCAACTGCAACCGTCCACAGTATACTATCCCACCATAAGCTGGCCTCTCTCTAACATGAAAGTGGCCAACTCAACCTACTTAGACTCTGAGCAGTGCAGCATCCTCAACATCTTCGAGATGCGTTTGAGCCAATACTTGGCCTCCTTGGGTCTGTGAGAACCCGCAAAAGTAGAAGGCCACAAGCGCTGAAATCGCTCAAGTAGGCCTCTAGTATCAGCAGCATTCCCTGTAAGGTAGGCAGATGGTGCAGGATGAGTCATACCCTTATCCTGAGTCGAAGTTCCAGCATCCTCAACTAGATGCACAGATGGTGCAGGTGGAGTCGCACTCCCACCCTGGGCTAAGGCCCCTGCGATAGTAGTCAGGAGCTGCTGATGCTACTGGTGCATCATAGTCATCAACTGCTCAAACCTATCGGGAGATGGAGCAGGCTGAGGCATATACTGCGTCGAGGAAGACGCATGGTACTGCTCATGAACTAGTGGTGTGAAAGGTTGTCGTCCGACTACAGGACCCACAAAAAGCTGAGACTCAGGTGCAGTCTCATGAATCAGGCCCATAGTAGGGTCCATATGATCATCACTATGGGGAGGGACCCGATCCATCGGCTCTCCCAGCGTAAGACGTGTCATGCTCCGAGTAACCATAGGTGGCATTCCCTATATTCAAAATAGGGTGCAACCCAGTCAGTTTCAGCTATAGCACATATACATTACAACAATACTCACATAGCAAGCCGAAGCAACTCCATGCATTTCATTAAATTAAAATTTATCACAATACAAGAGATATATCTTTACATACATCATGACAAGAAACACACGGGAAACTAAGTTAGCCAAAGCTACAACTGTAACATAATTCAACTACTAAGCCTTTTAAGGCTCATACACAGAGAACAGAAAACAACCTAAATACAACCAACTACATTTGTCATATGATCACTCGCCCGAGTCTGGCGATGGAGGAGGGGCACCCTTGTCCTGCAGACAACACAGGATAGATTTCAAGATGCTAGTCACCTTCTTGAACTTGTGCTTCACAAGGCCCCGCAGATCCGTAATGTCCTGTCGCAAGGCAGCCTGGTCCTGTTGTAGGGTATCATGATCCTCCTCCAGGCGAGCTATACGAACATCCCAAGAAGCCTGACTAGAACCCTGCCCTGGTGCCGTAGGAGGAGAGTTATCATTTGTACTCTGGGCCTTTGGTTCTTCCTCTTCTTGTTCCTCCTCTTGGATCTCGGCCCCAGTTTCTTCTTCACTCTCTTCTTCCTCTTCTTCTTCGCTCTCAGTCTCATCTTTGCTCTCCTCAAGTCGAGCTTGGCGTTGCTCTGGCCCGATCTCCATCTGATTGAGGGTAGCTTCATTGATCTGATGAATCGGCATCGACATCTCTCCACCAAGGCTATAACCAAACTCACGTGCAATCCTGCATATGAGTCGGCCGTATGGGAGTGACTCAATCTTCCTTCTAGAACGTATAACCTAAACTATCTGTCGCAACATGAACGTAGGCACACACAGGTTCATCCTCTGCCCTGCTTGATACAGGAAGTCCACCATGAGGTGCGTACACTCGCTGCGATTGCTCCACCTAGGGTAGACGTTTAATGTAAAAGTGTGGTGAAGCAGGCGGAAGTCGTCTGTCATATGGGACGCAAGAAGACTCTGATTCGGCTACCACTCAACCAGTCGGCCACAAAGGGAACGTGTACGGCGGTCCCTTTCACGTTCACTATTTAGATTCTTAGCACTCGCGTGTACCTCACCAAGGGGCACATTCAGAAGGCCAGATATTAATCTGACGTCAACTGTGGCCCACTAATCCACTCCACATAAGACCCGGAACTGTAAGGGTTCCAACGTAGCCTCGTGAATGTTGGCATAGAAAGCTCGGACAGTGCTTGCATTGGCGCGGTGCCTAGCATCAAATAGCGGACCCCACTGGACCTATTCCAGGAGCTCGAGCAATTGATATTCCCCAAAGAGTCGCCCATCCACCTGAGCTTCAAAAAGGACCCGACGACCCTCATAAATTCCATGGGGTAGTTCCACCAACAAATCCCTTACAGCAGGAGTCAGGGGATCAACATCCCGCTTTGTCTGAAATTCTCGAGCGGCACTTGAACTAGCGGCGCCACCTCTCGGCTTCCTTGTACGTGAGGGGCGACTAGACCCAGCTTCATCAGTGGCACCCTTCCTCTTTCCCATGAGAGAGAGGATGGTGGAAATCGAGATTATGGCCACCACGAACTCAAAGAAGGCCATGGAAAATGAAGGAAAGGGGGGATTAAGGGCTGGGGTTTTTTATTCTTCATGAGTTTGAGACCCAACAGGGGTTGTAAAGGCCCCAAACACAGAGTTTAAAGAAGGGAAAAGGAAGAGATGGGTTGGGTTGGAAGCTTACATGATTTGAGCTTCGTATGGAGGATGTAAGAGCTCAAAATGAAAGAGAATGGAGAGAGAAGAGAGTGTGTACCACTCTAAACAATGGAGGGGCGTGAGTTGTGGCAGAAAATGATGATGAGAGCAATTGAAAGTGGGGTTTGAGAGAGAAATTAGCAAACATGAGTGAAAGGCAGAGCTTGGGGGTGTGTTTTGTGAAGGAGGTAATGGTTTGGGGCTATTTTAATGGACGACCCATGTACCAGGAGGTTACCCTAACCCCCAAATGTCGTCAGCCCGAAGGCCTGATCGAACCCATCCCGTTTACCGGCGAGGTCCTTGCCGACCTCTGTAATGTTCGGTGATGCCTCGCCATTTGGGTGAGGTCCTCCTGCCCTAAGGACCCCAAATGCATGTGGGTCCCACCTTGGATCATTCTGGATTAGCGTGGGTAGACCCACGACTCTGTTTCAAACCATTTCGGGTCATTTCAGGTACTAACTGTTGCACATCCACATTTAGTGATGTTTAATAGCTAGGATAGGATCAGTAGAGGTCTAGACCCGTTAATAAACGAACTAGAAGTGGTCCAGGGTCATTTCATGTGACCACGGATGCACACAGACTCAATCAAAATGATCGATTTGAGTGAACTTCACCAATTGGCGAAACTAGAATTCTAATGGTGTTTCTATGGCTTTCTCACACCCACCTAAGTCAAAAGGGCGACAGCGTACATCGTGTGACCATAGCCTAGGTCCGGTTTAATCCAAATCATGCTCTGATATCAACTTGTAACACCCTGAAAATCGGAGGTCATGTAGAAACCCAACTCCCAAGTTCCAAAACGTCACTTATGCAACAAATATGATTATGATTTAGATGTTGTTTGAGTTAGTGCATTAACATGAGTGACATTATACCAAAACTGCAATTCATACTCCAGATCCAGTGATAAAATGCAAGCAGAAGATTAGAAAGATATATATATCACTATCTGAAAAATAAAACAATCTCGATCTGTCTCCAAAGTATGAATGTATCTCTGAGTCACATATACATATACCAAACAAAAAAATAAATGTCATATGATAGTCCAACTAGCAAAATCCCACTGATCCAGGCCACCTATGCGAAGCCGTCAGAAAACTGCATGTACGAGAACTCATCCTGGTCCTCATAGTAGTCTGGCTCCACATCCTAAATTTCCTTGCTATCTGCATCTAAGACGGAGTCTAGTAGGTGTTGCAAACACCGTCCCGTAATGTGATCAACTCAGTGGAATCATAGAGCAAAGATTAATATGTTATCAAATCAATCACATGATAATAGTAAAGTAAATAATCAGACATTCCTAGATACTATTATTAATGCAAGGATGAGATGCAGTAATGATGCGTGCCCTCACCGACATACTCCCTCATGCGACACCATCTTACGTCCGCTGCATGCTTTCTTCCCTCAGTGCTCCACATCTTCCAGGTACATACAGTGCTATATGAATATGATTACCGAGTTTTTATTAGTCCTTTCATACAGCAGTATTGGAAAACTAAGGTACTTCCCTTATATCATTCTCAACACAGATCCTATCTAAGGTCATCACTCCTAGTAGTCTCATACGATGATATATTTCTAGGTCACTGCAAGGGTTGTCAGGGCTGTTGCACGCACTCGTTGCACCGATCCCCCATCATCTTATCAATACAGGTCTAGTCTGTACTCTTATTGCTATAGAAGGGTCGTCGCCTCACGTAGACTTAGAATACACTCGAGGTCACTACAAAGGGTTCGCCACCAATCAGAGTAGGACGACAGCTCAAATGTAGTGTCCCATACCACCACAATCGGCTCACGAGTCTGAGCTGCTCACTGGTCACTACGGGGAGGAACGTCGCCACAGCGTAGGCTGACAGCTCGACCATGGTGTCCGATACCACCATGCCCGGCTCATGAGTCTTAGTGGATCAAGGTACCATGGTTATCAGGGTTATCACTGGTAAGTTTAGTACCATAGGTTCAAGCAGTTATGACCAATACAAGGTGAACATACAATGGTCAGTCGGGTTACTTGACGAGCTCGACTAGTACGAGCGCACCTTAAGCTGAATGACATGAAGTGCATAAACACCTCGTGTGGTCTAACCACTGCTGTCAACCCAAGCATGACTCGGGTTCATCGATGGGTCCTTCGTGGTGAATAGAATCCAACCACGGTTTCAAATCTGTTACCAACTGCCTGGACTAGAGTATAGCCCCAAACACTTGTAATTTAAATCAATAATCATGTAGGAGGGACAGAATTAAAATACACGTAATTCTAGCATGATATTAGCATGTTATAACACACATCATAAGTAGGTAAACATACACGAGTATTTCATGCATAAGGTAATCAACTCAAATATAATAAGCATGGAGGAAATCATGTGCATCATTAAACTAGTT
Source organism: Magnolia kwangsiensis (assembly GCA_037074715.1). NCBI lineage: Eukaryota > Viridiplantae > Streptophyta > Magnoliopsida > Magnoliales > Magnoliaceae > Magnolia > Magnolia kwangsiensis. The sequence continues at coordinate 29,703,554 of CM073585.1, read as the reverse complement.
GAGAATCCAATCTCAACGCTAAATTACAACAATATTTACTCAATACTTACTTATACAAAAATTTATACAAACAGTTAATCTACACACATTAGCCTACATAGCGTATGTCGGCCAATAATGTGCATTAGGCGAATCTCTTCACCGAACAGATCATACATGCATAACTAGCATAGGTACACGACAAATACACATGGCAATCATATTAGCAAAATACGTACATATACAGTATTTCCTACAAATACCTAAAATACCCTAAATCTCATATTCTTCGTACGTATTCGAAATGAAAAACGGGCAGCATGTTCTACATGTCAAACAACATCCTTGTCACTAATCTACTATTAAACGATATTGAAAGCTTTGAAAACAGATAACCTAAGCATCTAAAATCCACACCTTACGCCTTAGGAGCGTAATGAATCTAATAAGAACTCTATGCCTTCGCCAACGACAATATGACCACCTATTACACAAGGTAAGTCAGCTACTTCGCTACTTGCATCAATAGAATTCCTAAAACAGGTTAAGGTTAAGGTTTTCTTACCTAGAATGAAGTCAGAATCACCGGAAGAGTGATTAGAACACGATGGCTAAGCACGTGTAGTAGCAGGATCGAGTGACAGGAACTTTCCCTCACAACTCTCACACAATCTCTCTCTTTTCTCTCTTCTCTTTCCTAGGGTTTCTTGCAAATTCGTATGAGAGGGATGTGAGAGGGTTTAAGGTCCTTAAATAGGTTAGAAACTCACCTATTTAGACTTTAAACTAGGGTATACTTGGGTTATAACCAAATCGGGTCTTTTCTGATCTAAAAGAATATTTTTAGAGGTCCTGTTATCAATTGCGATCGGACTTAAGCTTACTAGCATCGGATCTTTAATCAGTTAAGTTTTCAATCTGATCAGATTTCCAGATCGTCCGTGACGGACTAGTTTCAATTCAACGGTTACTGAACCTAAATCAGGAATACAATTTTCATGACATGAAAGGGCCCATTTTCCTGATCCGAGGGTGAAATTTGGTTGAATTCTGACGGTCAGAACGTTTAAAAATAACGCACAAACGACACGTGCTAGATTTCATAAAAATGGAATTAATTTTCTAAATCTTTTCCTTTTCTCACTATCTTCACCCCGAACTCAGTAAAATGGTGTCAGGACATCAGTTAGGCATGATTTTTGAAACAATTGTCAAGTCCAACTAAGCGGTCATAATGGTCTGAGATTGTAGATATCGGACTTTCGACGCACCGTCTAGATCCAATACAAAGTTACCAAACATGCCCTAGAACAACTGGGTTTAGAGTTAGATCCTAGATTTCAGGGTATTATAACGCCATTGATTCTACAAGTTTTAGGTCTTGCAGAACATATTTAAAGCGAACAGTACTAATTTCACAGCCAGTCTAGCATAGCGTTAGGTAACTTAGGTTCATTTTCTAAGAGAATTAGTCCTAAGTGATTTCTGATCGAGGTGGTACTCGGGTCTTGGTACGGGATTTTTCGGGTCATTACAAGAAGTGCCATCGATGTCGTCGATGCTCAATCAATACTATTGAAATGAGGACAAACGATATCCAGTAACCACATATTCTTCTGGATGGAATTATCAATGCATCGATAGATGTATCGATAATATCTAAATTTAAAACTCGAGTCTATCTAAGTTAACTCGATTAAATCGATAGCATAGATGTTGTGTCTCTGTTTTTCTAAAGAAAAATCATAAAATCTTCGATATATCGAAGTCTCCTTGATATCCTCGAAATTCAAATACCGATGATATCGGAAGGCCTTCGATGATATCGGTCTTCGACACATAGTTTTTCAGCAATATTTTTCAGGTTGTGTTATCTTGGATCGAGGGTCACTCGATAGAATCGATATTTAAATATCGATGATATTGAGTTTGGGCCAATTGCATCGAGAATGGACATAAACCGTCTAGCAAGCTTAAATGGAAAATCCTTGGGATTTATCGATGCATCGACACGACTACCGATATCATTGACATTCAAATTCTGATGATATCGAGTGTACCTCGATCATATCCTTGACTTGAAATATTTCAAAGGAAAGTCTCTCTCATTTTTCAAATGTCGAGGAATCGATCATCGTGTCGATAAAATCGAAGTTTAAAATTTGATGACATCGATGCAAGTTTGATTCCCTCAACTAGCTGGTAAAATGTTTCAAAAGAATTTGACAATTGAGTTTGTGTCATCAAGTGGCCAATCGATACAATCGAGAGTATATGCTCGATGATATCGAACTCTGTCATAAATATGACCGTTTTATATCCGTTGAAACCTTTGCCTATTTATAGAGAGCTTGTCCTTAGTTGCTGGTAGAGAAAGAAGAGAGTGCTTTTGAGTGTTTAACCTTAGATCATATACCCAAAGCCTTTTCTCTCATGGAAGTTTATCCTTCAGTCCACCCTCATCATTGATATTCAATAGAGTTGTTTGGAGAATGAACTTCCCCATTCAAGGATCCTCCAGCTACCACCTTAATGGAAAATCATTATAGTGGGATGCCTTGAATGCATAAATGATTGGAATCACTCTATTTCACTTATAGGAAAACTTTCAATAGAGTAGGATTCCATTACAACCTTGACCCAACCCCTTGCCATGTATTGGTACATCTTCTGAGTTACAGTTCAAGGAAGCAGAAGATTCTTCATCAACAAAGGAGGAGATCTTTAATGACGTGCTAAACAGGGCTCATATACTTATCTATAAGTCATTAGAGTCCAGAGGACCCTTGTGATCATTTCTTTGTAAGATTGGGTCTAAAGTGTTTCTCACCCCTTGCAAGTCCTCTAGGAGGCCTTCGGCGGGAGTGTACATGGTAGGTGCATTGTGTTGACCCTTGATCAATTAGGGTTTTGTATAAGGTCCTTGGCCAGTGTGCCTAAAAGTGGTTGCTTTGTATTGACCCTTGCTCGTGTAAGCATAAACGTAAGATGTTCCTTGTGTGGATCCTTGGCCAATGTGCTTAAAATCGGGTGCTATGTGTTGACCCTTGCTCGTGGGAGCATAAACTATTAGCCTAGGTGTAGGTTATATTGGTTATAGGTGAACTTGATTTAAAACCTCCGGTTTGAGGTGAACCTGTTGTGAAACCTCCTTAGTGAAATCTGGTACACTCAAAGGTTGAGTGTGATTGCTAGGAGTAGAGTAGACAAGTAGTCTAACCACTATAAAATGACTGTGTTTGAGATTGCCATTGTCTTCCATTTGCTTTTGTGATTTTCTTAAATACTTTTATATTTGATTATTTGAGATCACACCTCACACACACGCACAGTCATATCCATCATAAATAAATTCGCATATTGTTCATCTCTCAAATTGTTTATGATTGGATCTTCTACTGGGCTTGGAAGCCAGTAAAGTTACTCTTGAGTAATCCTAATATATGCTTGCTATTAGGATTAGAGTGATAGGATTTTAAATTATTATAAAATTATTAAAAAGTCATATTCACCTTCCTCTAGGACATATTGGCATATTTCTACTTCAACTGAAGCGGTCTTTACCGTAATTTTAGGTGTGGCCTTATCCGCCTGAGTGAGGGGGCTATAAGCTAGGCTGAGTTTGACCAACGCACAAATGGGTCCACTATTAACGAGCTGGGTAGGTATTGGTAGACTACTAGTCAGGTAGATAGTGTGGTCTCTTCCACTCACTGGGTTGTGTGGCTAGGGAGGCGACAGTCAGTGTGGAGTGTACTAGACCCCCATGATATCCCAGAGAGGAACTGTACTGATATATGTACTTGATGAGGACTGACATGTGTGTTTTACACCTCATATATAACATTAACCATGTAGTCCTTGCATCGCATAGCCTTGGTATGGCCTATAGCATTCATGTCTTGCATCGCATGGCCTTGGTATGGCCGATAGCATTCATGCCTTACATCGCATGGCCTTGGTATGGCCGATAGCATTCATGCCTTGCATCGCATAACCTTGTTATGACTGATAGTATTCATGGACTTACCAACATATTTCAGCATTACTCTGATATTGAATACTTGACACTTGCCTTGCGCACACACTTACACCACCCTTTAAGCTTTTCGTAAGCTTATGCATGACCGTTACGTGCAGGTGACATTGGATCATAGCAGCACTGATGCAGGAGCGTGTAGCTGAGATTTTGGTGTTCCAATATCTATATTTTTATTTACCTTTCCACATTGTACTCAAAGTTTTTGATATAGTAGATATATGGTGATGTTATTTTGTGACTTGGTTATGCTTGTGGATATACTCTAATACAAAAAAAAATTCTTATTAAAAATTTTCCTTGTAGGATCCTAGGATCAGAATCTAGCATATGGGTGTTGGGAGCCGAGAATAGGGCACTATGGAGGTTGTTGGCACCGAATTTGTCGATCGGGAATTCTATGAGCCCTGGTTTCTAAGTTTGGGGTGTGACACTTGTGGAGTTGTGCTAGGTCTATCAGTTGCATTTATTTTTGGGTCCTTAGACCTTTCAGCCTTTACCGGAATAGATTTGTCAATTATTTTTCCACTCCTAAGAGTGGTAATAGACTTAGTTTGCTCTATTGGATTTAAAGAGCTTGGTTCACTAACTTTGTATTGTGGTTTAAGATTGGGGATAGTTGGGCTGGAAGCATTCCTTTCTCCATAACCACAACACGTGAGTCTATCTTTTGTATAGCCTTTGTGAGTTCTTGTAAGGATTGAAGAGTACTTTGCTAGATGAGCTCTTGAGGATTTTGAACCAATTCCTCTTGAGGTTTCCCTTGATTTAAGAATTGATTAGGGGTTCCTTGAGTGGTAATAGATTATCCATTCCTCTAACTGAAATTTGGATGATTTCTCCAGCTAGAGTTATATGTGTTCGAAGTGAGTCCTTTGAAAGGCCTTTTGTAGTTGTTTACAACATTTGATTGCTCATTTAATATTTCTTGAAACACGGGTATTGTTGTGCAATTTTCAGTTATATGAATGTTGCAAACACAAATACCGCATACAACTTCCTTATACTTATTCTTCCTAAGTTCCATGGCCTTGAGTTTCCTTATGAGACTGGCCACTTTAACGTTGATATCATCTTCCTTTTTCAAAAGATAAATTCCACCTCTCCCCTTTGATTGGATAGGCTTAGACGTGATGCTTGTTCTTGGGGAGAGGTCCCATAATTGTGTAGTTTCAGCAAGTTTATCAAAGTAATCCCACACTTCATCGACATCTTTATTTAAGAATTTCCCATTGCACATTGTCTCAACAAATTGGCGCATGGAAGATGTCAGTCCTTCATGGAAAAAATTAGTTATGCGCCGTATTTCAAAACCATGTTGTGGGCATGAACTGACAAGATCCTTGAACCGCTCCCAACATTGGAAGAATCTTGTATCTTCCCTTTGGTCAAAGTTCATGATCGACTTTTTGATGGTGTTTGTTTTATGATATAAGATGAATTTCTTTATGAACTCCCTTGTTATGTCATTCCATCTGCCAATAAATTGTTGATGTAGTGAATGTAACCACGTCTTAGCCTTTTCTTTAAAAGAGAAAAGAAAGAGTTTTAGTTGGATTGTGTCCTCATACACATTAGGAAAGTATAAAGTGGATATGATCTCATCAAACTCTTTTAAGTATAAATAAGAATTTTTAGATTCAAGCCCAAGGAACTTTGGAAGGAGTTGGATCACTCCTGGCTTGATATCCATGTTTCTTGTATTTTCTAGAAGGACCATATAGGAAGGGGTGCTCACCCCCATCAGTTGTAAAAGGTCTTGTAAAGTGCGAGGCGGGGGTGCTCGGTGCACCTCGTTTTCATCCTGGATTTCCTCCACCCTAGGTTGGGGTGGATTTGGGGGTTGATTGGTAAGTTGATTGGCAACCATAACTTCAGTTAACTTTGTGGATCTCCAATGGTGTTTAATCTTGTGATGGATAGATAACCCCTCAACCAATCATCCATCACTCAGGAGATGTCGAGTGTTTCATGGACACACTTGGGCATGAAACACTCTCAACCCTCAATTTCAGACTCTAACGTAACCCTAAAAAGAAAAAGGGAAATAAAAATTTAGAAAATAGAAAGAGAATTAGAAAGAAGTTACCAAATTAAAAGTTTCTATATTGGGATCCTGCAGAAGAAGAAGGAAAGAAAATTAGTTTCTAAAAAAAAAAAGAAAGCAACCTAGTTTTTAAAAATGAAAAAAGGAAAGCAAACTAGTTTTTTAAAAACATAAAAGAAAAGTTTCTAAAATTAGAAAGCAACCTAATTTCTAAAAATAAATTAGGAAAGTTTTTATCCTAAAATTAGAAACTAAATTAGTTTTTTTAAAAATAAAAAAACCCTAACCTAAAAGTAGAAAGTAAACAAACCCTAATCTTAACCTAATTATAAAACTAGTTAATCTCAAAAAAAAATGTAGCCATTAATCCACGACAACGGCGCCAAAAACTTGTTCACAACCCCAAGTGTAGGGTCGCGATGTAGTAATAATCTCGATGAGACCGAGGTCAAATCCACAGGGACTAATCTTATGTATATTCTAAAAACAACTAGAGGTAGAACTAGAAGAAGATGTGAATCTAAATATGGAATTGTAGAGAGAGTAATTGTGAATTTTTTAACTAAAACTTGTAAATTCAAAGATGAAAACTAGGGTTTTCAAGTATCCACTTGTAGCAATCAGGGAAATACTATGCTTGATTCATGGACACAACTGGAATCGGAGTCCTATCTTGTCCAGTTAGAAGATATAGCAAGTAAGATCAAATCGAAACTTCCATTGATCTAATTCTCAACAAATGAGAGTTGTGAAAATTGGAAGTGATTCCATTAACTAGCTATGCCCAAGAGACAATAGTAAACAACAGGATATACCAATTCCACAATCAATCATAAGGGAATTATGAAAGTTAGAACGGATTCCATCATTAAACCATGCCTAAGGGACGATGGTGAATAATAAGATTTCCTAATTTCATAATCTTAAAACATGAAAAGAAAATACTCAAAGCTATTGCAGATCTATTGTAATTTCAATCACAACGAATCATTAAACACTGAAAGTATTCCTTAAATATCAAATTAGAATCAAAGAGAGTTCAACATAAACATGAATCAAAGCAATAAAAATATCTTAAAACATGAAAAGAAATACTCAAAGCTATTGCAGATCTATTGTAATTTCAGTCACAACAAATCATTAAAAACTGAAAGTATTCCTTAAATATCAAATTAGAATCAAAGAGAGTTCAACATAAACATGAATCAAAGTAATAAAAACATCTCATCATGCTACAAACTTCACCTCTTAGACCTATCTAAGAGGTTTAGTCATCCATAGACATGATTAGATCTAAAACCTTAAAAGAAAACATGAAAAACTAAGGAAGAAAGAAAGAAAAACACTTGACGATGGCTCACCACCCTTGTGCTTCTCTCCTCCAAACCCTAGATTGATCCCCAGGGAAGCCCTAGGGACTCCTATTTATAATTGTGCAACACCTCCTTTCACACCGACTTGAAAAAAATTTAAAAATTGGCTCAAATTTACGCACCCTGCGTAACTCTGCACAACTCTGCGTTAAGTAGTTCGATGACATCGAACTGCCTTCAATATTGTCGAAGGTGACTTTTATACGTGCCTTTTCATGCTATTATAACTTCATCCGGACTGTGTAACCTTCTATGTCATCGAACCTTCCTTCAATGCCATCGAAGGTGTCTTCGATGTCATTGAGCATTGTTCAAGGAATCGATAATGCGTGCAAAATAGTCTTGAGAGTTAAGCCAATTTCTTCAATAAATTTGATGTCATCGAAGAGTCCTTTGATGTCATCGCGCAGGACTTCTAGTAATATAACATTGTGCCCAACATGTCTAGCGAGTTTTGCTGAAAATTTATAGAAAATTTGATATCATCGAACTGACTTCGATGTCATCGAGCAAGGCTTTGAATCATCAAAAAAGTCCTCGAGTCATCAAAAAACTACTTCAATTTGTCCAGCAACCAAGTCAATTTTCATTCATAAATTTAATTTCATTAAATGGTAGCTTTAATGTCATCGAATCAGTGATCAATGACACAGTTAATGTGAATTCTGCACTTGTTCTTTCGACTTTTTTCCTTCTTCCCTTAGTTTTCTTGAATCATGGGACCTTGAAGTCTTCAATCTTTATCTCCTAAGATCCATTCTTTGCCTTAGTGATCTTTGAGCTTCAAATTCATACTTTTAGCACCTTTTCCAATCCAAGCTCTTAAAATCACCTTGCAACACAAACATGAGTAAAATAGGACATTAAGTAGTATCATATTCATAAAACCAAGATATAATTGGGGGATAATATGTAATATTTGACCCTCAACATTAGTATCTTGGCGTAGCAAGAAACAAAATTCAGTATCTCTCTCTACAGCTGAAGCTGAATGCATTGCAACAGGAAATGCTTGCACTTAGCTAATTTGGATGAAGAGAATGCAAGCTGATTATGGAATTTCACAAGATACAATGACTTTGTATTGCCATAATTCAAGCGCAATTAATATCTCCAAAATTCCAATCCAACATTCTTATACGAAACATATCGACATATGATACCATTATATTCGAGAATTGGTTGAAGATAAGTTTATCATGCTTGAATACATTCTAACTAAGAAGCAACTTGCAGACATACTAACTAAGTCGCTTAACAAAATTAGATTTTCCAACTTAAAGCATGATATTGGTTTGTTCATTATTAAATAATTATCTTGTTTCTTTTCATGCATTTTTTTATTTATTTTTGTTAAATGCATAAAAAGATATTAAAATTAAATATAAAATAAATTAGCTTGAAAATCAATTTTTTGTGATTTTTTGACCAGTCGAGTACATACTCGGGCTAGCTAAATTCTTCGAATAGCTAAGTATATACTCGGGCTATATCACGCCCCAAACTTAGAGACCTGGCTCACAAAATTCTCGATCACCGAATCCGGCGCCGACAGCCTCCGTAGTACCCCATTCTTGGCTCCCAACACCCATTCGCCAGGATCCGATCTTGGGATACTACGAGAAGGATTTTCAATATTAGTTTGATTCGTAATAAGAATAACCAAAGGCATAACCCACAAAAAATAACCAAAAACTCCATTATATTTCCACTATGATAAAAAAATTTACAAGTACAATGAGCATAAAGGGAAATACAATGATGATAGACAAAAGCTCCTAGAAAATCTGATATGCGCTCCTGCCTCAACGCTGTTGCAATCCAACGTTACCTACACGCAACGGTCATGCATAAGCTTATAGAAAGCTTAGAGGGTGGTGAAAGTGTGTGCGTAAGGTGGTAATGCAGTTATGCAGTATCAGAGTAATGCGGAACATGTTGATGAATCCATGAATACCATTAGTCGTACCAAGGCTATGCGATGCAAGGCATGAATGATGTCGACCATACCTAGGCTATGCAATGCAAGATGCAAGTCAAGCATACAAATTCTCATCTAAGTCCACATATCAATACAGTTCAAATCTGGGATATCACCGGGGTCTAGTACACTCTAAACTAGATCGTCGCCCCATCGTATGCAATAAGGCAAGTGAAAGAGACCTCACTATCCGCTTGTCAATATCGGGTAAGTCCGTGCTTTGCCCCCTCTACTCGAGCGGGTAAGGCCGCACTCTCTTCCAACCGACCACGACACAGTGGAAGCGTGGTCGTCTCGTAATCGGCACTTGGCGCTCGTGTACCCACTCGGTCTAGACGTTAGAGCAACCTCTGGTACCATAAGGGTTTAGAGACTTTCACCCAAGGATATCTATAGCACTCCATGTAGAACAAAATTTTTGCTATCCGATATGGTCATCCACGATGTGCCTGTGGAGTCATGACCTTGATGTCGTTAGGGCATGCAGTGATCAAGTCACACATATGCGAGACGCATGAATCACATCGTACAGTCATGCAGTAAATCCTGCGCGTATCACGCAATAATGTGGGGCACTCTGCCTTAAAACGAGTCCCGTAAATGGTTTGCCCAATGACATATGCTATGATCAGTCACTACTCATATCAAATATACATGTGATGCGTATGGTCATGAATCATGGAGTTATACTTCTGTGAAAGGAAAAAAACACAAATTTCATCTTGATCCAAAACTTCTGTGGCCCATAAAAGGGTTTCAATGGCAGAGGTTCAATCCCACTATTTCCTGCAGTGTGGGCCACCTGAGCTGTGGATGAAGCTGAAATTTAGAGGGGGCCCACTGCTGGGAGTGGCCCACCTCGTGAACGGTGTGGATGTAAAATATACATCATGGTGGGGCCCACATGTAGGACCATGGTCCCTGGCCTGTGCACCCATATGCAGCAGCATGCTGCTGCTGTTGTCAAGGGCAGCAGGCGTTGCCCCCTTATGTATTAAAATTATTTTTTTAAAACCTTTTTTTTTTGGGTTTTTCATATATGGGGCCTGCGTTAGGTAAATCCACCCCAGCCATTGGTCTCTACAGACTATGACAAGTCCATCAAGCCTAATATTGGACATGTCTTGGCGCGTAGGAAATTTTAAGCAAATTTGAAAGGTGAAAATCATCGTTTTTAATGCTATGGCCCACCAGATACTCGGATCAACCTCATTTTTTGGCTCAACGCCTAACATAAAGTGGGGAAAGGAATAGATGGCGTGGATTAAGTCCATACATCAAGGTGGGGCATGCATGAGTGGCCCGCCCAATAAGCTTTGAAACAAGCTCATATTTGTGTTTCCATTTTAATCGTCCAGCATCCAAGGACGCTGGATGGTTGTGCATTTCAAGTGGGCTGTACACGTGGGCCACCAAACGATGGGTGGTGTGGATACATCGGTTATAACGTGGGCCCCACCAATAGATGACTTGGATCAAATACATGCCTTATAGTGGGGTCCATCCGGGTGGGCCACACGGCCAAATCATCACATGATAACATGAAAAAGATGGGGAGAGAGAGAGAGATCGAGGGACACACGTGCATGGAGGGCTTCGCCACTATAAGCCCTCCCTTCCATACATCCAATCATACATTAAGCAGGTCCCATTACACGTGGGCCCATCAAATGAAAGATCAATGGTGGAGATTCTTTCTCCATCGAAATGCAAGGTCTAGATGACCCTATTTGTGTAAGAAAATAAACATCATGATGGGGTCCATGGAGATTGGCCCCATCATGGAATGATCATGATGATCAAAGTGGGCCATCGGCCACATCTTAGGGTCCCAAGTGAGATCCACACCATTGATCCGTAGGTCTCACTTAGCCCATCTTAAAAACATGAAAACTACCCTATCAAAGCACCCACCGCTTGATCTTCTTGCTCCCTTGGCTTTCTTTGCTCCTTAGCTTCGATTCCAACAGAGGAGATGGAGTTTGGATGGTTGAGATGGGAGATGAGAGGGTGGAGAAGTGGGCCACACTTGTTGCTTGGAAGGCTAGGAGGGGTTTGGACGTATGGTTTTTCTCTAGCTTGGGAAAGTGATTTTGAAAATGAAGGAGAGGGAGAGTTATAAAGGGAGAGAGAGAGAGAGAGAGAGAGAGAGAGAGAGAGAGAGAGAGAGAGAGAGAGAGAGAGAGAGAGTGATGGGTGATGGAGTGATGGATGTGGTGAGTGATGGGTGTAAGAGACTTTTTGACTTTTGTGGTTTTTGGTGTAAGAAAGGTATGGGCTTGTAAGAAACTTTTTGACTTTGGGGGGTTGTTTGGGGATGGGTGAAAGGTGATGTGTACTTGACATGTACTTGACATGATGGGATTGATTGATTGATGGGTTGATGTGACAATTCGTAGAGATTCTCTCAGAATCTGCACGCATGGTGTTTTCCTCGCACCGAACGCTGGCCCACATCTCCTGGTCAGAGTATCGGATCGGCGCGCAAGTCGGTGTATCGGAACCGCGGTGATAGCGTGGTTGCTAGGGTACAAGTCTCGGGTTGAGTCGACTTGGGTTAATGGTATGTGAATTAATGTCGCGTGCAAATGTTGGTTAAGGGTCGAAGGTTGTCGGAATTAGATCGGAAAGACCGCGAAAGTTTATGAAACAGTACGGTCTAAGATACGGGGCTTACAGGCTAGCTTATGGATGCACGAATTTTACCTAAAAAGGGAGAAAATCCTAAATCCACTTTATTTTATATCTTCTTTCTCGGCTAGCTAGTGCCCCATTCGATTAATTCATTTTCCAATCTTACTAGTAAGTGGTTTTTCTTAAAATTTCTTCTACTATTTACTAGTTTAATGTTAGCAAATCACATTTGAGTAATTTTTCCATCATTTGAAACCCTATTTGAGGTGGGTTTTGTTCAAAAACTAATCTACTCTTTTTCATATCATTCTCTTTGATATTTTTCTTGTGCAAACTGATATGGAGTATCGATCTAAGAGAATGACACGCAAAAATCATGCTAGTTCATCTTCTAAATCAACTCCGCTTGGTGTGTGTACCCTAAGGACACCAGATGATGATCCAGATTATGTTAAGGATTTTCGTACTAGAGACATAATCATTGAGAAATCGGTCAATTTAGACCATATTGCTCGATTCTGTCTTGTTCTTATTTTAACTAAAGTCAATTGGGAGAACATTTTGGGATGGGGTGGATTGGCTTACCGCTTCATTATGCAAGGAATGTATGCATCAATTTGTGATGTTTCCCTTAATGATCTATCATTTTCTGTTAAATTTGATGAAGGGACATTCCAAATTACACCGTAAATTATCTATGCTTTAATGGACATAGTTTGTTCGGATGATGGCATACCCATTGTCACATTAGCAGAAAAAATGTCTAATTCTAAAAAACAAGTGATCACTCACAAATTATGTTGCTTCAATGTAGAATGGCGATCGGGTAATGCCCTCCCTACAAACTAAATGCTCCTAAAATATCGCGTGTTGCATCAGAATTTCACGTCCAATGTCTATCCTCGAGTCGGGAATAAGATTGATCTTACTCCCTTTATGGTTAGAGTTTTCATTCTGTTGTGTTTGACATACGTGTCTATTTGTCATCCTTGATTTGTTACAGCATCATTCAATTTTGCCTTCATCCCAACCACGGTTTGATTCCATTTGCTTATATTATGACTGGCCTTGGTTTTCATTATAATGTTCAAATTCCATCGTTTGAGCCACCAGAATCTGAGGTCCCATTTAATAATTCCAATCTAAATATGATGAACCTTAAACCTCTTCCTGGACTAGAAGGAGAAGAGAAGGGAGCACAACTAGCTGCAGACACTACTATGGATGATATTTTTGATGAGTTGGATTAGTCAGATGATCAGGATGATTCCAACTACCAGCCCTCTCAGTTGGATGAGAGACTTACAGCACTGGAAGAGAAAGTTGAAGCAATGCCTGAATCACAAGAATCATTGGTTCAAACCCACAAGTCTTCAATGAAGTGCATGAAAAAGTACTTCCATCACATCAGCAGGTGTTTGCACCAAAATGATCCATCGATGCCCGCTCCTGCTTCCTCTGGGTCGGATTGAGCCAGATGTTTTTGCCTTTTTCAAACTTTTCATGGGATTGTAACTTAACTTTATTTTCTATCTTAGTTCTTGGATGATTACAATAACACTTACTACCCCTAAAACTCTAAACTAATTCATATGCTTTCCTTAATGATTTCATATTCTTAGTACTTATTTCTCCTTCTACATGATCTTTGATACTGATTATTTCATTTGCTTAATGCTCATTATACAATTCCTCCTTTGTTAACTTGTGATAAAAAGGGGGAGAGTGGTTGGTTATAGAATTCGAATACCAATGCTATGTTATTCTAATGATGCAATCCTAATATTATTTGTATATTAATATGTTATTGGTATATTGTGGGGGAGAGAATGAATGTATTGTGTATTGTATATGAATTGTCAGGCCCATGTCCTAGTGACCATTCCGTTCTGTAGGATCTCGCAGTCCTCCCGGTCGAATTTCGGCAACCCGTGACCTGTAGATTTCATTTGCGCATGACCCAAAGTCAAATCCTATAAAGTCGAGGCGACTCAACCCGAGACCTATGCCATTGTGACCGCACGTTTCGTGCATCAATGCGACTCTTAGATCATAAGATGTGGCCCGTGCATTATGATGGTTGTGGACCACACGTTGTGGGACCCACCTATCACAATGACAATTTCCTAGGCCATCATGGGGTGATGTCATCACCCCATGTTAAGTAATCATTTCCTCTCTCTTCCCCATGAGTCAACACCCCTTACCAAGAAACTAATGATGGCCTTACAATCATCATTTCAAACCCATTATTACCTCTCTCTCTCTCTCATCTCTCTCCCTCTCTTTCTTCCTCATTTCTCCATTGCATGACCCATGGACGTCCAAGCAGCCCCAAAATCCAGCCCTCCCACCTTAGATCTCCACCAATCCATCCCTTAGATCATCATCTCCACCGTTGAAATAGCTTCCTAGAGCATTGGAGCGTAAGGAAGAAGAATAAGTTTAGGTGGTTGCTTCTCTCTCTCTGGTTTGATGGCCCACCATTGATGATTGATGATCCAGACTGTCCAGATAGTGGGGTAACCTTGCTACCACTATCCAGGGCCATCTTGCTACCCATTTCTGGGCAGGCTTAGATGGTGGGAAAAAACACAAATACCAGCTCGATCCTAAGGCTGTGTGGCCCACTTTGGTGCACCCCGCTGTGATGCATGTATCTTATATCCACACTGTCCGATCGTGGGGCCCACCTTTCTTCCCGTCCAATGGCATGCCCATTGGCATGACTGTCTGGACAGGCCCAGATGAATAATACAAATATCAGCTTGATGTATAGTTGGTGGGTCCCACACGTGTGGACCCACCTTGATGCATGTGTTGGATCCACACCATCTAAGGCTAGACGTGAGGCACCTTGATGTATGTGTTTTCCCACGTCGTCTAAGGCTGGGACACGTGGGGCCCAGATGATGTATATCCACACCATCCATTGCTAGACGTGGGCCTCACCATATGTATGTGGTCATCCAGACTGTCCAGATCATGGGCCCACCAAGTTGTATGTGTTTCATCCTCGCCGTTTGGGGCAGACGACCCACTTAATGGATGGGTCATATATTTAGGCTATCCACCTGGTGGGGCCCATTTGCATGTGTAAGGCCACCATGATGTATTTATTTGGTTGGATCATGGGCTATCCCATTAGGCCCAATATGATATATGTTAGGCCTTTGAGTGAGGCCCATTTTGTGGTGCAACAAGCCCACCTTGATGTGTTGTATCTATGTCGTCCATCCCCCTAGACGTGGGACCCATTCGATGTGTATTTTAATCTTAGTCATCCAGCCCTTGGACCTCCAGATTGACTGGAATGCTGCTGGCCCAAAAGTCCAGCAGTAGGCCCATCTCCTTGTATGATATATACCTCCTTGTTGAACAATATTTGGGCCCCTTTGATGCCTTGTTAGGCCCACCTTTCACCTGATCATATAAGGGTCAGATTGCCTAAATTTTCTGGATGTTTAGTGGGCTGGATGGGCTGAATATCCAGCCTTAGAATTTCCTATTGGTGAGGTGTGATCCATCCATTATGGTGGACTTCATGGGCTGAGTTGTAAACCACTATATTGGGTATATTGTACACTTGGCCCAACTATATTTTTAGAGCTATGAGCTACCCAAAGAGGCCCACCATGTTGGATGTACTAGACATAGCCTACCTTATCATTCTTCTGGGCTTTAGGCTACCCCATAAGGCCCACCTTAATGTATGTGGGATATGGGTTGATCCAAGATGCCCAATATTGATGTATGAGATAATATGAGTGGAACCCAATAATTTTCCAACCATTGTGAGGGCTATGGGCTGTTTCATTAGGCCCTTGTGTGAGGCCCATTTTGTGTTGCAACAAGCCCACTTTAATGCATGTATTGTAGGCACTCTGTCCACTTATTATTTTTGGACCATAGGGCTGATCGGTGAGGCCCACCTTGATGTGTATATTGACCCTATTGCCCATTTATTTTCTGGGTTAAGGGTTGTCCCATCTCACTTTGATGATGTGTTGGGCTTAGTTGTTTCCCCCATTTTGTGTGGCCTACTTGGACATGGTTGTTCACTCCCCAAGTGCAGGGTTGTGATGTAGTAATAAACTCGGTAAGACTGAGGTCGAATCCTAAGGGACTGAAACCTGTACGTTATCTAAAACTAAATAGAACTAGAACTAGAATAAGATGAAACTTGAATCAAATAGCAATTGAGGAATAAGTGTGAAATTATTATCTAAAACTTTAAGAATTCAGGGAGATGACACTAGGGATTCAGAGGATCAACTTGTAGAGATCAAGGAGATCTTACACCTGCTTTATGGAGATTAAACTGAACTTACTTGATATAGTTTTCAAGAGATGAAAGGTATATGAATTAGAATGGATTCCATCACCAAACCATGCCCAGGAAACAAAGCAAACAACAGAATTAATCTAATTACCAACCAATCAATGCATGAAGGTTAGGAGGGGTAACGTCATCCGACCATGCCCAAGAGACTATGGTGAACAACAGGGCTTCCTGACGTCATAAACACGAAAGAAAAAGAACATGCTCAAAGCCATTGGAGACCCATTGTAATTTCAGTCACAACAGACCATTAAAGACTAAAAACATCCCATTAATTAAACTATAATCAATGTCAATTCAGTTTAAACAAAAGGCACAAGCAAAGGTCTTCCCATCACGCTACAAGCTTCACCTCTTAGCCCTAGCTAAGAGGTTTAGCCTACCCTAGACATGGTGGGGCTAAAAGACTCTCTAAATGAAAGAAATAAACAAAAGAAAATAGGAAAGTAAGAAAAATACTCTTGATGCCGGCCTGTTCCATGCCTCCACGGCTACTCACGTCCCTAGCCAAAGCCAAGATCCAGATGCCCCATTTCTTTGCTCTTTATAGGCACTGTAGTTGGTCGGCTAAGAGAGATTTCGCAGCTCATTTCATGAGCAGGAAGAGTCCCGGACGCTGATTTCTTGGTGGGACCCACTTCTTAGTGTTTCTTGCAAAATCCACCCCGTCCATCGTGTTCCTCTCGAAAAAGAAGCTAGGAATGGCTAGTTTTTTATTAGATTTGGTGCAGCCCATGGGATTTCTCATTACACCATCTGTCCGACGTTTGAACAGTAGGGAACCCGTTCTCACTATCTGTTGAAATTCTGTCTTCTAGGCTATGATAAGAGGACCCTTTTAATACTGATGGAGGGTCCTGATTAACTGAATCATGGACCATGGTGGCCCACAAAGCTTCGTTCGCAGGCTCTGTTGCGAACAGAGCCTGCGTAAGCATTATGCAGTGATGATGGTGGGACCCATAATTGATGTCGTTTGAAAAATCCACACTGATCATTGAACTATACTCGAAAAACCAACTGAAAATGGCTATTTGTTTATTAGAATCGGTGTGGCCCACGTCGTTTTCTATTCTGCCGTCCATTCTGCAATTGACAGTGCTTTTACACGCTTACTTTTGCATGAGTCTGAAAAGAAAGCTTATAGATGGTCACGACCCCTGTCTGGAGCAGATGGACGGCTCAGATCATTCAAAGGAGGAAGGGGTGGGCTCCACTAAGTGAAACCGGCGGACCCAAGTCCACACGCTGTGCATTTTTTATTTTTTTTTGAGAAGAAGAGTCGGTCAGCGCTTGCCGACCGACTTTCGAACTTTTGGTGCATGCCTGGTGCACTTACGTACCTTGCACATGCAATACATGTATGGGTCCCACAGAGATGTTTGTGAGAAATCTACTCCATCCATCCATTCTGCCATATCATTTAACACGTTGAGGCAAAAATTGAAACATATCCAGATATCAGGCGGGTCCCAATTCACAGATCTATGGGATGATATGTCCGTTGGGCCACTTCTAGAGAGATCCAATGGGTGAAATTTTACGTGTACGGTTAATTTATGGTCCTCAGGCCATATGTGAAGTTTGGAGCTGAACGGATTGTGAGAACCTTGTGATCTTGCATTCTTGACGATTTTCAGGCCCGTTTAACATGCGTGGCTTGATTTTCTCGGATCTCTGGCGTGTAATTCCGTTGATCTTAGTCCCTGGAGTCCGTACCTTGCCTTTGGTGTCATCAGAGAGTTAAATCCATACTTTAAGCTCCCTTTTTCAGTCCATGCTCGTAAAGTCACCTTACAACACAAACACGATAAAACGGGCCATTAAACAGTATCATGCTGGTAAATCTAGGTAATAACTGGGGTCTAATGTGTAATATTTTACCCTCAACAATGGCTCATCCCTAGTGGGATGTCCAGTGTTGGGGCACACCATGTGCTTGTTATGGGCTAGCCGTCCAGGCCCTATGAACACCTAGATTAGCCCACCTTATTTTTATGAGTTCTATCCATGTTTTCATCTGGTGAGGCCCACCCACTGCAATATTTATAGGCCACCATGAATTAATTATTTTGCCTAAATAATGTAACTCCTAGACCCTAGTAGGCCCAGGAAGTTAGGTGGGCTGGATGTCCAGTAAAGGCCTAGATAATTCTGCATCTAGTTGATTGTTTTGAAGTAGTGTGGCCCACCAGATTGAGGGTGTTTTGTGTACTCTCTATGCAGGTGTTTTCTATGTGATTATGGGCCCCGTTTATACCTTGTACGGCCCATTAACCATCTGATTGCATGAGGACCTTGTTGTCTAGATTTTTGGATGTTTAGGCAGGCCCAAATGGGGCTGGATGTCCAGCCTTAGTGTCTCTCCACATGCTAGTGCAACCCATCCATTGTGTTGGGCCTTATGGGCTAATTGTAAGCCCAATATGATGTATGTGATTGAATCTTTGCTGCCCATCCAAATTGCCTAGTTTTGGGCTGATTAATAAAGCTCACAATTGGTGGATGTTGGTTATGCCTTGGCTATTTAATTGGGGCATATGGGTTGCCATGAGGCCCAACATAATGCATGAATGGGATGTTCTCTTTGACCACAATGTTTTTGGGCCATAGGTTGCCCTTCTTGTAGCCCATCTTGATGTATTTAGGCTTTGACCCATTGTTTGAGGCCCACAATGATGTGCAGAATGTTGTGAATGCAGCCCATTTATTTTTCTAGTTATTGTGTGGGCCATGGGCTATTTTCATGAGATCCTTATATATGAAGCCCATGGGATGTGGCCCAATGTGATGTATATGGGGCCCATATGATGAAGCCATTATGATATATATGTAAGGCCTATGTGGTGAGGTCCTGGTGTAAGGCCCAATTGTGATGTTGATTTCACCGTGATGCATGTGATAATGTTTATGATGTCCATCCATTTTTTTAGGTAGTTTAAGGGTTATGGGTCCCATTGTGAGATAGTCTTTATAGCGGGCCACATGCTAGGAGACAATGGTGGTTAAAAGTCCACATTACAAACTCCCTAGGGCCCATAGCTAGCAAATTCTCCATTGTAAGTTAGAATCTAAGGTGGGTCGTACCTTAGGAGCAATGATGGTTAAATGTCCATATTATGTACTCCCTAGGACCCATTGTTAAGCCCGTTTCCATTTTCCCTTATTGGGCCATCATTGAGAATAATGTTATCCACCATACCCTGTAGTACTACTCAAACCTTAGAACCCATCTTGTGGCCATGATAAGACCCATTATGATGGTATGAGGCCCATTGTGATTGTATGAGGTCCATTGTGATTGTATTAGGCCCATTGTAATTGTATGAGGCCCATTGTGATGGTATGAGGCCCATTATGATGGTATGGGGCCCATTGTGAATGTATAAGGCCCATTGTGATTGTATGAGGCCCATTGTGATGGTTTGAGGCCCATTGTGATTGTGTGAGGCCATTATGATGGTATGGGGCCCATTGGGATTGTTTGAGGCCTATTGCGATATGTGAAGCCCATTATGATTGTATAAGGCCCGTTGTGATGGTATAAGGCCAATTGTGATTGTATGAGGCCCATTCAATGTGTGAGACCCCATTATAATTGTGTGAGGCCGATCATTGCTATGTTTGATAATCATGCATAGCATGTATCATGATACCTGCCGTATGCATAATTTACATGTTTGTTATGAGGAGTGATTGACCATAACATATGCCATTGGGCTAGTTATTTTCAGGACTCCATGAGAGAGAGTTTCCCCACATGAGTGCGCGGTACGCGTAGGACTAATGCATGACTGGATTGTATGACTCATACATCTTGTATTTGTGTAATAGGATTTCTGTTCACCCTAGAGACATCAGGGCTGAGGCCTCCACAGGCATATCGTGGATTGCGAGATTGGACACTAGAAATGTTTAGTTCTTTGGGTGCCATAGATGTCCCTGGGTGAAAGTTCCTAAACCCTTATGGTACTAAGAGTATGCTCCAATGTCGAGACCGAGTGGATGTTTGAGCGCACGAGTGCTAAATACCATTATGTCACGTCTCCCTCTATATCATGGTTGGTTGTAAGGGCGTGTGGCCTTACCTGCCCGATGGTAGGGGTAATGCTAGGCTGAGTCTGATTAGCTCATAAATGGATCCGCTATCGACGTGCCAAATAGGTATTAGCAGGCTACTGGCCAGGTGGAAAGTGAGGTCTCTTATGCTTACTTGGACTGTGCGCATGGGGGAGGGGTAGTGCCATTTATAGTGTACTAGTCCTTGGTGATGATCCAGAGATGTTCGATACTTGTATTATGACAAACCCACCCCCCCCCCCCCCCCCCCCCGTTATTATTGTACACGTGGGCGAGCGCACATGGGCAAACGCTGAAGTGGGTGGGGCCTAAGGGCACGGGCGAGCTACTAGTGGTTAGCAGACTACTTTGCTTGCAAGCTATTGATCATGAATTGCGTACTCCGTATTTGACTCATTCATGCATTCATCCACTATCCACTCGGGTCGGTGCTGAGCAACTAAATCATTATGTATACCCTCACAATGGCTAGGATTTTAGTTCATGCGCGCGATTAACCTGAGACCACGGGTTTACCACATTGAGTCTAGCTATCTAAGTTTAAGTACATGACTTGTTGGATAGAAGTCCCTTGTGATGAACCCCACGGCTTGTGATTTCACATACTATCATCCCATCTACACACTCCAGCTTTGTCATTCCTTTGCATTGCATATTGCATTGCACCCTTAGTATATGACATTTGGGTTACTATGATTTTGTATTATTTAGCCTAGATATGTCATTAGCCTATTATGTTTTTGCATCGCATAGCCTGGATAAGGCTGATGGTATAGCTCCTCCCATCACTACCATTTCTCTATCTCTCTCTCTCTCTCTCTCTCTCTCTCTCTCTCTCTCTCTCTCCTTCCCTCTCTTTATGATGATGTGTGTGTGGCACACCTGTGATATGGTAGATGATCTAGACCGTCCGATTACGTGACCCACCTTGATGTACGTGTGAATCCACACATCCACTCATGACAGCCTTGTGTGTATCATATCTAGGCTATCCCGGGCCTAGACGTTAACAGCACTAACAACTGTAATATATATATATATATATATATATATATATATATATATATATATATATATATATATATCATGTGTGGTGGGCCTCACGTGGGACCCACCTGATGAGACAAGGGGATCAAATGGAGTACATTACAGCAGCTATATAGCTACTGTATTAACATCAGCAAGTCCATTTGGCCTGATCATGAGGTCTGTGTTGTATCCAGACCGTCCAGCTATCTGGACTTGGTCATGGAACCCACCTATGCTATAAGTATTTTATCCACACCGTCCAGTTGTCTGGATGTGGTCATGGACCACCATGATGTATGTATTACATTCCAACCGTCCAATAGATAGTGGGTCCCACATAGCTATCTGTTGGTGTGGTATTAACGTCAGTAATCTCAGTGGGACCCACTTGATGTGTGGACTCCATCCATGTCGTCCATCCATTTGGATGGAGCCCACTGCGTTATATGTGCCTTACATCTATACCATCCATCACGGTGGGGACCACCAGCTTGATAGCTGATGTCATGACATTAGCTAGTCTGGTGGGACCCACCTGTTGTGAGATGACACCATCCACACGTGGACATGGGGCCCTGATTTAGTGTTTTATCACCACTGTCCAATAATGGACAGTGAGATCCACACCGCAATACATGTGTTTTACCTACGCCGTTCGCCTTATGAGACCCACATGATTTATATGTTTTATTTGCACCGTTCATCTGTGGGGTCCACACGTGATGTATGTGCTTCACTCACACTGTCCACACGTGGAAGTGGGACCCACACATGATGCATGTATTTTACATCCACACCATCCAGCAGTTTGGACTGTGGAAATCACATGATGTAAGTGCTTTATCTACACCGTCTGTCTATGGACCCCACCTGATGTGTACTGTGTCTAGCACGTGCATGTGGACCACACTAGATGTATGTGTTGTACCTACACACCATCCATCCACAGTGGGAGCCCTCCTTGATGTTTGTGTTCTCCTCACCGTCCATCTGTTTTGGCAGTGGGCGCGGCCCACCTTTATGTATGTATTCCATATCCGTACCATCCATATCACAAGGTGATGGGACACATGCAATCATGTAGCTGTTGTGTTGTGTTATCAAGTGCGACCCACGTAGCTATGAAGTTTTTGTGCATACATATCGTTCATTTAGACGGTGTTGTTTGGGCCACCCCGTGATGTATTTTGTGGCCCATCCGTAAGACCCACTTTGATGTATTTTGTGGATGAGGCCCACCTTGATGTATCTATGACCCATCCATGAAGCCAACCTCGATGTACTTGTGGCCCACTCGAGAGGCCCATATGTGCGGCCTAATGTGATATATGTATGACCCATTTGGCAAGGCCTACTATGATGTAATTGTGGCCCAGGTATGAGGCCCGATATGATGTATTTTAGGTCCATTGTGATGTATATATGGCCCACGTGAGGAGGCCTATTGTGATGCGCTCGTGACCTTTGATGAGGCCCGATGTGATGTAATGAGGTCCATTTGATGACTTGGGGCCTAGGTGTGAGGCCCATTATGATGTATTTGGCCCATTAAGATTATATGTGGCCATTGTGATGTGTATTAGGCCCATGTAATGTGACCCATTGTCATATGTGAGGCCCATTATGTTCTATGTGAGACCCTTATGTGAGGCCATGAGCCCACTATATGTTTGGCTCTATGTGAGCCACTCCTTGGGAGCAATGTTGGTTAAATGTCCACATTGATGGGTAATGATGGTTAAATGTCCACATTGTGACCTTCCCTTAGGCCCTTTGTTAGGCCGATTGTTGAGGCCAATTATCGAGGCTAATTATCAAGGCTAATTATCGATGACGATACCGATTATGAGTATGTGATAGCATAGCATCATGATACATGCCCATACACATTATTTGCATGTTTGTTATGAGACGTTATTGACCATTGCATATGTCATAGGGCAGGTTGTTTATGAGACTCTTTACCCATATAAGCGCATGGTATGCACAGGATTGTTGCACGACTGGATGGTATAACTCATGCATCTTGTATTTTGTGATATGACCACTGTACGCCCTAGCGACATCAGAGTCGTGGCCTCCACAGGCATATTGTGAATGGACAAAAGGGGCACTGAAAATGTTTGGTTCTATTATACGGGCACCGTAGATGTCCCTAGGTGAAAATTCTAAAACTTTCATGGGTAAGAGATACCCCAACGTCTAAACCGAGTGAATATATATAAGCGCATGAGGGTCGTATACCAGTAGGTTGCGTCTCCCACTCTATCGTGGTCGGTTGTGAGGGGGTGTGACCTTACCCTCTTGAGTAAAGGAGCAATATCTAGGTTGAGTTTGACCAACTTGAGGAATGGGTCCGCTTGAGCCGGGCCAGATATTGGCAGGCGGATAGTGAGGTCTCTTCCACTTACCCAGTTGTCTACTCGGATAAGGGGTTACAAGCTGGCGTAGAGTGTAATAGACCCTGGTGATGATCTCATAGATGTACGATACTGATATGTGGACTTATTGAGTAAAAGTTACATAATCATTCATTCACTATCCACTCGGGCTGGTGGTGCGTAGCTAATTACTATGTATACCTTCGCAATGGCTAGGATTTTAGTTCGGGTGCACGACCAACCTGAGATCAGAAGTTTATCACATTGAGCCTATCTATCCAAATTTAAGTGTGGGACGGTTTGGATAGAAGTCCCTTGTGATGGACCCCGTAGGCTGCGATACTACGTACTATAATCCTGACTTCACATTGTAGCTTGGTCATTTCATTTGCATCGCATACTACATCCGTGACATATGACATTTTGGGTTGCTATGTTTCTGCATTTATATTGTCTAGATGATCCTGACGGTATTTGTGAATTCATCAGGATTTATATATTTCACTGCATCCTCAGTATATGATATTTGGCTTATTATGTTTTTGCATCGCATAGCCTGGATGAGACTGATGATATTTATGGACTTATCAGTATGTTTCTGCATTATTCTGATATTGTACGATTTATGGATTGCCAGTATTTCCACTTATTCTGATATTTATATGCTTGGCACGTGCATCGCACACACTTACACTACCCTCTAAGCTTTCTATAAGCTTATGCACGATAGATGCGTGCAGGTGGTGTTAGGTCGCAGTAGCATTGGGCTTGGAGCATGCATCCGTCTTTTAGAGTTTTGATTTTTTATATATGTATATTTCCCTTTCAGCACTGTAATCAACTGTTTATATTAGTGGATATGTGATGATGATGTTGCCTTTGTGATTTGGGTAAACTTGTGGTTATGCTTCTTATGAGACATATGTACGTTGGAAATCCTCCTTATAAGATCTCAGGATCGGAATCTAGCATATGCGCTTTGGAAGTCGAGAATGGAGTACTACAAAGGCTGTCAGCACCATATTCGGTGGTCAAAAATTTTGTAGGCCCAGTTTCTAAGTTTGGGGCATGACACTTGTCACTCAGCGTAGGCCGACGGCTCAGGCATAGTGTCTAATGACCACCATCTCCATCCCATGAGTCTACCATCTTAGGGTGTGGATAGAACTCATCAACACGTGGTCAAACAACTCTCACTGTATGAGAGATTACCATCATATGCTGATTAGGAATGAAGTGTTGAAGATATAAAATACAATGACTAAAGTGAGACGGTATATATGATTCAAATGCGAATAAACAACGGCAATAACAAATGTTAAAAGGTTCATTCCATAGTCAAGCAGGTGGAATCACTCCATAGGTGGTAAATCCCATGAATTAAACTACCACTACATAACCTCCATGTTGAGGGTCTAGTCTTATCTCAATCAATTTTGTTACACCCTACATATGGACTCTCTTTAAATAGAGGTTCCCTTAGAGAGATTTCTAGTCATATGTGTGTTGCAACCATTTCAAGAATATGAGAAGATGACATAGAGATTAAGTAGCGAACTATTTGAATAAGGCATGATCTAATAATCTGAGTGGAGCTCAAGTATTCATATGGTTCAGCAGTCATATGACCATAACTTATCAGTTCTAAAAGCATACATTCAAGGAAGCTAACCAAGTGATTCAGGTGTTTGAGTAACTAGTCAAGTAATTTAATAAATTCAAAAACATGTTCTTAAGAAAACTAATCGAGTATTTTAATCAATCTAAGGCATGTATTCAAGTTAAACTGATCAAGAAATCTAATCAATTCTAAGACATTTGTTTAAGGAAACTAACCAAGCATTATAATTAATTTCAAAACATGTGTTTAAGAGCACTAATCAGATGATTTAATCACTTTTAAGACATGAATTCAAGTGAACTATGAAATAGAGGTGAAGACCACTTTAGTCAAAGTAGGAATATGCCAATATGTCCTAGAGGGGGTGAATAGGACTTTTTAAAGTTTTTATGATTTATTAAAAATCCTATTACACTAATCCTAACAATAGACACTTATCAGGATTACTCAAAACTAACTCTACTAGCTTCCAAGCCCGATAGAGGATCCAATCACAAACTATTCAAGAGGCGAACAATATGTAAACTAGTTTATGATGGATATGACTATGCATATGTGTGAGGTGTGATCTCAGATATTCAGATATGAAAAGATTAAAGTAAATCACATAAATGAAAGAATAGCAATCTTAAACACAGTCATTTTTATAGTGGTTCGACTACTTGTCTACTCCACTCCCGGTAATCGCACTCAACCCTTGAGTGTACCGAATTTCACTAAGGAGGTTTCATAGAGGTTCACCTCAAACCTAAGGTTTTAAATTAGGTTCACCTTTAACCTTTATAATGTACAACAAGGCTGACTGATTATGCTCCCTGAGCAATGGTCAACAAATAACACCCAATTTTAGGCACACTAGCCAAGGATCCACACAAGGAACCTCACTATTTATACTCTCATGAGCAAGGGTCAACACAACACACCCACTTTTAGGCACATTGGACAAGGATCTTCCACAAGACCCTAACTATTTATGCTCTCCACAGAGCAATGGTTAACACAACGCACCCACTACGTACACTCTCGCCAGAGGCCTCCTTGAGGACTTGTAAGGGTGAGAAACACCTTAGACCCAATCCTACAAAGGAATGATCAAAGGGTCCTCTGGACTCTAGATACTTATAGATAAGTGGATGAGTCCCATTCAACACATTATTGAAGATCTCCTCCATTGTTGATGAAGAGTCTTTTGCTTCCTTGATTCGTAACACAGATGATGTACCAATATACGACGTCGGGTTGGGTCAAGGTTATGATGGAATCCTACTCTCAAATATTTTTCTAAAAAGGAGATAGAGTGATTCCAATCATCTAAGCATTCAAGGCATCCCAGCTTAATGGAAGGTATCCCAGCTTAATGATTTTCCATTAAGGTAGTAGCTGGAGGATCATTGAATGCGGAAGTTCATTCCCCAATCCACTCTATTGAATATCAATGATGAGGGTGGATTCGAGGATGAACTCCCTTGAGAAAAAGAGCTTTGGGTAAATGATCTAAGGTTAAACTCAAAAGCACTCTCTTCTTTCTCTACAAGCAATAATAGACAAGTCCTCTTTATATAGGCAAAAGGTTCCAACAGATATAAAACGGTCACATTTATGACAGAGTTTGATATCATTGAGTGTATACTCTCGATTGGATTGATGGTCTGCTCGATAACGCAAACTCAAATGTCATACCAGCTGGTTGATGAATCGAAACACACGTTGATGTCATCAGATTTTGAACTTCAATTTTATCGATGTGAGGTTCGATTCCTCAACATTTGAAAATAAGAGAGACTTGCGTTGAAATATTTCAGGTTTACAAGAATGATCGAGGGACCTTCGATATCGTCAAAATTTGAATGTCGATGATATCGATAGCTATGTCGAGGCATCGGTAAATCCAAAGGATTTTCGTTTATGCTTGCTAGACAGTTTTTATCCTTGTTCGATGTCATTGAGACTGTACCGATATCATCGATATTTGAATATTGATTCGATCGAGTGACCCTCGATCATAGATAAACTATCCTAAAATATTTTGCTATAAATCTTCGCGCCCATGACCGATATCATCGAGAGCCTTCTAATGTCATCGAGATTTGAACTTCAATGATATCGATGGAGGCTTCGATATATCGAAGCATATATGATTTTCTTAAGTAAAAATAGGGGCGCCGGAGATCTTTCCGTCGATATTATCGGGTCACCTTTGATGGACTCGAAATTCAAATATCGATGGTATCGATAGGTATATCGATATATCGATAATTTCATCCAGACATATATGTGGTTATTGGACACTTTTGTCCTCATTCTAATGGAATCGATTTGTCATCGAGGACATCGACAGTACAGGTCGATCATATCGAGAACTGTATCGATAAAATTAACAAAGTAAGAAAACTTAGAGATTTTTTAATTTTTAAAAAAGTTTTCCTACTTAAAACCCTATGATATTCTAACTTGTTTTAAGGGTTTTATGTAACTGGTGTTTTGGGACATGGGATGTGAGGCTTAGATTTACCTGTGGCAAGCTTTCACACATCCGGTTGAGGCAGACGACTTGAATTGATCTTCCTATGAGGCTTTGCAGTCTATCTGACTCAACACTCACACTAATTGACAAACTAGGGCACTTTCAATCTCCTCCTTTGTCAATTACGTGATAAAATACCAAAACACCCTAGACCAGCTTCTATGCTGACATCCTAAATTGTGTGTACATATGTTTTACACAATTGTACAATGCTATCAATGACATATACACAACACAACCAGAAGTTGCTCCCCCTAGCTACAAACTCCCCCTTGCTTGGTGCAGGTGCTTCCCCTAACGCCTGCAACACCATACTTAAGTAGATACAAATTTCCTGACACGGTGTTTGAGTCATTCTCCCCCTTCTTGTCAGTCATTGATAAAGATATAACAGCTGATATTGACTGAAGTTTAAGCATCGTGGGATAAACAACATCCAGTAAGCATACATATATAGATGTGTAACGGTTAAAGTAGTTTAATCATACATCATTTTCAGACAGTATGGATGCATATCAGACCAATCAAAGCAGTGATATCGGCAAATAAAGTAATCATGAAAAGCACATGCACTCCATATCAGAGATGAGATAAACTAGGGAATCACATATATCAGTATGGTAGTAGATAGATACAAATGATAAGTATCCATAGCCAAAATATCTAAAAACAAAAGAGTACCACCCAAGGTTGGTAGACGCATTATGTTAAACCCCCTCCCCCCCCTAAAAAAAAAAAAAAAAAAAAAAAAAAAAAACAACTACCCATCATGGACAAAAATAAAAAAAATAAATAAAAATAAACTGTCAGATTTGTTAATTGAATAGCCATCTCATGCACCCATAAAAATGTAGGGCAATTAAAAAGATATCCATGCCCATACGTTTTCTGAGAATTAAAGTGTTGAGATGTCATGAAGACCATTGATACTATGGGGCTGATGAGGATGGTGCTGCATCATCTCTGCGATAGGTAAACAAGTCGATCAATTGCTAGACTGACTGTTGGACACTAGAAATCATCTTTTCAAGGATGGAAAATCTTGCATCATGTCCCCCTAACTTGTCTTCTATCCAAGCTAAACCATGCTGCATTACACCAACTTTGTCTTGGTGAGACTTGAGTTGGAGCCGAGCCACTTGGTTTAGGAGCATACTGTGACTCTACCGAATTTACACTAGTTGGAGTAGCGCCTTCCCCCATTTCTTCATATTATGAATAGCCTCCTCAAAATCCTCATCCTTGTACTCATGAAAATTAAGGTCCAATTTTCATATGTTGACCTTGTTAAAATGCTAACGAGGACATACAGGATCGCTTGTTTGAGGGATACTAATTTTATCATAGATTTCATGGATGATGTGAGGAAAGGGTAAGTATACTACTCTGGACTGATGGATGACACTTGCTATTTGGTGGAGTAAGGTAGGCAGATAGATTTTGACTCCAGTGGCGACACAGTATATGATCATGGTGATGAATCCGATAAGATCAGAGCGATTTTGTCCACGAGGATAAGCATTTGAACAAAATATCTTATGTAAGACGCGGTATCGAGGGTGCAAGTATTTTTCTTTTAGAGCATTTCCCTTATACCATGCAATATCTCGACCTTGACATAGGAATTTAGTAATTGAAGATCGATTGATAGGATTTTTGAGATCAAGGTTAGATAATCCAATTAGGAACAAGGTTAAGTCGAAAATGCAAGCAATGGATTCTATAGTAATCTCAACACTATCATCTCCAACTGTGATAGTAAACGATGGTGGTTCTAGTGTTGGAGAGTGACAATATGCAAAAAACCGATAAGTCCGTTCATTTTGGCATGTTCCCCCAAAATCAAGAAGAGGAAGCCAGTCGATTGCCTCCAACAGAGCTTCTATGTTGCAGGGTTTTATACAGTTCCTGTCAACCCTACGCTCACACACCAGATGCCTCCCAGAATATTTTTCAAGAATGTGAGGAGGAGGATTTACAACAGTTTCTGGCGAGGCTGGTGTTGTAGTTGAAACTTCTCTATGTTGAGACTGCATCGTGCCCTTTCCTCTTGAAGCCACAATCTTCTTTTTACTAGGCCGAGATGATTCTCCAATGGTCGGAGACTTCCCTTTTTCCTTACTCATTAGGTAGACCACAGATAGAGATTCGAAGAACATTTGAGACCATCCCAACGAGCCTCTGAGCAGGTGAACAAAAAAAATGAGCAGGGAAAGGAACAGTCACAAGTAATTTTTCCCACTGATCCGCCTTTTATTGGGTGGTGATCTTCGATGTCATCGACTAGTGTTTCGATGATCTCGATGGATCTTGTTCGATATTACTGACACTTGCTTCGATATCGTTTTCGATCATATGACTTTTCATATTCTAAAGAAGCATCGATGATATCGACCGTTTATATCGATTTAATCGAGAATGACTTATCGACAGACATATCAAGGGTGAATATTTTTAATTATCAGCATTTAGATGACTCTTCATTTATACTTTTAGTATTTCTATAAATTAATAGTATACACAACAAAATTATGTACAATTATTGTACACATCAAAATTATAAACATTAAGATGTTTATATAATAGATTGAGGTGAGGAACCTCAGATATATCATTTAGAGCTCAGTAAAAGTTACATCATTTCAGCACATTTCCAGATCTAGATGCATGACCTGGACTTGTTTTCTTTATGCTCAGTATTTCTAGGTATAGGGATCATCTTTTCCCATACCTTTGATAATATAACAGTGGTTATTTGTGTGAGAACTCTTCATCACTGATTTTCCTGAGAGGTCCAGGATTTCTCATTTCTCCTTGTAGAAAGTAACCACATGCTCATCGTCACAAATTAGAGAAATGCTTAAAATATTGTGTGTTAATCCTTTTATGCAAAAGGCATTCTCATTTTTGAGCAACTAGATTCCCTTAATGATTCCCTGTCTAATTACCTTAGCGACGCTTCCGTTCCCATAGGTGATTATCCCATGATTAAGATTTGAATAATTTGTAAAGAGGGATTTGTCACCTATGACATGTCTTGAACACCCACTATCCAGATACCACTTAGTTTCATTGATTAGCATATGGTTTGAATGAGTAACCAAACAATTCTTCTTTTCTTTTGGGATCCATTTTGTGACAGGATTTTTAACAGTGGTAGATATTGTTTTCTTGTTTAATTTGACCACTTGATTCAATTGCTCTTTGTTAGTCATTTTAAGTGGTGGTGGATGTGAATCTCTTTTATTCATAGTTCTAGGTTGACTCAAGACATTTTGCATTTCTCTGGTAGGTTTGAATTTTCCAATATAATTCTGACCAGAGCTATGTTGAGTCAAGCATTCAATCTCATAATGACCCAAATCACCACATAAATGACACACTGGAGTAATTCTTTTATTGCTACCTGAAGCAACAATTTTTTCAGTTGTTAGTGCTGCACTTCTAGTCTTTATTTCATAACCTAAGCCGTTCTTATCCTTTCCAGGTTTTCCCATACCTAAGAGTTTTTCTAACTTCTCACCACTCTGGGAAAACTTATAGTGTAGCTTAGCAGTTTTTCTGGATTCCTCTAAATCAAACAGAAGTGTATGATTTTCATTTTGTAGGAGCATATTTTTATCTTTTAATTGATCAACCTCTTTGTTTAGTTTTTCAAATATCAACTTAAGGAAGGTGTTAATTCTCTTAAGTCTATCATTATCTGAGTGATATTGTTGTAAGTCATTAATTAGGTGTGTATTAATTTCTAGAGTTTTATCCAAATCTTTTTGTAGCAATTCCTTTTTATTCTCAGATATTCCAAGTCTTTTAATAACTTTGATGCTATGAATGTATAGTTGATTGTAAGTATCTTGTAAATTATTCTGTTCTTCTTCTTCTTCTTCCTTTCAGTTTCTTCACTATCAAATGGCAATGATTCAATGGCTTACTATTCTTCCTTTCTTTTAGATTCCGTGAGAATGATTGGAGTAATGGAGACCACAAGAATTTTCTGAGATTTCTGGTCTCCATCGCTTTCTGAGTCACTATATTCTGAGTTTAACTCTTTTGTATCATCCCATGTGGCAGCCATTGCCTTGCCCTTAGTTTTTCTGTTTGGGCATTCAGTAGACAGATGTCTATACTTCTGACAGGCATAACATTGTTGTTCTTTGGCCTTTTTACCAAATTTACCTGTAGAAGGTCTGTTATCCACCTTTCTTCCTCTAGAAGGACGGCCACGATTCTTCTGAAAGAATTTCCTGAATCGTTGTGCCAGCAAAGCCACTTCCTCATCTTCATCTTCCTTTTCACTTCCACTGTCCTCATTCGTTATTTTCTTTGAAGTTTTTAGGACAGTCATTTTGGATTTTTGGGTTTGTTTGAAGTGTAGTTCGAAAGTTTGTAGGGAACCTACCAGTTCTTCTACTTTCATCCCTTCTATGTTCCTACACTCCTCAATTATTGTTACTTTGAGATTAAATCATTTCGGTAGGGATCTTAAAATTTTCCTATAAAATTTTGATACTGGAACTTTTTCTCCCAATCCACCCATGGAGTTACAGATGATATTTAGCTTTGTGAAAAACTCCATTAAAGTCTCATGCTCTTCCATTTTGAGATTTTCAAACTGTGAGGTTAGTAGTTGTAGTTTGGACCTCTTCACAGTGCTTGTTCCTTCATAGGTTGTTTCCAATAGATCCCATGCTTCTTTGGATGTCCCACACATACTTATTTAATTGAAGATGTCTTGGGAAATGACACAGTAGATGGAGTTCATAGCTTTTGCTTCAACAGTCTGTTTTTTCTTATCGAACGTCGTCCACATTTCTTTGGATTTAGGTTTTGTGATGGTTGTGCTACTATCAAGTACAGTTTTTTTAGATGGTGGCACATATCCACTTTCAACTATATCCCAAATGTCATGATCCAAATATCTTAGAAAGTAGTGCATCCTAGCCTTCCAATATGCGTAATTTGAGCCCTCAAATACTGGAGGCCTAGTGACTGATGAGCCCTCTCCTTTAGCCATAATCCTAACTTCAGTCCAGATTACTCTCTAGGCGATGAAGCCCTTAAAGAGAGACCAACTCTGATACCAATTGAAATAGCAGTGAAGACCGCTTTAGTTGAAGTAGGAATATGCCAATATGTCCTAGAGGGGGGTGAATAGGACTTTTTAAAGTTTTTATGATTTATTAAAAATCCTATTACACTAATCCTAATAATAGGCACTTATCAGGATTATTAAAAAGTAACTCTACTAGCTTCTAAGCCCAGTAGAGGATCCAATCACAAACTATTCAAGAAGTGAACAATATGTAAGCTAGTTTATGATGAAGATGATTGTGTATGTGTGAGGTGTGATCTCAAATATTCAGATATGGAAAGATTAAAGTAAATCACACAAACAAAAGAATAACAATCTCAAACATAGTCATTTTTATAGTGGTTCGACTACTTGTCTACTCTACTCCTAGTAACTGCACTTAACTCTTAAGTGTCCCGGATTTCACTAAGGAGGTTTCACAGCGGTTCACCTTAAACCTAAGGTTTAAAATCAGGTTCACCTTCAACCTTTACAACTTACACCTAGGCTAACTGTTTATGCTCCCTGAGCAAGGGTCAACATATAGCACCCGATTTTAGGTACACTGGCCAAGTATCCACATAAGGAACCTCATTATTTATGCTCTCACGAGCAAGGGTCAAAACAACGCACTCACTTTTAGGCACACTGGCCAAGGATCTTCTACAAGACCCTAACTATTTATGCTCTCCACAGAGCAATGGTCAACACAACACACCCACTACGTACACTCCCGCCAGAGGCCTCCTTGAGGACTTGCAAGGGTGAGAAACACCTTAGACCCAATCTTACAAAGGAATGATCAAAGGGTCCACTAGACTCTAGATACTTACAAATAAGTGGATGAGTCCCATTCAACACGTTATTGAAGATCTCCTCCTTTGTTGATGAAGAGTCTTTTGCTTCCTTGATCCATAACACAGATGATGTACCAATATACGGCGTCGGGTTGGGTCAAGGTTATGATGGAATACTACTTTCAAATATTTTCCTATGAAGGAGATAGAGTGATTCCAATCATCTAAGCATTCAAGGCATCCTAGCTTAATGATTTGCCATTAAGGTAATAGCTGAAGGATCCTTGAATGTAGAAGTTCATTCCCCAATCCACTCTATTGAATATCAATGATGAGGGTGGACTGGAGGATGAACTCCCTTGAGAAAAAGGGCTTTGGGTAAATGATCTAAGGTAAAACACTCATAAGCACTCTCTTCTTTCTCTACCAGCAATAATAGACATGTCCTCTTTATATAGGCAAAAGGTTCCAACGGATATAAAACAGTCACATTTATGAAAGAGTTCGATATCATCAAGCAGGTTTGATATCATCGAGAGTATACTCTCAATTAGATTGATGGTCCACTCGATGACACAAACTCAAATGTCATACGCTTTTGAAACCTCTTGGCAGCTGGTTGATGAATCGAAACACGTGTCGATGTAATTGGATTTTGAACTCTGATTTATCGTTGTGAGGTTTGATTCCTCGACATTTGAAAATGAGAGAGACTTGCATTGAAATATTTCAGGTTCACAAGAATGATCGAGGGACCTTCGATATCATCAAAATTTGAATGTCGATGATATTGATGGCTGTGTCGAGGCATCGGTAAATCCAAAGAATTTTTATTTAAGCTTGGTAGATAGTTTTTGTCCCTGTTCGATGCCATCAAGACCATATCGATATCATTAATATTTGAATATCGATTCTATCGAGTGACCCTCAATCATAAATAAACTATCCTGAAATATTTTGCTGGAAATCTTCGCGCGCATGATCGATATCATCGAGAGCTTTCCGATGTCATCGAGATTTGAACTTCAATGGTATCGATGGAGGCTTCGATATATTGAAGCATATATGATTTTCTTACGTAAAAATAGGGGCGCCGGAGATCTTCCTGTCGATATTATCGAGTCACCTTCGATGGACTCGAAATTCAACTATCGATGGTATCGATAAGTATGTCGATACATCGATAATTCTGTCCAGACTTATATGTGGTTATTGGACACTTTTGTCCTCATTCTAATGGAATCAATTTGTCATCGAGGACATCGATAGTGCAGGTCGATCATATCGAGAACTGTATCGATAAAATCAACAAAGCAAGAAAACTTAGAGATTTTCTAATTTTTTTAAAAAGTTTTCCTACTTAAAACCCTATGATATTCTAACTTGTTTTAAGGGTTTTATGTACTTGGTGTTTTGGGACATGGGATGTGAGGCTTAGATTTACCTGTGGCAAGCTTGCTCACATCTAGTTGAGGCAGATGGCTTGAATTGACCTTCCTATGAGGCTCTGCAGTCTATCTGACTCAACACTCACTCTAATTGACAAACCAGGGCACTTTCAAACTAACCAATGGTCAAAGCACCTATATGGCATGTATTCTAGTAAACTACCACATGATTAACCATTTATGGATCATCGTTCGTAGTTATAATAAAAACTATGCTTAGCCTAGATTAAGGATTGAAAGCTCAAGGGGAGAAGTCATCACCTGAAGAGTTGTAGTCCCGCCCTTGATCTAAATTTCCATGAGTATCTTGCGGCCCAAAGTCACGCAAGTAATTTCCTAGAGTCAGAGTTTGTATTAGACAAGTATTCCCAAGGCTTTTATCTATCTAAATTATTGAAGTTGTGTGGGGGTTTGTAAGGGGCCATTATCACAGATATTGGGCCTGCATTAAGGTGACAGGCCCACCAATCATGGCCCAATCAATGAGGCCCAGGCTAGGCCTAAAATGGCCCATTACTAAGGCTCGAATTGGGTCTAGTTTAACTCAATTTACGTTATACCTGTAGGGCCCAAAAACTCGGTGGGCCGATTGATTTTAGTCCACCAATTGTTATGTTTACAAAGCCTTAACAGGGGCAGTTGGGTTGGGCTCATCCTGGCCCAGCTGGCCAACGACCTCAGCTTCGTCCCTTCTTGAAAGCCAGGACTGGGCTGGGCTCGTCCTGACTCAATAGCGCATGTAAACACTCCATAGGTTGGGCTGGGCTGTCCCGGCCTAGCTACAATGTTAAGTGTATAGAAAAACTAGGCTGGGTTAGCTCGTTTCTTGCCCAGCCACTGTCCCATTTATACATCCCAATAGATGGTTGTTGTGTTTTCTGGAGGGCTCAGATCCAGGCCCATATATGGGAAGGAATGAGGCCATGCCTCTTTCCACAGTGGGGCCCAGGATCTAGCTAGGATGGACCATTTCTGGCCTAGCCATGTGACCCAAATGCAGCCCATAGTTCGGCTGGGCTATGCCGATCTTGGCCCCGCAACATAGTTCTTGTTAGTCTAGGCTGGCTAGGCCAGATTCAGTATCCCAACAACAACCATATATGAAGGTTCCACAAGATGGGCTGGGCTATCTTAGCCCAGTACTTTGCATTCACTCACAAAACATAGCAAGCTGGGATGGCTTGTTTCAGCCGAACAGCTGTTTGCTGCCAGCAGCCCAACAACGGGTCAACATTGGACTAATCTTAGCCTAGGTGTCTTGTTTCAAAAGGTATGGGGTCCACTATAAGCTTTGATTGGCCCACCTTTGGCCATGAGTGCAGTCCACTGTATTGGTTTGGGCGTGGCCCATTGCATGAATGGGGGTGCAGCCCACTAGCTTTTGACTAAGGTGATCCCATTGTGCATATGATGTGCCCCACTAAGTTTACACTTAGGTGCGGCCAATCTTATGTATGATGTGGCCCATTGAGTGTTTAACTCGGAGAGGGCCACTGTGTTATGTGGTGTGGCCCACTGAGTCCCAACTAAGTGATGTTTGGATGGTTACCTGTTCATAATGGCCCAAATCTTCGTCTAGTTCCTGGATCTAGAAGGATGAACGACTGCAAGGAGGCCCACGTGATGCGTCAAGGATCTCACAGTCGAACTTGGGTCGACCCTGTCTAGCCAGCTGAGTATGTCAACAGACTAGGATCCTACCATTGATCACTCCCTCTCTACTCAAGGTGGGACGGAGCTTTGAGTAAAATTGAGTGAGGCCCTCTCCTGATGAATCAGCTAGACTCGACCTAGCATTAGAATCACCACCGTGGCTCGACAGGGCCCACAACAACTTGAGCGAGCTTGCTCCCTTCTCTCTACCTTCCACTCTTTCTTTCACTCATTCTCTCTTCTCTCTCTCTCTCTCTCTCTCTCTCTCTCTCTCTCTCTCTCTCTCTCTCTCTCTCTCTCTCTCTCTCTCTCTCTCTTTCTCTCCCTGGTGTGATTCCCAAGAGCAACGGTAGCCCTCTTTATAGGCATGAGAAAAACCCATCCAGCGTTTGGAAAGAAAACTCTACTTGCAACGGCCTTTATTGAAGATCTGCTATGCATGGGGTCCATCCGACCATGGGGACGGATTCCCACTGCAATGGCCCACCGGGAAAGTAGATTTTTAGCCCTGGTGTGGTCCATCTCGTCGTGGTGGGTTGGTCGTGTTAATGGAGAAGATGAAGTGGCCATTAATGGCAAATAATCATCTATGGTATTTTAACACGACCTAGTTTGTTTGAACGGACCAAATGGGATGCAGATCACCATGGGGCCCACTTTTTAGGCCTTTCATCGGTGTTTCAGCACCCCACATGAGTTCTCCCATCCTCACGCAGTTTTCTCACGAGATGAGAAGTCCCCTTGAGAGAGTTGTTGCTGCCCTATAGAGAGCGATAGAGATCTCTCCACGTGGCTCCGTGGAGAGTCTGGATTGCACCAAATGATTTTCCCAAAATGGAAATCCTCCAGCAACCTTTTCTTTTAGCGAGAGGTTGCCTGCCCTTTTTTAGTGTTAGAAGAATGGCGTGGATATACACGTGAGGGACGACTGAGATGGAGGGAGAGAAGACAACGCGGATCGCGCCCACGTGGAGGCCTCTGTAATCTCCGGTTTTTAGAAAATGCTTTCACACATTCCTGGATGTCCTCTGCTTGTGAACATGCACTTCTTCATGGGATGGTTCAATCGACGTGGACCTGGTCGTCTGGGTCCTTCTTGCTAAATGGACGGCTGCCAAGGTGGGCTACGACTCATTCAAAGCAGACATCATCCATTCAACACCCCTGCAACAAGAAACGGATGAAAATCCGTTGTTTTCTTGGTCTCTATCAGGTCAATACCGATTTGACCAGCGTCCCTGGTCCCATGCACTGTGGGTGCATGGTTCGGTGGTGCACATCTAGTCTGATGTGGGGTCCACAGCAGTGCATTGTCAGATCTGCTTCGACCGTTCCTACTGGAGGTTCCTTCTAAGGTCTTAAGTCCATCCTCATGTTAATCCAACATCCAGCTAGGTCTGAAGTCAAGGTCGGGGTGCTTAACTATGGATTCTTATTCATCCAAGGGTCAAAACACCCGGAATTTCCTGCCTTTGATCAGGTTCCTTCATGTTGAGCCACGTATCCATGCTTATATACTCTTATTCATTAAGGAGTCCAGGGTCAGTTCCTATAGTTCAGTGGTTGGGTTGATTTGTAGAATGTTGAGGGTCCCAAGTTGGTGGTTCAAGGGTTGAACCTATTAGTGAACGTCCCAATTAACCGTAACGCCCTGAAAATTGGGGTCGAACAAAAGCCCAACTTTTGAGTTCCAACACATCACTTATGCAACATAGATAATGAAGATTGAATGTTGTCCGTATTAGTGCATTAAACATATATGATGACATTATTGAGATTATACCAAATCAGCATATCATACTCCAAAGATATTTAAATTTATGCAAGTGGAGGACTGTAATAGATATATAAGGTACATAGACGTATTTTCCAACCTCCAGAGTATGATGGCATTATTGAGCTAAATAAATACATATTTGTTCCAAAGATACAAAATGACAAAATGTGAATGTCCAACTAATCATATATCCCTGTAATCCTGTCGATCAGAGCGGCATACGTAAACCCGCCTGATAACTACATGTATGAGAACTCCTTATCATTGTAGAAGTCTGGCTCGGCCTCATACGTCGTGTCAGTGTCTGCATCTAACATAAAGTCTGGTTGGTGTTTAAAACACTGTCCAAGAATGTGGGAGTGAGTGATCAACTCAGTGAAACTATGAAGCAAAGGTTAACATGTTATCAATTCAGTTAAGCAGTAATGATAAAGCAATACAACAATCAAGTCCTAAATACTCTTATTAATGTGAGGATGGTATGTAATAATGATGCATGCCCTCACCTACACTCCCTCTGCGACATCAACTTACAATCACGACATGCACCCCTTCCTCTGTGCTCAACTCCAACGCCAAAGGAACATGTAATGTGATGCATATGCATGATTAGCCAAGTTCTTAATTAGACATATTCATACAGTAGGATTGGGAAGCTAAGGCACCTCCCTTTATATTATATACCTAAACATTGATCCATCTAGGTTCGTCAATCCTAGTAGTTACATACGATAGGAAGTTTCCAGGTCGCTATGGAGAGGCTCGTCACCTCAGCGCATGCCTAGTTCATACTCTAGTTTACTACAGAAAGGCTCGTCACCTCAATGTAGTTTCTAATGTATACTCGAGGTCACTATGGGCTCGTCACCTGATCATATGCTGACAGCTCAAATACAGTGTCCCATACCATCGTATTCAGCTCACGAGTCTAGGTTGCTCACTAGACACTACAGGGAGGCTCGTCACCCGAGCGTATGCCGACAGCACGACCACGGTGTCCCATACCACCATGCCCGACTCATGAGTCTTAGCGAATCGAGGTACCAAGGTTAAAAGGGCCTTTGCACTGGTAAGTTAGTACCTTATATTCAAACAGTGGTGTCCATATACAGTGAACATACATTATGCTAATCGGGTTGTTTAACAAGCTCGAGTGTATGAGCGTATGTCGAGTTGATTGACATGGAGCGCGTAATCACTCCGTGTGGCCTAACCATTGTCGACTAGCAGCGTATGACTCGAATTCCTCGAACCTATCTGGTGTGGTAAAACAACCTCAGCCACTAACTCGAACATTGTTACCGATCGCCTGAACTACGTCGTAGCCCCAAACACACTCGGCTGAAATAAGCATTTATATATGTTTGCCTAACAGCATTGAACAATTGATTCACATATACATCCCATTTGAGCATTTTAATAAACACATAATGCACATGTTGTCAAACACAGACATTTCATAGCCAAATGTAAACTACCAGCAGGAATTAAATCATATAGCCAAGGTGATTGAGAATCTCATCTCGACACCCTCATTACATGCATTTAAACAATCATTTTCACATTCAGGCATTTTATCAAACACTTAGGCTACACATACCACTTACATGTAATAAAGTAGATATAACAGGTGTTATAGCAAATCCCTTTACAAGGGGTTCACCATATGTACAATAATCATGCATTCTTAGTTAATGAATATAGCAAGTATCAATCATAATTCTAAACTCATTCAAACATTTCAACAAACACATGAAATGCATTAAAATCAACATACTCTACATATATATGTAATATATGAAAAACATCGCATCTACACACATGTGATGGCAATCAAGTCAGTCATAAATCATTATTGACATTGAAAGCCTTGAAAACCATAACCTAAACATTTATAATCTGTAACTTTCGCTGGTAGACTCATAACGAACTTAGTTTAAACACTAAGTCTTTATCTACGGCACGAAAACATAGTTTAAACACTAAGTCTTTATCTACGGCACGACGACAACCTATAGTATGAAATAGGTTAGCTACTTCAACACTTAATCTATTTGAATCCCTAAAATGGATTAGGGTTCGGATTTCTTACCCAACTACGGAGTCAGAATCTCCAGAATAATGATACAGATAGGCCAATTCAGCATGTGGAGTGATGAGATTGAATCCCAAGAACTCTCCCACTTTCTCTCTCACTTTCTCTTTCTATAATTCTCTCTTTGTTATTTTCTCTCTCCTAGGGTTTTGTAAATTCATATGGAATGGGAGAGAGAGGGTTTAAAGCCCTTATATAGGTCCAGAACTAATGGGAATAGCCCTAGGGCCATGGTATACTTAGGTTATATCCAAAGATTGACTATTTCGGTCCAACAGAGCTGATCTGGAGGCCCCTTTTCTGCATGCGGTCAGGGTTAAGCTCCCTGACATTAGATCTAGGTCAGGTTAAGATCTCGGCCTGATCGGATCAGTAGATTGACCACGGGGGACCTGTTTCAATTCAACGGTCACTGATACTCGATCGGGGTCACAAGTACACTGACCTATGTTGGAAATTTTTCTTGATCCGAGGGTGTAATTGGGTCCAATTTCGATGGTCTAAATCTTTGGATTTGGCCTGCAAGTGAACGACTCAATTCACTTAAGGTTCAGTTCATTTTCTAAAGATATTCGTGTTTGTCACGCACTTCGCTCCGGGCTCAAGTCGTGCATTTCTAGATACCTTTATGACTTGATTTCTGAAATGGTTGTCAAGTCCAACAAGGCAGTCATAACCATATAGTTTTGAGGTAATCAGACTTTTGACGTACGGTTTAGGTCCGATACGGAGTTTCAATGTGCTCCCGAGAACAATTGAGTTTTGAGATGGATCCTAAGTTTTTAGGTGATGTAGCGTTAGTGATTTTACTAGTTTTAGATATTATAGTTCATATCTAAAGTGATTAGTGCTAATTTCATAGGTAATCTAGTTTAACACTTAGATAATTCTCATCTAATTTTTAAAGAATTTGGTCCTTAGTGATTTCTGCCTGAGGTGGTACTCGGGTCTTTGTACATATTTTTTCAAGACGTTACATTAACTTCTAATATTGTCTAGGTGTTAATGGACGACTTGGGGGTTGGTTTATGCTACATTCATTCCTTGACTAGGTTCATACCTACACTAATATAGGTTTTAATGATAATGCTCGAGTACTGGAAAGTACAGGGCGTTACATTTCTCTTGGAGGTGTTTGAACCTGCATCATCCCCTAAGGGCGTTACGATTGACAATGCAGGTTCATTTTTGACAATCTTAACACTTCTTCTCTGCATTCCAACAACAGCTAAACTGGTAGCATAAAGTAAAGGTCCCATCGAGCATGCAAGAAAATTGTTTACCGTAGTTTTTACCATCCTTTCTCCAGCAAGGGTGGCACGCAAGTGTGCCAGAATTGGGATTGCAGTTTCAATTTAAACTGAACAACAATGACCCTTAGTATTGAAGTATGCAGACACTGAGTATGACCGAGGTCTGAGAAGATCGATCGCCTATTCAACCACTCACTCACAGTGTAAATGGATCAGGCGCTGGTAAGAGGGTGGGGTTCATCCTTTGATGATGGGTTTCTTCTTGCCTTCCGTACAAAAGGACTTTCTTAATGCAAATTAAATAGATAAAGAGAGAAAAATTAAAATCAATCACTACAGAGAGCTCTAATTACGACTACAATTATCAGCTATTATACTTACGTTATGAATTGAGCTAAAGAATGTAAATAAAAAAAGTGAAAAGTAAATTAATTATGCTAAGGAGAAGAGTTTACTTGATAAAGGCAGCGATTACACTATGAAATGTAAAGTTGATAAGATAATTGAAAGATAATTGATTTGTTGATTCGTTTGGGTTAGTGTTAGACGACTTTCTAAACTTGACTAATCTTCTATTTATAATGTTGCTTCATTACTCTAGATTCTCCCCATGTTTTGACGGTTATTGTAACTGTTTCTTCCCTCTCTCTGCTTTTAGATACTTCCAACATTTTTTCTTACTGTGGTTTTCTGACACTTGTCCAGCGCTCGCATGAACTTAGCCACTTGCTATTTATTGCTTAGTTGCTCAAACTCGGTTGCACCAATGTCGATTGCTTCTAATATGATCAATATGTTGCGGTCTCCCTTTGAAATACGTTCGTACATATCTTTAGTAATCCTACGTTAGTTGAACACACACACGTACAGCTCACACGTGTTTGATCCTGAATAGTCGTAAATAGGAATTGGTCGGATAGGGTATAAACAATATGATTGGACACTTCATCAAAGTCTATGTTGATGATGTAGTGGTTAAATCGACCAATGCAACTAAGCCTTTAGTCCACTTACATAAGTCATTTGAGCTGATGAGGATCCATAAGTTGAAGCTGAGCCTTTTAAAATATGCCTTTGGGATCTCGTCCAGTAAATTTTTAGGGTTCCTCGTACATTAAAGAGGAATCAAAGTCGATTCAAACAAGGCCCGGGCCATGATTAATGCTCGGCCACCAAAAAA
Source organism: Magnolia kwangsiensis (assembly GCA_037074715.1). Lineage (NCBI taxonomy): Eukaryota > Viridiplantae > Streptophyta > Magnoliopsida > Magnoliales > Magnoliaceae > Magnolia > Magnolia kwangsiensis. The sequence continues at coordinate 29,660,250 of CM073585.1, read as the reverse complement.
CGAGGTTGAGTTGCAAAGGTTCTTGGCTCAAGTTAATTTCTTAAGGATATTTATTTGTAACTATGCAGGTAAGACTAACATTTTTTCTACATTGATAAAATTGAAGTAGGGGTCCGAATTTATCTGGGAAGTGGAACACCAGTTGCCTTTTGACAAGATTAAAGACTATTTAATGAAGTTGCCCATGTTGATGCTATTGATCAAAGATTGACCGCTTAAGCTATACGTTGCAGCCTCAGTGGAGTCAGTCTAAACCCTATTAGCACAAGATGACGATATGCAGAAGGAGCGTGCAATCCACTATCTGAGTTAGAAACTGCTCAATGTCGAAAGACGATATTCGGCCATGGCAAAATTATGCTTGTCTTTGTATTTTGTAGCCACTAAGTTAAGGCATTACATATTGGCCAAAAGAGTGAATGTAAAAACAATCACTGACTTGAGAAAATATATGTTGAACTGGTTGATTTTGATTGGATGAATTAGTAAATGGGTACTTACTCTATTTAAATTTGATCTCTGTTATGTCCCGCAGAAAGTATTAAAGGGTCGTGTCATAGAAGATTTTTTGGCCGATCATCCTTCCGACCTAGAGGAACAAATTCCCCTGAGCATACCTGATCTATATTGTGTGCAACTCACACCATGAAAATTAATCTTCGAGAACACATGATATATCTGCGGTTGGGGTGGTCTTGATTTCTCCTAATGGGAATCAACAGGAATTCACATTCTAATTAGAATTCAATTGTATTAATAATCAGGCTAAGTATGAAGCAATGATAATCATCTTAGAATTGTTATTGGAACTAGGCAAAAAATTAGTGATCTTTATAGGTGATTCGCAGTTGGTGATAAATCAAATGGTGGGACTATTTAAATACATTAGCCCATCTCTATTGTCATACTATGCCCTAACAATCCAATTGCTTGACCTATTTGAAGAGGTCAACTTGATGCATGTTACTAAGGAATATAATGCGAACGCCAATGAAATGGCATAGTTAGTTGTAGGACTCGATGCCTTGGGAGGGTCGTCCAAGCGATCGATCACAATCTAAAGGAGATACTTACCCTTTATTTTTCAGAGAAAAAGTACAATGGAAGTTTGTTAGGCATAAATAGAGGCAGACAATTGGAGGGCTCCTCTTATGGGTTATTTGCAGAGTCCCCGCACCAGGACTGACAGAAATGCACGAAGATCGATCGTGAATTATGTAATCGTCGACAGTGAGCTGTACCGAAAGGAGGCCAATGGAGTTTTTCTTCGGTGCTTATTAAAGAAAGAAGCTATACTAGTCATGGAAGAGGTCCATGAGGGAATTTGTGAGGCCCACTAGGCTGGTAGAAATATGAAACTTACACTTAGATATTATGGATATTTCTGGGCGAAGACGATGTCCAACTGCATCTAATATTCAAAGGGTTGTGTAGCTTGCTAGAGGAAGGCACCTATCCAGCATGTCACGCCCCAAATCCGGGGACGGATAGCTTCCGTAATGTCTCGAATTCGTCGCTCGACTTCCATACACCAAGTCCCGAGTTTGGCGGACCACAAGGAAGATTTTTTACTGAATTTTTTTAAATAATAATACATGAGCACGATGTTTCGTATTCACAATACTAAGCAACAGTCTCCATTAAAAATCTTGATGGTTGCAAGTATAATACTTTTTCAACAGGTACATAACGTCAATATTGCCAAATCACAAAATAGATACAATGCATCGAGAAAGCTATGTCCTCCAAGTTACTCCTGCCCTGAAAAAAAAAGGAAAATAGGAAGCTTAGGCAAAAAGCCTAATGAGTACACTCGTGTGTGCGTAGTGTACAAGGTGATGGGGGAACGGTACAACGAGTGCGAGCAACAGCCCTGGAAGCCCTTGCAGTGACCTACAAAATATACATCGTATGAGATTACTAGGAGTGACGACCCTAGATAGGATCTGTGTTGGAATTGATATAAGGGAAGTACCTTAGTTTCCCAATCCTGCTGTTTGAATGGACTAATAATAACTCGGTAATCATATCACCATCACATTGCATGTGCCTGGAATATGTGGAGCACTGTGGGATGATTGCATGCCACGGGCATAAGATAGTGCTGTATGAGGGAGATCGTCGGTGAGGGAATCCATCATGTCATGTCATATTGCATTAACAACAGTATTAGGATTGTTTGATTTACTGCTTTACTATTATCGCATGATTGAATTGTGAACATGCTAATCTTTGCTCTATTATTCCACTGAGTTACCTACTCACTCCAACGTGACGGGATGATGTTTCTGGACACCCACCAGTCCCTATTTTGGTTGCAGATGATGGCGCTTCTTGAGAAGCGGAGCTGGACTTGATGATGATGAGGAGGATCCTTCCTTTGTGCATGTTTTGATTGACGGGATTACAGGGAGGTGGATTAGATGCCTTGACACTTGTCATTTTATATTTTTAGAGCACTCCTGTATATTCTTTTTAATTACTTTTTGAGTATACAAATATGTATATAACCTGATAACATGTTCATACTCTGGAGACATACAACAGTTTATATATGTTATACATACTATCACAGTCTTCCGCTTGTTAATTTAACTGTCTCTGGAGTATGATATGCTGTTCTGGCATAATCCCACTCATGTTTAAAACATTAACATAGAAAACATTTAATCATACATATCTATGTTGCATAAATAACATTTTGGAACTCGGTAGTTGGGATTTTACTCGACCCCCGATTTTTGGGATGTTACAGATGGTATCACAGCATAATTTGGATTAAACCGGGCCTGGGTTATGGTCATGCGATGTACGATGTTGCTTTCTTTGACTTAGGTAGGTGTGAGAAAGGTTTAAAAATACTTATAGAATCGCAAATTCGATAATAGGCGAAGTTTATTCGTATCGATCGCGCGATCGAGTCCGTAACGCATCTAGGGTCACGTGAAGCGACCTAAGTAGCTACTAGGTTGTATGTAGGTGGGTTGAGACATTCCTTGAATGATTCTAAACCCGTAAATGTGTATCCTTGGGCTGTGGGACAATCACAACCCTTGCATTCAATCGCTAGGGCTTAAAAACCCCGTTTCACCTAAATTTCTTCAAAATTCTTCCTCTCACCACTCCATTCTTCAATTCTTTCTTATTCTTTTCATGTTAGGCATTGATCCTAATGTGAAAATGATATAAAATAATACTTTGACAAAATTTTACAGTGAATAGTAAAATTTCATGAAAACTGGACATTAGGACATTCTAAGTTTATAATATTTAGAAACTAATGGGCTAGATGGATGTATTAGCTCATTCTACCCTAAAATCATATGCTGCATAATAGGGAATTGCATTCAGGTTTACAAATTGACCCTGAAAAGCCCCAAATGGATGTTTGGGCCTCCCTAGGGCAATCTACATTAAACGAAGGTGGGGCCCATATATTTTTGAGGTCCCTAGGCGAGGGGGGACCCGACCCATGTGGTCCCACCGGCCACCTTGCGAGATGGCCGGCGATGCCATCGCCGATCAGGTGATGCATCGCCGTCCGGTGGGGCCCACTTGATGTAAATTTTGGCACGTGTGGTCTTTTTGGGTAGTACACCCCTCCCACATGTGGTCCATCCATAGAAAACCCCTAAAAAGGGTACTTCCTTCACAACAGCCCCCTTTCCAAGCTCCTTCTCACGTTTTCTTGCTGCCCTCTCTCAAATCGTTGCTCCAAATCCTTCCCAAACCCATTTCTTGTTGAAACTGAATCCACTCCATCACTCCATTGTAGTTTGCAACTCGTCCTCTTACAAATCTCATCCATTGGAGCTCCTACAACTCCCAAAACGTGCTGAAATCGTGTGGAGCTCCATTTCTCTTTTTCCTTCTTTTTTCTTTTTGAAAATCCATCATAGGGGAGCTTGAAGCATCTCTCTACAACACGTAGATCTCCTTCTTTCAGTTCGGGCAACCATTTATCTGCATTTCCTCCGCTTTCCATGACTATTGTTAAGGCTGTTTTAGCCTTTTTGTCCCTTTCCATCGTCCTCTCTCTCATGTCCCTTTTATTTGATCCTCAGACTTATGGAAACCTGCTTACCCATCCTATTCCTCCACGTTCTTCGCTTGCTGGATCACTGTTTTAAGGATTTCTGTGTTTTATTGTTGTTGGGTCTAGTGATGTCATAGGTAGAAATGTGTTTGCATGATGTTTTGGGCTTAATATAGCCGAATGCGTTCCTGTCATAATTCATGTGGAACTTTATTCTATATAATATGACATAATTTGTCAAATGAAATGCATGCCGTTTCGTTCACTATACGGTATTGTCCCTAGTTTGGGTGTATCCTATGGTTTCCACTGCCATATTGTAAATCCTGGGATTAAGCCTACAAAATTAGTTTTATCCCACCCCATCCTCCTACCAAGCATGCCACTTCCAATCCTGACATGGGACTAGGAATGCCGTTTCATTAGGCTGTAGATTACAGACTAGTCTACTAGTTACCTTAAGTAGTGTAAAGCCTGTATATGCTAAGGAATAGTAGGCTAGATTTGGTTGGAATGAGACTCCCTTCCTTGGATAGATCCTCATAACATCCATAGACTCCTTTAGTAACTCTTAGAAAGCTTATGTAACTTAGAACCATTCACTCTTAGGGAAGACTTATAAATCCCTCAGGTCGAACTTAGAATAAGCTAACACACCCCTTAAAATTGCCTTCCCTAAGGGCTTATTGCATTCGGGAACGCGGAGTAAAGGAACCGCATATGATCGATGTATTCGCGGTTTGAATCGATTTCTTAATCCTAGTGGTTACCAAAAAATCCAATGCTCTGATCAAGCAGAAGATCGGCATCCACTTCGATTAAGAATTAATACAATAAATCTTCCGTCCTAGCTAGATAGAAAGTTTATGTATCCGGCTCAGACCTACTACACAAACTTTCTTCTGTGATGGCCCAACCACCTATAACCAAACGGGATCACATTGCCTTTGGAAAATGGCGAGGACTTAAAGCTAGTAGAGAATTAGACATCTTGCCACCAACTCATGCCTGCCCCTGAACTCAACCACAATAGAGATTAGGCTCATCTCTATCGCCATAGATACCAATGCCATAGAACGCATCATTAGCAAAGGAAAATCACTGTAATGAGAGGTTGTTTCCTAATTCATGTCAAGGATAGCCCCTAAGTTGCGTCTCGTTCCGATATACGGATCGATGCAAAGATTCTTGAACTTTAAGTAGAACCAAGTTTTAAGGGGGGTAGAACGTATTGAGTCCAATCCAGTTAGCTCAGCCAATGCAACCGTTCGATCAGAGTGGCGCAACAGAAGTGTGGTTGGCCTCTTCCCCACTGGCCCAGGATCGAAACATTTGAGTTAGGATATACGTACGTTTAGGTCATTAAAGAGAATTGACCCTTCCTTAGAATGTCAATATTGAAGTCTTGCTAGATACTCCTTACCCTTCGCCAATTTTGGGGATGAAATTATGTTTTAAGGGGGGTAGATTGTAACACTCCAGATTTTTGCCAACCTGGGATTAGACGTCCTTAGGCAATGGTTCAACCAAAACACCTAGGAAATCGCTCAGAACCCAATTCCATAGCGAAAGAAATCACTTAGGATTAATTCCTTTAGAAACTAAGCATAAGTTATCTAGCGTTACGCTGGAGTAGCTGTGAAATTGTCCCTGACCGCTTTAAATACGTTCTACAAGACCCAAAACTTGTAGAATCAATGGTGCTATAATACTCTAAAACCTCGGATCAAACTCTAAAAAGGGTTTGTTCTCTGGACCTCTTTGAAACTTTGTATTGGATCTAGACCGCGCGTCGAAAGTTCGATACCTGCAATCTTAGACCGTTATAACCGCCTAGCTGAACCTGACAATCATTTCGAAAATCAAGTCCAACCGACATTCACAGGCTATTTCATTGAGCCTGGACTGAAGAGAGTGAGAATAGGGTTAGATTTGGAATTTGAAATTTAAATCTAGCACACGACTTGACGCATCAGTATTAAGCATTCTGACCGTCAGAATTCAGTTAAATTACACCCTCGGATCAGGAAAAATTTATATTTCATATCATGAGACTTGTAGGCCTGATCTACGTGCGGTGACCGCTGAACTGAAACTGGACCGCCACGTGCGATCTACGAACACTGCTGGTCTGAAAATGGGATGTGAGCGACATCCAACATGTATGAACTTAAGTCCGATCGCGTTCGGTCAGGGGACCACCAGAAATGTCCTTTTGGACCGAAACAGCCCCGATTTGGTTAGGTATCAAGTAAACATTGTTCCCAAGCCTATTTCGGGAAAGAATTAAGTTATAAAAGGGGCTTAAACCCTCACTTCTCTCACCCATCCGAATTTGATAGAAACCCTAGTAAGAGTGAGAGAGAAAGTGAGAGTTTGTGAGAGAGAGAGGAAGAGAATTTCCTGCCGCTTGTGCTACCTGTTGCACGTGATTAAGCCACGCAATCCAATCACTTTCCCGACGTTTACATCGCGTTTCTAGGTAAGCAAATATCCTAAACACTTGCTGATTTGTTGTTCCGTCATTTTCATAGCATCTTAGCTTATGGATCTTGTGTATTAGGTTGTCTATTCGCCGTAGACGAAACGTATACGCTCCGTTCGAATTAATACACCTATAGGAGAAAAGGTGCGGATTTTAGACGCTTTGATTGGCTGTTTTCAATGCTTTCAATGTCATTTAATAGTAGATTATCGACGGCAACGCCGTTTGACATGTACAACATGTTGTTCGTTTCCTGTTTCATAAGCAGACGAAGAATATGAGATTTAGAGAATTTTAGTCATTTGTAGGAATTACTGTTTTCATCCATATTTTGCTGATGTGATTGACATGGCTTCTTGTCGCATTAGGATATTAGGAATGCGTGCATAATTAGTTTGGCGAAGAGATTCGCCTAAATGCGCACTTTGAGTCGACATACTATAAGTAGACTTAAGTGTGTAGTTTAAGTGTTTGTATAAATGTTTGTATTAGTATGTATTGAATTAAATGGTGATATGAATTAGTTTGAGATTGATTTCCCAATTAATATGCTGATGTAAATGGTTTCCTACATGTTAGCCATATGCATGATTTCATTATATGTATGAAATGCATGTGTTAGATGTTTTACTTAAGTTGTATGTTATAACATGTGTTAACATGCTCACATGGTTGTATTTCATTTTCATTACTCTTACATGATTGCTGATGTGAATTCATAAATGTTTAGGACTATACCTAGTCCAGGCAGTCGTCAACCGAGCAAGTTTGTGGTTGGCTTATCTTTGCCACGAGCAACGCGTCGATGAACGCGAGCCGTGTTTTGGAGTTGGCGGTAGTGGTTGGGCCACACGAGGTGTTTTACGCACTTCATGTCGTTCGACTTGAGATGTGCTCGTACTAGTCGAGCCCGTCAAGTTACCCGACTGGCCGTTGTATTTTCACCTTGTATGAGTCATTACTGCTTGAACCTAGGGTACTGAACTTACCACTGTAAACCCTGTCAACCATGGTACCTTGATCCATAAAGACTCATGAGCCGGGTATGGTGGTATGGGACACCGTGGTCGAGCTGTCGGCCTATGCTGGGGCCACAACCTCCCCGTAGTGACCAGTGAGCACCTATGACTCGTGAGCAGATTATGGTGGTAAGGGACACTATATTCTTACTGTCGGCCTACACTGATTAGGCGACGAGTCCTTTGTAGTGACCGCGAGCATATTCTGAGTCTACGAGAGGCGACGACCCTTCCGTAGCAGTGAGAGTACAGTAGGCCTGTATTGATAAGGTGATGGGGGAGCGGTGCAACGAGTGCAAGCAACAGCCCTGGCAGCCCTTGCAGCGACCTACAAAATATACATCGTATGAGATTACTAGGAGTGACGACCCTAGACTGGATCTGTGTTGTGATTGATATAAGGGAAGTACCATAGTTTCCCAATCCTGCTGTTTGAATGGACTAATAATAACTCGGTAATCATATCACCATCACATTGCATGTGCCTGGAAGATGTGGAGCACTATGGGATGATTGCATGCCGCGGGCGTAAGATGGTGCCGTATGAGCGAGATCGTCGGTGAGGGCATCCATCATGTCATGTCATATTGCATTAACAACAGTATTAGGATTGTTTGATTTACTGCTTTACTATTATCGCATGATTAAATTGTGAACATGCTAATCTTTGCTCTATTATTCCACTAAGTTAGCTACTAACTCCCACGTTACGGGATGGTGTTTCCGGACACCCACCAGTCCCTATTTTAGTTGCAGATGATGGCGCTGCTTGAGAAGCGGAGCTGGACTTGATGATGATGAGGAGGATCCTTCCTTTGTGCGTGTTTTGATTGATGGGATTACAGGGAGGTGGATTAGATGCCTTGACACTTGTCATTTTATATTTTTAGAGCACTCCTGTATATTCTTTTTAATTACTTTTGGAGTATACAGGTATGTATATAACCTGGTAACATGTTCATACTCTGGAGACATACAACAGTTTATATATGTTATACATACTATCATAGTCTTCCGCTTGTGAATTTAACTGTCTCTGGAGTATGATATGCTGTTCTGGCGCAATCCCACTCATGTTTAATACATTAACATAGAAAACATTCAATCATACATATCTATGTTACATAAATAACATTTTGAAACTCGAGAGTTAGGATTTTACTCGACCCCCAATTTTCAGGATGTTACACAAACACATGCAAGTGAAGCACACATACCATAACATGTCTCAATTTTGCATGTAAAAATCCATAGCTATTTGAAAGCTAGTTCATATCACCAACATTCTCTTTCACGATTAAGAGTTAAGTGGTTCACCTCATCAGTTCCATAAGAAGTGGGTGCATAAGTGTCACGTCATTATACGGGGCTAGGTGCACTATCTATGACTCGAGATAATACATACGATGGTCCACTTAGTCCTTACGTCTAATTGAACACCATCCAAGCATATAAACATAAATTAGCAATACCATACACTATAATCATCGCATCTAACCATACACGCATCATTATCACCATGAGTATACATTACACAATCACCACACATGTGCCACCCTCACATGCATAATTAGATTTTAATCCAACGGCTCAACATGTCTAGCTATCATTTCAAGTGGACTAAGGCCATGTTCATTACCACACTTAAATGGGCTAGATGGTGAGTTTCTACATCCCATTCTTCTGGCTTGTTGGGTGGTCCATTTGATTACATAAACGGTACATTCGAGGACTCAATCATAACTCATTCACAAGGCCCAAATGAGACTTAGCATACATACATCACAAGGAGTCTCATGCACTTACCAAGAAGCCCAAACATAGGCCCAATATGCACTTCTCATGGAGTCTTATGTTCTTAGTAAGAGGAGTAACTTATGGGCTCGATAGGTTTACCACTAATGGTCCCATAAGGCGTCCACTCAAGGTGGGCTTTAAGGCTAATAGGCCCACTACTCTAATGTCATTGTGAACATATTAGTGTAGTCCACAAATCAAACCCAATACTATTAATAAGATGGGTTTAATAATCAATTTGACACACGTCCTAAGTTCACATTCCCAACAGATTACATCATCGGCATAGTCCACGAGTCTAGAGTGACCATACAATTTTCATATGCCCACGTCCTGTGGCCACTCCATTATCAGAAGTCCATATGGTTGAGAGGTCACAAAAATGTCACTCTACTTGTCATAATAAAGGACTTAAGTTTAAATGGTTACGTACTTTCATTACATCATAGCTCACATAATGGGGCAGCCGCTTTACTAAACTTTCACATGGTCAGGCAGTAAGTACCACGATTTCACATAGTTTAGTATGTATACGATTACTATCATGATCTAGTATCAATGCATATTTTAAAATATCCAAACATAGTTGAATAATCATAATCGTACCCACCATTCAAGACTACACTACGTTACACTAAGTCTTATACTACAACTACTTCACACGTCACATAGTTAATAACTCATATTCGGTATCACATGGTTAAGGGTTATGAGCTACATTTCATCATACCATTTACAGTTTAGAGATCACATCGCATAGAATCTAGGACCTTAATAGCATTAGCTTGGGTAACATAACCCTACATCACACTCCGTCTAATGTATTACTTGGTCATACATGATTCAAGTGGTAGTGCCTATGTTTATAAGCATAAACCCATGCTGTTGAATGGGCACTAATGCCACTTGATTTCATACAGTTAGGTGGCCTTGTGTGTATTTCACATTCATACAGTTAGATGACTACATATACTTCACCATTGCCTATGATTAGGTGCCCATGCATGTCACGCTCCAAACCCAGAGATCGGACTCACAGAATCTCGTAGTACCCCATTCTCAGCTCCCAGTGCCTATACGCTGAATTCTGATCCTAGGATCCTACAAGGAGGATTTTCCAATGTTCATTTATTTCGTAAGAAGCATAACAACAAGTTTACCCAAATTACAAAGGCAACATCATCATCACATATCCACTAATATAATCATTTGAATACAATGCTGAAAGGAAAAATATATATATCAAAAATTAAAGCTCCAGAGGTTCGCTGCATGCTCCAAACTCAACGCTGCTGCAACCTAACGCCTCCTACACACATCCATCATGCATAAGCTTATAGAAACCTTAGTGGGTGGTGAAAGTGTGTTCACAAGGTAAGTGCCAAGTAAGCAATATTAGAGTAATCAGAATAAACAGAAATACTGACAAGCCCATAGATACCATCAGACTTATCCAGGCTATGCGATGCAAAAATATAATAAAAATAATATCATATACCGATGAAGCAATGTAGATCAGCTATGCAATGTGGAGACAGTAAGCCAAATATCAGATGTCGATGATGTAATGCAAAATGCAAATCCTGATGAGTCCACGAATACCGTCAGTCATATCTAGGCCCTATAAATACAGAAACATGCCAACCCAAAATGCTAAATGCTACGGATATAATGCAATATGCAGTGCGAGTGAAGTCGGGATGATAGTACGTAGATTGCAAGCTATAGGGTCCATCACAAGGGACTTCTATCTAAAAAAGTTACATACCTAAATTTGGATAGCTAGACTTAATTTAGTAGACTCCTGATCTCACGTTAGTCATGCACCCAACTGAAATCCTTACCATTACGAAGGTACACAACGAATTAGTTACGCACCACCTGCCCTTGTGGATAGTTAGTGAATGAATGAAGGAATATGCAACTCCTACTCAATAAGTCCACATATCAGTAGGGTTCCTCTCTGAAAAATCACCGGGGTCTATTACACTTCAAACCAGATTATCACCCCATCTCGAGAAACAAGGTGAGTGAAAGAGACCTCACTATCCACCTGCTAATATCGAGCCCGGCTAGTTGATAGCAGACCCATTCCTCGAGATGCTCAGACTAAGCCTAGCATTGCCCCCTCCTCTTAGTCAGGTAAGGCCGTACCCCCTTCTAATCGACCACGACACAGTGGGTGACACGACCTAATGGTAAATGGCCCTCATGTGCTCATGCATCCAATCGGTCTAGACGTTGGAGCAACATCTAGAACCAAGAGTGTTCTGAAACTTTCACCTAAGGATATCTATAACACCCCATATAGAATAGATTTCCAGTGTCCCATTTGACTATCCATAATATGCTTGTGGAGGCTATGACCCTGATGTCGCTAGGGCATACGGTGGTCATATCACAAAATGTGAGATGCATGAGTCATACCATCTAGTCATGCATCAACCTGTACGTACCATGCACTCATGTGGGAAACTCCTATTAGGGAGTCCCATAATAATTTGCCCAATGGTATGTGCTATGATCAATCATTCCTCATATCAAGCATATATATGATGCACATGGGCATAGGTTGTGCATCTATACTAAGCATGTTATATGATGATGGTGTGATGCACATGGGCATGGGTCATGAAGCTATACTAAGCATGTTATAAGATAATGGTGTACTTTCCTCATATTAAGGATAGGCTTAGACAAGAATGAGCATCACAATGGGCCCAAGGGAAGGTCACAATGTGATCTTTTAACCAACATTTCTCCCAAGCAATGGCCCACATAAATATCATTACATACATTATAGTGAAATCACACATTATATCGGTCTGCACCTTCATCACATTGGGCCTCACTCAAGGGCCACATATACACCACATCGGGTCTCGCCATACGGGCCACAAATACATCACAATGAGCCTTATCAAATGGGCTACAAATACATACTTGGGCCATAAAAATCACAATGGGCCGCATGACATGTGTCTAATATACATCACATTGGATTGCTCACACTGGCCTAACATACATTAAGTCAGGCCTCATCACATGGGCCTAATATGCATTACAATGGGTCACATGAAATGGGGCTAATACACATCACTATGGGCCTCGATACATGGGGCATAAATACATCACATCGGGCCTCACTCATGGGCCGTACATACATCACAATGAGCCTTGGCACATGGGTCATAAATACATCACATCGGGCCTCAAATATACATCATAGGTGGGCCTTACACATAAAGCAAGTGGGTCCTAAAAACTGATGGACAACAAGGATAACACATATATCACGATGGTCCCCTGCCTTGGACGGCGTGGGTGAAATCAGAAATCAAGGTGGATCACACATCCCACGGGTAATGTGGATAAAACATACTTTGTGTAGGGTCCATGTCCTATAGATGGTCAGGATATAAGGCGCATAAATCACCTGCGCCCCATGTGAACAGCAGGATGAAACACCTATACCATGGCAGGCCCACAATCCCATGCTGGAATGTGTGGCAGATACATCACCTAGGTGGGCCCCAAGGTGTAGGTATCATGAAGCTATGCTGTCACATACTCATAATCAGTATCGATAACTGACCTATATAATCGGCCTCGATAATCGGAATCGACCTGGACAATTGGAATCGGCCTCGATAATCAGAATCGACCTCGACAATAGGAATCGGCCTCGATCATCAGAATCAGCCTTGATAATTAGAATCGGCCTCGATAATCGGAATTAGCCTCAATAATGGGAATCGGCCTCAACAATCAGAATCGGCCTCGACAATCGACACCAATGATCGGCATCGACAATTGGTACCGATAATCTGCATCGATAATTGACATCATCAATCAGCATCGATAATCGACACAGACAACTAGCACATGAACAAGACGGGGTCCATAGATGAAGAGCTGATCAATCATAATATAAAGATCGACCCTCGACCGTGGTTATATTAAATTTGGTAGCACGGAGCCATCTGTCCATGGTGAATGGGGCCCACTTATTTAGGTTAACCCATTAAGAGAATGATGAGAATGGGCCTAACAAGGCCTAAGGGAGGGTCACAATGTGGACATCAAACCATCATTGCCCATCAATGTGGACATCTAACCAACATTGCTCCCAAGGAGTGGCCGACATAAGGGATTCGTACACAACGTAACGACCACACATACATCACGTTGGGCCTCATTCATAGGCCTCTCATATATCGCGTTGGGCTTCATATAAGGGCCTCAAACGAATCACAATGGGCCATACCCATGGGCCTCAAATACATCACAATGGGCCTCGCCCATAGGCCTCAAATACATCATATTGGGCCTCGCCCATGGGCCTCAAATACATCACAATGGGCCTCATATGTCAAGTGGGCCACATCAAATGGGTCGCATTATATGGGTCGGGCTTCATGTATATCAAATAGGCCACACGGATGGGCCTCATGTATATCAAGTCGGGCCCACCCTTATGTATTTTTAAGATCTGACCTATTCATAAGTTAAAATAGAGATAAAGGAAGTGAAAACAAATATCAACATAATTGAAAACTACTGTGGCCCTTAGGAGCTTGAATGGTGGATGTCACGGTCCACTATTTAAATGGTGAGGTCCACTTGAACTTTAAATCTGACCCATCCTTTTTCTCCTGCCATAAAATGATATCTCAATATGGTTAGACGGTTTGGATACAACGTATGCATCATGGTGGCCCCACCGTCCAAACAGTGGACGGTGTAGGTAAAATACATATATCAATGTAGGGCCTGCGGGCTTGTTATCATCCAAAGGAGTAGCTAAATAGCTACTATATATGTAGCTTGCTGCACTAAAAAGGCAGAGGTGGGTCCCACATAGGGCCCACCATCTTGTATATATTATATTATATTATATTATATATTTATAATATATTTAACGTCCAGGCCTCGGATGGCTTGGACAGTTACATACATCACACGTGGGTGGGTCCCACTGTTCTTGGACGACACACGCATGAGGTGTGGCCCATCCCACTGGGAGGATGGTGTGAATGGGTCCCACGGACCCTGTTGACGTCCAATGGTAAGGCAGCTACCTAGCTATGCTGCATATTGCAGCTTTAAATGAAACAAAAGTGGGTCCCACGTGATGGGATAGCCCCCCTCATATATAATATATATCATTATATTATATTATTTTTTAAAACTAGGTAGTACACCCCACTGTCAGTTAACACTTCACTATTAGCCACCTCCACTGTTTGCTACGTCTAGCATCCGGGGCGCTGGACAGACAGTGTGGAGATATACCTCATCAAGGTGGGTTCCACATGGCCCACCTGTTTTGGATCGGTCTGATATTTATGTTTTCTCATCATCCAAGCCCGCTAGATGGCCTGGATAAAACTGATGGACGACGTCGATAAAATACATAAATCATGGTGGGCCACACCATTTTGGATGGATGTACGAAGTGGATTAGAATAAATACATCAAGGAGGGCTCCAACCACACATGTGGGTTGGGCCACATCTTAGATGGATGGTTAGGATAATATATAAACATCATGGCATGTCCCAAATGGATGGGGTCCACCGGTAGATGGCTTAGATGCAAACATCATGATGGGCCACACACCTCATCATCATCATTACCATACAAAAAAGAAAAGAGAGAGAGAAAGAAAAAAAGGAGAGATCGGATGGTGGTGGAGTGACCCCGCCACTATGGACCCTCCATGATCACGATACATACATAAAAATGGGTCCCATCATAAGTGGGCCTCCTAATAGAAAATCAACAGTGGATCACCCACCTATTGGCCTCCTTCTTGGTCCGATGGAACGTTGAACTCCTTGGTTTTGATTTCAATGGAAGATGATGAAGTTTTGATGGTTGAGATGGGTGATGAGAGGGTAAGAAGTGGGCCACATTAGAGCTTCTCCATGAGAGCTTGGGAAGCTCATACATTGGAGCTTGGTTTGCTTAGGAATGGGTTTTGAGAAACGAGAGAGAGGATTGTAAGGAAAGAGAGAGGAATGAGTGATGGAGTGATGGGTGAGTTGAGTGATGGGTGTGTAAGAGCTTTATTGACTTTTGAGGTAATTTGTGTAAGAGGAGTATGGGTTGTGTAAGGAATTGTTGACTTATGGGGTTGCTTGGGGATGGGGTGTGAGATGAAGTGTACTTGGTTGTGGTGATTGATTGATTGATTAATTGATGTGACATGTTGTATAGATTCAAAATTCGCACGCGTGGCATTTTCCTTGAAATGAACGCAGGCCCACGTCTCCTGGCCTGGGTATCGGCTTGGCACGCGAGACGTAACATTGGAATCACAACGACGCCGCGGTCGCTAAGGTACAAGTCTCGGGAGAATCGACTCTGGTTTGCAGGACTCGGCTTAGGATCATATGCAAATGTCGGATACAGGTCGAGGGTTGCTGAAATTTAATCGGGAGTACAACAAAAGCCTTCAAAATGGTACATGCTAAGATAAGGATTTCACAGCTCTCCCCTCCTAATAAAAATTTCATCCTCGAAGTTTAAAGAATTGGCAAAGGAAGATGAAACATCATCTAGTATATATGTGAAGGCACAATTAATCTGCAAAGGATGATGATAGCGGTCTCTAATCTCAACCTCACACCCCTAAGACGCATCATTAACCCTATGGTGACCCCTACTGAACCTTGAATCCTGGGTCATAAACAATCAAAAGTGGGATACTATGCAGCCTCACAATCTCAACGATAGGGGGCTATATTAGAAAGTTTCTAACTTATTTGAACTCGGGGAACTAACCATTTTATGTTCTCAACAATCATAGAGTGTAGGGTAACTATCAGCAGATATGTGATGTTATCTTCTGGTATTCCCAAGTTATACTATGATACCAACTTCTGTCATGCCCCAAACCCAAAGATCGAACTCACAGGAATCCCGATCATCGAATCCGGTGCCAATAGCCTCCGTAGTACCCCCTTCTCGGCTCCCAGCGCCCATACGCTAGATTCCTATCCTGGGATCCTACAAGGAGGATTTTTCAATGTACATTTATCTCATAAGAAGAATAACCACAAGTTTACCCAAATCATAAAGGCAACATCATCATCACATATCCACTAATATAATCATTTGAATACAATGATGAAAGGAAAAATACATATATAAAAAATCAAAGCTCCAAAGGTCCGCTGCATGCTCCAAATTCAATGCCGCTGCAACCTAATGCCTCCTGCATGCATCCATCATGCATAAGCTTACAGAAAGCTTAGTGGGTGGTGAAAGTGTGTGCACAAGGTAGGTGTCAAGTAAGCAATATCAGTGTAATCAGAATAAGTAGAAATACTGACAAGCCCATAGATACCATCAGACTTATCCAGGCTATGTGATGTAAAAATATAATAAAAATAATATTGTATACAGATAAAGCAATGTAGATCAGTTATGTAATGCAGAGACAATAAGCCAAATATCAGATGTCGATAATGCAATGCAATATACAAATCCTGATGAGTCCACGAATACCGTTAGTTGTATTTAGGCCTTATAAATATAGAAACATGGCAATCCAAAATGCTAAATGCCGCGAATGCAATGCAATATGTGGTGTGAATGAAATGACCAAGATAGAGTAAAGTTAGGATGATAGTACGTAGTATCACTGGCTATGAGGTCCATGACAAGGGACTTCTATCCAAACAAGTCTCATACATAAATTTGGATAGCCAGACTCAATGTAGTAAAATCCCGATCTTAGGTTAGTTAATTACGCATCACCAGCCCGAGTGGATAGTGAATGAATGAATGAATGAATATGCAACTCCTACTCAATAAGTCCACATATCAGTAGGGTTCCTCTCTAGAAAATTACTGGAGTCTATTACACTCAAAATCAGATTTTTACCCTATTGCGCGCAATAAGGTGAGTGAAAGAGACCTCATTATCTGCCTACCAATATCGGGCCTGACTCGTTGATAGCAGACCCATTCCTCAAGCTGCTCAGACACAACATAACATTGCCCCCTCCTCTCGGGTAGGTAAGGTTGTACCCCCTTCCAACCGACCGTAACATAGTGGGAGACGCAGCCTAATGGTATACGACTCTCATACACTCATACATCCACTCGGTCTAGTGTTGGAGTAACCTCTAGAACCAATAGGGTTCTAGAACTTTCACCCTAAGATATTTATAGCGCCCCATGTAGAACAAATTTTTAGTGTCCCATCTGGCCATCCACGATATGCTTGTGGAGGCTACGACCCTAATGTCTCTAGGACATACGGTATACATATCACAAAATGCAAGACACGTGAGTCATACCATCCAGTCATGCATCAAACCTGCCTGTACCATGCGCTCATGTGGGCAACTCCTCATATCAGGGAGTCCCATAATAATCTGCCTAATGACATGTGTTATGATCAATCATTCCTCATATCAGGCATACATATGATGCGCATGGGTATGGGTCGTGAAGCTATACTAAGCATGTTATATGATGATGGTGTGATGCGCATAGGCATGGGTCATGAAGCTATACAAAGCATGTTATATGATAATGGTGTACTTTTCTCATATCAAGGATATGCCTAGACAGCCTGCTCATAACAAGAATGGGCCTCACAATGGGTCTAAGGGAAGGTCACAATGTGGACATCTAACCATCATTGCCCATCAATGTGGTCATTTAACCAACATCGCTCCCAAGCAGTGGCCCACATAAATATCATTACATATATTATAGTGAAATCACACATTACATCGGTACGCACCTTTATTGCATTGGGCCTCACTCAAGGGCCACATATATAGCACATCGGGTCTTACCATATCGGCCACAAATACATCACAATGGGCCTTATCAAATGGGCCAAAAATTCATCACAACGGGCCACATACCTGGGCCTAATACACATCATAATGGGCTGCATGACATGGGTCTAATATACATTGCAATGAATTGCTCACACGGGCCTAACATACATTAAGTCGAGCCTCATCACATGGGTCTAATATGCATCGCAATGGGCGGCATGACATGGGCCTAATACATATCACTATGGGCCTCGGCACATAGGGCATAAATACATCACATCGGGCCTCACTCATGGGCAGCACATACATTATAATGAGTCTTAGCTCATGGGTCATAAATACATCACATCGGGCCTCAAATATACATCACAGGTGGGCCTTGCACATAAAGCAAGTGGGCCCTGAAAAATGATGGACAGTAAGGATAAAACATATATCATGATGGTCCCCTGTCTCTGGACGGCGTGGATAAAATCACACATCAAGGTGGATCACACGTCCCACGGATGGTGTGGATAAAACATACTCTGTGTGGAGTCCACGTCCTATAGATGGTCAGGATATAAGGCACATACATCACCTGTGTCCCATGTGGACAATAAGGATGAAACACGTACATCATGACAGGCCCACCATCCCATGCTGGACGGTGCGACAGATACATCATTTAGGTGGGCCCCAAGGTGTAGGTATCATGATGCTATGTTGTCACATACTCATAATCGGTATCGATAACCGGCCTATATAATTGGCCTCGACAATCGAAATCAACCTCGACAATCAGAATCGGCCTCGATAATCAGAATCAGCCTCAACAATCAGAATCGGCCTTGACAATTGGAATTGACATCAACAATCGACACCAATGATCAACATAATTAATCGGTATCGATAATCTGCATTGATAATCAGCACTGATAATCTGCATCGATAATCGGCACCCACAACCGACACATAAACAAGGTGGGGTCCATAGATGAACAGCCGATCAACCATAATATAAAGATCGGCCCTTGCCCATGGTTATATCAAATCTGGTAGCACGGAGCCATCCGTCCATGGTGAATGGGGCCCACTTATTTGGGTTAAACCAATAAGAGAATGATGAGAATGGGCCTAACAAGGATTAAGGGAGGGTCAAATGTGGACATCCAGCCATCATTGCCCATCAATGTGGACATCTAACCAACATTACTCCTAAGGAGTGGCCTACATAAGGGATTCATACACAACGTAACGGCCACACATACATCACGTTGGGCCTCATTCATAGGCCTCTTATATATCACGTTGGGCTTCATACAAGGACCTCAAATGAATCACAATGGGCCATGCCCATGGGCCTTGAATACATCACAATGGGCCTCGAATACGTCATATTAGGCCTCGCCCATGGGCCTCGAATACATCATAATGGGCCTCATATGTCAAGTGGGCCACATCACATGGGCCACATTATATGAGCTACACTAATGGGCTTCGTGTGTATCAAATAGTCCGCATTGATGGGCCTCATGTATATCAAGTCAGGCCCACCCTTATGTATTTTTGAGATCCGACCTATTCATAAGTTAACATGGAGATAGATGAAGTGAAAATAAATATTAACCTAATTGAAAACTACAATGTTCCTTAGGAGTTTGAACGGTGGATGTCACGGTCCACTATTTAAATGGTGGGGTCCACTTAAACTTTAGATCTGACCCATCCTTTTGTTCCTACCACAAAATGATATCTCAATATGGTTGGATGGTTTGGATACAACGTATGCATCATGGTGGGCCCCACCGTCCAAACAGTGGACGATGTAGCTAAAATACATACATTAATGTGGGGGCTACGGGCTTGCTGTCATCCAAAGGAGAAGCTAAATAGCTGCTGTACATGCAGCTTGCTACACTAAAAAGGCAAAGGTGGGTACCACGTAGGGTCCACCACTATTATATATAATATAATATAATATATTTATAATATATCTAACGTCTAGGCCCTGGATGGCATGTACAGTTACATACATCACAAGTGGGTGGGTCCCACTATCCTTGGACGATACACACATGAGGTGTGGCCCATCCCAATGGGTGGATGATGTGAATGGGTCCCACGGACCTTGCTGACGTCTAATGGCAAGGCAGCTGCCTAGCTATGTTGCACGTTGCAGCTCTAAATGAAACAGAGGTGTGTCCCACATGATGTGCTACCCCCCTCATATATAATTTATATTATTATATTATTTTATTTTTTTAAAACTGGGTAGTACACCCCGTTGTCAGTTAACACTTCACTATTAGCCACCTCCATTGTCTACTACGTCCAGCATCCAAGGACACTAGATGGACGGTGTGGACATATACCTCATCAAGGTGAGTCCTACATTGCCCACTTGTATTGGATCGGTCTGATATTAGTGTTTTCTCATCATCTAGGCCTGCTAGATGGCCTGGATAAAATAGATGGACGACGTCAATAAAATACATAAATCATGGTCAGCCACACCATTTTGGATGGATGAACAGAGTGGATTAGAATAAATACATTAAGGAGGGCCCCACCCACACATATGGGGTGGGACACGTCCTAAATGGATGGTTGGGATGACATATAAACATCATGGTGTGTCCCACATGAATGGGCTCCACTGGTAGATGGCTTGGATGTAAACATCATGGTTGGCCACACACCTCATCATCATCATTACCATACAAAAAAAAGAAAAGAGAGATCGGATGGTGGCGGAGGGACCCCGCCACTATGGGCCCTCCATGATCACAATACATACATAAAAATGGGTCCCATCACAAGTGGACCTCCTAATAGAAAATTAACGGTGGATCACCCACCTATTGGCCTCCTTATTGGTCCGATGGAATGCCGAACTCCTTGGTTTTGATTTCAATGGAAGATGATAAAGTTTTGATGGTTGAGATAGGTGATGAGAGGGTAGGAAGTGGGCCACATTAAAGCTTCTCCATGAGAGCTTGGGAAGCTCATATGTTGGAGCTAGGTTTGCTTGGGAATGGGTTTTAAGAAATGAGAGAGAGAGGGTTATAAGGAGAGAGAGAGAGGGATGGGTGATGGAGTGATGGGCGAGGTGAGTGATGGGTGTGTAAAAGCTTTATTTACTTTTGAGGTAATTTGTGTAAGAGGGGTATGGGTTGTGTAAGGAATTGTTGACTTATGGGGTTGCTTGGAGATGGGGTGTGAGATGATGTGTACTTGGTTGATGTGATTGATTGATTGATTGATTAATGTGACATGTTGTAAAGATTCTCTCAAAATTTGCATGTGCGGCATTTTTCTTGAACTAAATGCGAGCCTATATCTCCTGGCATGGGTATCATCTCGGCACATAAGACGCGGCATTGGAACTACGACGACGCTACGGTCACTAGGATAGAAATCTTGGGTCGAGTCGACTCTGGTTTGTATGACTTGTCTTAGGATCATACACAAATGTCAGATACAGATCGAGGGTTATTGAAATTCGATTGGGAGGACTGCAAAAGCCTATGGAATGGTATGGGCTAAGATACGGGTCTCACAATACATATATGAGATACCCATATGATTAATGGGCCAAACAGGTATATCACACCCTCACACCACTAGAGTCTACATTTTTGTTATAATTGAACATGTTTGAGGGTTTAAACACAAGTCACATGATTCTATTACTTTGAGCCGCACTCCAACTAAAGTGCCAAGTGGTCAAGGGTTGTCCATTCATAATATAATTATCTAATCTAGGGCGACAACCCAATCCGACACGATTTAGGGCAGATGACACATCACATGATCATGTGGTGGTAGACCACTCATGCTGCACAATTTCACGTGGATCAGGGATGACTCATGCACCACAAGTTCACATAGCTTAGTAGTTGCCTAATCATCACATGATCATGTAGTTTGGGCCACATACAATCACAAGTTTGCACATGAAAGGTGGACCACATCAAATTACTAGATCCCATAATTCAGGGGCACAAAAGTCATGATATCCTCTCCATGTAGGTTACGTCACCTTAAGAACAAGTCGAAAGACAAATAATCATCACTACAGGCCCACCCGCTAAACAGTGAGGGCTACTAGCTTTAGGCCTTCTCTAAGTTTTGTACTATACTCTAAAACAAGCGAACATGTGGATGAACGACATTGATATGAAGCACATGCCTCACATGGAATCTACAGCAAACCCATGATCTAGATAGTTTTGATGACACGTAAGAAGTACAGTGGACCCGATAATGTCCTTTAAAGGTAAATGCAATTGTCACGTGGACATCGTATACTGAGATTTGCATCTAATTTATTTTGAGTTAACATGAGGGGTTAGGTCCATTGAAATGGTGGGGTCGACTTCCCAAATGGCTATAAAATGGATGAGCGGTGTAGATATGTAACATGTACATAAAATTGTTGTAATGACCGCTTTAGTTGAAGTGGGAATATGTTAAGATGTCCTAGATAGGGGGAATATGACTTTTTTTTAAAAAAAAAATTATGATAATTTAAAAACCTATCACCTTATCCTAAATAAATATGTAAGTATCAGGATTTCTTTAATATAACTCTAATGGCTTCCAAGCCAAATAGAGAATCCAATCACAAAACTATTCAAAACATAAATAAGATAAGAAACATAGTTCATGATGAATGTGACTATGTGTGAGGTGTGATTCTACTTAGTTCAAGATAATCATGTACACATGCAATATGAGAACATTCAGAGAAATCACACAAGGAGTAGAAGTAAATGAAAATCATAAACACAGTCATTTTTATAGTAGTTCGACTAAATATCTACTCCACTTCTAGCGGACGCACTCAACTGTTGAGTGCACCGGATATCACTAACGGAGGTTTCAAATTAGGTTCACCTCAAACTAGTACAACTTACAATAGGCTAACTCTAACGTGTCTGCACGACCAAAGTTTATGCCCCACACAGGAGCAAGGGTCAACACACAGTACCCAGATTTTAGGCCACACAAGCCGAGGATTCACACAAGGAACCTAACAGTTTATGCTCTCATGAGTAAGGGTCAACACACAGCACCCAGGTTTTTGGCCACACAGGTCAAGGACCTACACAAGGACCTAAGTTTATGCTCACCACAGAGCAAGGGTCAACACACAGTACCCTCATGTATGCTCTTATCGGAGGCCTCCTATGAGGACTTGAAAGGGGTGAGAAGCACCATTGACCCAATCCTACAAAAGGAATGATCAATAGGGTCTTTGGACTCTAATGACTTACAGATAAGT
Source organism: Magnolia kwangsiensis (assembly GCA_037074715.1). Classification (NCBI taxonomy): domain Eukaryota; kingdom Viridiplantae; phylum Streptophyta; class Magnoliopsida; order Magnoliales; family Magnoliaceae; genus Magnolia; species Magnolia kwangsiensis. The sequence continues at coordinate 29,636,837 of CM073585.1, read as the reverse complement.
AGATGAGCCCCATTTAGCTCGTTGATGAAGATCTCCTCCTTTGATGACGAAGAATCTTCATCTTCCTTGAACCGCAACACAGATGATGCTCCAATGTAAGGTGACAGGTTGGGTCAAGGTTATGTTAGAATCCTACTCTATTAAATGTTTTCCTATATTAGAAACAGAGTGATTCCAATCATCTATGCATTCAAGATATCCCATCTCAATGATTTATTATTAAAATCGTAGCCGCAGGATCCTTGAATGTGGAAGTTCATTCCCCAATCCACTCTATTGAATTTCAATGATGAGGGTGGATTGGAGGATGAAATCCCATGAGAGAAAAAGGCTTAGGGTATATTATATGGATTTAAACATGCAAAAGCTCTATCTACTTTCTCCACCAACAACCAAAGTCAAGCTCTCATTAAATAGGCAAAAAGTTCTAATGAAAATAAAACAGTCATATTTTTAACAGAGTTCGATATCATTGAGCAGGGTTCGATATCATCGAGCGTATACTCTTAATAACATCGAATGGCCGCTCGATGACACGAACTCAATCTGTCAAATGCTTTTAAACCTTTTTTCCAACTAGTGGAGGAAATCAAACACTTTTCGATGTCATCAAATTTCAAACTTCGATTTCATTGAGGCAAGGTTCGATTCCTCGACATTTGAAAATATGAGAGTAGTTGCCTTTGAAACAAACAGGTATTTGATATGATCGAGCATCCCTTGATATCATCAGAATTAAAATGTCAACGATATCGATGACTATGTTGATTCATCGATATTTTTAAGGAATTTTCCTATAAGCTTGCTGGACAGTTTGTGTCCTATTTCGATGACATTGACTCAGACTCGATATGATCGATATTTGAATATCGAATTTATCGAGTGATCCTCGATACTTGAAAGATTTTACCTGAAAATTTACTGAATATTTTTATGTCCTAATCCGATATCAACGAAGATCTTTCGATATCATCGAGATTTGAATTTCAAGGATATCGAGGATCTCTTCGATATATCGAGAATCACATGTTTTTCCTTAATAAGATATTGGACTCAACTGACCAGATGTCGATGTTATCGAGTCGTCTTAATGAACTTGAGATTCAAAATTCAATGATATCGAACAGTCCATCGATTCATCGATAATTTAGTCTAGAATTTTTTGAAGTTGTTGGACATCTGAAGTCCTCAATTCGATAAGATCGAGTGAGTTTTGAGGACATCGATAACAAGATTCGATTTCATCAAACCACGTATCGATAAATCGACAAGGGCAGAAAACTAAGAGATTTTCCTAATTTTGTAAAATAGTTATCTTACCTTAAACCCTAAGATGTTCTATCCATTTTTAAGGGTTTTATTTACCTAGTGTTTTGGGACATGGGATGTGAGGCTGAGGTTTACCTTTGACAAGTTTGGGCACACATCTAGTTGAGGTAGATGCTTGAACAATCTTCTTATGGGGCTCACTTGTCTTGTTGACTCAACACTCACACTAATTGACAAACCAGAGCACTTTCAATCTCGCCCTTTGTCAATTACATGACAAAACACCTGAAGTCCTAAAATAGCATCTAGAACAACACCCTAAATTGTGTGTACATGAATTTTATATAATTTTACAATGTTATTGAGTTCACACACACAACTATATCATTCAGTAGTAGCTGCTCCCCCTGTCTTCTTACAGCTGCTCCCCCTAACACCTGTACCACCATTAACAAAGAGATACACAAAACTTTCTGTCATGGTGGGATTTGTTCTGCTCCTTTTTGTCAGCATTGGCAAAGGGCAATATAACAAAACTAGTTGACTGAAGTTGAAGCATAAAGATATGGAGAACCAATAGAGACTGAGATAGTTCAATGCATAATAGATACATCTCTAAAATGCAAAATCAGTAAGAGACAGATGTATAACAGATAATGACATCTCTTATTTGCATAGAAACCATTTATGCATACCAGGTCAAGGAGAGCTGTGATTTTAACATAAAATAGTAGTGTAGCTTTAAATGACATAAATCACAAAACCAATTCTCAATTGTCAAGGAATATGTAGAAGAAGACAAACACAATTTATACCAGCATGTCTCAGAATTTTACACATAATTGAGAGCAGAGAGATATGGCAGCAAAGATATATGAATTATAAATCAAGCGTTAACAAAAATGTCCAAAATAAAAACTGCCCAAGTTTGGCAGTATTGCAACATCTATCCCAGACCATTCCAACAAAATATCTAGCCCAACCATGGGCATACCAAAAATATTTTCCTCATTTAGATGATATCCATACTCCACAAAAAAAAAAAAAAAAAAAACTTATTAGGCTTTTCATGTTAGGTAGCTAACACATACACTGATAAGATTGCAAGGCATTCAAAAAGATATCCATGCCCAAATGCCGAGATGAGTTTGGTCTATGTGATGGCATAAAAAATATTGATACTATGGTGGAGGGGCTGATGAAGATGGTGTTATATCGTCTTGTCGGTAAGTTATCAGATCGAACAATTGTTGCACCAACTGTTGTACGCTAGACATCATCTTCTCCAATGCTGAGAACTGCACATCATGTCTCTCCAACTTATCCTCTCTTCGAGCCAATCCCCGCTACGTTTCCCCAACCCTATCTTGGTGAAACTTGAAGTGTTGGGTCTGAGTCGAACCACTTGGATCTGGAACTTATTGTGACTCTAAAGGATTTCCACGAGTTGGTGTTGTGCCTTCTCCCTTTTCACCGCCTTCCTGAATAGTCTCCTCAGATTGTTCTTCCACATAGCCATGAAATGTAAGGTCCAATTTTCAAATATTGACCTTGTTAAAATGCTTGAGAGGATGCTCGGGATCATTTGTCGGAGGAATACCGATTGTATCACATATCACATGAATGATGTGAGGAAAGGGAAAATATACTGATCTGGACTGGTGAATGACACTTGTTATTTGGTGAAGGATCAAGGTAGGCAGACAAAGTTTGACTCCAGTGGCAACACAATACATAATCATGACCATGAACCTGGAAAGATCAACGCGATTGGGTCCACGAGGATTAGCATTTGAGCATAATATCCTGTGCAAGACTTGGTATTGAGGGTGCATATATTTTTCCTTTAAAGCGTTCCCTTGGTACCATGGGATATCTTGATCCTAACATAGGAATTTTGTAATTGTAGACCGAGTGATGGGATTTTCAAGATCAAGGGCAGACAATCCAACTGGAGATAAAGTTAGACCAAGAATGATAGCGATGGATTCTGCAGTAATGTCAACACTATCATCCTCGACTGTGACAGTAATGGATGGTGGTTCTAGTGTTGGAGAATGACAGTATGCAAGGAAGCGGTAGGTCCACTCATCATGACATGGACCCTCGAAATCAAGAAGAGGCAGTCAGTCGATTGTCTCTAATAGAGTTTCCCACATTATAGGGTTTTATGCACTCCCTGTCAATCCTATGCTCATACACCAAGCGCCTCCCTGAGTACTTCTCAAGTGTGTGCGAAGGAGGACCCACAACAGTATGTGGTGGTGCTGGTGCTTCAGCCGGAGCTTCTCTACGAGACAACTGCCAAGTAGAGGAGCTCCATGGGCGTGTAAGGGATCGTTGAGACTGAGCCCTTCCTCTTTCTTTTAAGGTCACAAATTTCTTTATTGTGGGCCTGGATGACTCACTGATGGCAAAATACTTTCCTTTCTTCTTACTCATTGAAATAACTCAGAAGGAAATGTTAAAGAAAAAGAATTTTGAGCACTATGATAACAAACCCAAAATTTCCAACTAGAAAGGCGCTAACATAACAAGGTATACGTTGAGGAATCAAGAGTATATGTCAGAGATTACCTGATGCAAGACACCCTAAATGGCATATGGTTGGCAAATGATGAGAGCCATGGAAGAAACTCTCAGAGAAATCGAGTAGAGAAGGAAAAATTAAAATTTCCCACTCGCTAGCTATTTATCGGGCTATGAACTTTGATATCATCGACATTTGTTTCAATGATATCGATATACCCCATTCGATGTTATCGAAGATGTCCTCGATAACATTCTAAAATATGTGACACTTCTGATTCCGAAGGGGCGTCGATGATATCGATATTTGTTCAATTTAATCGAGGATCCATACGATTCATCGACAGACTTATCGAAGAGAAGGTGTATATCATTCATTTCAGCATTTTGATGTTCTTTCATATATGTATAACTTAGTATATTTTCATATTAGTCAGTATACACATCAAAATTTGTACAAACATTGTACCAACCAAAATTATAAACATCAGTAATGTTTATGCACACAAGAAGTTCATGAGATATAGAAACCTCAGATATATCATGATAATCATCAAAATAACATCATTTCAACAACCATCCAGATCTAGATGCATGACCTGGACATGTTTTCCATTCTCAATTGTCACTAAGCATATGGATCAACCTTTCCATTGCCTTTAATGACATAGCAGTGGTCACTTGTGCGATAACCCTTCATCACTAGTTTACCTGATAGGTTTATGTAACACCCTGAAAATCGGGGGTCGTGTATAAACTCAACTCCCGAGTTCCAGACCGTCACTTATGCAACAAAAATGGTTATGATTCGATGTTGTCTGATTTAAAGCATTCACATGAGTAAAAGTATACCAAAACTGCAATTCATACTTCAGATCCAGTGATAAAAGCAAGCGGAAGACTAAACAAGATATATATCACTGTATGGAAAAACAAAGTAATCTCAACTGTCTCCAAAGTATGACTACATCTCTGAGTCTCATATACATGTACATAACAAAAGAAAAATTGTTCAAAAAGAAAAGTCCCACTGATGTCCCCTCGATCCAGGTCGCCTACGGGAAGCCGTCATGATACTGCATATACGAGAACTCATCCTGGTCCTCGTCATCATCTAGCTCCACCTCCTGGATCTCGTCGTCACCTGCAACTACAACAGGGTCTGGTGGGTGTTGCAAACACCATCCCGTAACGTGGGAATGAGTGATCAACTCAGTGGAATCATAGAGCAAAGATTAGCATGTTCACAATTCAATCACGCGATAATAGTAAAGCAGTAAATCAGACAAGTCCTAATACTGTTGTTAATGCAAGATGATATGACGTGATGTATGCCCTCACCGACGATCACCCTCATACGGCAACATCTTACGACCGCAGCATGCCACACTCCCTAGAGTGCTCCACATCTTCCAGGTACATGCAATGCTATGGTGATATGATTACCAAGTTGTTATTAGTCCATTCAAACAGCAGGATTGAGAAACTAAGGTACCTCCCTTGTATCAATCCCAACACGGATCCTGTCTAGGGTCGTCACTCCTAGTAATCTCATACGATGTACATTTCGTAGGTCACTGCAAGGGCTGCCAGGGCTGTTGCTCGCACTCGTTGCACTGCTCCCCCATCACCTTATCAATACAGGCCTACTGTACTCTACTGCACGGAAGGGTCGTCGCCTCCCGTGAACTCAGAATACGCTCGCAGTCACTACAAAGGGCTCGTCGCCTGATCAGTGTAGGCCGACAGCTAGAATATAGTGTCCCATACCACCATAATCTGCTCACGAGTCAAGGTGCTCATTGGTCACTACGGGGAGGTTTGTGGCCCCAGCGTAGGCCGACAGCTCGACCACGGTGTCTCATACCACCATGCCCGGCTCATGAGTCTTCGTGGATCAAGGTACCACGGTTAATAGGGTTTACAATGGTAAGTTCAGTACCCTAGGTTCAAGCAGTTATGATACATACAAGGTGAACAAACATCGGCCAGTCGGGTTACTTGACGGGCTCGACTAGCGCGATCGCATCTCGAATTGAACGACATGAAGTGCGTAAAACACTTCGCGTGGCCTAACCACTGCCGCCAACTCTCAACACGAATCACATTCATCGACGCGTCGTTCGTGGCTATGACCAGTCAGCCACGAATTCGCTCGGTTACCGACTGCCTGGACTAAGTCAAGTCCCACACATTTATGGAATTACATTAACACTATAAAAAGGTATTGGAATTGAAATACATCATGTGAGCATGTTAGCACATGTTATAACATTCAACTTAAGCAAATCTTCAAGGCATACTTCCCATGCATATTCAACTTAAGCAAATCCTCAAGCACATACATTCCATGCATGTAATGAAATCATGCATTTTGTCAACATGTAGAAAATCATTTAGGTCAGCATAATAATTGAAAAATCAATCAAAAACTATCAAATAACATCATTTAATTCAATACATACTAATACAAGCATTTATACAAACACATACACTACACACTTAAGTCTACATATAGTATGTCGACCCAAAGTGTGCAACTAGGCGAATCTCTTCGCCAAACTAATTATGCACGCATTCCTAACTTCCTAATGCGACAACAAACCATGTCAATCACATCAGCAAAATATGAATGCAAACAGTACTTCCTACAAATGACTAAAATGCCCTAAATCTCATATTCTTCGTTAGCTTACGAAACGGGAAACGGAGAGCATTTTGTACATGTCAAACGGCGATGCCGTCAAGAATCTACTATTAAACGACATTGAAAGCATTGGGAACCGTCAATCAAAGCGTCTAAAATCCTCACCTAGTGTCTTGTAGACTCGGGAATTGAAGCGGAGTGTATATGCTTCGTCTACGGCGAGTAAGGAGCCTAATACATAAGATCCATAAGCTACATCGCTATGGAAACAAGGAAAACTCAAATCACCAACTATTTAGGATTTTTACTTACCTAGGATTGTGGTGGAATCGCCGGGAAAGTGGTAGAGGAGTGTTGCTTAAGCACGTGCAACACGTAGCACAAGTGGCAGGAAGAACTCTCCCACTCTCTCACAATCTCCCACCTTTTTCTCTCTCCCAAGCTAGGGCTTCTCTCAAATTCGGATGGGAGAGAGGAGTGAGGGTTTTAACCCCTTTTATAGCCTAAAACATTCCCAAAATAGGCTTGGGAACAATGTTTACTTGGTGCCTAACCAAATCGGGGCCGTTTTGGTCCAAAAGAGCATTTCTGGAGGTCCCCTGGCCAAATGCGGTCGGACTTAAGCTCATGCATACTAGATCTAGCATACATCCAGTTTTCAGACCGGTTGGGTTCCCAGATCGCACGTGGCGGCCCAGTTTCAGTTTAACGGTCACCGCACCAAGATCAGGCCTATAAGTCTCGTGATATATAATAGATATTTTTCCTGATCCAAGGGTGTAATTTGGCTGTATTCTGATGGTCAGAATGCTTAATACTGATGCGTCAAATTTGTGTGCCAGATTTGAATTTGAAATTCCAACTATGTCCCTATTCACACTCTCTTCGGTCCGGGCTCAATGAAATAGCCTGTGATAATCGGTTTGACTTGATTTTTGGAATGAGTGTCAAGCCCAGCTAGACGGTCCTAACGGTCTAAGATAGGAGGTATCGGACTTTCGACGCGCGGTCTAGATCCAATACAAAGTTTCAAGGAGGTCCCGAGAACAAACCGGCTTAGAGTTTGATCCGAGGCTTTAGAGCATTATAGCACCCTTGGTTCCACTCGCTTCGGGCCTCGTAGAACGTATTTAAAGTGATCAGGGACCATTTCCCAGCTATTCCAACGTTGCACTAGCTAACCTAGTCACATTTTCTAAAGGAATGAATTCTACGCAATTTTGGGTCGAGTTGGTACTCGAACCCAAGTATGGATTTTTCACGGGCGTTACAGTTTAGGATCTCGCATTCTTGCTTGTTGAATGTAACCACATGCTCGTTGTCATATATTTGAGAAATTCTTAGAAGATTTTGTGTCAATCCTTTTATGTAAAAGGCATTATCATTTTTGAGCATATTCATTCTTGTGATAGTTACTTGTCCTATTACCTTAGCAGTGCTTCCATCTCCATAGGTGATTATCCCATCATCAAGATTCGAATAATTTGTAAGGAGAGATTTATCACCTGTGACATGTCTAGAGCATCCACTATCCAGGTACCACTTAGCATTATTGCCCGTTATATTATTTGAGTGAGTAACAAGGAAATTTTTCTTCTCTTTCACTACCCTTGTGTGACAAGATTTCTTGTTATGGTAGTTTTTTCTTCATTAATCAAGTTGGGTAACTGAATTGTGTGTCCTTATTTCATAAATTCATTTATTTTTTTAATTTACTTCAGCCACTTGATCCAATAGGTCCTTCATTCTCTAAGCATTTTGGGTGATGGATGTGTATTACCTCTAGCCATATTCCTAGGTGAACTGTAGCCATATTACCTATATGATTTTGACAAGAATTGAGTTGAGTCCTCCTAGGAGACATGCATTCAAATTTATAATGGCTAGAATCTCCACATGAATGACAAACAGGAGTAGTCTTTGTTTTTCTCCCTGATGCAGTTGATTTCTCAAACATTGTTACTGCATTTTTGGGACCTAATTTGAATTTATCATATCCCAATCCACTCTTGTCTTTCCCAGGTCTTCCCATTCCTAAGAGTTTTTCTATTTTTTCACTACCTTGGGAGAATTTGTAATTTAGTTCAACTTACTTCCTGGATTGTTCTACATCAAACCTAAGTATGTGATTTTCATTCTTTAGATGCTCATTTTCTTCTTTCAACAGATCAATCTGTTTAGTAAGTTTTGATGATTCATATTTTAGAGACAGATTGATTCTTTCCAACTCATCATTCTCAGAGTGGTATTGTTGTAGATCATTAATCAAGTGCGTATTGAATTCCAATTTTTTGTTTAGATCTTTTTGTAGTAATTTATTTTTATTTTCATTTATCCTAAGTCTTTTAAGGATATTGATGCTATGGATATAAAGTTGATTATAGGCATCCTGTAGTTTATCCTTTTCTTCTTCTTCTTTCTCTATTTCCTCATCATCAGATGGAAATGATTTAGTGGCTTGAGGTTATTTGATGTTCTCGGTTTCTATGAGAATGTTGGAGGCTGTAGAGACCATAAGAATTTTCAGGGACTTTTGGTCTTCATCACTCTCTGAGTCACTATATTTTGATTTTAACTCTTCAGTATCATCCTATGTGGCTATCATTGCCTTTTCTTTGGTTTCCCTATTTGGGCATTCAATGGACAGATGACCAAACTTTTGACAGGTGTAGCATTGTGGTTCCTTAGACTTTTTACCAGATTTACCTGTAAAATGTTTGTTGTCCATTTGTCTTCCTTTAAATGGTCGGCCACGATTTTTATGAATGAATTTTCTGAATCGCTGAGGCAACAAAGCCATTTCATCATCTTCATTCTCCCTTTCACTTTCATCTGCCTCATTTATACTATTCTTTAAGGTTTTTGAGGACAGTATTTTTGAGTTTAGGAGTTTTCTTGAAGTGTAGTTCAAATATTTGTAGGGAACCTACGAGTTCTTCTACTTTCATCTCATCCATGTTTCTACATTCTTTAATAGTTGTGACTTTCGAGTTGAATCGTTCTGGTAAGGATCTTAAAAATTTTTGACAAATTTTTGGAACCGGAACTTTTTCTCCTAATCCACCCATGGAGTTACAAATGATGTTCAATTTTTAAAAAAACTCCATGAAAGTCTCATGCACTTCCACTCTGAGACTTTCAAATTATGATGTTAGGAGTTGTAGTTTAGATGTTTTCACTATGCTGGTTCCTGCATGGGTTGTTTCCAACAAGCCCCATGCTTCTTTAGCTGTTCTGCACATACTAATTTAATTAAAGACTTTTTGGGACACAGCACAATAGATAGAATTCATTGCTTTAGCTTTAAAGGTTTGTTTTTCCTTATCGAATGCTATCCACATTTCTTTAGATTTCAGTTTGGTGATAGTTGTGCCATTTTCAAGTACTATTTGTTCGGTAGGTAACAATATCCTAAACATTATAATCTAAATATCTCAGAAAGTAATGCACCTAGCCTTCTAGTACACATAATTTGATCCATCAAATACTGGAGGTCTAGTTACAAATGAGCCCTCTCCTTTGGCCATATTACTAACTTCAGTCAAGATCACTCTCTAGGCGGTGAAACCCTTAAGAGAGACCCTCTCTGATACCAATTGAAATTGTGGTAATGACCACTTTAGTTGAAGTGGGAATATGCCAAGATGTCCTAGAGGGGAGTGAATAGGACTTTTTTTAAAAAAATTTTTATAGATAATTTAAAAACCTATCACCTTATCCTAAATAAATATCTAAGTATCATGATTTCTTTAATATAACTCTAATGGCTTCCAAGCTAAATAGAAGATCCAATCACAAAAATATTCAAAACATAAATAAGATAAGAAATATAGTTCATGATGGATGTGACTGTGTGTGAGGTGTGATTCTACTTAGTTCAAGATAATCATGTACACATGCAATATGAGAACATTCAGAGAAATCACACAAGTAGTAGAAGTAAATGGCAATCACAAACATAGTCATTTTTATAGTAGTTCGAGTACGTGTCTACTCCACTTTCAGGGATGCATTCAACCCTTGAGTGTACCATATCTCACTAACAGAGGTTTCAAATCAAGTTCACCTCAAACCAGTATAACCTACACTAGGCTGACTTTAACATGTCTCTACGACACAAGTTTATGCCCCACATAGGAGCAAGGGTCAACACACAACACCTAGATTTTAGGCCACACAAGCCAATGATCCACACAAGGAACTTAACAGTTTATGCTCCCATGAGCAAGCGTCAACACACAATACCCAGGTTTTAGACCACACAAGTCAATGACCTACACAAGGACTTAAGTTTATGCTCTCCACAAAGCAAGGGTCAACACACAACACCCCCATGTACACTCCCGTCGAAGGCCTCCTATGAGGACTTGAAAGGGGTGAGAAGCACCTTTAGCTCAATCCTACAAAAGCAATGATCAAAAGGATCTCTAGAATCTAATGACTTACAGATAAGTAGATGAGCCCATTTAATACGTTGATGAAGATCTCCTCCTTTGATGACGAAGAATCTTTAGATCCCTTGAACCGCAACACAGATGATGCTCCAATGTAAGGTGACAGGTTGGGTCAAGGTTATGTTGGAATCATACTCTATTAAATGTTTTCCTATTAGAAATAGAGTGATTTCAATCATCTATGCATTCAAGGTATCCCAGCTCAATGATTTGTCATTAAAATGGTAGTTGTAAGATCCTTGAATGTGGAAGTTCATTCCCCAATCCACTCTATTGAATATCAATGATGAGGGTGGATCGGAGGATGAACTCCCATGAGAGAAAAAGGCTTAGGGTATATGATCTGGATTTAAACACTCAAAAGCTCTATCTATTTTCTCTACCAATAATCAAAGGCAAGCTCTCATTAAATAGGAAAAAAGTTCTAACGAAAATCAAATAGTCATATTTTTTACAGAGTTCGAAATCATCGAGCAAGGTTCGATATCATCAAGCATATACTCTCAATAGCATCAAATGGCTGCTCAATGACACGAACTTAATTTGTTAATCACTTTTGAACATTTTTGCCAATTGGTCGAGGAAATCGAACACTCATCGATGTCATTAGATTTCGAACTCTGATTTCATCGAGGCAAGGTTCGATTCCTCAACATTTGAAAAAATGAGAGTAGTTGCCTTTAAAACAGAATAGGTATTTGATATGATCAAGCATCCCTCAATATCATCAGAATTTGAATGTCGATGATATTGATGACTGTATCGATTCATCAATATTTTTAAGGAATTTTCCTATAAGCTTACTAGACAGTTTTTGTCCTATTTCGATGACATCAACTCGGTCTCGATATGATCGATATTCGAATATCATTTTATCAAGTGATCCTCGATACTTGAAAGATTTTTCCTAAAAACTTACTTGATAATTTTGTGTCCCAATCTGATATCATCGAAGGTCTGTCGATATCATCAAGATTTGAATTTTGAGGATATCGAGGCTCTCTTCGATATATTGAGAATCACATATTTTTTCTTAACAACATATTAGACACAACTGACCAGATGTTGATGTTATCGAGTCGTCTTGATGAACTCGAGATTCAAAATTCGATGATATCGAACAGTCTATCGATTCATTGATAATTCAGTCTAGAATTTTTTTAAGTTGTTGGACATTTGAAGTCCTCAATTCAATAAGATCGAGTGAATTTCAAGGACATCGATAACAGGGTTTAATTTCATTGAAACATGTATCGTAAATCAACAAGGGCAGAAAACTTAGAGATTTTCTTGATTTTGCAAAACAGTTTTCTTACCTTAAACCTTAAGATGTTCTACTCATTTTTAAGGGTTTTATTTGCCTCGTGTTTTCGGACATGGGATGTGAGGCTAAGGTTTTCCTTTGACAAGTTCGGGCACTATAACACCCCAAAATTTTGTTATTTTGAAATTTCTAAAAATCCTTAAATTTTCTTTTTTATAACTAGGCACGTCATCACTTACTGACCCTCGACACTCAAGATGAGCTTATATGTGGCTGGTACCAATAAAGAACCATATAAATATGATTGATCAACCATAAAAGACCAACGAATCTACCTGATCACTTAAACGTCGATCTTAGCCTTTGGATTTGATCATGTAGGGTCCAATTCTAGCCTACCTATCACTGATTAATTGAGATGACCGTAATTAAATAATCGATGGATTAAGCTCGGGCCACCATTTCCACAAAGGAGAAAGCCTAAAATCATTAATACCATTGACTCAACACGATATAAAGACCTAAGAAAAATCTTAAGACCCTGTCGCACTCGGGAGTACATTGAAACTCTGTATCGGACCTAGACCGCACGTCGAGAATTCGATGACTGCGAAACTATAGGATTATGTCCATCCTATGGGCTTGATAATCATCATGGGAATCGAGCCTAGATAGTGTCTAGAAACGCACAACTTGAGCCCTGAGTGAAGTGTATGCGAAACGCAAATATCTTTAGAAAATGTAATAAAACTTAAGTGAATTGGGCCATTCGCTCACATGAGTAATTGAGGATTTTAGACCGTTAGTTTCTGACCAATACTTCACCCATGAGAAAAGGAATTTTCCTACACATCTGTATTGTAACACCCCAGATTTTTGCCTACCTGGAATTAGATGCCCTTAGGCAATGGGTCAACGATAACACCTTGGTAACCTGTCAAAACTCAATTCCAAAGCCAAAGAAATCATTTAGAACCTAATTCTTTAGAATTTAACGTGAATTAGCCAGTACTACGTTAGATTACCTGTGAAATTAGCTCCAACCACTTTAAATACGATCTGTAAGACCCAAAACCTATAGAATCATTGACGCTATCTTACCCTAAAATTCAGGATCAAACTCTAAAATCTAGGATCAAACTCTAATCCAGGATCTAGACCGCGCATTGAAAGTCCGATAGCGATAATCTTAGACGATTACGACCGCCTTATTGGACTTGATAATTGTTTCAAAAATCAAGCCCAACTGATGTTCTGAGGCTATTTCATTGAGCCTGGAGCAAGGAGTGTGAGAAAGAGTGAAATTCATTAAAAATTAAATGTCATTTAAATAAATCTGGCACGTTTCGCTTGCGGGTTAATTATAAGCATTTAGACCGTTGGAATCTGACCCAAATACACCCTCGGATCAGGGAACATTTCTCACTCAGGTCAGTGTACTTGAAATCCTCGATCAAATCTTCATGACTACTGAACTGAAACTGGTCCGCCATGTGTGATCTGGGAACTCAACTGGACTAAAAACTTGGTGTGAATAGGATCCAATATCCATGAGCTTAAGTTCGACTGCATTCGGCCAGGGGACCTCCCGAAATGCTCTTTTGGATCGGAAAAGACCCGATTTGGCTATAACCCAAGTATACCTTGACTTGGAGTCTGTTTGGTTATGTTTGAGCTTATAAAAGGGGCTTAAACCCTTAGCTTTCTAACCCATACGAATTTTCTAGAAACCCTAGGAAGGAGAGAGAGAAAAGAGAGAGAAAGTGAGGGAGAAGCTGGTGATTTCTCTTAGGATTCTTCCCTGCTGCTCTACATGCCGAAGCCACCTACCTGCATCGTTATTCCGGCGATTCTGATCTTGTTTTAGGTAAGAAAACCCTAAGACTAGCTGTAGAAGAGTTCTAGCTAACCTGTTTCTTGCCATAGGTAGCGTATCTGCCGTTGACGAAGACACATCGTCTGAATCTTAATGAATACGCATTTCTGGTTTAAGGTGCAGATTTTAGACGCTTAGATTACCTATTTTCAAAGCTTTTAATATCGTTTAATTGTAGATTGCTGATAAGGATGCTGTTTGACATGTAGAACATGCTGTCCGTTTTTCATTTCAAATACGTACGAAGAATATGAGATTTAGGGTATTTTAGGTATTTATAGGAAATACCGTATACGTACGTATTTCACCAATATGATTGCCATGATTATTTGTCGTGTACCTATCCTAGTTATGTGTGTATGATCTGTTTGGCGAAGAGATTCGCTCTAATGCACATATTGGCCGACATATGCTATGTAGATTAATGTGTGTAGACTAAGTGTTTGTTGAAATGCCTAAATCAATATGATTTATGCCTACCATATGTTTTGAATGTAACAACATGATTGTTGTGTATTAAAAAACTCCTTAATACAAGGATCTGTCATATTATATGTTAAAATCAACATACGTCAAGTACGTTGAAGTTGTGTAGTCTAAGTGTTTGTATAAATGTATTGGGTAAATGGTGTTGTAGATTAGCATTGAGACTGGATTCTCAACTACTATGATGATGCACATGATCTCCTCCATGCTTGTTGTATTTGAATTAGTTACCGTGTGTGTGAAATACTCATGTATGGTTAACTGCTTATGATGTATGTTATAACATGCTGATAACATGCTGAAATTACTTGTATTTCAATTCTGTCTCTCTCATATGATTATTAATTCACATTACATGTGTTTGGGGCTATACCCTAGTTCAGGCAGTCGGTAGCAGATTAGGATTCATGGTTGGATTGTATTCACCACGAAGGATGTTGTATGACGAACCCGAGTCGTACTAGAGTTGTCGGCAGTGGTTAGGCCACATGAAGTTCTCGTGTACTTCATGTCAGTCAATTCAACGTGCGCTCGTGCTAGTCAGACTCGTCAATAACCTGACTGACCATTGTATGTCCACCTTGTATTCGTCATAACTGCTTGAATCTAGGGTACTGAACTTACCAATGATAACCCTGATAACTGTGGTACCTTGATCCACTAAGACTCATGAGCCGGGCATGGTGGTATGGGACACCGTGGTCGAGCTGTCGACCTACGCTGGGGAAACAAACCTCCCCGTAGTGACCAGTGAGCAACTCAGACTCGTGAGCAGATTATGGTGGTATGGAACACTATATTCTTACTGTCGGCCTACACTGATAAGGTGATGGGGGAGTGGTGCAATGAGTGCGAGCAACAGCCTTGACAGCCCTTTGTAGTGACCTCGAGCGTACTCTGAGTCTACGTGAGGCGATGACTCTTCTGTAGCAACAAGAGTACAACTAGGCCTGTATTGATAAGGTGATGGGAGAGTGTAGCAATGAGTGCGTGTAACATCCCTGACAGCCCTTGCAGCGACCTAAAAATATATCATCGTATGAGACTACTAGGAGTGACGACCCTAGATAGGATCCTTGTTGGGAATGATATAAGGGAAGTACCCTAGTTTCCCAATCCTGCTGTATGAAAAGGACTAATAACAACTCGGTAATCATTATCCATATTGCACTGCATGTGCCTGGAAGATGTGGAGCACTGAGGAAAGAAAGCATGCCGCGGACGTAAGATGGTGCCAAACGAGGGAGTATGTCGGTGAGGGCATCCATCATGTCATTTCATGCTTGCATTAATCACAGTATTTAGGAATGTTTTTTTTTGCTTGCTTTACCATTATCGCTTGATTAATTTGATAACATGCTAACCTTTGTTCTATGATTCCACTGAGTTAGCTACTCATTCCCACGTTACGGGATGGTGTTTCGGACACCCACTAGTCTCTATTTTAGTTTCAGATAATGGCGATGCTCGCGAAGTAGAGCCGGACTTGATGATGATGAGAAGGATCCCTCCTATATGCAGGTTTTGATTGATGGGGTTACAGGGTTACTGATTAGATGTCAGTACACGTGGTATTTTGCCCTTTATTTTCGCACCCATGTATATTCTTTTTGCTCATCTTTGGAGTATACATGTATATGTTTAACCTAGTAACATGTTCACACTCTGGAGACTCACAACAGTTTATATATTCTATATATCTATCACATTCTTCCGCTTGCTAAATTAACTGTCTCTGGAGTATGATATGCTGTTTTGGCTTGATCCACCTCATGTTTTATGTACTATTACCGCCGACATTCATCCATCATTGAAAATGTTGCATGAGTGATGTTCTGGAACTCGGGAGCTGGTTTCTACCCAACCCCCCGATTTTCGGGATGTTACATGTATACTGGTGGCCCCGATCGAGGAAGTATGACTGTTGATCTGAAACGGGTCCTCCATGGTTGATCGGCCTACGATCGCACCTAAAACACATCCTGGCATAGATCCCTTGTCAGGAAACTTACCCTATGATGTAGGTGATTAGTAGACCTCCCTATGAGCCTCGTTTGTCAGAAACAGCCACCCTTTGGACATAACCTAAGTATACCGGGGCCTTGGGGCCATTTGCATCATAGCCCATATACCACCCCATCTCTCTCTCATACAAATTTCCCCAAACCTTAGGAGAGAGGAGAGAAAAGAAGAGGAAAGAGGAAGGAGAGAAGAGAAATCTTGGGAGATTGCTACCATGATTCTCTCCTGCAACTCAATGCCCTGAATCACGTCCCCGTTACGCTACACACTCTGATTTGGCTTCAATTTTAGATAAGAAACCCTAACCCTATTCTAGTTATTGAGATCCGGGCTGATTATTTGTCAAACTAGCAAGCCATTTACATTATTTAGGTGCCCGACGTTCCATTTTTGGGAACGTAGAATTTGAATGGAGTCTGAATCAAGTATTCCGACGAAAGGTGCAGACTATAAGCGTTTAGGTTATGTTTTTCTATGCTTTCAATGTCAACTAATGATTTATGTCTAACTTGATTTCTACCGTATCATCTTAGACACGTCGATTTCGATATATTTTACATGTATGAAATATGTTGAACAAAATATGCATCCTATGTGTTTGTTGAAATGTTTAAATGAACACGTAAATGTGATTTGTACTTGCCATGATTAATAATCTAGGATTCATGTTTTTCATATGCATGATGACCTCTTTTTGTAAGGAATTGCCATAATATATGTCGTAACTAGCCTAGTCTATGTATTTTGGTGAAGTGTAACTTAAGTGTTTGATAAATTGTCTGAATGAGAAATTGTTGATGATTTGTAGTTATTAAGGGTATTGAGATAAGATTCTCAATTACCTTATTCATATGTATAATTTCCTTCATGTAATCTTAATTACGTCTACGTGATTTATGAATAAAATGTAAGTGTTAGGTAATATGATTAATGTGTATGGTGAAATGCTCAAATGAGAAATTTATTTGGATTATTTGCTAAATGCTGAGATTATTATTACATATGCTTACTTAGTGCATCCTAGTAAGATTGGGGCTATGATGTATCCCAGGAAATCGGTAACAGTTCCCATTTGTGTGGCTGAATTAGTTTCGCCACATTGGATATATTCGATGAATCTAGGTTGCATGATGATTGTTGACAGTGGTTAGGCCACGAGGGGTGCTTACATGCTCCATGTCGTTAAGTCAGCGTGCACTCGTACCAATCGAACTTGTCTAATAAACTGATTGGCCTAATGCGTGTTTATCATGTATGGACACCACTGCTTGAATCTAAGGTACCCCCTACCAATGTAAAGACCCAGTTTAACCATGGTACCATGATCCGCTAAGACTCATGAGCCAGGCATGGTGGTGTATAGGACACCGTGTTCGAGCTATTAGCCTACGCTGGGGTGACGAATCTCCCCGTCGTGACCAGTGAGCAACCTAGACTCATGAACCAAGCATGGTGGTGTATGGGACACCGTATTTGAGTTGTCAGTTTATGCTGAGGTGACGAGCTGATGAGGGTCGAATATTGCATATTAGACCCCGACTATTACCAGATTTTACCAACATGATAATGCTTAATGTCATAGTTTAATTGTGTTTTGTTGCAGGATGAAATAAAGAGCGTTGATTGAAAAAGTGTATTAAAAGCATGGATTTAACGCTCCGAAGTCACCAGAGCAAGGGACGCACTCCATAGGACCAAGATTGAAGAATTTACACGTCAGGGATCCGAGGAAATCAAGTTGTTCACGTTGAAAAAGCTCGAAATTGGTCCAGAATGCAAGACCACATGGTTTCCATCATCCGATCTGTTTGAAACTTCATACATGTGATGAGGGCCATAAATTAACTGTATAAATTAAATTTCAACCATTGAAGATCTTGAAAAGTGGCCTAATAGACAGATCAGCCCATTAATCTTTAATTTGGGGCCCACCGGATATCTGGAACTGCCTCAACTTTGGTCTGGACGGTTAAATTAGTTTGAGAAAAGGGATGGACGGATTGGATTTCTGAAACACATTGTAATGGGGTCCGTATGCATGGTGTGTACATTACACATGTACATGCATACGACGTGCACAGGACCGCTGACGCGGTTAACGCACCTTCCAAAACAGCGCCCGCGACCACCTCTCCAAAACGACAGATGCTGTTTTGACGTCAGTAAGCGGACGAACTGCGTCTGACTTACGGTTGATTGTGGGCCCCACCCTTCGCATGTACATATGATCTGCGTCGTCTACCGTGTAGACAGCTAAGAATACTACAAAACCTAGCTAATACTTTGTATCCATACACGTACACGTGTACGGTACAGAGGCCACAAAAGGGTTGCCCTGCAACGTTCAAATCTGATCTTTTAGTGATTTCTTCTCTGGGACACGTCAATGGATGTTCAAAACCACTCATTCTTGACTGAAATTTTATCTTGAATCTAATGGATGGGGTGGATTTTCCTAAAAACACCTCTGTGGGGCCCACAGATCACAACAACGAAAGAGTGTGAAAGGTTTCGCACATCTGAGAAAACTGACTTTTTTAGGCGGTTGTGGCCCACCATCTTTGATCGTATGCCAAATCTGAATCTTCTATCATGTAGAGGACCCAAAAATGTCTTAAGAGATGGTGTTTCTTTGGAAAGTAAGTGAGGAAAGGGGTAATTTTTTAGGCACCGAACTTGGCTGCAGAAAAGCTTTCGCTGGGCATGCGATAGCTTTCCAAATCCGATTCAAATCTGATTTTCACCACTCCAACAGCTATATAAGGAGGTTTTAGATGTGGGGAGTTGGGATTCAGACCTTGGGAAGATCCAGAGCTTGAGGAGAGCCAGAGCCACAGAGAGAGAGAGAGAGAGAGAGAGAGAGAGAGAGAGAGAGAGAGGAAGAAAGAAGGGAAGGATGTTTTCATTGCTTAAATATTATTTTTTCTTCATTCTAATTAATTTTATGGATTGCTAAACTTTTATCTAGGGCTGAGATGAAGCCCCTAATTTGAATAATTCTTGTCTATGTTGAATTTATTTTAATCTGATTGATTTGTTTCTTTCTCTAGTGTGCTTAACTATAATTTCCATATTCATCCATTCTATGAGCTCAACCAAAGTCTAGATATGGATGTTGTTTGGAATCTTAACTAGGTGTTTGTGTCTGACAATGAACAGGTTTCCTATAGAGGAAGAAACAGGATTTACATCTCTCCATGCCTGACCATGGATGGAAAGATGTGATCCATATGCTTTAAAGGATTATACATTCTGTGTGCCCGACTAAGGACATAGGATGTGCTTTGTTTATTAAATTTATATCAATCTGAATTAGGGTGAATCAGCAGGTAAAATAATGGTTAGGATAATTAGGGGTGGATTCGAAAGTTCTAGTCTTCTCCTCGATTGAATCTTTCTCATTGTTCTCAGTTATTTTTCATAGATTTATACTACTTTACTTAATAGTTTGTTAAACCATTCGTTGGATTAGTTAAGAAGAGTCATAAATTTTGAATTATGACAACCAGTCTTCGTGGGAACGATCTCGTAATACGTACCGTATCTACATCTGATTCATATACTTGTGAGTTTAAAATCATTTAAATCAGGTTGGTTTAAATTAAAACATCAAGTTTTTGGCACCGTTGTCGTGGACTGTTTTGGTCTAATAGGATTTAGGATTCTCTCTTATCATAATTCATAGCCTTAGAATTTTACTAACTTTAGGTTTAAGTTATTTTATTTTATTTTAGAAACTAACATATTTCCTATTTTGTAGGGTCCTGACTTGAACTTCTAATGTGGTAATCTCTTTCTAAAATCTCTACTTTTTCTAATTTCTATTTTTAGAATTAGGGTTTTATTTTTTAGAAATTTTCTAAGTCTAGGGTTTCCTTTTAGAAATTTTTTATTTTTTAATTTTAGATTTAGATTCTTCTTTTAGTAACTTTCTATTTTCTAGTTTTAGAAATTTTTCCCTTTTTAGAAACTAACTTAGCTTTTTGTTTCTAAGATTAGAAACTTTCTTTTTTAGAAACTAACTTTCTATTTTTTATTTTTAGTAACTTTCTAAGATTTTCAGCCTTTTTATAAATTAACTCTTCTTTGTTATTCTTTAAAAAATTTCTAATTTTAGATTTTCTGTTTTTTAGAAACTAACTTGTTTTGTTTTCTTTTGCAGGATTCTAACATAGATCTCTAAATTGATAACTTCTTTCTAATTATCTCTCTTCCTATTTCTAGATTGGTGTATGATTTTTCCTTTAGAATTAGATTCAGAGTCAGGGTTTCATCATGTATATGCACGGGTGGGAATGTCAGTATGCTAAGAAGAATAACATATATTGGGATGATGATTATGATAGAAATCCACCAATGTCTCAAAACTTTTCTGAAACTATCATCGAGAACCAACCGGAATCTAATGATTCACCAGTTAAGAAGTCCTTACTCGATCATATGCGGGAGAATAATTACACCCCACAGATTAATAAGACAGTAAGTGAGTGTTGAGATTATCATAACTATAGGCGTGAGGACTATTATCAACCATCGGATTCTCCCACCTATGATCCGTATGACTATAATTAGTGGAAACATCAAAATTGGGGAAATGAACCAACAACATGTTATAATGATTATTATCTTGGGTTCTCTAATTCTGAATATCCACCAGAAATGATCCAAGAGGAGTCATCTTCGAGTTACACAACCTATGACTTGATGAAATTATTAAATGCACTTGAATCACGCATTGATAGGCTAATGGAGACTAATTCATCCCGACCACAACCCATTGATTATTCCTTTGGATTCCCTGCTTATGATGCGCTGATGGAAGCTAGTTCATCTCAGCCACAACCCAATCTAGAAATACAATGCGAGGAAGGTGATCCTCACTCACTTTTAAAACACTCTGAAATTTGGAATGAAGAGTTGAATTATGTTAATGAGCATATGGTTCAATTTTCAGATGAATCGATCTCGATGACGATTCAAAGGAATGGTGAAGATACATGGGTGTCTTTCGAATACAATGATGATAACATATTTCGCTCACATGAGACACTCGAGTTTAATGATGATGAAGAGGTTAACTTATTTGAACCTCCACCCAATTTAGGAATAGAATGTGAGGAAAGCAATCCCATCCCAAGTGTGCATGACAGGGAATTAGACGATGATATGTATTGGGATGATGATCATGAATGTTCAGCCCAAATTCCCCCGGAATCAATCTCAAGTATGGTCCAAGTCAGTGATCAAGAAGTACACGAGGTGGTCGGTCAAAATGAGCCACTCCTCTCATCTAATATGTTTGATTTAAAAGTGGAGGATGAGCACATTACAACCGACCCTTCTAACTCTCATGAAACATGTTTGGGCCACTCCTCTGAAGTGAATGATGATATGATTCGAAAAATGAACGAACTGCTTGATATGACTCTGGAAGTTGAAACCACTCAGTTGAGGCCACCATCTGAGTCATACACTTTTGACAATTCAATACCTCTTCTGAGTAGTATCAATGAGCAGAGTCCTCACATCAATACTTCGTTTCTTGATCATCAAATTGTTTACGCAGGGTTGGAGCAAGAGAGTGTACATCTATCCACTTTCAAAGACGATGGATTCCTTGGACAGATCATCACAATCTCCAATGTGAAAAATAAATCATATTTAGCTGAACATCCCAACTCTTTAGATGATTGCTTAGTACATTTTACAGATTCAAATGATCCCCTATTACAAGAAATAGTGAATGCCTTGCAAAATAATACCTCGACAGTTGTCATGAATCGAGAGAACCCTCATTCTGAAGCCCCTCCTTCCTCAGACTCTGAATGTTTACCATTAAAGGAAGAAGAGTTGAAAATTAAACTGAAGAGTGAAACCTTGCAATATGTTGGGACTACATCACTTTTTAATAAGTTTTCTAAACTTTATTTATGTATAGTCTTTGATTCACCATGGAATACTAACGCTGAAACTTCTTCTGTCACAGGTGAATCGTATATACTCTGGATACCTCAAGCAATGTAAAGAAAAATTTCTTATGAGGTACATAAGTTTCTCTGGAAAGTCATGCTCCAAGGCGTCCAAACTTATTGCAAAAAGGGCTTTTGGATGATCCTATTGAGGAGCTTATCAAGATATTGGCCGGAAGAGGAACCTTGCGGCATGATCGAGTAGTTTGTTGTAGTCTTCATCGACGACATTCTGATCTATTCGAGGACCCGTGAGGAGCACGAGCAGCACTTGGAGATTACTTTACAGAACCTCCGCGCACACCAGCTGCATGCGAAGCTTAACAAGTGCGAGTTCTGATAGGAGGAGGTGAAGTTCCTCGGTCACGTGGTGATGAGGGAGAGTGTCGCAGTGGACCCCTCGAAGGTCGAGGCAGTGCGTCAGTGGGGCCAGCCCACGACTGCGATAGAGATCCGTAGTTTTCTTAATTTGGCGGGCTACTACCGGCGTTTTATCAAGGGCTTCTCTCATATTACAGTCCCCCTGACTAGGTTAACTCGGAAGGGCGAAGAGTTTATTTAGAGTGACGCCTGCGAGCGAGCATTTATGGAGTTGAAGGACCGTCTGACGTCCGCTCCTGCCTCACTCCCCCTCTAGGAGTGATGGATTTATTGTATTTACTGATGCCTTGCATATTGGTTTGGGTGCTGTTCTGATGCAGCACTAGAGACTAGTGGCCTTCGCGTCTCGTTAGCTCAAGGTCCATGAGCTGAACTATCCTACACATGACTTAGAGTTGGCCGCAGTTGTCTTCGTACTGAAGGTGTGGAGGCACTATCTTTATGGGGTCAGGTTCGAGCTCTTCTCTGATCACAAGAGCTTGAAGTACCTCTTCTCACAGTCTGATTTGAATATGAGACAGAGACGCTGGATGGAGCTTCTGAAGGACTATGATTTTGATCTCCAGTATCACCCGGGTAAGGCGAACGTGGTGGCAGATGCCCTCAGCCGTCAGCCACGAAGCCTAGTAGCGCATATGATGATTCAGGAGTGGCGGATGCTTGAGGATATCGCAGCATATGATTTTGAGTTCGACCTACAGTCTTTTATCGTGCAGTTATCGAGCCTGTCGATTCAACCTTCTCTTGTCACTAGGGTAATCGAGGCTCAGCAGGCTAATGAGTCGTTGCAGAGTTATATGGTTGAGGCTACATCTGAGAGTCAGGTAGATTGGCAGATTGGTACAGACGGTGGACTTCGCTTCAGAAGCCGATTATATGTCCCGGATATTTCAGAGTTACGCAGAGATCTTATGATCGAGGCACATCGATGGCGGTTTTCTATCCACCCGGGCTCGACGAAGATGTACCGTGACATGAGGTGACAGTATTTTTGGATGGGGATGAAGTGCCAGATCGCCAGTTTTGTAGTTGAGTGTGACACGTGCCAGCATGTCAAGGTCAATCATCAGGGACCTCCTGGTCTATTGTAGTCATTGAACATCCCGATGTAGAAGTGGGAGCACGTGTCGACTGATTTCATTATAAGTTTTCTGAGAACTCAGCACGGTCATGACACCATTTGGGTTGTTGTGGATCGTCTGACGAAGTCAGCACATTTTCTTGCGATGCGTACGACTTGGTCTATAGACCGTCTTGCGAGATTGTTCATCGAGGAGATCGTGAGACTGCATGGCGTTCCAGTCTCGATCGTTTCTGACTGAGACTCGAGGTTCACGTCTCAGTTTTGGGGGAGCTTCCAGCGATCGATGGGGACTGATTTGCAGCTCAGCACCGCGTACCATCCGCAGACCGTGGTCAGACCGAGAGGGTCAACTAGATCTTTGAGGATATGCTTCGGGCCTGCGCGATTGATTTCGGGGGTAGATAGGATGAGCATCTGCGATTGGCTGAGTTCGCGTACAATAACAGCTATCAGGCGACCATCAGCATGGCTCCTTTCGAGGCACTATATGGTAGACCATGCAGATCACCGAGTTGCTGGACTGAGGTTGGAGAGCGTCGTCTCCTAGGTCCCGAGCTTGTGCAGGAGACGTTAGAGGCTATTGACATCATCAGGCAGAGGATGCGCACAGCTCAGAGCTGACAGAAGAGTTTTGCTGATCGTCGACGTCGTCCCTTGGAGTTTGATGTAGGGGACCATGTGTATCTCAAGGTCTCGCCTATGAAGGGCGTAGTTCGATTTGGAGCCAAGGACAAGCTTGCCCCGAGATTCATAGGACCTTTTGAGATCACCGGGCGTGTTAGCGCCGTGGCCTATCGGCTTGCCTTGCCATCACAGTTGTCTGGCGTCCACGATGTTTTCCATATCTCCATGTTGAGGAAGTTTGGGTCAGACATTGTTCCCTTTATTGATTGGCAGCCGCCGGAGGTTTATGAGGACGCTTCTTACATTGAGCAGTCAGTCCGTATCCTTGATCGGAAGGAGCAGGTCCTCAGAACCAAGGTCATTCCATTGGTGAAGGTGTAGTGGGGTCACCATTCCGTGGAGGAGGCTTCTTGGGAGCGTGAGGCTGAGATTTGAGAGCGCTATCCTCGTCTCTTTGATGATTGATCATAGTGGAAATGTAATGGAATTCTTGGTTGTTGTTTGTGGGTTATGCCTTTGGCTATGCTTATTACAAATCGAACTGATGTTGAAAATCCTCCTCGTAGCATCCCAGGATCGGAACCCGGCGAATGGGCGCTAGGAGCCGAGAATGGGGTTCTACGGAGGCTGTCGGCGCCGGATTCAGAGATCAAAAATTTTGTGAGCCCGGTTTCCGAGTTTGGGACGTGACAAAGAACTAGTAGGTTCCCTACAGACTTTTGAACTATACTTCAAACCACCCACAAAATCTCAAAATATTGTTCTCAAAACCTCTAACACCATGAATACAATAGAGGAAGAAGATAGTGAGAATGAAGATGGAGATGAGGAAGTTGCCCTCTTAGCTAAAAAAATTAAAATATCCTTTAATAAGAACCATGGAAGACCTTACAACAATAAGGGAGCTCGACTGGACCACAAGCACCAAACTGGCAAATTCAACAAGTCCAAAGAGCTTGATGCTACAATTGTAAAAAGTTTGGTCACATCTCCACGGAATACCCTACAAAGAAGTCTACAGGAAAAGCTATGGCAGCCACTTGGGATGACACTGACGACTCAAATTCATATTCAGATGAGGCACTCAAATTCATATTTAGATGAGGCAAGTAGTAATGGAGACACAAAATCAGTGAAGATTCTCATGGCCTCCACCATTGCAGTCATTCCCAAAAATTTGGATGAAGAAGATGAACTTGATCTTTAAGAAATTAAAAAAGGGAAAGGAACTTGAGTTAGAAGCATAACTTTTGATAATATAATCAAGAAAATTGAACTTCTAGAATTAAAAGTTGAAAAATTAAAAACAAAAAATAAGAAACTAAAAATGGAAGTAAAACATTCTGATCAAATAGTAGAACTAACCCGAAAATTTACTTAAAGCAATGAAAATTTTAAGAAACTTCTAGGCATGGGAAGAAAATCCAAAAATATGACAGGCGTAGGATATGAATCGGAATCCTCCTCTACCTCATCAATGATGACAAATTCAACTACTCCAAATCAGAAAGATCTGGTTGAATGCCATCACTGTGGAAAGGTAGGACACTATAAATGGGAATGTCCCATGGTAAAGAAATCTGATGTTACTTCCAAGACAAACCACAAAGTCACATCCAAATCATTTGAAAGTCACTTAAAGAAATATTCTTCTGGCTCAAAGAAAATGGTTACCAAATGGATAACGAAAAATAAACACAAGTGCCCTGAAAATGACTTGGGCCCTTGTAACATCTGGTCCATGTAAATCAACAAGTTACCTTAACCTGTCCTTTGATATATTTGATAATGGATCAAGTAAAGGTAAGCCATAAATTTAAAAATAAAATAAAAATTGATTGGTTAAGAAATAAATCTTGTTTGGTTAAAATTGATTCTAGAGCTCTCAAAAGCATATTACTTTTGAATCAATTCACAAAAAGTCTTGACTAATAATTTCTGCATGGAGTTTGATAAAAATGCTTTCAAAACTCCACATATATCAAGTATCATACATAACTTTACTCATGAATATTATGATACTTATCTTGAACCAGAAAAGGTTGATACACATACTGTAATTAAATACTCATTACCTATTGATCAACCATCTCCAATGAATGGTTATTGGTTCATTTTGATCTAAAAGATAAATATGAGGATTCTTGGCTTCTAAACATTTTGAATATTCCAAGGAAGGATTTCACACTCTCAACCATACCATGGCATCTTATTTTAAATTATGCATAGTAGGAAAATCAATTTTAAAGATCTTTTTAAGTTCCAGGAACACT
Source organism: Magnolia kwangsiensis (assembly GCA_037074715.1). NCBI lineage: Eukaryota > Viridiplantae > Streptophyta > Magnoliopsida > Magnoliales > Magnoliaceae > Magnolia > Magnolia kwangsiensis. The sequence goes on along the minus strand of CM073585.1, from coordinate 29,609,959 downwards.
TCAGTAACACCAAACTTACTTTCGGTACTATTGGATTCGAGCCACGTAAACTTATTTAAATCCTTCATCGCTCAGTTATGCTTAAACTATCTCTCGTTTCTTCCAAAATTCGGTTGAAGGATTGTGGAGCCAAAATCAGCAAAATCTAAGGTATCTCCAAGTGCTTTCTCTTTACATCTCAAAAACTAGGATCATTTGACTTAGGTTTATCTTCTCTTGATAGGTCTTTATCATTCCACTTCATTTTCCATAAAATGGAGTCATCTTTGTCTAGAGAAAAACCAATCCGAGAAGAAACATGATATTAAAGAATCAATCACATCTAAGCATAAACTCAACATTCCAAAATGAGGACGATCATCTAGTTAAAACCTATAGACCCTCGTTTTCTTAAAACTCTAATCTCTCCAGGCACATAACTGCAATTTTTTATTATGTGTGCAAATTATATGGATAAAAGTTGTCTTGAAAAATTCAAGGTTCAAGAGATTTCCTCTCTCCAAAGATGTCTATACTTTGGGACCAATAAATGAAATCTCGGCCTTATTAATTTTGTCCCGTTACACACTATCCGGGGGAGTTTGAGTTGGACTGTGATGGTGGAATAGTTGAATTACTCCATACTGCATATCAACTCTTATAGGGATACCAATGTGTTCCGAAACAACCTATTGAATTACAAATGCACAAAATCAAAAGGGGTTGTTTTGAAAGGAACTCACTATATGATCTATATGTACTTAATAGGAAAATTTGTGATTATAACCTAATTTAGTTAGGGAATACAAGCATCTTTTCATATTAGTTATTATTTTTATACTTATTGTTTTAACTTATGATTTCAGCACGACATGGTCAAGAACAAGGGAAAGGAAGATGCGAAAGGAGAAATCACATCTAGAAAAATCAAAACTCATACTCCTTATCCTCATTCTACTGGCAGGGCAAATGAATTTACCTTTGATCGATTTGTTAAATCCAGTCTCATAGAGCCATATGGTATAGACATTTATCTGGGATCAATGGGGTGAAACATTCTTTATTTAGGGGGAGAAATACAATATGACCTTGTTTATCAATTCTTGAATTCTTGCCATAATGATCAAGATGATCCTCCATCAATCGACATCAACTACATGAATCAAAGTAAGGAGATCACTCCTTTGATGTTGGGGTAACTTTTGAATCTTCCAGTCACACATACCTCACCAACTAATCGTTGGTTAAATGATCCAAGTGTCTGGAAAGAAGTGACTAGAACATTATGTGGTGACTTAATGATACCCAAAAATAAAGAAAACTACCTATCTTCATTACATCTAGAATTGACCATAAAAGTGCTTCATGAGATATTGAGTACCAATGCATATCTTTGTGAAGTTTTTGGAGACATTCTCTTACCGGTTGTTCTAAATACCTTATGTGATATCTATTGGAGAATTAAATTATGTCTACCCACTCTAATTTTGAAACAATTATTTCAAGTTGTCAAAGGTATTCACCACACAAGTATTTCCTTTCAAAGTGTCATCTGCAAATTTTTGAATTTTCTCGCTATGCCACCTACTTATGATACAATATATCCTATAGTATACCTTACCAAGAAAACACTACTAAAAGCACTTAAAGATAATCATGAATGCAAGGGTAAGGAAGAAGTTCAAGACACTCCCATGGCCAAGGCTGGGACTCTTATTGCATCCCAGTACCTGCACCAAGTCCACTATCTGTCAGCACTGGCCGCATCCATCGCTAGAATGATCCAGCTCGTCAACGCCTAGAAGGTCAGTCAAATATAGAAGCTCGCCTCCAAGATTGAGCTGCGTCTTGACGCTCTTCAACATACTGGGGAGCACATCACTGAATTGCTTCTAACTCACCGTTCGTATATCCCTCCATATGAGGATGGATCGTCCAGATGATTTTTACTGTGTTACTGCTGAATCTTAAGGGCTTTTTAGTTTTTGGATGGTGGTTTATTCTACCCAATCTTGGGGTAGTAATTTGATGAATTTATGGTATTATCTTTTCTGCTCATGTTAGACACTCCTTTTATGGTTATCTTTTCTATCTAACATATGATTTGACTGCTTATGATGATATATTTCTTTGTTTGGATGATGGTTTTTATGCTTATATCATTATATGATATATCTTATTTAACCTCTGGATTATTATCTCTATGTTATTGGTTTATTTCTTGGCAAATCTTTTGCCAATAACTGATGTAAGCCCAGTATCCTAGACCGTACCATTCCGTAGGATTTCACGATCTTCTCGGTCGAATTCTGGCAACCTTCGACCCTTAGCCGGCATTTGCGCACTACCTTGATTCGCACACCCTCAACTCAAGTTAACTCAACCCAAGACTTGTACCATAGCGACTGCACTGTCACCGCGGTTCCGATGCTACGACTCACGTGCTAAGGCGATACCCTGGCCAGGAGATGTGGGCCAACGTTCGGTGAGAGGAAAACTCCACGCGTTGCAAAACTCAAAAGAATCTCTATGACTTGTCACATCAATCAATCCCATCAAGGGTCAAGTACATGTCAAGTACACATCACCTTTCACCCATTCCCAAGCAACCCTATAGTCAAAAGTTTCTTACACAAGCCCATACTTTTCTTACACCATTTGCCACAAAAATCAAAAAGTCTCTTACACCCATCACTCACCACATCCATCACTCCATCACTCTCTCTCTCTCCCTTTACAACTCTCTCTCTCCTTCATTCTCAAACCACTCTCCCAAGTAAGAGAAAATCCACACGTCCCAAGCCTCTCCCTCTCTTCCAAGCTACAAGTGTGGCCCACCTTTCCTACCCCTTCATCCCCATCTCAACCATCCAAACCTCATCTCCTCCATTGAAATCAAAGCTAAGGAGCTAAGGAAGCCAAGGGAACAAGAAGATCAAGCAGTGGGTGCTTTGATAGAGTAGTTTTCATATTTTTAAGATGGACCAAGTGAGGATAACTGATTAATGGTTTGGATATCACTTGGGACCCTAAGATGTGGCCGATGGCCCACTTTGATCTCATGATCATTCCATGATGGGGCCATTCTCCGTGGACCCCATCATGATGTTTATTTTTCTTGTATACCTAGGGTCATCTAGACCATCTATTTTAGTGGAGAAGGGATCTCCACCGTTGGATTTTGATTTAATGGGCCCATGTGTAATGGGACCCACTTGATGTATGATTGGTTGCAAGGGAGGGCCCATAGTGTCGGGGTCCCTCCATCATGCATGTCCTACTCTTTATCTCTCTCTCTCTCTCCCTCTCTATTTCATTTTTTTATGTGATCATGATATGATTGTGTGGCCCACTTGGATGGACCCCACCCTGAAGCATGTATTTTATCCAAACTATCTTCAAGTGGGGCCCACCTTATATGTATTGTACCCACACCATCTATCATTTAGTGGCCCACCTAAGCTGGGGCCACCTCAATGAAGGAGCCACGTCCAAACCGTCCAGCGTCCAGGGACGCTACACATTAAAGAAAACACAAATATTAGCTTGGTTCACAAGCCCTTTTGGGGTGGTCACTTGTATAGGCCCTACATGGATGTATAAATTCAATCCACGCCATCCATTCCCTTCCATGGCTCATTTTAGGCATTGAGTTGAAACATAAGGTCCATCCGATCTTCAGGCGGGCCATAGCTTATAAAATAGTAGTTTCTACCGTTGAAAGTCACCCTGACATTTTTATACGCCGAAAAAACATCAGATATTGGACTTGTTTGGACGGTCTTGAGCCACAGAGTGCAATGGGCAGGTTGGATTTACTTGATGTGGGCCCCACCTGTGAAAAATCATAGGAAATCTAGTTTTAAAAAAAATAATAAGGTAGCAGCAGATCAATGGGCAGGTGGAGGGAAAGGCTGGGCCTCACGGCCCCAGCTGTGGGCCCCACCATGATGCGTTTTGAACATCAACACCGTGCATTGGGTGGGCCCTTAGGGAATTGGCTCCCCTGCGAAAAAATTAACCATATACGGAACTCAGGTGGGCCATACCATCTAAAATCATGTGAGGACATGCCTAAAACATATAAGATCACTCGGTGGGGCCTACTTGAAATTTGAATGCTCCTGAAACTTGGTATGAACCCTCAACCAGGTGGGGCACACATAATGAGTGGACTGGATTTGTGAACCACGTTACGGTAGGCCCCAGGCCCCACCCCCAGGTCCACGTGACCTTATGAACAGGTTGAATGCCAAGTAAATATTACAGTGGGACCCCCCCCCCCCCCCCCCCCTGACCGTGTGACTTTATAAATAGGTTGGGTGGCAAGTAAACACTACAGTGGGCCCCCTGACCCACGTGTCCTTACCAACAGGTTGGATGATAAATAAATATTACGGTGGGCCCAAGGTCCATGTGACCTTATGAATAGATTGGATTGCAAATAAATATTACAATGGGCCCTAGGCCCATGTGACCCTATGAACAGTTTTGATGGAAAATAAACATCATGTTAGGCCCCAGTTTGGATGGAAAATAAACATTATGTTAGGCCCTAGGTCGGGTGGAAAATAAACATTTTGGTGGGTCCTACTTAGGACCCACTTATGTATGTATTGTGTCCACACCTTTCATTAGTATGGATCTTCACCATGGAGTATGTGATTAATCTATGCCTTCCATCCCTATGGGACCTACCATGATGCATGAGTTTCATCCAAACTGTCTAACCATTTTGGAGATTTGTATAAGGCCATTAGTTGAGGCCCATCTTAATGTATTTGTGGCCCGTGGTTGAGGCCCACTTTAATATATATATATATATATAAGGCCCATGTTACGAGGCTCATCTTGATGAATATAAGGCCCATGGGTTATGGTCCATTGCAATGTACATAAGGCCCATTGGTGTGGCCCATTAATGTGGCCCACTTGATGAATATAAGGCCCATATGATATGGCTCATTTGATGTATTTAAGGCCCAATGGGATGTACTTAAGGTCCATTGCAATGTGTGATCCGAACATGGTTTATGTGATGATGTTTACGACGGGCTATGCCTTGGGAGCAATGATGATTTGACGTCCACATTGCAAGTATAATGTTGGTTAAATGTCCACATTACAACTCTCCTTAGGGCCCATTGATAGGCCCGCACTTATTGTGTGTAGGCCGTCTAGGCCATCTGCGTTGTAAGGATAGTGCATTACTTTATAACATGTGTAGTATAGTTCCATAACTCATGATCATATGCATCATATGGATGCTTGATATGAGAAGTGACTGATCATAGTATATGGCTTCGGGTAGATTATTTAAGGGCTCCCGGGTAGGCAGTGTTGCCCTACATGAGCGCATGATACGCGCAGGATTTTTTCATAACTAGATAGTGTGATTTATGGATGCGCATTGTGTCATGGTTACCGTACGCCCTACCGACATCAGGATCGTAGCCTTCACAAGCGTATCGTGGTTGGTAGGATTGGATATCAAAAATCTTGTTCTACATGGGGTGCTATAGATATCCCTGGGTGAAAGTTCCTAAACCCTTATGGTACTAAGAGGTTGCTTTAACGTCTAGACCAAGTGGGTACAGGATCGCTGAGTGCTGATTACCAGGAGGCCACGCTTTCCACTATGTCGTGGTCGATCGGAAAGGGGTGCGGCCTTACTCATCCGAGAGTAGGGGGCAAAGCTAGGTTGAGTCTGACCAGTTCGAGGAATAGATCCGTTATCGAGGAACCGAGCCTGATATTAGCAGGCGGATAGTGAGGTCTCTTCCACTTATCTTATTGCGCGTGATAGGGCGACGATCTAGTTTAGAGTGTACTAGACCCCGATGATATTCCAGATTTGAGCTGTATTGATATGTGGACTTAGATGAGGATTCATATGCTTGAGTTGTACTCGCATTGCATGGCCTTGGCATGGCCGACATCATTCATGTCTTGCATCGCATAGCCTTGGTATGGCTAATGGTATTCATGGATCCATCCACATATTCTACATTACTCTGATATTGTATGATCATATTACTACCTTGCGCACACACTTTCACCACCTTCTAAGCTTTCTATAAGCTTATGCACGACTGTTGAGTGCAGGTGACATTGGATCGCAGCAGCGCTGAGGCAGGAGCGCATATCAGATTAGCTTGGAGCTTTTGTCTATCATCATTGTATTTCCCTTTATCATCATTATACTTGTAAAGTTTTTTATCATAGTGAAAATATAATAGAGTGTTTGGTTGTTTGTGGGTTATTCCTTTGGTTATGCTTATCATGAAATAAACTGATGTTGAAAATCCTCCTCGTAGCATCCCAGGATCGGAACCTGGTGAATGGGTACTGAGAGCCGAGAATGGGGTTCTACGAAGGTTGTCTGCGCTAGATTCGGCGATCGAGAATTTTGTTAGCCCAATTTCTGAGTTTGGGACGTGACAACTGACAAAAGAGGGGAGAAGAAACCTACCCACCAAAATAATGTTTATTTTTTGCAAAAAAAAAAATTTCACTTGTTACAGGTTATTCTTCGAAGACACTAAGGGGGAGCAACAAGATTTTGTGTTACATGTCAAGTCTAAGTTGTAAATTTTTATGTTTAATATGTAATTCTTATTGTTTTGGCATGTCATTGGTATGGACCATGACATGGTCATAGGTTAGGTTGTTTTTTTTCTTTTGTCACGTAATTGACAAAGGGGGAGATTGTAAGTACACCCTACTTTACACACTTGTTTGTCAATCACATGACTAATTGTCTTGTAGTTGGATTAGTTCTCAGAAAATGAAGACCAGTGACGCAACTAGATCAGAAGCATCGAAGCCACATTGAAGATAAAGAACTGCTTCTATAATCTTAACCTTGCAAATAGATAATCCCAACTCAAATAGGAAAACCTACTTATGTCATCTATTCAAAGCCAATTCTGAGTTCATAGTTTTTATCCTTTAATCTTGGCTCTAGCAAGTCCCAAGTTGGTGAATGATTAAATTGACAAACAGGAAAATCTGTCTACTTTCGGTAGGAAGAAGGTGAGACCGAATAACACTTACGGTATCATTGAAGATACTTTCGGCGTTACTGAAGGGGCTCAAAACAGTCCAGCAAGATTACAATGTTAATTCAGTGTCACCGACTACCACCAACGAATAAAGTTCTGTGCCACCGAAAGGGACCTTTTTTCATTGAGCAACTTGGGGAATTAATTTGGTACTACCGAAAGATATTTCGATACCACCAAAGAAAGTTCGGTGATACCGAAGTTGGCTTCGGTAGCACTGTAAACTAGCCATTTTCTATCCATTGGAACTTTTTATCTTTAAAAGTGGCTTGTAGAAACTTACAGAAAGAATGGATTTAAGCATTTAAGAGTCCCTAGGTTGTCCCAGGCTCTAATATCTCATCTTAGACTCTATTCACATGAGATTCATATTTTTTCTATTGTGATTCATCACTCATAAGCATTCAATGCTCTTATTGATGAAGAACATGATCTCAAACCTTCACTGGAGTATTGAGACAAAACTTATAGGTATATCCTTAGTCTCAACCATACTCTAGTGTATCTATAGGTTGAATCTCTTAGAAAATCTATTCATTATCCTAGATAGGAGATTCAACCAACTCTCATTACCATGGTCACCTTTATAGGTATATCTTATGCAAGGTTCTTGATCATGAAGCTGAACTAACAGGAAAATCCAAGCTATATGATCGGGGGAGTACCAGGAAGCTGATTTAAGCACAAGAACATGAAGATCAAGTAACCCAAGATGAGCTACAAAAGAAAACTCAATCTGACAAGTAAGTGTCATTGTTAAGAGTTTAAAGTTTAGTCTCTTTCCTCGTGAAGGATTGAGGCTAAAAGTTTTCTATTAACAAAATCATTTAGGTTCCTTGTGTGAGACCTTAGCTAGTGGGCCTAAACATAGGTGTCTTGTGTGGGACCTTGGCCAGTGGGCCTAAACATAGGTACCTTGTGTGGGACCTTAGCCGGTAGGCGTAAATGGAGGTGCATAGTGTGGGAACTTGGTCGATGGGCCTAAACATGGGTTCTTATTGTAGGACCTTTGGTCTTGATGAGAGCATAAATTGATGTCCTTAGTGTAGGACTATAAAGGTTATTAGTGAACCTGTTTTAAAACTATTAATAATGAAATCCAGTGCACTCTAGGATTGATCATGGATGTCAAGAGTGGAGTAGGCATGTAGTCGAACCACTATAAATTCTTTTGTTTGGAATTGTCATTTGTGCATATGTTTAATTATGCTTAAACATTTTAACTTCTCATACATGATTGAATGAATGATATGAATTGATAGGAAGCACATTCCACACATAAGCTCACAACACTAGGTTAGTTGTATCTACATATCTTTAATAACCTTTGTGATTGTAACCTGTAATTAGCTTGGAAGCTGTTAGAGTTATATTACCTTACTTGGTTTAAACTAAATGATTATATAAGTTGGGAAATCAGGACTTCAAATAGGTAAAAATATTTAAAAAGTCTTATTCACCCCTCTCTAGGACCTTAACTCAGATTCTTTCTTTAGTATAGGCGGTATAAACCGCAATTTTAGTTCGTAGACCGAGTATGGGATCAGATTTATGCTCGCACCTAAGTCAAGAAGTGTATTCTCAATTTGGTAATTCTTAATTATACAAGAGATGGTTGGGCTACCAGGATCTTTATACTTCTGTGGCACATCTTGCTCTAGGATGACACTCATTTTTTCTGTTAAAAAGATTTTTTTTTTGAATATTTTATTATCTTTTGGTCATACATAAGTCTTTCAGAAATTTAGCATATGAAGGTATTTATTTAACAACATCTAGTTGAGGAATGTTAACCTTCACTTGTTTTAACACCTCTAGAATGTCCTGAGAGATAGAGAGAGGTTTTATTGCAATCAACTGTTGGGCGAATGGTGTAATCGGCTTGCCTTGAAGTTCCAGTTCTAACTCATGTGGAGTAGTGCTAGGTCTATCATTGTTGTCCTCTTCCGGATCCTTTGACTTTTCAGCCCTTACCAGAATAGTTTTATCAATTATTTTTTCACTCTTGAGAGTGGTGATAGACTTAGCTTGCTCCATTTGATTGGAAGAGCTTGGGTCGCTGACTTCATATTGTTGTTTTGGATTGGGAAGGAGTTGAGCTAGAAGGCTTCCTTTTTCCCCAATCGCATTTTGTCTCAAGCCCTTGTATGACCTTTGTAAGGTCTCGAAAAGCTTATAGCATACCCTAATTGAAAAGATCTTGATTTTGAAGATCCTTTAGGACTAAATTCTCTTGAGGTTTCCCCTGATTTAGAAATTGATTAGGGAATCCTTGAGGAGTTGCAGTTTGTCCATTCCTCCAACTGAAGTTTGTATGATTTCTCCAACTAGGATTGTAAGTATTGGAGGTGGGTCCTTTAAAAGGCCTCTGGTAATTGTTTACAGCAGTTAATTGCTTATTCAGAATTTCTTGAAAGGTAGGTATTGTTGGATAATTTTCAGTGGTATGAATGTTGCAAGCACAAATACCGCAAACAGTTTCCTTAGCCTTATCCTTCTAAAGTTCCATGGCCTCAAGTTTCCTTGTGAGATTAGCCACTTTAACATTTATATCATCTTCCTATTTCATAAGATATATTCTGCCCCTCTCCTTTGATTGAGTGAGCTTAGAAGTGGTGCTAGGTTTTTGAGAGATGTCCCATGATTGTGCATTTTCAACAAGTCTGTCAAAATAGTCCCACACATCGTCAACATTTTTGTTCAAGAATTCCCTATTGCACATTGTCTTGACCAATTGGTGTATGGAAGATGTCATTCCATCATAGAAGAAGTTTGTGATGCACCACGTTTCAAAACCATGTTGTGCGCATGAACTGATAAGATCCTTGAACCGCTCCCAACATTGGAAGAATGTTTCATCTTTCTTTTAGGCGAAGTTCATGATCGACTTTCTCAGGGTGTTCGTTCTATGGTATGGGAAGAATTTCTTTATGAACTCCCTTGTCATGTCAATCCATCTACTAATAGATCACGAACGTAGTGAGTGAAACCACGTCTTAACTTTCTCTTTTAAAGAAAAGGGAAAGAGTTTCGGCCTGACCATGTCCTTAGACACATTAGAAAAATATAAAGTGGCTATGATCTCATCAAACTCATTCAAGTATAAATATGGATTTTCATATTCAAGTCCATGAAACTTTGAAAGGAGTTGGATCACCCTTAGCTTGATATCCATGTTTCCTGTATTTTTTAGAAAAAACATACAGAAAGGTGTGCTCACTCCCACCGGTTGTAAATAATCTTGTAAAGAACGAGGCGGGGGTGCTTGATGCACCTCATTCTCATCCTGAATTTCCTTAACCCTAGGTTAAGGTGGATTTAAAGGATTTACAGGTTGATTTGCAGCCATCACTTCAGTTAGCTTTGTGGATCTTAAGTGGTGTCTAATCTGGTGATGGATAGATAACCCCTCAACCAATCCTCCTTCACTCAAGAGACGTCGAGTGTTATCACGGACCTACTTGGGCATGAAACACTCTTAGCTCTCAATTTCAGAATCTAACCTATCCCTAAAAGGAAAGAAACCTAAAGCAATAAGAAATCTAGAAATAGAATGAGAGAATTAGAAAGAAGTTACCAAATTAGAAGTTTCTATATTAAGATTCTGTAAAATAAAAAAATAAATTAGGAAAGTAAGTTAGTTGCTAAAAATAATTTAGAAAAACCCTAACTTAAAATTATAAAGTAAATAAACCCTAATCTTAACCTAATTCCGAAACTAGTTAATCTCATAAAAACTCAACTGTTAATCCTCGGCAATGGCGCCAAAAACTTATTCACAACCCCAAGTGTAAGGTTAGAATGAAGTAATAATCTCAATAAGACCGAGGTCGAATCCACAGGGACTAATCTTGTGTGTATTCTGAAAGTAAATAGAATCAAAACTAGGAGAAGATCTAAGTCTAAATTGGAAATACAAGGATGTAATTGTGAAGTATTTAATTAGAAATTTTAATAATTCAAAGGTGGGAACTAGGGTTTTCATGGATCCACTTGCAGCTATTAGGATATTTTCTTATTTGATTTAAGGAACTCAATTGGAATTGGAGTCCTATCGTATCAAATTGGAAGATATATCAATAAGATCAGATCTGAACTTCCATTGACCTAATTCTCAATGGATGAGAGTTGTGAGGATTAGTAGTGATTCCATCATCTGACCATGCCCAGGAGATAATGGCAAACAATAGGATATACTAATCCCACAACTAAATATAGGAGAATTGGAAATGTTAGAAGAGATTCCATCACCCAGCCATGCCTAAGGGACTATGGTGAACAAAAGGATTTACTATCTTCACAATCTCAAATCAAGAAAAGAAGACACTCAAAGCTATTGTAGATCTACTATAATTTGAGTCACAACAAACCATTAAAAACTAAAAGTATTCTTTAAATATCAATTTAAAATCAAAGAAACTCAACAAGAACAAGAATCAAACAATAAAAACATCTCAATCATGCTACAAGCTTCACCCCTTAGCCCTAGCTAAGGGATTTAGATAACCACAGACATGATTAGATTCAAAACCCTAGAAGAAAACATTAAAAACTAAGAAGAAAGGAAGTAAGAACTCTTGGATGATGACTCCACCCCTTTGCTCTACTCCCCTAAACCCTAGATATCTCAAGAAGTCTTAGGAAACCCATATTTATAAGCTAAGTTCTGCAAAATCACATGACCACCTCAAATTTATGCACTCCGCGTAACTCTGCATAACGCCTTCGATGTCATCAAGAAGTATTTTGATGTCATTGAAGAGGTATGAATCCAGAAGTCACGCCTTTTCACCTTTCGCACTATATAAGTATCTGTGTCATCGAACCTTCCTTCGATGTCATCGAGAAGTCTTTCGATGCCATTGAAGGGTCTTTGATCCATCGAGAATGTGTCTGAAACAGTCCAGCGAGTTGAATCAATTTCTTTAATAAATTCGATGCCATTAAACAACCTTCGATGTCATCGAGCATCTTCTTTGATTCATTGAACATGACTTCGATTCATCGAGAATTGTATCCAATATGTCCAGCAGCTAACTCGATTTTCATATGAAAATTCGATGTCATCGACCTGTATTCAATGTCATTGAACGAGGTCTTCAATGTCATCGAACAATGGTCGAAGCCATAGATATTGAAGTGAATTTTAGCACTTTGTTCTTCCGTTTTCCTTGCTTCTCCTGGTTTTCTTAGATCTTAGGGTCTTAAAATCTTCAATCTTGATCTCCAAAGATCCATTTTATTCCTTGGTAATTCTTGAGTATTAAATCCATGCTTTTAACATTCTTTTCAATCTAAGCTCTTAAAATCACCTTGCAATACAAACATGTATAAAATATACCATTAAGTCTTATCATGTTCATAAAACCAAGATATAAATGGGGAAAAATATGCAATATTTGAGTCTCAACAAAAGACTCAAAGCATGTGCATGGATCTATTATGTAAGCTTCGGAAACCTCAAGCACATCCTGATATGCTGCAATAGTCTATCTCCATCGTTCATCAGTAACAACTTACAAGTTCTTATCGGACATCACATGTTTTTATTATGCACAGTTGCACACTTCATTGTAGATTTCAGACATGATCTTGATAGCTTCTACTTGATGGTCTTAACTTTAGGCTTTATAGCAGAAGGTGTATAACTAGCTCTTCATTGGATTTGGGCAAGGCTTCATCGGAGAATACGAGGTTGGATAGCCCTGGCCTCAAGAATTTTTTAATCCTCTACTTATATTTAAGAGGTGATGATTTCTTGATGCGTACTTTTCTAGGGAGCTTAAGGGATCCTAAGTTCAAAATTTTAAAATCATCCGCAATGATATTGACCGTTTCTTCAAAATTTCGAAGGAAATCATCTAGCACAAGATTCAGATCATCATCTTCCCCATCCTGGGCTTCGTCCAAATCCATGAGTTTAAAGTCTAACTATATATCCAAATTATACAAGTTGACTTCTCACTCAAATGCTTTACGGACAAACTTGGCACATTATTACTTGTGATTATTTAACGATTTCTAGTGTTTTTGTGTTTTGAGAAATTTTTGCTATTTTTGGATTTTTGCAAATATCTGAATTTTTTGGTATTTTTAAAATATTTATGTTTTTTTGGAATTTTAAAAATATTTGGTCTTTTTTGGTATTTTGAAAATATCTAGTATTTTTTGCTTTCGGATCTTCTAAATTTTTAGATTTTTTTAAAGGTACCCGAGCAAGACAGCAATGTGAACCAGGGATTGCCTAATTCAACTTTGGGAGCCAAGCATTATTTTCTTTTATTGTGTCGTCATAGGGACTGTGAACCAGCTACTGCCCTGCATTCCTCCCCTCAGGAGACGGTGCCAAAAGAATCAATAGGTGGGCCCTCACTATCATGCCTAAACATCATGATGAATTTTGGATTGGACTTTGAGTTGGTGTTTGATGTGATTTCTCTCAGCTCATCCCCAATGCATTGCGAATCTTTAGATTCTTCCATCTCAGGTGGGACCCAGACCGTTGTCCAGTCAATCAGGAGCAATTCTTACCCCTTACCTGAGTCCTCTTCAAATAGCTCAGTTAATCTTATTTCACTCATTTGATCCTCTACGGTGGATCCCATCCTACTAACCGAATAGATGATCTCTTCTTTGATGGATCTGATTGATGTGTGGATGAATGGATCATCCTTCTCTTACTGACTTTGCCCTCCTTCGATACATTTGTGTTTTGTAGTCTCACCCATAAGAGGCTGATATTCCAGTCCTCTCATGCATGCATTCTCTTAATATTCAAGTTGATAATAAAAAGGTTGGCACTCGACTGGAGGGAAGACATAGTTTAATCCGATGAGACATGAGGAGAAAGTAATTCACAGACTCAATCTTGAGACTATGGTATGGGATGTCCTCACCGGAGTATTGTATGTCTATAATCGGGATATGTCGCTCTTAATGGTTAGTTTCTATCAGAAAAGTTTGTTTGGGATCATCTAGAATGGTTAACGCCTTGTCTCTGAAAATTTGCTTGACCTTTTAGTGAAGTGTTGAAGAGATAGCCTCAACTCTGTGGATCCAAGATCGATCAAGGAGGAGATGAAATGAAGTTGTGATGTCGAAGATCTGAAAAGTGATGGTTGATGTTTTGGGACTAATTATAATCTCAACTTCAATCTCTACATCAACCTGTCTCGTAGAGGCAGGAACCACCGTCCTAAAATCTTCTCTTGAAGGATCGAAGACTGAATAGAGCTAGAAAAATCCATTTGAGTAGCAAAATGTCCTTTTTGGAAAGTCACCACATAATTGAAGCTAGGCCTTAATTTTGTCAGGGGATCCGACATGTTGATCAAGGAAGGGGCATTTCCTTGGAGCATGATAGTTGGAGTAGGGGTTGGACAAGCAAATGGTGCCCCTTACAAGAGAGAGGATGTATAGACTGGACTGACTGGGCATACCTCTTGTAAAATTGGGGACATGGAGATTGGACTGGTTGGAGATGCCCCTTGCATATTTAAGGGCACAGAGATTGAATTGGCTGGGTGTGCCCCTTATAGAATCGAGAGTACTGGTGTTGGGCTAGCGATGATAACATGGATGGATTGGACTGAATGGTAAGGTGATTCTCCCTGGATGATATTGGTGGCAGGAGTGCCTAATGAGCTAGGGCTTACTTGATGCAGTGGCAGGGGATTCTGGAGGCAACAAAAATAGGAGAGGTAACCACAATCCTTTGGTTGTCATTAGATCTTGGACTACATGCTTGAAGGTGATACGATGATCTGTTGTATGGCCTTAGGATTAGTGATATGCACAGTACTCATTCTCATTAAATTTTGGTAGGAGAGGGTTTGGTTAATGCCTAGGCAGTAGCGGGGTAAGTATTTTCCTTTGAACTAGCAGAACTAATATCTTGCTATAAGTTTGGGTTATTAGTGTGAACTTCTCAGGCACCTGGGCCATCCCCATCTACTAACCCCGGTTGAGGTACTGAGGAATCATCCTTTGTTGTTGTTGTTGTCATTGTCCCTCTTAAGGGGTGAATGGAACACAGTGGGTAGATGTAACATCCCGAAAATCGGGTGGTCGAGCAAAAACCCAACTCCCGAGTTCCAAAATGTTATTTATGCAACATAGATATGTACGATTGAATGTTGTCTGTGATAATGTATTGAACATGAGTGAGATTAAGCTAAAACAGCATATCACGCTCCAGAGACGGTTAAATTTACAAGCGGAAGACTGTGATAGTATGTATAACATATATAAACTGTTATATGTCTCCAGAGTGTGAATATGTTATCAGGTTATATACATACATGTATACTCCAAAAATAAACCAAAAGGATATACATGAGTGTTCTAAAAGTATAAAATGACAAGTGTCAAGGTATCCAATCAACCTCCCTGTAATCTCGTCAATCAGAACACGCATAAAGGAGAGATCCTACTTATCATCATCAAGTCCAGCTCCGCCTCACAGGCCGCGCCATCATCTGCAATCACAATAGGGACTGGTGGGTGTCCGGAAACACCATCCCGTAACGTGGGAGTGAGTGATCAACACAGTGGGATAAGAGAGCAGAGATTAGCATGTTATCAAATCAATCATGCGATAATAGTAAAGCAGTAATTCAAACATTCCTAATACTGTTGTTAATGCAATATGACATGACGTGATGTATGCCCTCACCGACGATCTCCCTCATACGGCACCATCTTACGACCGTGGCATGCCACACTCCCTTAAGTGCTCCACATCTTCCAGGCACATGCAATGCAATGGTGATATGATTTCCGAGTTGTTATTAGTCCATTCAAACAGCAGGATTGGGAAACTAAGGTACTTCCCTTGTATCAATCCCAACACAGATCCTTTCTAGGGTCGTCACTCCTAGTAATCTCATACGAGGTATATTTTGTAGGTCGCTGCAAGGGCTGTCAGGGCTGTTGCACGTACTCGTTGCTCCGCTCTCCCATCACCTTATCAATACAGGCCTACTGTACTCTACTGCTACTGAAGGGTCGTCGCCTCCCGTAGACTCAGAATACGCTCGCGGTCATTACAAAGGACTCGTCGCCTGATTAGTGTAGGCTGACAGCAAGAATATAGTGTCCCATACCACCATAATCTGCTCACGAGACTAGGTGCTCACTGGTCACTACGGGGAGGTTTGTGGCCCCAGCATAGGCCGACAGCTCGACCACGGTGTCCCATACCACCATGCCCGACTCATGAGTCTTCGTGGATCAAGGTACCATGGTTAACAGGGTTTACAATGGTAAGTTCAGTACCCTAGGTTCAAGCAGTTATGACTCATGCAGGGTGAACATACAACGGCCAGTCGGGTTACTTGACGGACTCGACTAGCACGATCGCATCTCAAGTTGAACGACATGAAGTGCGTAAAACACTTCGTGTGGCCTAACCACTGCCGCCAACTCCAAACACGACTCGCGTTCATCAACACGTCCTTCGTGGCAAATACCAGCTAACCACGAATTTTCTCTGCTACCGACTGCCTGGACTAAGTATAGTCCCAAACACATATGAATCCACATCAACAATCATGTGAGAGTATTGGAAATGAAACACAACCATGTGAGCATTTTAACACATGTTATATCGTACAACTTAAGTAAATCATCTGACACATGCCTTTCATACATATAGTGAAATTATGCATATCGCCAACATATAGGAAATCATTTTTATCAGCATATTAATTGAAAATTCAATCTCAAACTAAATCATAATGAAATCATTAAGCACATGTTATAACATACAACTTAAGCGAATCATCAAGCACATGCATTTCATTCATATAATGAAATCATGCATATGGCTAACCTGTAGGAAACCATTTACACCAGCATATTAATTGAGAAATCAATCTCAAATTAATTCATAACACCATTTAATTCAATACATACTAATACAAGCATTTATACAAACACTTACACTACACACTTAAGTCTACATATAGTATGTAGACCCGAAGTGCGTATTTAGGCGAATCTCTTTGCCAAACTAATTATGCACGTATTCCTAACATTCTAATGTGACCATAAACCATGTCAATCATATCAGCAAAATATGAATGAAATCAGTACTTCCTACAAATGACTAAAATGCCCTAAATCTCATATTCTTTGTTGGTTTACGAATCAGGAAACGGATAGCATGTTGTACATGTCAAACGGCGATGCCGTCGATAATCTACTATTAAACGACATTGAAAGCGTTGAAAACAGTCAATCAAAGCGTCTAAAATCTGCACCTTTTCCCTTTTAGGGGTGTGAATTCGAACGGAGCGTATACGCTTCGTCTACGGCGACTAGACAACCTGATTTACAAGATGCATCAGCTATCTCGCTATGGAAACGAAGGAACACTAAATCAGCAACTATTTGAGTATTTTCTTACCTAGAGAAGCGGAGAAATCATCGGCGAAGTGATTGAAGCGTGTTGCTAAAGCACGTGCAGCAGGTGGCACGAGCAGCAAGAAATTCTCTCCTACTCTCTCTCACAAACTCTCACCTTTTCTCTCTCCCAATCTAGGGTTTTTCCCAAATTCGGATGGGAGAGAGGAGTGAGGGTTTCAACCCCTTTTATAAGCCTAAAAATGTCCAAAATAGGCTCAGGTACAAAGTTTACTTAGGGTATATCCAAATTGGGGCTGTTTCGGTGCAAAAGTACATTTCTGGTGGTCTCCTAGCTAAATGCGGTCGGACTTAAGCTCATGCATACTGGATCTAGCATACATCAAGTTTTCAGTCCGACAGGGTTCGCAGATCCCACGTGGCGGTCCAGTTTCAATTCAGCGGTCACAGCACGTAGATCAGGGCTGCAATTATCATGATATGAAATAGAATTTTTTCCTGATCGGAGGGTGTAATTTGGCTGAATTCTAACGGTCAGAATGCTTAATACTGACGCGTCAAGTCGTGTGCCAAATTTAAATTTCAAATTCCAAATCTGTCCCTATTCGCACTCTCTTCAGTCTGGGCTCAATGAAATAGCCTGCGAATGTCGGTTGGACTTGATTTTCGAAATGATTGTCAAGTCCAGCTAGGCGGTTCTAGCGGTCTAAGATAGCAGGTATCGGACTTTCGACGCGCGGTATAGATCCAATACAAAGTTTCAAAGTGGTCCAGAGAACAAACCAGCTTAGAGTTTGATCCAAGGTTATAGAGTATTATAGAGTCATTGGTTCTACTCGATTTGGGTCTTGTAGAACGTATTTAAAGTGATCAGGGACTGTTTCCCAGCTACTTCAGCGTTGCGCTAGCTAACTTATGCTTAGTTTCTAAAGGAATTAATCCTAAGTGGTTTCTTTGGCTATAGAATTGGGTTCTGAGCGATTTCCCAGGTGTTTTAGTTGACCCATTGCCTAAGGACGTCTAATCCCAGGTTGGCCAAAATCCGGGGTGTTACAATCTACCCCCCTTAAAACACAATTTCGTCCCCGAAATTGGCAAAGGGTAAGGAGTATCTAGTAAGACTTTAGTATTGACATTCTAAGAAAGGGTCAATCCTATTTATTGACTTAACTGTACGTACATCCTATCTCAAATGTTTCGATCCTGGGCCAGTGGGAAAGAGGCCAACCACGCTTCCGCTGCGCCACTCTGATCGAACGGTAGCATTGACTAACCTAACTGGATTGTACTCAACACGTTCTACCCCCCTTAAAACTTGGTTTTACTTAAAGTTCAAGAATC
The DNA here is from genome assembly GCA_037074715.1 of Magnolia kwangsiensis. NCBI lineage: Eukaryota > Viridiplantae > Streptophyta > Magnoliopsida > Magnoliales > Magnoliaceae > Magnolia > Magnolia kwangsiensis. The sequence continues at coordinate 29,591,210 of CM073585.1, read as the reverse complement.
TTTGCATCACTCCGTATATCGAAACAGGATACAACTTAGGGGCTATCCTTGACATGAATTGGGAAACAACCTCTCATTATAGTGGTTTTCCCTTGCTAATGATGCGTTCTATGGCATTGGTACCTATGGCGATAGAGATGAGCCTAAGCTCAATTGTGGTTAAGTTCAGGGGCAGGTATGAGTTGGTGGCAAGATGTTTAATTCTCTACTAGCTATAAGTCCTCGCCATTTCCCAAAGACAAAGCAATAACTTTCGGTTGTATGTCGTCGAGCCAACGTGGAAGAAAAGTTGTGTGGTGGGTCTGAGCCGGATACATAAACTTTCTGCCTAGAATAGAAATTTACTGTATCAGTTCTTAATCCTAGACGATGCCGATCTTCTGCTTGATCAGAGCATTGGATTTATTGGCAACTACTAGGATTGAAAAGTCAATTCAAACCGCGAATACATCGCTTACATGTAGTTCCTTTATTCTGCGTTCCCGAATGCAATAAGCCCTTGAGAAAGGCAATTCTAAGGGGCGTGCTAGTACATTCTAAGTTCAATCTGAGGGATTTATAAATGTTCCCTGAGAGTAAATGGTTCCTTCCGATGGGCAACAACAGAAGTCTATAAGTCATAAGGGGATCTATCGAAGGAAGAAGGTTCTACTTCAACCAAATCCAACCTACAATTCCTTAGCATATACAGGCTTTACACTACTTAAGGTAACTAGTAGGCTAGTCTGTAACTCAGTAGCTATAATCCAAAGCCTAAGTTTATACGTTAAATGGTTCCATACCATTACTAATACAGGGAATTGCTCTATCGCTTAGGGTCAAGATTATCTAAATAGAATTGGATTTCCTATATCGTCAGATCCTTCAAATCTATGAGTGCTAACACTAGGTCCAAAATGCCAAGGGCCTATATGGCCAGTAGCATTAAGTTGTATCAAATGGAACGGCATTCCTAGTCCCATGTCGGGATTAGAAGTGGAATGCTTGGTAGGAGGGTGGGTTGGGATAAAAATTAATTCATAGGCTGAATCCCAGGATTTTCAATAGGGCAGTGGAAACCACAGGACACACCCAATCTAGGGACAATACCTTACAGCGAACGAAACGGCATGCATTCCATTCAACAAAATTTGCCACACTACATGGAATAAAGTTCCACATGGATTATGACAGAGATGCATTCGGCTATGCTAAGCCCAAACCACTAACACAAACACATTTTCTACCTCTGACTTCACTAAACCTAACAACAACAAAACATGAAAATCCTTGAAACAGTAATTAAACAAGCTACAGGGCAACGACATAGATGCCTAATTCTACCAAAGGACTTCTACCATGGTCTCAACTAACCTTTTTGAATACTATCTAGTTCAGTACTGTCTGTTGCCCATTAGAGCTCTATCGGCCAGGTATTTTCAATACTTCTCAAACGAAGAAAGTTGAGAAATGGGATTTGAGGTTAGCACGATTTTAAGACCCAAAAAGAGGGTAAAGGTTCAAATAAAAGGGACATGAGAAGGAGGATGGTGGAAAAGGAGAAAAAGGCTAAAACAGCCTTAACAATAGTCATGGAAAGCGAAGGAAATGCGGAGAAATGGTTGTCTAAATGGACAGAATGAAATCTAGGCCCTGTAGAGGGATGCATCAAGCTCCCAAAGGTTAGATTTTTAAAAAGAAAGGAGAAGAAAAAAGGGGAATGGAGCACCTCACGATTTCAGCTCGTTTTGGGGGTTGTAAGAGTTCCAAACGATGAGATCTGCAAGAGGGAAGGCTGCAAACAACAATGGAGTGAAGGAGTGTGGCCGTTTTTAGCCAAGAATGGATTTGGGAGTGATTTAGAATCACGGTTTTGGGTTAGGACAGCTAGAAAATGTAAATGGAGCTAGGGGAGGGACTGTTTGTGAAGGAAGTACCTCTATTTGAGATTTTCTATGGTCGAACCCTACATGGAGGGTATACACAGCCCAAAATAGGGCGTGCGCCCAAAAATCAAATCAAGTGGGCCCCACTGGACAGCGATGCACCGACCGACTCCCTAGTTGGTCGGTGGGACCACATGGGTCTAGTCCCCCATGGTCCAGAGACCCCAAAAATGTATGGTCCCCACCTTGGTTCATTGTAGATTGCCCTATGGAGGCCCAAACATGTGTTCGGGACTTTTCGGGGCCAATCTATAAATCTGAATACAAACTCCCATCATGCAGCATATGATTTTGGGGTAGAAGGAGCTAATACATCCATCTAGCCTATTATTTGCTAAAGAAAGCGAATTTAGAATGGCCTTATGGCCATTTTTCATGAAATTTTACTATTCACTGTAAAATTTTATGAAAGTATGATTTTATGTTATTTTCATATTAGGATCGATGCCTAATATGAAAAGGATAAGAAGGAATTGAAGATTGAAGTGGTGAGAGGAAGAATTTTGAAAATTTTTGGTGAAACGGGGTTTTTAAGCCCTGGCGATTGAATGCTGGGGTTGTGGTTGTCCCACAGCCTAAGGATTCACATTTATGGGTTTAGAATTGTTCAAAGAACATCTCAACCCACCTACCTACAACTTAGGAGCTACTTAGGTCGCTTTACGTGACCCTAGATGCGTTACGGACTCGATCGCGCGATCGATACGAATAGTCTTCGCCAATTGGCGAATCTGCGATCCTATAAGTGTTTCTAGACCTTTATCGCACCCTCCTAAGTTAAAGGAAGCGACAATGTACGTCGCGTGACCATAACCCAGGCCCGGTTTAATCCAAATCATGCTCTGATACCATCTGTAACATCCCGAAAATCAAGGGGTCGAGCAAAAACCCAACTCCCGAGTTCTAAAATGTTATTTATGCAACATAGATATGTACGATTGAATGTTGTCTGTGATAATGTATTAAACATGAGTGAGATTAAGGTAAAACAGCATATCACGCTCCAGAGACGGTTAAATTTATAAGCGGAAGACTGTGATAGTATGTATAACATATATAAACTGTTGTATGTCTCCAGAGTGTGAATATGTTACCAGGTTATATACATACATGTATACTCCAAAAGTAAACCAAAAGGATATACATGAGTATTCTAAAAATATAAAATGACAAGTGTCAAGGTATCCAATCAACCTCCCTTGTCACGCCCCAAATCCGAAAATCGAATTCACATGAATCTCGATTGCCGAATCCGGTGCCGACAGCCTCCGTAGTGCCCCATTCTTGGCTCCTGGTAATCAAATCCCAGATTTCGATCCTAGGATCCTACAACGAGGATTTTCAGAATGAATTTTTTTTGTAATGGAGCATAACCACAAGCATAACCAAGTCACAAAACAACATCACCACATATCCACTATATCAAAATCTTTAAGTACAATGCAGAAAGGGAAATACAAGGTGATCAAAAAGCTCCAAAAGGTCCTGATACGCGCTCCTGTCTCAGTGCTGCTACTGTCCAACGCTACCTGCACGCAACTATCGTGCATAAGCTTACAAAATCTTAGAGGGTGGTGTAAGTGTGTGCACAAGCCAAATGCCGAGTGTACAATATCAGGTAATGCGGAAGTATGCGGTAAGTCCATGAATAAAATCAACCATACCAAGGCTATGTAATGCAGGGCATGAATGCTATCGGCCATACCAAGGTCATACGATGCGAGATATGAATGTCATCGGCCACACCGATGCAATGCAAGGCCTACATAGCCGAATGTCATATGCGAAATGCAATCCAAGCAAGTCGGTACTCATCAAGTACATATATCAGTACAGTTCCTCTCTGGATATCACCGGGGTCTAATACACTTCGCAGTGACTGCCACCTCCCTAGCTGCACAGTCAAGTAAGCGGAAAAGACCTCGCTATCCACCTGACCAGTAGTTTGCCAATACCTACCCGGCTCGTCGATAGCGGACTCATTTGCGAGCTGGTCAAACTCAGCCTAGCTTATAGCCCCCTCACTCAGGCGGATAAGGCCACACCCCCTTCCAACCGACTACGACACGGTGGGAGACGTGGCCTACTGGTATTCGGCACTTGGGCACTCGTGTATCGACTCGGTCTAGACGTTAGAGAATCTCCTGGTACCAAAAAGGTTCTGGGACTTTCACCCAAGGACATCCTAAGTACCCACAGTGCTAGAACCAAGTATTTTCGATATCCGATACGGCAATCCACGATGTACCTGTGGAGCCACGGCCCTGATGTCGCTAGGGCGTGCAGTGAATCAAGTCACACATATGCGAGATGCATGAATCACACCATCAAATCATGCAGCAATCCAGCGCGTACTGCGCGATCATGTGAGGCACTCCGTCTCATAAGGAGTCCCATAAGTGGTCTGCCCAATGACATATGCTATGATCAGTCACTACTCAAATCAAGCATACATATGATGCGTATGAGCATGAGTCATGGGATTATACTAAGCATGTTATAAAGCGATGAATGGTAACGAGTATGGGTCTATCAATGGGCCCTAAGGAGAGTTACAATGCAGACATTTAACCAACATTGTACTTACAATGTGGACGTCAAACCAACATTGTTCGTTAGGCACGACCCGCTATAAATATCATTACATGAACCATGGAAAATCACACATTGCAATAGACCCTAAGGACATCCATTGGGCCTCGATCCATGGGCCTTAGATACATCAAATGGGCTGCGTTAATGGGCCTCACCAATGAGCCTTATGTACATTGCAATGGCCATAACCCATGAGCCTTAGAATACATCAAAATGGGCCTTACATTCATCAAATGGGCTGCTCTCATGGGCTTTAAATATACCAAATGGGCCACACCAAATAAGAGTGGTGAAAAGACTTCTGCAATTAAAATTCCTAAGGCCCACTATGACATATGTTTCCCATCCAACCTATTTATAAACTATCATAGTGATAGATGAAGTGGGACACAAATATCCACTTAATGGGAAGCTACAATGACCCTTAGATATTTTTGAACGGTGGGTGTCATTGACCATTACCTAAATGGTGGGGTCCATCTGAACTTCAGATCTGCCTCATTCTATAGCTCATGCAATGAGCTTTCAAATGGTTGGGATGGTTGGATGCAACACACGCATCATGGTGGGGTCCACACACCTGGCCCACCAATTGAATGAACGGTTTGGAGGGTGGGCCTACTGGCCGTCCAGCAACTGACTGGACGGCTTTACCCAAACACAAATACGATGGAAACCACCGTCCACAGTGGTGGACGGTACTAATAGAACACATACATCACTGTGGGTCCCATGTGGGGCCCACCACAATGCTCTTATGCCATCCTACTCGTTGATAAGGTCACTCAGACTTGGGTGAGGAGGAAAAAAATAAATTTCAACTTAATCCAAAATTTCTGTGGACCCCAAAAAGTTTTAATGGTGGAATTCAATTCACACTGTTTCTCATGGTGTGGGCCACCTGAGCTTTGGATTTGTCTCATTTTTGGGGAGGGCCCACCTCAGAGGATGGGCCACCTTATGGACGGCGTGGATACAGCATACACATCATGTGGGGCCCACGGCAGGGGCCGTGGGTCGGCCCCGTCCGCCCGCTAGCTTGAGCGCAGGCACTGCCTGCTCCTCTGACATGCAGCAACGTCTGCAGCTTCTCTTTTTTTTTTTTTTTTTGAAAAATGTATTTCTAAGGTTTTTCAGGTGTGGGGCCCGCGTGAAGTGCATCCACTCCGTCCATTGTATTTCCGAGCACAAAATACACCCATCAAGACTAATATCGGCCATTTTTCAGCGTGTAGGAAGAGTTTTGGTAGAGTTCAATGGTAATGGTACCATTTTTAAAACTATGGCCCACCAAATGCTCCGATCAACCCCATCTTTCATTTCAACGCTTAAATGGAGCTCTAAATGGGATGGACGGCATGGATTGAATACATACATCAAGATGGGGCCTATAGAAGTGGTCTTCCCCAAAGGCTTAGAAATAAGCCATTATTTGTGTTTTCATTCCAGTGACGTCCAGATGTCACTGGACTCTTTTGGACTAAATACAACTTTTAAGTGGGCCTTGCCTAGGTGGGCCACCACATAATAGGTGGTGTGGGTACAATGCATATAAGGTGGGCCCACTCATGGATGACTTGAATAAAATACTTACTTCAAGGTGGGGTCCATCCAAGTGGGCCATCCAGCCATTTCATCACACGCAAGGAAATAATAAAAAAAAATAAATGGAAAGAGAGGGAGAGAGAGATAGAGTGAGACACGCGTGATGGAGGGACCCCCGGCACTATGGGCCCTCCGTTTCAATCATCCAATCATACATCAAAGGGCGCATTGCATATGGACCATCAAACAAAAGATCAACGGTGGAGATCCCACTCCACTAGAAATGGACGGTCCAGATGACCTCTTTAATACAAGAAAAGTAAACATCATGATGGGGTCCATGGAGAATGGCCCCATCATGGAATGATTTAATGATCAAGATGGGCCATTGGCCACATCTTAGGGTCCCAAATGAGATCCATACCATTGATCGGTGGGCCTCACTTGGCCTATCATAAAAATATGAAAATCTAGCTTATGGAAACACCCACCACTTGATCTTCTTGGTCCGTCGGGATGCCGGTCTCCTAAAGCTTCACTTTGATGGTGGAGATGGGAGATGGATGGCTAGGATGATGGGTTTGAGAGAGGAAAGTGGGCCACCAAAATGCACATTTCTCATGAGAAGAGCTTGGACGTGAGAGGGCTCCCTTGCTTGGGTTTGGAGTGTTGAGAAATGAGAGGGGGAGAGAGAGTTGTAAGAGTGATGGAGTGATGTGAGGTGAGTGATGGGTGAAGTGAGTGATGGGTGAAATGAGAGGTTAGTTGACTTAGGTGGTTGCTTGACTTATGGAGAAAGGAAGTATGGGTGCTTGTACTTGACATAAAGTGATTGATGGGTGATTGATTGATGGGATTGATTTGACACTTTGTAGAGATTCTCTTGGAATTTGTAACACCCGGTGTTTTTCCTCGAACTGAACGCGGGTCCGCATCTCATTGTCTGGGTATCGGATCGGTGCGTGAGTTACGGCGTTGGAACCGCAGCGACGGTGCGGTCGCAATGGTACAAGTCTTAGATTAAGCCGACTCAAATGAATAGGATACGACTTACGGTCGTGCGCAATGTCAGCTACAGGTCACGGATTGCCGAAATTTGACGAGAAGGATCGCGAGAAGCGATGGAACAGTACCTATTAGGATACGGGTCTTACATCCCTGTAATCTCGTCAATCAGAACACGCATAAAGGAGAGATCTTCCTCATCATCATCAAGTCTAGCTCCGCCTCACAGGCCGCGCCATCATCTGCAATCACAATAGGGACTGGTGGGTGTCCAGAAACACCATCCCATAACGTGGGAGTGAGTGATCAACTCAGTGGGATAAGAGAGCAGAGATTATCATGTTATCAAATCAATCATGCGATAATAGTAAAGCAGTAATTCAAACATTCCTAATACTGTTGTTAATGCAATATGACATGACGTGATGTATGCCCTCACCGACGATCTCCCTCATACGGCACCATCTTACGACCGCGGTATGCCACACTCCCTTAAGTGCTCAACATCTTCCAGGCACATGCAATGTAATGGTGATATGATTTCTGAGTTGTTATTAGTCCATTCAAACAGCAGGATTGAGAAACTAAGGTACTTCCCTTGTATTAATCCCAACACAGATCCTGTCTAGGGTCGTCACTCCTAGTAATCTCATACAAGGTATATTTTGTAGGTCGCTGCAAGGGCTGTCAGGGCTGTTGCATGCACTCGTTGCTCCGCTCCTCCATCACCTTATCAATACAGGCCTACTGTACTCTACTGCTACTGAAGGGTCGTCGCCTCCCGTAGACTCAGAATACGCTCGCGGTCACTACAAAGGACTCGTCGCCTGATCAGTGTAGGCCAACAGCAAGAATATAATGTCCCATACCACCATAATCTGCTCACGAGACTAGGTGCTCACTGGTCACTACGGGGAGGTTTGTGGCCCCAGCGTAGGCCGACAGCTCGACCACGGTGTCCCATACCACCATGCCCGGCTCATGAGTCTTCGTGGATCAAGGTACCATAGTTAACAGGGTTTACAATGGTAAGTTTAGTACCCTAGGTTCAAGCAGTTATGACTCATGCAGGGTGAACATACAACAGCTAGTTGGGTTACTTGACAGGCTCGACTAGCACGATCGCATCTCAAGTTGAACGACATGAAGTGCGTAAAACACTTCGTGTGGCCTAACCACTGCCGCCAACTCCAAACACGACTCGCATTCATCGACGCGTCCTTCGTGGCAAATACCAGCTAACCACGAATTTTCTCTGTTACCGACTGCCTGGACTAAGTATAGTCCCAAACACATATGAATCCACATCAGCAATCATGTGAGAGTATTGGAAATGAAACACAACCATGTGAGCATGTTAACACATGTTATATCGTACAACTTAAGTAAATCATCTGACACATGCCTTTCATACGTATAGTGAAATTATGCATATCTCCAACATATAGGAAATCATTTCCATCATATTAATTGAGAATTCAATCTCAAACTAAATCATAATGAAATCATCAAGCACATGTTATAACATACAACTTAAGCGAATCATCAAGCACATGCATTTCATTCATATAATGAAATCATGCATATGGCTAACCTGTAGGAAACCATTTACACCAGCATATTAATTGAGAAATCAATCTCAAATTAATTCATAACACCATTTAATTCAATACATACTAATACAAGCATTTATACAAACACTGACACTACACACTTAAGTTTACATATAGTATGTCGACCCGAAGTGCGCATTTAGGCGAATCTCTTTGCCAAACTAATTATGCACGTATTCCTAACATTCTAGTGTGACCATAAACCATGTCAATCACATCAGCAAAATATGAATGAAATCAGTACTTCCTACAAATGACTAAAATGCCCTAAATCTTATATTCTTCGTTGGTTTACGAAACAGGAAACGGACAGCATGTTGTACATGTCAAACGGCGATGCCGTCGATAATCTACTATTAAACGACATTGAAAGCGTTGAAAACAGTCAATCAAAGCGTCTAAAATCCGCACCTTTTTCCTTTTAGGGGTGTGAATTCGAACGGAGCGTATACGCTTCGTCTACGGCGACTAGACAACCTGATTTACAAGATGCATCAGCTATCTCGCTATGGAAACGAAGGAACACTAAATCAGCAACTATTTGAGTATTTTCTTACCAAGAGAAGCAGAGAAATCATCGGCGAAGTGATTGAAGCGTGTTGCTAAAGCACATGCAGCAGGTGGCACGAGCAGTAAGAAATTCTCTCCTACTCTCTTTCACAAACTCTCACCTTTTCTCTCTCCCAATCTAGGATTTTTCCCAAATTCGGATGGGAGAGAGGAGTGAGGGTTTCAACCCCTTTTATAAGCCTAAAAATGCCCAAAATAGGCTCAGGTAGAAAGTTTACTTAGGGCATATCCAAATTGGGACTGTTTCGGTGCAAAAGTACATTTCTAGTGGTCCCCTAGCCAAATGTGGTCGGACTTAAGCTCATGCATACTGCATCTAGCATACATCAAGTTTTCAGTCTGGCAGGGTTCGCAGATCGCACGTGGCGGTCCAGTTTCAGTTCAGCGGTCACCGCACGTAGATCAGGGCTGCAATTCTCATGATATGAAATAGAAATTTTTCCTGATCCGAGGGTGTAATTTGGCTGAATTCTGACGGTCAGAACGCTTAATACTGACGCTTCAAGTCGTGTGCCAGATTTGAATTTCAAATTCCAAATCTATCCCTATTCGCACTCTCTTCAGTCCGGGCTCAATGAAATAGCCTGCGAATGTCGGTTGGACTTGATTTTTGAAATGATTGTCAAGTCCAACTAGGCAATTCTAACGGTCTAAGATAGCAGGTATCGGACTTTCGACGCGCGGTCTAGATCCAATACAAAGTTTCAAAGTGGTCCAGAGAACAAACCGGCTTAGAGTTTGATCCAAGGTTATAGAGTATTATAGAGTCATTGGTTCTACTCGATTTGGGTCTTGTAGAACGTATTTAAAGTGATCAGGGACTGTTTCCCAGTTACTCCAGCGTTGCGCTAGCTAACTTATGCTTAGTTTCTAATGGAATTAATCCTAAGTGGTTTCTTTGGCTATGGAATTGGGTTCTGAGCAATTTCCCAGGTGTTTTAGTTGACCCATTGCCTAAGGACTTCTAATCCCAGGTTGGCCAAAATCTGGGGTGTTACAGTAGAGGCGACAAGTTTGTCTTCTTCTGATGGATGGAGGCTAGGAACATATCCGTTACAGTTCTCATATCCAGTAGGCATTCCTTCCACTATCCATTGTACCGAGGAAGCTTGATGAGACCACCAAGGGGATATCGTCCCAACCCTTATTCTGGCTTTGACTTTCCAGGCATAGATGAATTGGGTAAAGTTGTTTAACGTCCTGGATTTTTGTCAACTTGGAGTTGGATGTCCTCAGGCAATGGGTCTATCATAACACCTTATTGACCTAGGAGGGAGCAATCGAACTTAGTGACATTAAAGGACCCTAGGATTAATCCATCCGGCTAATCTAAACACTGAAGTCTCAGCCTAGGGTTTAGTTATAGAAGCGACCCCTCTTTGAGCTCATGAATCACATAGAAGCCCCAGGGGCTTCAGCTAGGGCCATTTTTACTTCACTTATACCCCATTTCTAGTCCGTTATACCGTTTTCACTCTCAAGTCACCACCTCATTCTCTTCCCAAGCTCTCAAAACTCAATCCCAATGTCTTAAATCCCCCTTTCAACCCATCTCCTTCAAAAATCTCACCTTTCACTACCTTATTCTTCAAAATTTTCTAAGTACTTTTATATTAGACACAAATCCTAAAGCTTAAAGGAAAAAGAATTATTATTAAACTAAAATTTACTATAAATAGTGAAAATAGAAATAAAATGGACTTTAGGCAATTAACCTGATAGAAGCTTGGGAAATAACTAGGTTATTTAGATAACTTAGCTTCTTCTACCCTAAAATCATATATTACACATCAAACAACTCATCCTGGTTTGCAAGATTCAATCGTTTCAAAAATTAAGTAGTAGAACCACCACCAGGATCACTAGAGGGGTGCGGTAACACCGCCAAGTCGGCGGCGCACTGCCGGTGCACCGAATTTTGGTGGACCCTCGCTAAATTTTTTTACCTTTTCAAGCTGACTTCAAAAAGTCATATCTCCCTCAATATAACTCCGATTTAAGTGATTAAAAAGCCAAATTGAAGCTTGATAAGTCAATTTTTATATAAAAATAAATGAAAAATAAAATAAAAATTTTAATATAGTTAAATCTAGCATCTAGAATATGAAATTTAATGAAATTCGGTGGAGATAAAGTAGACTTGATGATGAACTATAAAATAAATAATTAAAATAATATACTAACTAAAAGTGCCAAAAAAAACATAGAACTACCCGAGGACCGCATCCTATAGTATAATTTAGGCAAAATTTAGTTAAGTAATAAACTAAATAATCGGTGGATTTAGCTTAGACCACCATCTTCACAAATGAGAAGACCTAAGATCATGAGTATCACTGACTCAATGTCATCTTAAAGACCTAGGAAAAATCCCACGAGCCTATTGCTCTTGGGAGTGCCCTGAAACCCCGCATCAGACCTAGATTGTACGTTGAGAATTCGATGACCTTAAAACTATAGGATTATGTTCGTCTTATAGGGCTTGACAACCATCGTAGGAATCGAGCCCAGGTAGTATATAAAAATGCACAACTTGAGCCCTGAGTGAAGTGTGTGAGAAATGCAAATATCTTTAGAAAATGTAGTAAAACTTAAGTGAATTGGGCCCTTCACTCGCGCATGAAAATGAGGATTTTGGACTATCATTTTTTGACCAAAATGCACTCATGGGAAAAAAAATTTCCTTACACATATCCGTATGACCATGGCCCTGATCGAGTAAGTATGACCGTTGATCTGACACTGGTCCTCACGGTCGATCGGCCTATCCGATTGCACCAAATTCACATCCTGGCATGGATCCATTGTCAGGAAACTTACACTATGATGTAGGTGAGTAGTGGGCCTCCCTGTGCCCCGTTTGTCAAAAACACTCACCCTTTGGTTATAACCTAAGTATACCAGGGCCCTGGGGCCATTTGTATCACTTTTGGGCCTATATATAGCCCTTATATCGCCCCACCCCTCTCTGTAAGGAGAGGAGAGATCTTGGGAGATTGATGCATTGTTTCTCTCCCACTACTCCATGTACTGATTAACCTCCCTATTTCGCTATATGATTAATTTTTACTACGATTTGGTTAAGAAATCCTAACCCTAATGCCGTAGTTGAGATCTAAAATGGTTGTTTGTCAACCTAGCTAATCGATTTCACTATTTAGGTACCCGACATTCTATTTTCATGAACGTAGAATTCAAACCGAGTCCGAATCGAGTATTCCGAAGAAAGGTGCGGACTATAAACGTTTAGGTTATAGTTTTCAATGCTTTCAATGTTACCTAATGATTTATGTCTAACTTGATTGCTGCTATATGATCTTAGTTACGCCGTTTTTGATGTAATATACATGTATGAACTATGTAGAATGAAATATGCATCCTATGTGTTTGCTGAAATGTTTGAATGAACATGTAAATGTGATATGTTCTTTCCATGATTACTAATCTAGGATTCGTGCTTGTCATATGCATGATGACCTCTTTGTGTCAGGAATTTCCATAATACACAGCATAACTAATCTAGTCTATGTATTTGGTGAAGTATAGCATAAGTGTTTGATAAATTGTCTTAATGAGAAATTGTTAATGATTTGTACTTATTAAGTGTATTGAGATAGGATTCTAAATTATCATATCCATATGTATAGTTTCCTTCATGTAATCTTAATTTCTCCTACGCAAGATATGGATAAACTGCCATTGTTAGGTGACACGTTCAATGTATTTGGTGAAATGCTCAAATGAGGGATTTATTTGGACATATTGTTAAATACTGATATGATTATCACATGTGTCTACCTATTGCATCTGAGTAAGATTGGGGCTATAACGTAGCCTAGATAATTAATATCAATCCATGTACAGGTGGCTGAATTAGTCTCGCCACCTTGGGTAACTCAACAAATCTGTGTCACACGATGATGATCGACAGTGGTTAGGCCACAAGGGTCCGCTTATGCGCTCCATGTCGATTAAGTCAACGTGTGCTCGTACCAATCGAACTTACCAAATAAATCGATTGACATATTGTGTGTTTACCATGTTTGGATATCACTGCTTGAATCTAAGGTACCACCTGCCAATGTAAAAGCTCGTTTCAACTATGGTACCACGATCCACTAAGAATCATGAGCTGGGTATGGTAGTATGGGATACCGTGGTCGAGTTGTCGGCCTATGCTGGGGTGACGAGCCTCCTCGTAGTGACCAGTGAGTAATTCAGACTCGTGAGCCGGACATGGTAGTATGGGGCACCATGTTCAAGATGTCGGCTTACGCTGAGGTGATGAGCCTCCCCGTAGTGACCGTAAGTATAAACTCTTGAATTTGCCTATCGAGTGTTTTCTGTTAGGGGTGATGCCCTATAACTTGCCTATCGTATGTGGTTAACTAGGATTTATAACCTTAGATGGATCCTTCATTTGGATTAATGATATAAAGGGAGGTACCTTAGCTTCCCAAATACGCTGTATGAATGATCCAAATTAAGTACTCGGCTAACACGACCATGCACTGCATTGTGTGTGCTTTGGTGAGGAAGGTGCACTTTAGGGAGGTTGTCAGCGCGAACTTGGTTGTCGGAGTCACTTGTGAGGGAACTTTGTGCGAGGGCATACATCCTTATTGCATACCATCCCTATATTAACAAGAGGAGTTAAGAAATGATTGTTGTATTACTTTATCATTACTGCTTGATTGACTTAATAACATGTTAACATTTGCCTTATAATATCACTGAGTTGATCACTACTCCCACCCTAGGATGGTGTTTTAAAACACCAACCAGACTCTAGTTTAGATGCACGTATTAAAGAAGTCTTTGCGACGGAGCAAGAGTTCATAGATGAGGAGGAAGAGTTCTCCTACGTTTAGCTCTCAGGCAGGTCTATGTAGACCTTGTGCTGATTCAACGAGATCACATGGACATATGGATTAGTTGAACACTTTACATTTTGATATTTTGTCTATATGGAAACATTACATGTATACATTCAGCTCGGTTACATAATCATACTCTGGAGGTTGTGAAACACTTACTTGTTCAAATATATATGTTTCAGTCTTCTGCATGCTTAATTAAATTATATTTGAAGTATGATATGTTGTTTTGGTATAATCCCGCTCATGTTTAACTCATTAATATGGATAAAATTTGAACATCATTATCCATGTTGCATTAGTATTATGTTGGATCTCGAGAGTAGAGCTTTGCTCGACCCTCGAAATCTGAGGCGTTACAAGTTGGTATCAGAGCATGATTTGGATTAAACCGGACCTGGGTTATAGGTAACACAATGCACTTTGACGCACTCTGACTTAAGAATAGGGCGATCGAACCTAGAAACATATTAAGATCCCAAGTTTTCACCGACGAGCAAAATAAAATATTGTAGGTTAGTTCCCAGTAAATACCTAAGGGACTTGGATCACGTGCAGTGACTCAAATCACCTCTAGGCCGTCAGTCAACGAGTCTAAATCATTAATTGATAAATTCCAAACCAAAAATCGACCCAAAAAGGTGCGAATATGAGCACATACATTTAGGAAAAATGGATCGTGCGAGCTTAAAGACCTAAAGCACAAAATACGGTGGGGCCTAGGGGGCCCCACGAACCAAATCATGACCCTGGGGGGGGGGGGGGGGGGGGGGGGGGTGGCCACCGCCCCAGGGCAGAGCCACCACCGAACACCCCAGGGGGGTGCGGTGGCACAACCCGCCTCCATAGTGGGGCACGGTGGCACTGCGGCAGCGGCGGCGCACAGCAGACGGGCTGCCCATGTGGGGCCACTCCCACATGTGGGACCTCCCACTTAACCCTTTTCTTGCTCCCTTTGCTCATTTCACCATATTTCCTATCCCCAAACGCACCAACAACTCCCTCTCTCTCTCAAATCATCTTCCTTGTACATTCACATCTCCCATTTCTTCCATATCCTACATTCATTCATCACCATTTCCCTAAAACTATCCCTTACAACTCTTCATCTTCCTTATTTCCACTCATTTGAGTACAAAACCCATATTTTTGTGTTATAACTTCCATATCCTTAAATACACTTCATTCTTCAGCTCTTCCACTTCAATGGCTCTCTTTGAGCTTGTCACTGCCATTTTCTCCATCTCAACACTCATTTCCTTTATGGGAAAGAAGAGAGCGGCCCCGAATGAGGCCGAGCCTAACCATCCATGCTGCTCTAGGAAGAAGACGAGTGCCGAGACGAAGGCAAGCGCTGAGTGAAAGTCGAAACGAGACCTCGACCCTCGAATCCTGATAGAAAGATCTCTACCGGCGGGCACCGAACTCAGTAAGTTCCCAATAGAAAGATCTCTACTGGCGGTTATGTTTGAAGCTCATGTTGATGAGAAATTATTTAGGTTATATCTAGTAATGGACCTTCTTCTGGACACCGGGTGGGGTCCCATATTCGAAGGAAAAACTTATGCAAGTGAAGGCACCGTACGAGCCTTCTATGCTCACATTCGGGACCCAACTTTAGAGCCTCTTCAGTTTATCATACCATTAGGAAGAACTCACGCCAGGGTCGATGTGGATGTCATGGCATGTATCATAGGAATAAAACGTGGAGTTATCCATGTCAATGAGACAAACCTCACTAGTGAGTGGGAGAGTAATCGCCACACACATTTCCTTTGCAGCCGACTTAAGTAGTGGAAGCGAGGGAATAGCCTCGCATCGACCAGTATGATGAAAAACTTTCGCCTGCTCCATCATATATGCACATATAACGTGTATCCTAGATCAAGCAACCATAAAAAAATGTACTAGGTTCATGGTGGACTTCCTGTACAGGGTTGCACAGGGAGAAAAAGTTTGCCTACCTACTCTCGCCTTATCTCAGATAATTAACACTGCACGATCTGCTAGGGGAGACGCCTCACTCCCTTTCGGCCGACTTATTTGCAAGATTGCCCGTAATTTCAGATTCAAACTCCATATGGATAACCTCGCCCTAATCCATTTCATCAATAAAACTACACTCAACGCTATGGGAATAAGCCCTAGGCAATGCCAAGCCAAGATTGATGAGTATGGGGATGGGATAAAAGAAGGAAATGAAGAGGAGGAAGGCAGTGAAGAAGAGGAAGGTACCGAAGAAAAGGTGGATAGTAGAGAAGAGAGACAAGAAGAAGAAGAGGAGGCTGAAGACTCAGATGGGGGACCTCCTACTGCTCATGAGGACCTCCATGATCAGGCCGCCATAGAAGCCGCATGGCCAAGATTGAAGAAAAATAGGAGCTTGTGAATGAGGATTATACAAACCATAATGACCATTAAATGTTGGGACATTTAGAGTTTTGGACCTAAAGTTGGTATTCCTAGATTTCAAAAAATCTGATGTATAGGAAATCTAATAAATTAATAACATGAACCATAGGACCTCCTTAGCTAGTGTGGTCATGTGTGAAGTGCTCGAGCACAATTAAATTCAAGTTCGACCAACTCAATTCCAATCAGACAACTTTTGGCCCTTAGCGATAAAATAATTTCTTGTATTAGAAATTGTATGAAATCATCTAGTATATGAGCGTAGACTTTGTATTACAATTATTGAATTACCGCTACTCATAAATTAAGACTAGGCTACTAGTTATACAAAGGAATGTAAAATATTGATTATGCTAAGATAATTGAAAGATAGACTTAGTTAGATGGCTTGATTAGGTTGGATTGAGACCTCATTCCTTCATTGGATCCCCACGCTACTTATAGGCTTCTTTAATAACTCTTACGAAGGTTGTTTTGATTAGAAACTATTTGTCACGCCCCAAACTCGGAAATCGGATTCACAGGATTCCCGATTGCCGAATCCGGTGCCGACAATCTCCGTAGTACCCCATTCTCGGCTCCTAGCATTCATATGCCAAATTTTTTATCCTGGGATCCTACAAGGAGGATTTTTTTTATACATTTAACTAGTAATAAGCATAACCACAAGTTTACCCAAATCATAAAGGCAACATCATCATCACATATCCACTAATATAATCATTTGAATACAATGCTGAAAGGGAAATATATATGTCAAAATCAAAGCTCCAAAAAATAGCTGCACGCTCCAAGTTCAATGCTGCTGCAACCTAACATCACCTGCACGCATCTATCGTGCATAAGCTTATAGAAAGCTTAGATGGTGGTGTAAGTGTGTGCACGAGATAAGTGCCAAGTATTCAATACAATATCATAATCATACAATACCGGAAAGCTATTAATCCATAAACCATACAATGACTGAATAACCAGAAACACTGATAAGAGAAGGAATTATCAGTGTAAATAGAAATACTGACAAAATTATAATCATGCGATAACAGAATAAGCGGAAGTATGAACAAGTCCATAAGTTAATCAATATCAGAATACGCAATATAAGACAACTATACAAATGATGAATCATAGATAATCAAATGTCGAATGACAAGGATATAATGTAATACATAATTCGAAAGAACTAACAAATATCATCACTCTCATCTAAGTCACAGGAATACAGAAACATAACAACCCACAATACCACATGCCGAAGATGTAATGGAATATGCAGTATATGGTGCTAATGGAATGACCATGTTGGAGTGTGATGTCGGGATGATAGTACGTAGTATTGCAGGCTACGGGTCCACCATAAGGAACCTCTATCCAAACCAGTCTCATACCTAAATTTGGATAGTCTGACTCAACGTGGTAAACTCCTGATCTTAGGTTAGTCGCGCGCCCAACCGAAATCCTTATCATAACAAAGATACACAACAATTAGTTGCGCACCACCAGCCCGAGTGGATAGTAAATGGATGAATGAATGAGTATGCAACTCCTACTCAGTAGCCTGTCAGCACAGTAGCCTGTCAACCGCTGGTAGCTCGCCTAGTGTGGTAGCTCGTATAGGCCTCAGCCCCGCCCACATCACACCCGCTCACATCAGCATCCGCCCACGTGTGCCCGCCCACATGCACAACAGTGACGGGGTGTCATAATATCATGTCAGTCCTCATATCAGTACGGTTCCTCTCTGGGAAAATCACCAAGGTCTATTACACTTCACACCACCTGCCACCCCAATCAAGCGCACAACTAGATAAGTGAAAAAAACTCACTATCCGCCTGTCAGTAGTCTGCCAATACCTATCCAGCTCGCCGATAGTGGACCCATTCCTCGAGCTGGTCAAACTCAACCTAGCCATGCCTTCTCCCTCGGGAGAGTAAGGCCGCACCCCCTTCCAACCGACCACGACACAGTGGAGAGCGCAGCCATCTGGTAATCGACACTCAACGCTCATCTACCCACTCGGTCTAGACGTTGGAGCATCCTCTGGAACCAAGTGGGTGTTTAGGGATTTTCACCCAGGGCCATCTATGGCGGCCCGATGCTCGAACAGATTTTTAGTGTCCCATCTGGCCATCCACGATATGCCTGTGAAGGCTACGGCCCTGATGTCACTAGGGCGTACAGTAATCACAACACAATGCAAGATGCATGAGTCATACAATCCAATCATACATCAATCCTGCGCATGTCATGCGCTCATGTGAGATAATCTCCACCTATCAGTGAGTCTCACATCATCCTGCCCAATAACATATGCAATGGTCAATCACATCTCATAACAAACATGCAGATGATGCGAATGGGCATGTATCATGATGTTATGATGTCATATACTCATAAAAGGTATCAATAACCGGCATCGACAATGTGGACTTTTAACCAACATTGCCCCCAAGGAATGTCTCACATAGAATCAAATATATAATGGGCACATGGCCTCACACAAGGGCCAAATATACGAAATAGGTGGGCCCTGGTCATGGGCCTAACACATATCACAATGGGCCTTGCCCATAGGCCTCAAATACATCTGGATGGGTCGCACCCATGGGCCTCAGATATATCACAATGGGCCTCAAATATACTTCGCAGGTGAGTCACATACCTGGGTCTAATACACATCAGTATGGGCTACATCACATACGCCTAATATACATCACTATGGCCACAACCCATGGGTTTAAATACACAATAGGTGGGCCCTACACATGGGCCTCAAATATATACCACGGGTGAGCCTCAATGGACGGGTCACCAATACAACAGGATGGGCCTAATGACATGGACCCCATAAATATATCGAATAGGCCACACCAATTGGGCCTTACATATATTGCAATGGGCCATGACCCATGGGCCTTGCATACATCACAATGAGCCTTGCAACATGGGCCTCATATATATTTAAGGTGGGCCTTAACAACGGGCCTCATACACATCAAGGTGGGCCTCAACAACGGGCCTCATACACATCAAGGTGGGCCTCAACAACGAGCCTCATATACATCAAGGTGGGCCTCAACAACGGGCCTCATACTCATGAAGGTGGGCCTCAACAACAGGCCTCATACACATCAAGGTGGGCCTCAACAACGGGCCTCATACCCATTAAGATGGGCCTCAACAACGAGCCTCATACACATCAAGGTGGGCCTCAACAACGGGCCTCATACACATCAAGGTGGGCCTCAACAATAGGCCTCATACACATCAAGGTGGGCCTCAACAACGGGCCTCATTCACATCAAGGTGGGCCTTAACAACGGGCCTCATATATGGCCTTAGCAACAGGCCACAAATATATCAAGATGGGCCTAATCAATCATATGAGCTAAATCAATCAAATGGCCGATACGAGCAGGCCGATCAAATGGACCGATACAAATGGGCTGTGCGTCATGGAGTTATACTAAGCATATTATAAAGTAATGCCCTATCCTTACAACGCAGCTGGCCTAGACGGCTTGCATACAAGAAGTACGGGCCTACCAATGGGACCTAGGGAGAGTCGCAATGCGGACATTTAACCAACATTATACTCGCAATGTAGACGTCAAACCAACATTGCTCCCAAGGTGTAGCCCGTAGTGAATAACATTACGTAAACCAGGTTAGGATCACACATTACAATGGACCTTAGGTACACCCCATTGGGACTTAAATACATCAAATGGGCCATGTCATATGGGCTTTTTACTCATCAAATGGGCCAGATCAATGGGCCGCACCAATGGGCCTTATGTGCATTGCAATGGGTCATAACCCGTGGGCCTTAGATTGCATCAAATGGTTCTCGACCCATGGGCCTTATACATATCAAATGGGCCTAATCCCATGGGCTTTAAAATACATCGAATGAGTCCAATCCCATGGACCTTGGAACACATCAAATGGGTCCACTCTATGGGCCTTAAATTACATCAAATGGGCCTAATCCCATGGGCCTTGGAACACATCAAATGGGTCCACTCTATGGGCCTTAAATAGTTCAACAACTAGCTACATTCATGGACCCAATTAAATTCAACTATGGTGGGCCTCAAAAGTGCATTCATTAAGCCCAACATTTAAGGAACTAAAGGTATAAATCATTTCCTCTAAGATCTTTATAATATGGTGGGCCCCACTCCTCAAAATTTCAGCCCAAGGCCAGCATAGTTATAACATGTTGCTGTCCTAAATTTGGGCACTCCATTGGAGTGGGTCCAAGGCCTCTAAAACTCTGAAAATTGAGGGCCAAGGTCACTCATCATGCATACAATGAGAGGAAACCCAAAAAGGTGGCCCACCATCAGAAGAAATATTTTTGAATTATGCTTTTTTTTATCAAGGCATATTGCTGGACTACACAGCAGAAAAAATCTAGGAGTCCAACCATCTTGGCCCATTCTTTTGGATACCCAAACGGGGTCACTTGAGGCTGAAATTTGACAGAGTCATACTTCCATAGGTGGGACACACCTCCACAAAATTTCATAATTTTTAAATATTTCTAAGTATTTTAATTAATTTAAACAAGACAGACTGTCCAGAAAAATTGGACAGACATAGACGTCCCAACGTGGTGGGCCAGTCCGGCCCTCACCACGGTATGTACAGGGGTCCATTGGCCCTGAAATTTGGTAGGTGGGTTCTAAAATAAGTGTTCCACACTTCTAAAAAATTTTAGAATTTTTAAACATCTTTAAATATTTTAATTCATTTACATAAATCAATCTGTCCTAAAAATCGGACTGATCTGGACACCATATTATAATGGGCCGGTCCCACCATCACCATGGTGTGTACAGGAGTCCATTGGCCCAAAAATTTTGTGTGTGGGTCCTACCATAAGTAGGACACCCTCCTAAAAATTTTTATAATTTTTAAACATCCATAGGTATTTTAATAAATTTCAAAAATCCAACTGTCCATGGTGGAATGTTGCTGGAACAGTGCAGAAAATCCAGACTGTCCACCTCACTTAGACTACACCTTTGGGACCCCAATGAAGGTCAGTTGGGGATAAAATTTGGGGGACATCAAAATGAGATCCCTATCTTTCAGAAAAGTATATTTAATAGGTATGAATAATTCCCTAAACAGTCCCAAAATCTGGTCCAAAAATAAACAGAAACTGTCCAGAAAATTCTAGACAGCAACATGTACTTAGATAAAATTTATTATATAAGTTAAATAAAAAGGAAAATACATTAATGGGCCACACACATCAGGAAATAAAATGAGGAAAAAGAAAGATAGAAGGATAATCCGGCCATAGGGAAAGGGGCTCCACCACTATTGAGCCCTCCCAAGATCAATCACACCCGCACATCATACCTAGATTTACATTTACAACATGGATCTTGCACATGCATGGCATATAATTAAAATGCATGGTAAGGATGTCATCTCCACCATGGTTATAAGGTCTAGATGAACCAAACATAATATGATATGAAATAAAACTACCATGATGGGGCCCATAGAGAAAGGCCCCATGCATGGATCATGCATGCATAAGGTAGGCCATTAGGCCACAACCATGGAATTGTGTGGGATCTCCACCATTGATTGGTGGGTCCTACACTTCCCTCATGAAAGAAAGAAAACATCTAGGCTATAGAAATCAGATTTTTTACATCTAAAGGAGCACCCACCGTTCGATCTTCTTACTCCTATGAATTCCTTAGCACCCTTTGATTCCAATGGAGGAGATGGGGAATGGATGGTTAGGATGGGAGATCATGGGGTCGAAAAGTGGGCGCACTTGAAGTTTTGAAAGTGAGGGAGAGGCTTGGAGAATTCTCATACATATGGGAATTCTCTCCTTAGATTTTTTTGAGTTTGAAAATGAGAAAGAGAAAGAGAGAGTTGTAAAGGGAGAGAGAGATGGGTGTAAGAAAATATTGACTTTTATGACCATTTGTTTAAGAAAAGCATGGGTGGTGTAAGAACTTTTTAACTTTGAGGGCTTTTGGTATAAGAGAGGTATGGGCTTGTAAGAGATTCTTGACTTTTGTAGTTTCTTGGGAATGGGTGAAAGGTGATGTGTACTTGACATGTACTTGACATGTGATGGATTGATGGATTGATGTGACACCTCGTAGTAATTCTCTTGGGTTTCGCAACGCGTGGCATTTTCTTCGCACCGAATGTTGGCCCACATCTCTTGACCAGGGTATCGCCTCGGCGCACAAGTCATGGCATCGGAACCGCAACGACGGCGCGGTCGCTATGGTAAAGGTCTTGGGTTGAGTCGATACGGGTTGACGGCATATGAATCAGGATCGCACGTAAATATTGGTTAAGGGTCAAAAGTTACCGAAAGTCGACCGGTAAGACCGTAGAAGTCTATGGAATGGTACGATATAGGATACGGGGCTTACACTATTCAACTCAGAGAAAACTTATATATCCCTCGGATTGATCGTTAGGTCAAATCAACACACCCCTTAGATTTTCCTTCCCAAGGACTTATTACAATCGGGAACACTGAGTAGAGAAACTATATGTAAGTGAAGTATTCACGGTATGAAGTAAATTCTATATCCTGGTAGTTACCAATGAACTCAATGCTCTGATCAAGCAGATGATCGAGATCAACTAGGATTAAGAACTAATATGAAAAATTTTCTGTCATGGCTAGGCAGATGGTCTATGTATCTGGCTCAGACCCACTACAAAACCTTCCATGTTGGCCCAACCACTTACACCTAAAAGGTTATGACTTTGCCTTTAAGAAGTTTTAAGAGCATATAGCCAATAGGGATATTTTTTTAGCCCAAGAAATTTCTTAAATGGGCAATAGACAGTTAGGAATTAAGTCCCAAATAACAGACCATTCTGGCATACATATTGTGCATATGAAAGATAGTTTGCCTGTTAACCTATTTTATAGTTTGCCCGTTAACCTATTTTATCCAAATTTCTTATGTACTAATAATGTATAGATTATCTTACAGTATTAAACTAGACATGACCGTGGCAAAAGTCCTTCTTTGGTAGAATTAGGAACCTTGCCACAAACTCACACCCGTCCCTGAAATCAACCACAACACCTATCATTTTTAGCTCCTTTCGATAACCATAGGTACCAATGCCATAATACGCATCATCGATGAAAAGAAGACCAATGTATTGAGAGATCACTTCCCATTTCATATTAAAGATAGGTCTCAAATTTTAACTCGTTCTGACATACAGATCGATGCACAAATCCTTGAACCCTAAGAGTAGAAACAATTTTAAGGGGGGTAGAAAAGTTATGAACTCAGTTGGGTTAAGTAGGTATACACGTCTACCCACTCATAGGCGAAACAGAAGCTTGGTGGGCAAATAGCCCACTAGCCCAGGATCGAAGGAAATTGATCTAGGTTATACGTAAGGTTAGGTCACTAAATAGGATTTGAATCTCCCTTAGAATTTCAATAATGAAGTCATTGAAGAAAAGCAATTAAGATTCAGTATTAAACTAATTTATATTTTTAAAAAAATCATATCACTAAAGAATAGGCCTAATAATGGGTACGAGCTGAATTACAATAACCGAGGTCAGTGTATCCACAAATGTGCTCATTGAATATGAATTTAATAGAAGTCTTAGCCAATTCTAGGGATGAAATTATTTTTTAAGGGGGGTAGATTGTAACATCTCAGATTTTTGTCAACTTGGAGTTAGACGTCTTTAGGCAATGGGTCTATCATAACACCTTATCGACTTAGGAGGGAGAGATCAAACTTAGCGACGTTAAAGGAACATAGGATCAAGCCATCCGGATAATCTAAACACTGAAGTCTTAGCCTAGGGTTTAGTTATAGAAGCGACCCCTCTTTGCTCCATGAATCACATAGAAGCCCCAGGGGCTTCACCTAGGGTCATTTCTACTTCACTTATACCCCATTTCTAGCCTGTTATACCCTTTTTACTCTCAAGTCATCACCCCATTCCCTTCACAATCTCTCAAAACTCAATCCCAAAGTCTCAAATCCCCCTTTCAACCCATCTCCTTCAAAAATCTCACCTTTTACCACCTTATTCTTCAAAATTTTCTAATTACTTTCATATTAGACATAAATCCTAAAGCTCAAAGGATGAAGAACTATAATTAAACTAAAATTTACTATAAATAGTGAAAATATAAATAAAATGGACTTTAGACCATTAAACAGATGGAATCTTAGGAAATAACTAGGTTATTAGGATAGCTTAGCTTCTCCTACACTAAAATCATATATTGCATGTCAAATAAATCATTCCGATTTGTAATATACACTCATTTTAAAAATTAATTGGCAAAACCACCACTAGAACCACCATAGGGGCATGGCGGCACCACCCGATCGGCAGCGCATTGCCCGTGCACCGAAATTCGGTGGACCCTTGCTGAAATTTTCTACGTTTTCAAGCTGACTTCAAAACGTCATATATCCCTCAATATAACTCCAATTTAAGTGATTCAAAAGACAGATTGAAGCTTAATAAGTCTAGTTTCATATAAAAATAAATAAAAAATAAAATAAAAATTTTTATATAGTTAAATATTGGATGATGTGACAACTATCCAAAAATTATTAATTCGGACAACTGTTACTTCCATAATTTTTAGAATTTTTTTAGAACATGAAATTTAATGCAATTTGGTGGTGATAAAGTAGAATTGATGATGAAGTACTAAAAAAATACTTAAAATAATATACTAACTAAAAGTGTAAAAAAAAAAATAGAACTACCCAAGGACCGCATCCTGTAGTATAATTTCGACAAAATTTAGTTAAGTGCTAAACTAAATAATCAGTGAATTTAGCTTGGACCACCATATTTACAAATGAGAAAACTTAAGATCATGAGTATCACTGACTCAATGTCATCTTAAAGACCTAGGAAAAATCCCACGAGCCTATCGCTCTCGGAGTACATTGAAACACCGCATTGGACTTGGACCGCACGTCGAGAATTCGATGACCTCGAAACTAAATGATTATATCCATCTTACTAGGATTGACAACCATCATGGGAATCGAGCCTAGATAGTATCCAAAAATGAAAAACTTGAGCCCTGAGTGAAGTGTGTGAGAAACGTGAATATCTTTAGAAAATGTAATAAAACTTAAGTGAATTGGGCCCTTCGCTCACACACGAAAATGAGGATTTTAGACTGTCAATTTTTGGCCAAACTCCACCCATGGGAGAAGGGAATTTCCCTGCACATATTTGTATGACCGAGGCCCTGATCGAGTAAGTACAACCGTTGAACTGACACGGTCCTCCACGGTCGATTGGCCTATCCGATCACACCAAAATCACAACCTGGCATAAATCCATTGTTAGGGAACTTACACTATGATGTAGGTGAGTAGTGAACCTCCCCTGTGTGCACTGTTTGTTAAAAATAGTCACCCTTTGGTTATAACTTAAGTATACCAGGGCCCTGGGCCCATTTGCATCACTTTTGGGCCTATATATAGCCCTTATATCACCCCAACCCTCTCTCATACGAATTTATCCAAACCCTAAGAGAGAGAAGAGAGAAAAGAAGAGAAAAGAGTAAGGAGAGAAGAGAGATCTTGGGAGATTACTGCAGTATTTCTCTCTCAATACTCCACGTACTGATTCACCTCCCCATTTCACTATACAATTAATTTTGGCTACAATTTGGGTAAGAAATCATAACCCTAATACTATAGTTGAGATCAAGAATGGTTGTTTGTCAACCTAGCTAACCGATTTCACTATTTAGGTACCCGATGTTCTTTTTTCGGGAACATGAAATTCAAATCGAGTCCAAATCGAGTATTCTGATGAAAGGTGTGGACTATAAACATTTAGGTTATGGTTTTCAATGCTTTCAATGTCAGCTGATGATTTATGTCTGACTGATTGTTGCCATATGATCTTAGTTACACCGTTTTCGATGTAATATACATGTATGAACTGTGTAGAAGGAAATATGCATCCTGTGTTTGTTGAAATGTTTGAATGAACATGAAATTGTCTGATAAATTGTCTGAATGAGAAATTATTGATGATTTGTACTTATTAAGTATATTAATATATAATTCTCAATTACCCTATCCATATGTATAGTTTTCTTCATGTAATCTTAATTTCGTCTATACAATTTATGGATAAACTGCAATTGCTAAGTGATATGTTCAATGTGTTTGACAAAATGCTCAAATGAGGAATTTATTTGGACTGATTGTTAAATACTGATATGATAATCACATGTCTCTACCTATTGCATTTGAGTAAGATTGGGGCTACAACGTAGCCCAGGCAATCGGTAACAATCCATGTACAGGTGGCTGAATTAGTCTCACCACCTTAGGTAACTCGATGAATCTATGTCGTACGACGACAGTCGACAGTGGTTAGGCCACAAGGGGTGCTTATGTGCTCCATGTCGATTAAGTCAACATGTGCTTGTACCAATTGAACTTACCAAACAAACCGATTGGCCTATTGTGAGCTTATCATATATAAACATCACTGCTTTAATCTAAGGTACCACTTACCAATGTAAAAATCTGTTTCAACCATGGTACCATGATTCGCTAAGACTCATGAGCTGGGTATGGTGGAATGGGATGCCGTGGTTGAGGTTTCGGCCTACGCTGGGGTGACGAGACTCCCCGTAATGACTAAAAGTTCCCTGGTTTGTCAATTAGCATGAGTGTTAAGTCAGCTAGATAGAAAACCTCCATAGGTAGATCAATCAACCATCTGCCTCAACTGAATGTGTGCCCGAACTCGTCACAGGTAAATCTAAGTCTTACATCCCATGTTCCAAAAAATTAGGTACTTAAAACTCTTAAAATTAATTAGAATATCATAGGGTTTTTGGGTTAGAAAACTTTTTCAAAATTAAAAAAAAAATCTCTAAGTTTTCTACTTCTCTCGATTTATCGATAGACTTATCGATATAATCGAGAAGCACTGTTGATGTCCTCGATGCTCAATCGATACTACCGAAATGATGACAAAAATTAACTAGCAATCACGGACGGAATTATCGATGTATCGATACCCTTATTAATATCATCGAAATTTGAGACTCTAGTCTATCGAAGTTGACTCAATAAAATCGATAGCAGAGAGTTTTTCTTTAATTTTCTAAAGAAAATCATAAAGACCTTCGATATATCGAAGTACTCTTCGATATCCTCGAAATTAAAAAACCGACGATATCGGAAGGTCTTTGATGATATCGGTCTTAGACACAGTTATCCAGTACAAATTTTCATGTGGTTTTTATCTTGGATCAAGGGTCACTCGATAGAATTGATATTCAAATATCGATGATATCGAGGCCAGGTCAATTGATCAAGAAAGGATATATACTGTCTAGCAAGCTTAATTGAAAATTTCTTTAGATTTATCAATGTATCGACACGACTATCGATATCATCGACATTTAAATTCTGATGATATGGAGTGCACCTCGATCATATCCTTGACCTTAAATATTTTAAAGACATTGTATCTCTCATTTTCAAATGTCGAGGAATCAATCCTTGTGTTGATGAAATCAGAGTTTAAACTTTGATGACATCGGCGTAATTTCGATTTCCTCGACCACCTGGCAAAAGGTTCCAAAAGCATATGACATTTGAGTTTGTGTCATCGAGCATCCAGTCGATACAATCGAGAGTATACGCTCGATGATATCGACCCTGCTCGATGATATCGAACTCTGTCATAAATGTGACCGTTTTATATCCATTGGAACTTTTTGCCTATATATAGAGAACTTGTCTTTAGTTACTGGTAGAGAAAGAAGAGAGTGGTTTTGAGTGTTTAACCTTAGATCATAGACCCAAAGCCCTTTCTCTCATGAAAGTTCATCCTCCAATCCACCCTCATCATTGATATTTAATAGAGTGGATTGGGGAATGAACTTCTACATTCAAGGATCCTCCAGCTACAATCTTAATGGAAAATCATTAAGCTGGAAAGCCTTGAATGCATAAATGATTGGAATCACTCTAATTCCCTTATAGGAAAACTTTTTATAGAGTAGGATTCCATTACAACCTTGACCCAACCCAGTGTCATGCATTGGTACATCTTTTGAAGTTGTGGTTCAAGGAAGCAGAAGACTCTTCATCAACAAAGGAGGAGATCTTCAATAACGAGCTAAAAGGGACTCACCCCTTTCTAAGTTATCTTTAAGTTGTCAGAGTCCAGAGAACGCTTCTGATCATTCCTTTATAGGATTGGGTTTAAGGTGTTTCTCACCCCTTGCAAGTCCTCTAGTAGGCCACCGTCGGGAGTGTACGCGGTGGGTGCGTTGTTTTAACCCTTGCTATGTGGAGAACATAAACAGTTAGGGTCTTGTGGAAGGTCCTTGGCCAGTGTGCCTAAAAGTGGATGCTTTGTGTTGACTCTTGCTCGTGGGAGCATAAATAAGAGAGGTTCCTTGTGTGGATCCTTGGCCAATGTGCCTAAAATCGGGTGCTATGTATTGACCATTACTCATGGGAGCATAAACTGTCAGCTTAGGCGTAGGTTGTACTGGTTAAAGGTGAACCTGATTTAAAACCTTGGGTTTGAGGTAAATCATGTGAAACCTTAGTGAAATTCATCACACTCAAGGGTTGAGTGCGACTGCTGGGAGTGGAGTAAACAAGTAGTCGAACCACTATAAAAATAATTGTGTTTGTGATTGATATTTGTCTTTAATTACCTGTGTGATTTCTTTAAATTCTTTCATATTTGATCATACCTCACACACAGTCACATCCGTCGTAAACTATGAATTGCATCATGTTTATCATTAAATCAGTTTTGTGATTGAATCCTCTAATTGGCTTGGAAGACATTAGAGTTATCTTGAAGAAATCCTGATTCATGCATATCTATTCAAGATAAGTTTGATAGGATTTTAAATAAACCATAAACTTTTTATAAAAGTCCTATTCACCCCCCTCTAGGACTTATCGACATATTCCTACTTCAACTAAAGTGGTCTTTGTAAGTGCTATGATTTCATATCCCTTTGGTTGTCAAATTTTGTGGTGTCAAAACCTATATCTATGTCTTGTATATCTTGTGTTTCATGTTTGAAACTATTCATTGCTTCAAGACATCGCATTTCAACATAAGAACTTAAATGAAAAAAGTTTCAAGTCATGGATGAAGAATTCAAGAATAGAAGTCTTCAAGTATGCATGTTCAAGATACAATCAAGTTCAAGTATAGTAGAAGACTTTGTTCAAGTCAAGATCAAGCTCAAGAAGGCCTACAACAAGATTCATAAATTCTCAAGCTTCTCTTAAGGGTCATCTGAGTGTACAGACTATCAATGTCCATCTCACTTTTAAGGTTTGTTTGACCTTAGATTGACCTTAGGATGGGCTTTACTGTAGGTCATTCTGGATACATAATTCGTATATTTTAATATGTTTGTTCGGGCTGTTCTAAGACCAGTCCTTGGGATTTCAAGACCAGTCCTAGATCTGCTACGACCAGTCTTGAGTTTTTCAGGACCAGTCCTACGTTGTTGAAGATTTTTAGATCTTTCTGGTTGTCCTACAACCAGTCCTGGACATCCTACGACCAGTCCTGTGAACTGTACGACTCGTCCTTCGACCAGTCTTAGCCCTACGACTCAAACTCCAGTAACTAAATTGGGGATCCTACGACTGGTCGTAGGTGACCCACGACCAGTCGTAGGTGGCCCACGACTGGTCGTAGGCTACCCAGGACTGGTCATGGAACAGCAAATCCTTATCCCGTGGAAATCTTTGAAGCTACGACCAGTCCTAAGATCCTAAGACCAGTCGTAGATGGGATTTTTTAGACTATAAATAGAGCACGAACTTCAGAGTTTTAGCAATTCAAATCCATTCTATTCAAGCATTCTTTAGGCTATACTCTGAGATAAGTTTGTTTTGTTTTTAAGCTACTTTGCACTCATTTAATATTCTTTTTGCTAGCTTGTTTATTATTTAATTTTGATATACATTCTAATCTTATTTGAAAAGGGTAATTTCTGATATTCCTTCTTCTTAGATTCAAAATCAAATAGAACTAGCCCTTTTGATTTAAAATCAATTAGACTTAGAACCATTCTTAAAGTGAGTATTAGACTTTGAACGTTGAATCGAACTTCTACTCCGATTGGTTCTACCGGGCTACTTCAAAAGGAGATTCAGGTATTTTACATTTGTGTAATTTACTTTCTTTGGTTTTATTTGAGATTTTCCAGAAAAATCTCATTGTATTGGTTATCTGAGGAGAGCCAAAAAACTCAGATTGTGTGGGTTTTTGGATTGTGTAAGCCCGAGATCAAAGACATAATTGTGAAGGTTTTAGGTGAACCTGTGAAACCTATTTTGATAGTGCATGCTAATATCCCCTGTGTGAGGATATTAGGAGTGGAGTAGCATTCTGTGTGGCTGTTGGATAATAGTTGGTGTACACATAGGCAAACCACTATATATAGTTGTGTTGTGGATGTGCTTTATTCTTTCATATCTTTATTCATTCAGTTTTGTGGTTTGTATTCGTGGATGAATGTTGTAATCTTTTATTCCAAGAAAGTGTGGGGAATGTTGTAATAACTTAGGATTTATTTCTGCAAGTTATTTTGATTGCTTTGCATTTTCATTCCTCATTGGTTTATGATACAAGGACGTTCTAGAAATAAGGTTGTCCTACCTTAAACCTTTGGTTTTGGTGTAAGGTTGTCTTTAGAACTGATATAGTATCATTCTCTTTATTTTAGGCTATTGAGATTAATTTCAATTCAGCATTGTGCTTTATTTCTTTTATTATTTCGCTGTTTTAGTTTTATTTGGCATTGCCCTATTCACCCCCCCCCCCCCCCCCCTCTAGGGCATATAGCTAGGCCCTTTCAGTCTTTACCACATTTTCAATTGGTATCAGAGCGGGTCTCTCTTAAAGGGCTGCATCGCCTAGAGAGTGATCTTGATTGAAGTTGGGAATATGGCCAAAGAAGAGGGCTCATCGGTCTCTAGACCTCCAGTATTTGATGGATCAAATTATGCATACTAGAAGGATAAAATGCATGACTTATTGAGATCTTTGGATCATGATGTTTGAAATATAGTTGAAAAAGGATATGTGCTACCATTTGAACAAATAGTACTTGATAATGCCACAACTATCACCAAACCAAAATCTAAATAGAAGTAGACAACATTCGATAAAGAAAACCAAACTGCTGAGGCTAAAGCTATGAATGACATCTAATGTGCTGTGTCCCAAGATATTTTCAATCAAATCAATATGTGTGGGACATCCAAAGAAGTATGAAATTTGTTAGAAATAACCCATGAAGGAACAAGCACTGTAAAGAGATCCAAACTGCAACTCCTAACATCGCAGTTCGAAAGTCTCAGAATGGAAGATCATGAGACCTTCATGGAGTTTTTCACAAAAATGAATATCATTTGCAGCTCCATGGATGGATTAGGTGAGAAAGTTCTAGTCCCAAAAATCTATAGGAAAATACTAAGATCATTACCATAATGGTTCAACCCTAAAGTAACAACCATTGAAGAATGTAGAAACATAGATGAAATGAAAGTAAAAGAACTTGTAGGTTCCTTACAAACATTTGAACTACACTTCAAAAAATCCCAAAATCCAAAAATATTATCCTCAAAACTTAATAGAAAACAACAAATGAGGACATTGAAAATGAAAGAGAAGACGAAGATAATGAAGTGGCTTTATTGGCTCAACGGTTTAGAAAGTTCTTTTAGAAAAATCGTGGTCGTCCACTTAAAGGAAGAAGGGTAGATAACAGATAGCCTGTAGGTAAATTTGGTAAAAAGACCAAAGAACCACAATGTTATGCCTATCAGGAGTTTGGACACCTGTCTACTGAATGCCCAAATAGAAAAACTAAGGGTAAGGCAATGACAGCCACATGGGATGATACAGAAGAGTCAAACTTAGAATCTAGCGACTCAGAGATCGATGGAGACCAGAAATCATTGAAAATTTGTATGGTCTCCACTACTCCAATCATTCCCAGTGAAACTGAGAATGAGAAAGAACCACAAGCCACTGAATCATTTCCGTCAGATAATGAGGAAACTGAAAAGGAAGAAGAAGAACAATAAAACAAACTACAAGATGCTTACAATTAACTTTACATCCATAGCATCAATATTTTTAGAAGACTTAGAATATATGAAAAAAAGGAATTGCTGTAAAAAGATTTGGATAAAACTCTAGAAATTAATACACATCTAATCAATGATTTACAGCAATATCATTCAAATAATGATAGACGAGAATTAACACCTTCCTTAAATTCGAGACTGAAAAACTAAATAAACAAGTTGAGCAATTAAAAGACAAAAAACATGCTCCTTCAAAATGAAAATCATACACTCCTGTTCGATTTAGAAGAATCCATAAAAATTGTTAAACTAAACTATAAGTTTTCCCAGAGTGGTGGGAAGTTAAAAAAACTCGTAGGCATGAGAAGACCTGGAAAGGACAAAAGCAGCTTAGGATATGATAAATTTAAAGCAAGGATTGAAAATGCAGCACCAACAACTGAAAAATCTGCTCCTTCAGGTAGTAATAGAAGAACTACTCCAGTTTGTCATTTATGTGGTGATTCGGGTCATTATAAGTTTGAATGCTTGACACCTAGGAGGACTAAACATAACTTTGGTCACAACCATATTGAAAAATTCAAACCAACTAGAGAAATACAAAATGTCAAGAGTCCACCTAGGAATATGGATAAAAGAGATTCACATCCACCACCACCTAAAATGACTAACAAAGAGCAATTGAATCAAGTGGTCGAATTAAACAAGAAAACTAAATCTACCACAATTAAAAATCTTGTCACAAAATGGGTTCCAAAAGAAAAGAAGAATTGTCTAGTTACTCATTCAAACCATATACTAGGCAATGAAACTAAGTAGTACCTAGATAGCAGATGTTCAAGACATGTCACGGGTGACAAATCTCTCCTTAAAATTATTCAGACCTTAATAATGGGATAGTCACCTATGGAGATGGAAGCACCACTAAGGTAATTGGATAAGAAATTATTAAAGGAATACATTTGCTCAAAAATGAGAATGCCTTTTGCGTAAAAGGATTAACACACAATCTTCTAAGCATTTCTCAAATATGTGACAATGAGCATGTGGTTACATTCAATAAGGAAAAATGCGAAATCCTAGACCTCTTAGGAAAATCAGTGATGAAGGGTTCTCGCACATATAACCACTGCAATGTCATCAAAAGTAAAGGAAAGGATGATCCCTATGCCTAGAAATACTAAGCATAAAAAAAAAAAGAGTCCAGGTCATGCATCGAGATTTGGATATCTGCTGAAATGATTTAATTTTTTACTGAGCTCCTAATGATACATTTGAGGTCTCTCACCTTAATCTTTTTGTATATAAACATTCTAATGTTTATAATTTTGATTTATACAATGCTTATACAAAATTTTACTGTGTATACTATTAATTCATAGATATATTAGAAGTATACATGAAGGGTTATCTAAATGCTAGAAATTGAAAACATTCACCTTTGATATACCTATCGATACATTGAGTGAAAGGTTTGATTACATCGACCGCGAATCGATACCATCGATGAACTCTCGAGCAGCTGAATCGTTGGGTTGGTTGGTCTTCCCTCTGATCTTCATTGAATATATCAGATAAGGTATTCCGATGTCATCGAAATGATGTTCGATGATATCGAAAGTTACTGCTCAATTAAAAATGGAATAACGAAAAAAGAGGCTCACTTGTTGATCTCAGTATGACAGTACATTTCTCAAAATAGTTTTTTTTCCCTTTCATCTCAAGTAAAAATGTCTAAAGGACTGGTTGTTCTATAGTGTTCCTCAACGGAGAGAAAGAAAGGTAAGAAGGATGTAACTGGCTCATCTCCATTTTTCAACTTAAACTTTGTGGCTGAACGAACAGTTCAGAGAAAGTGCATTGAACCCTTTGGGATCATTGGTCTCTTAGAACTGATTGGGTGGGCGAATATCGTGAATTTTGGTGGAGGATTTCAGCATAATCTTGTGCATCAGTTTCTGAACTTAATTTACAATGTTGAAAATAATCCTCTAATCATTTCAGTCGATGTCATAAATCGGATTGAGCACATCACCCCTAGACTGATAAGTCGACTGATTGGTGTAGAAGTCACTGGGATACCAGTATCAGAATGAAATATGAATGGTCTTATTGTATGGGGAGAAGTTACTCGAGCACTCTGTAATGGTGCTATTATACTGAGAAATGCAAAGAATGTTCTTCATGTTAAATACCTCAATCCTACATATAAAATTCTTCACAGCATCCTAAGCACAAATGTCTATCCCTGTGAAGTCTCTAGCAATAAGCTTTCTCCATACATTCTCAATATTCTATCTGATGTTCATCTTGGTATTCATGTATGCCTACCCACTCTCATTCTATAACAATTAATTCGGGTGTCTTCAGACGAATCCATCACTACACTTCCATTCTCATGTCTTATGTCCAAGCTATCACAACAATTTGGGCTGCCTCCTACTAATGATCTCCCACGCCCATCTGCCTGGTTCAACCAAGAAGACATCTGCAATCTGAATATCGTTGACAATGCGTCTCATGGGGGAAAAACCGATTCAATCTCAGGCAAAGGTTATCCTATGCACAACCCCAAATCAGTTAAAATCACTCAGGCTGTCACAGATCGAGACATTATATAGGACCTTCTGGATGGACAATCTCACATGATGAAACGGCTCGATAACTATGAATCTTGTCTTTTAGAGATCAGACATATGCTGATGACTCTGCAACATGCTACAAAATAAATTTTAGATTCCTTACCAGAATAATAAAGACTTTCGTACGTCCTTCCTGTCATCACATACCTAGAGTCTCTCTGAAATACTTAGGGCATTAATATCTTTTTAAATGCCCTTCGCTTATATATATATGTGTGTGTGTCCGTGATGCATTATTAACTTACAAAGTTTGACAAACTTATTTTTGGTATGATATCCTTTGTTTTAGGTGCCCGTGAATGGGCTTGTTTTTTTTGGATAACTGATATATTACTGTCAATCTTGGGTAGTATATATGTTTTGAAGATTTTGAACTATGATTAGTTATACTTCATATCTGCCTTCTGGCCATGCTTATGTTTTAAGATCCCCTGTGTTTTCTAGTTTATGATATGTGTGAATGTGACATTTTAATTTACATATTGTCGATACATACATAGTTTTTGAAAATGATGTCTGATTAATCAACTATTTTGATCATTATACATCTATCTTTTATAAATGTATGTTCACTGGATAATTGGTTCTCTTAAATACTTCAAACTTCAGTCAATATCAACTGCTATACCTTTGCCAATGACTAACAAAAAGGGGAAGAACAAATTAAAACACCAATGGAAAAATTGTGTATACATGTTTATGAATGGTGATACAGGTGTTAGGGGGAGCAGCTGCACAAGATAAGGGGAGAATGTTGTTAGGGAGAGCAACTACTGATCATGTGTATGGTTTCACTAGACATTGTAAAATTATGTAAATTACATGTACACACAATTTAGGATGTGTTTGTCTCGATGCTATTCTAGGGTATTTTGGTATTTTTTTCACGTAATTGACAAAGGGGGAGATTGAAAGTGCCCTGGTTTGTCAATTAGCGTGAGTGTTAAGTCAGCTAGATAGAGAAGCTCAATAGGAAGATCAATCAACTGTCTGCCTCAACCAGATGTGTACCCGAACTCGCCACAGGTAAATCTAAGCCTCATATCCCATGTCCCAAAATACTAGGTACTTAAAACCCTTAAAATTAATTAGAATATCAAAGGGTTTTTGGGTTAGAAAACTTTTTCAAAATTTCAAAAAATCTCTAAGTTTTCTACTCTCGATTTATTGATAGACTGATTGATATAATCAAGAAGCGTTGTCGATGTCCTCGATGCTTAATCAATACTATCAAAATGAGGACAAAAATTGTCTAGCAATCACATATTCTTCTAGATGGAATTATCGACGTGCCGATACCCCTATCAATATCATCGAAATTTAAAACTTGAGTCTATCGAAGTTGACTTGATAAAATCAACAGTAGAGAGTTTGTGTCCCAGCTTTTCTAAAGAAAATTATAAAGGCTTTCGATATATCGAAGTACTCCACGATATCCTTGGAATTCAAAAATCGATGATATCGAAAGGTCTTAGATGATATCGGTCTGGAACACATTTATGCAGTAACATTTTTTAGGTGGTTTTTATCTTGGATCGAGGGTCACTCGATAAAATTGATATTCAAATATCAATGATATCGAGGCCGGGTCGATTGCATCGAGAAAGGACATAAACTATCCAGCAAGCTTAACTGGAAAATCCTTTGGATTTATCGATGCATCGACACGACTATCGATATCATCGACATTCAAATTTAGATGATATCAAGTGCACCTCGATCATATCCTTGACTTGAAATATTTCAAACGCATTGTCTCTCTCATTTTCAAATGTCGAGGAATAGATCCTCGTGTCAATGAAATCAGAGTTCGAAATCCGATGACATTGACACAGGTTTCGATCTCCTCGACTAGTTGGCAAAAGGTTCCAAAAGCGTATGACATTTGAGTTTATGTTATCGAGCGGCCAGTCGATACAATCGAGAGTATACGCTTGATGATGTTGACCCTACTTGATGATATCGAACTCTGTCATAAATGTGACCGATTTATATCTGTTGGAACTTTTGGCCTATATATAGAGAACTTATCTTTAGTTGTTGGTAGAGAAAGAAGAGAGTGATTTTGAGTGTTTAACCTAAGATCATATACCCAAAGCCCTTTCTCTCATGGAAGTTCATCCTCCAATCCACCCTCATCATTGACATTCAATAGAGTGGATTAGGGAATGAACTTGTGCATTCAAGGATCCTCCATTTACCATCTTAATGGAAAATTATTAAGCTGGGATGCCTTGAATGCGTAAATGATTGGAATCGCTCTAATTCCCTTATAGGAAAACTTTCTATAGAGTAAGATTCCATTACAACCTTAACCCAACCCATCGCCATGCATTGGTACATCTTTTAAAGTTGTAGTTCAAGGAAGCAAAAGACTCTTCATCAACAAAGGAGGAGATCTTCAATAATGAGCTAAAAGGGACTTATCCGCTTATCCGTAAGTTATCAGAGTCCAGAGGAACCTTGTGATCATTCCTTTGTAGGATTGGGTCTAAGGTGTTTCTCACCCCTTGCAAGTCCTCTAGGAGGCCTTCGGCGAGAGTGTACATGGTGGGTGTGTTGTGTTGACCCTTTCTCTATGGAGAGCATAAACAGTTAGGGTCTTTTGGAAGATCGTTGGCCAGTGTGCCTAAAAGTGGGTGCTTTGTGTTAACCCTTGCTCGTGAGAGTATAAAAAAGAGAGGTTCTTTGTGTGGATCCTTGGTTAGTGTGCCTAAAATCGAGTGTTATGTGTTGACCCTTGCTTGTGGGAGTATAAACTGTCAATCTAGGTGTAGGTTGTACTGGATAAAGGTGAACCTAATTTAAAACCTTGGGTTTGAGTTGAACTGTGTGAAACCTCCTTAGTGAAATCTGGCACACTCAAGGGTTGAGTGCATCTGCCGGGAGTGGAGTAGACAAGTAGTTGAACCACTATAAAAATGAATGTGTTTGTGATTGATGTTTATCTTTGATTACCCGTGTGATTTCTTTAAATGCTTTCATATTTGATCACACCTCACACACAGTCACATCCATCATAAACTCTGAATTGCATCATGTTTATCATTCAATAATTTTTGTGATTAGATCCTCTAATTGGCTTGGAAGCCATTAGAGTTATCTTGAAGAAATCCTAATTCATGCATATTTATTCAAGACAAGTTTGATAGGATTTTAAATAAACCATAAAATTTTTATAAAAGTCCTATTCACCCCCCCTCTAGGACATATTAACATATTTCTACTTCAACTAAAGCGGTCTTTACCCCAATTTCAGTGACCAGTGAACAACTCAGACTCGTGACCTAGGCATGGTGGTATGGGACAACGTGTTCAAGCTATCGGCCTATGCTGATGTGACGAGCCTCCCCATAGTGGCCGCATGTATAAACTTTTAAATTTGCGTATCGACTGCTTTCTATTAGGGTTGATGCCCTAAAACTTTCCTATCGTATGTGGTTAAATAGGATTGACAACCCTAGATGGATCCTTTATTTGGGTCAATGATATAAAGGGAGGTACCTTAGCTTTCCAAATATTTTGTATGAATGAGCCTAATTAAGTACTCGATTAACACGATTATGCACCGCATTGCATATGCTTTGGCGAGGAAGGTGCACTTTAGGGAGGTTGTCATGCGCAAACTTGGTTGTCGGGGTTGCTTATGAGGGAGATTTGTTTAAGGGCATATATCATTACTGCTACCATCCCTGCATTAACAAGAGGAGTTAGGAAATGATTGTTCTATTACTTTATAATTACTACTTGATTGACTTGATAACATGTTAACCTTTGCCTTATAGTACCATTGAGTTGATCTGTAACACTTCAAATTTTTGCTAACCTGGAATTAGACGTCCTTAGGCAATGGGTCAACCATAACACCTTGGTAACTTCTCATAACTCAATTCCAAAGCTAAAGAAATCACTTTTTAACAAATTTCCTTCAAAATCTCACCTTTCACCACCTCATTCTTCAAATTTCTCTAAGTATTTTCATATTAGACACAAATTCTAAAGTTTAAATGGTGAAGAACTATACTTAAACTAAAACTTACTGTACATGGTAAATACATGAATAAAATGGGATTTCGACTATTAAATTTTTAGAGTCTCATGATATAAATAGTTTATTTGGATAGATTAGCTTCTCCTTACCCAAAGCCACATATTGCATGTCGCGTAACTCATTCCGGTTCGCAAATGAAACCCGATAATGCCTCGACGGACTCGTGGGCCCAAACGACTCAATTCGGGGGGACCCGGGGTGGGTCCCACATGTTTTTGACATCCCCGGGGGAGATGACATCACCCCTGGGGCGTGCCCTCACTCAACTATCCAGTGAGCGGCGAGGGCCTCGCCAGTTTGGCGAGGCCTCGTCCGTACAGCGGATTAGGCAACCCATTTTCTACATTTTTCTACACATTTTATCCAAATTTAAAAAATAATATCTCCCTCATTATAACTCTGATTTAGGTGATTCAAAAACCAGATTGAAGCTAAATGAGTCTAGTAATATATAAAAATATGTAAAAAAAAATATAATAAAGTACTTAATATAGTTTAAAGTAGGTCGTTGTAACAACTATCTGAAAATCATTTGTTGGACAGCTGCTGCTTCGAGAATTTTTAGAATTTTTCTACAACACTAAATCTCATGAAATTTGGTGGAGATAGGGTAAACATGATGATTAACTACTAAAAAAATAATTAAAATAATATACCAACTAGAAGTACCAAAAATGGGGCATAGAGTGGCCCTAGGACTGTATTCTGCCATAAGTAGGGTAGAATTTAGTTAAGTACTAAACTGAATACTCAGTAGAATTAGCTTGAACCACTTTAAATATGAACTAAAAGATCCAAAATGAGTAGGACCGTTAATGCTACGTTACTTAGAAACCTAGGATCAATCTCTAAACCCAGTTTCTCTTGGGAGCATCGTGAAACTTCGTATCGGACCTGGACCGCACGTCAAATGTCCGATAGTGATGAACTTAGATGAATATGACCGTCTTGTTGGACTTGACGACTACCTCAAAAATCAAGTCCAAATGGTATCCCATGACGATTTTCTTGAGTCCGAAGCGAAGTGCGTGAGAAACGTGAGTGTTTTTAAAAATTAAATATAAATTTAGGTAATCTGAGTCGTGTCACTTGGGGGCTGATTTTATGCATTCAGACCATCAGAATCTGACCCACATACACCCTCGGATCAGGAGAAATGTCCCACACTTGCCAATGTACTTGTGGCCCTGATCGAGTATCGGTGACCGTTGAACTGAAATTGGACCATTACAGTCGATCTGTAAACCCGATTGGATTGAAAACTTAGCTTGATCAAGATCCAATATCAGGGAGTTTAAGTCTAACCACTTTCAGCAAAGGGGCCTCCAGAAATGTTCTGTTGAGTCGAAACAGATGAGTTTTGGCTATAATCTAAGTATACGTTGGCCTTAGGGCCATTCCCATCAGTTTTGGGCCTATATAAGGGCCTTAAACCCTCACTCTCTCATCCCATACGAATTTGGGAAACCCTAGGGAGAGAAAAGAAAAGGAAGAGAAAAAAAGAGAGAGAAAAGGTGAGGGAATTTAGGGTGTTGCTACAGGGATTCCTCCCTGTTGTTCTATGTGCCGAATCCATGCTACCATGTCGCCATTTCAGCAATTCTAGATTCATTTTCGGGTAAGAAATCCTAAGACTAAGATGTTGTAGAGTTCCAAATAGTTTAATAGATTAAATAGCTAACCTATTTCACACCATAGGTGGCAGTGGTGCCGTAGACGACGAAAGTGTATATCAGCTCCATCTGTAATGAGTCTAATGGGTGTAAGGTGTAGACTATAAATGTTTAGGTTATGGTTTTCAAGGCTTTCAATGTCAGGAATGATTTATGTTTGACTTGATTGCTATCACACATGCTAGATACGATGTCTTTCGTATATTACATAAATATATATATACTCTGTTGATTTTTAAATGCATTTCATGTGTTTGTTGAATTGCCTCAATGAATACAGAATTATGTTTTGCACTTGTTATGATTGACGCTTAGAAATACAT
The DNA here is from genome assembly GCA_037074715.1 of Magnolia kwangsiensis. Lineage (NCBI taxonomy): Eukaryota > Viridiplantae > Streptophyta > Magnoliopsida > Magnoliales > Magnoliaceae > Magnolia > Magnolia kwangsiensis. The sequence goes on along the minus strand of CM073585.1, from coordinate 29,549,841 downwards.
GATTAGTGTATGTGTGGCAACTCCTATGTGGAAGGAATTGATGTAATATGTGTTTAACTAAGCTATTACATGTATGTGAATATGTATGGCCTAAGTGTTTGATAAAATGCCAGCATGAGAAAATGAATGTTGTAGTGTATTTAATGAGGATGTTAAGATGCGATCCTCAATCCCTTCATGCATAGTTATAGTTTCCTCAATGCAACCTATCTTACTAATATGTGATTTATGGGTGAATTACCTATGTATGATAACATGTTTAATATGTGTTTGTTGAAATGTTTGTATGCATTTGGAATCTGAATGTGTAATTGCCATGATTAACTGTCATAGGTACATGGTTGTTATGTATGCGAAAACTCCTTGGCAAGAGGATTTGCCCTAATACGTATTATAACCAACATACGTGATGCATCTTGGAAAGTGTAGTCAAGTGTTTGTAAAAATATCTTAATGAGTTAGTAGTTAGTAAATTGTGATTTATAAGGAAGTTGAGATATGAATCCTAACTACTTTAATAGTGTGTATGATTTCCTCCATGACCAGCATATGATAGAGTCATTTTATTCATGTTTAACTGTGTGTATGATTTCCTCCATGTATTGTATAATCATGTTTAAGTTACATTCCATAAGATGCTCACATGATTATAGGATTTGACTTAAGTATTCATTACTGCTTGAATATCTCATATGCTTGTTTGTTGTGATTGCATGTGGTTGGGACTACATTACAGTCTAGGTAATCAGTAATAGACCTTGTTTAGTGGCTGAAGTTGTTTCACCACACAGGATGTGATCAACGAATCCGTACCGTACCTGGGTCGTTGACAGTGGTTAGGCCACACAGAGTGCTTATGCGCTTCATGTCGATCAACTCAACGTGCGCTCTTGCTAGTCGAGCTCGTCAAGTAACCCGATTGACCCGATATATGTTCACCATGTTTGGATGCTACTGCTTGAATCTAGGGTACCAAACTTACCAGTGAGATCCCATTAACCTTGGTACCTTGATTCCCTAAGACTCATGAGTCGGACATGGTGGTATGGGACACCGTGGTCGAGCTGTCGGCCTATGCTGGGGCGACGAGCCTCCCCGTAGTGACCAATGAGTAAACCAAACTCATGAGCTGAATATGGTGGTATGAGACACTGTATTCGAGCTTTTGGCCTACATTGATAAGGTGACAAGCCCTTCGTAGTGACCACGAGCGTACTCTGAGTCTACGTGAGGCAACGAGCCTTTCTGTAGTAGCTAGAGTATGAACTAGGCCTACATTGATAAGGTGACAAGCCCTTTGTAACGACCTAGAACCACAACATCATATCAGATTTTCTAGGATTGACGACCCTACAATGGATCATTGTTTGGGAAATGATACAAGGGAGGTACCTTAACTTTCTAATTCTACTATATAAAAAAGACTAATAAGAACTTGGTAATCATGCTCATAACATTGCACTGTATGTGCCATTGGCATTGGTGTAGAGCACAATGGTAGTGATTCATGCTGCGATCGTTAGATGTTGTCGCAAGAGGGAGTGCAAGCGAGGGCATGCATCATTATCGTATATCATTCTTACATTAACAAGAGTATCTAGGACATGTTTGATTGTATCGCTTTATCATTACTGCTTGACTGAATTAATAACATGTTAACCTTTGCTTTATTATTCCACTGAGTTGATCACTTACTCCCACATTACGGGACGGTGTTTGAAATACCAACTAGTCCCTATTTTAGTTTTAGATGATGGCGATGCTTGTGAAGCGGAGCTAGACTTTTATGATGATGAGGAGGATTTCTCCTATGTGCAGCTATCAAGCAGGTCTTTGTAGACCATGTTCTGATCGATGGGGTTACAGGGATGTTGATTAGACGCTATTACACTTGTTATTTTGCACTGTTGGGAACACCCATGTATCTTCATTTTGTTCATTTTGGAGTATACATGTATATATTTAACCTGGTAACATGTTCACACTCTGGTGACCTACAACAGTTTATATTATATATATATATATATATATATATATATATATATATATATCACAGTCTTCCGCTTGTAAAATTTAACTATCTCTGGAGTATGATATGCTGTTTTAGTATAATCCCACTCATGTTTAATGTACTAATGTGAACAACATTTAATCATCATTATCTATGTTGCATAAGTGATGCGTTGGAACTTGGGAGTGGAGTTTATGCTCGACCCCCGATTTTCAGGGCATTACATGATCACTCACTCCCACCCTAGGACAGTGTTTTAAAACACCAACCAGAATCTAGTTTAGATCCAGGTATTGATGAAGTCTATGCGATGGAGCAGGACTTCATGGATGAGGAGGAAGAGTTCTCCTGCATTAAGCTCTCAAGTAGGTCTATGTAGACCTCGTGTTGATTCGACGAGATTACAGGGATAGGTGGATTAGTTAGACACTTTACATTTTGATATTTTGTCTATCTAGAAACATTACATGTATATATTCAGCCCGGTTACATAATCATGCTCTGGAAGTTGTGAAATACTTACCTGTTCAAATATATATGTTTCAGTCTTCCGCTTGCTTAATTAAATTATATTTGGAGTATGATATGCTATTTTGGTATAATCTCGCTCATGTTTAACTCATTAATTTAGATGAAATCTGAACATCATTATCCATGTTGCATAAGTAATGTGTTGGATCTCGAGAGTAGAGCTTTGCCCGACCCTCAAAATCTGGGGCGTTATAAGTTGGCATATGGATATGAGACAAGGTATCCAGAGATACTCAGGTTTGCCGAGTGGATGATCATGAAAAATTTCTCCTCGTCATCAATGGGTGTTTTCATTCTGATAGCCCTGGTACGCTACTGTCCAACGTAAGTTGATAATGACTTATTATTCCTCTACCTTATGACAACGAGATTTTCCCTTCTAAGAACTATATTAAGATTGCACACGAAATGATCAATGAATGCTTGGGAAAGTTGTTCCCAAGTTTTAATTCAATGGAAATTTAATGACATGTACCAATCTAACGTGTCACCTTTCAAGAATTTCTGAAACAAATAGATCAACACTCCATCATTACCAGCCACAAAATTAATGTCTCTGAAGAATGCTCTTAAGTGGTCCATGGGCACATTGTACCATCATATCTTTTGAATTTTGGTACATCAAAGTCTTTATGTACCTTTACAATAGGGAATAGACAAAAATCCCTGAACTTGGCGGGTGAGAGATCCATCCCTTGTTGGTCATCTCTCATAATTGCTGTAGGAGTTCTTTGATTTTGGAGGGACTAGATAAGAGGAGTTTTACCCCTTGGAATTGACTAGATCTCCTACTAGGAAGAGGATGTTGGACTTGGCTGGCATTCCTTAGTGTGGGAATTTGATTTTGATTGTGGTTCTCATTAGTGAGAGGCTTTTGGAAAGGATTCTCGACTATGGAAAATTGGCCTTAAAGGTGACTCCCGTTATGGGGTGGATGCTGCAAAGTTGAGATGACTAGGGCATTAGGTGATTATACCTGTATAGTTTGGGAAACCCCTCTTGCAATGCATTGGGTAAGAAGGTCATGCAAAACCTTAAGTTTTGGACCACATCGTGTAACGCCCTAAAATTTGGGAGTTGAGCATAGCTTAGCTCCTGAGTTCCAAAACATCACTTATGCAACATATTTAATGATGGTTGTATGTTGTCTGTATTAGTATATAAAACATGAAGTAGATTAAGTCAAATCAATAAACATAATCCAAGGACAGTTAAATACGCAAGTGGAAGTCTGAAATAAATATATAAACCAGTACAAGTCCCCCAAAATATGAGTGCTCTGCCAAGTCAATAAGTATAATTCTTGTCTCAAAATATAAATATCAAAATGTAATAGACTACTATAAACATAGCCCTGAATCCCCGTCAATCAGGACATGGCTCACATGAATCCCCCTAAAAACTGCATAAACGAGAATGCCTCCTCGTCATCATCAAACTCTGAATCTACCTCGAGTGTCACATCATCACTTGTAGCTAAGTCAAAGTCTGGTTGGTGTTTAAGCACTGTCCCAGAATGTGGGAGTGAGTGATCAACTCAGTGAAACTATACCGCAAAGGTTAACATGTTATCAATTCAATCAAGCAGTAATGATAAAGAAATACAATCAAACGTCCCTAATTACTCCGATTAATGTAAATATGTATGAAGTAATGATGCATGGCCTCGCCTACACTCCCTCTGTGATCTTCATCTTACGGTCATGCATGTCAGTCACTTCCTCAGTGCTCTGCCCAACGCCAAAGGCACATGCAGTGTGGTGCATATGCATGATTACCAAGTTCTTATTAGTCCTTTTTATACAGTAGGATTGGGAAGCTAAGGTACCTCCCTTATATCAATACCCAAATAATGATCCATTCTAGGGTCGTCAGTCATAGACAATCTCATACGATATTATAGTTCTAGATCACTGTAAAGGGCTTATCAACAATCAATACATGTCTAGTTATATCCTAAATACTACAATAAGGCTTGTCGCCCCAATGCGGTTTCAGGATATACTCAAGGTCACTACAAAGGGCTCATCACCAATCAATGTAGACCGAAAACATGAATAAAGTTTCCTATACCACTATATTCGGCTCACAAGTCTAGGTTACTCACTGGTCACTACGGGGAGACTCATCGCCCCCAGCGTAGGCCGACAGCACGACCACTGTATCCCATACCACCATGTTCGGCTCATGAGTCTTAGCGGATCGAGGTACCGAGGTTAACAGGGTTTCACTAGTGAATTTGGTACCTTGGATTCAAGCAGTAGCGTCCAAACATGGTGAACATACATCAGTCAATCGGGTTAATTGATGAGCTCGACTAGGACGATCGCACTTTGAGTTGATCGACATGAAATGCATAAACACTCCGTGTGGCCTAACCACTGTCGAACATCCCAAGTACGACTCGAATTCATCGAACACATCCTGCGTGGCGTAAACAATCTCAGCCACCAGTTTGAGGACTGTTACCGATTACCTGGACTGTGATATAGTCCCAACTACGTACAATTACAATAATGCATATTTAAATCAAATCCTACAATCATATGAACATGTGATGGAATATAACTTAAACATGAATACCCAGTACATGGAGGAAATCATACACATAGTTAACATGAGTAAGTAGACTAAATAGTTCATAGAGGATATAATACACACAAGCAAGGTAGTTGGGATTTCATACCTCAACTCCCTCATAAATCACATTTTACTAACTACTAACTCATTCAGACATTTCCACAAACATTTAGACTTCACTTTTCAACATACATCACGTATGTCGACCGTATTACGTATTAGGGCAAATCCTTTTTCCAAGGAGTCGTCGCATACATGACAAACATATACCTACGACAATTAATCATGTCAATCATGACATCAAATTCCTTATGCATACAAACATTTCAACAAATACATGAAATACTCTATTTACAACATAGGTTATACATATATGTAAAGTAAAACAAATAGCGCCTTTAACATGTGTAATAGCATCCACGTCAATTATAAATCATTATTAGACATTGAAAGTCTTGAAAACTATAACCTATACGTGTATAGTCCGCACCTTAAACCAGAAAATGCGTAACAGATTTGATTTTGACGATAAGTCTTCGTCAACGGCGGATAGGCAACCTAAGGCATGAATTAGGTTAGCTACATCATCACTTAAACTATATTAAGCCCTAAAATATGTTAGGGTTAGGATTTCTTACCTATGTATGGTATTAGAATCACCGAAATAATAATTTGAATAGGTGGATTAGGCACGTAGCGAAGCTGGGAAGAATCCCAAGATGAATCACCAACATCTCTCTCACTTTCTCTTTTTCTCTCTCTCTTTCCTTGACTAGGGTTTGGAATTCGTATGGAACATGTGAGAGAGGGTTTAAGGTCCTTTTATAGGACCAGAACTGACAAAAATAGTCCCAGGGCCATGGTATACTTAGGTTATATCCAAATCGGGCTTGTTCTGATCCAACGGAGCATTTATGGAGGTCCCTTTACTGAATGCGGTCGGACTTAAGATCACAGATACTGGATCTTGATCAAGTTAAGTTTTCAGTTCGATCGGGTTTTCAGATCGACCGTGGCGGACTAGTTTCAGTTAAGCGGTCACCGAAACTCGATCAGGGCCATAAGTATATTGGCATATATGAGCCATCTTCCCGGATCCGAGGGTGAATTTGGGTCAAAATCCAACGGTCAGAATGCTTATAAATGGCGCGCAAGCGACACGGCTCGGATTACTTAAATTTATATTTAATTTCTAAATAGATTCACTTTTCTCACACTCTTCACTCCGGACTCAAGCAAATCGTCTCAGGACCTCATCTGGACTTGTTTTTTGAGGTGATAGTCAAGTCTAACTAGGCGGTCATAATTGTCTAAGTTCGTCGCTATCGAACTTTTGACGTGCGGTCCAGGTTAGTTACGAAGTTTCTGAATGCTCCCGAGAGCAACTGGGTTTAGAGTTGGATCCTAGGTTTTGGGTCTTGCAGAGCGTATTTAAAGTGGTTAGTGCTAATTTCACAAGTAATCTAGTTTAGCGCTAGTTAAGTCTCGTTAAATTTCTAAAGGATTTAGTTCTAAAGGATTTCTGCTTAAGGTGGTATTCGGATCTTTGTACAGATTTTTCCAGGACGTTACACATCGTCCATGGTTACCATGATTGCGGCATTACTAATCATGAGGTCAGGTGATCCAGGGGTGCCTTTTAAGCGCAATGGTTTCTTCTTTTTGGTTTGTCATGGCAACTTTGGATTGGCTGAGCATGGGGTGAGTTGAAGCCTTGAGTGGGTACAAGCCAAAGATCGATGCTCATCATTTTTATTTTTTATGCAACATATGAATGTAAATGTTTGTATGTGGAATATCCCCTAAGATTGGATTATCACACTCTTTCAAGTCGTGTCTTAGCTAGTGCGATCTAGTAAGTATCCAGTGGAGTCATCATTCTGTGAATGTTGGAAATCGACGCCCACCCTAATTATCTTTGGTTTGAGGTTGTATGGACTGATTTGGATTGATGATGTAGTAGACTTGGAGTCGCTACTAGCCATTAGCTCAAAAATTCCCCAGTCGGCTAGAACCTGTAAAATCTATAAAATATAGAGAATATGATGACTTTCTTGCTTTAAGTTGACCCATGATCCACAACATGAGATTCCGAACAAGGGACCTCAATTACATAGAGAGAATGTTTTAGGAACCCTCTCTTCCTATACGGGCATACGATCTCTATTTCATGTGGTAAACTGATATTAAGGGAAAATGATAGGATGTAAAGCATAAAAATGATACTTGATAAACTCGAATTTCTGATGTGGTAGGGTCTGGAATTACGGCAAGCCATAAAGCATACAACCAGAAATGTCTAGAGGAGAAAGGCGGTTAAGAGGTGATTTGATGATGCTTAGAATATTATATAAGATGAATGGGCATTGAAAGTGCCCGGATTTGTCAATATATGTGAGTGTTGAGTCAGTCTGTCAAGTGAGCCCCAAATTGAAGATTACAAGACCAAAAACTCAGCCAAGATTGAAGAAGTTCGAGCACTCCACATAGGTAAATAAAGCCTCACTTCCTTAACCAAACCCTTGAGGTATATGACCTCATCCATAAGAACCTAAACTTACCCACAACAGTTTCTAAAAATTCCTTAGTAAGCTTAATGTTGAACATTTTGAGTATCGAAGGAAATATGAACTATACAGGTAAATTCAATGTCCCGATGATTGCATCAATATGCAATCGAGGACAATTTCGATGGAATCGAACATGGTTCTATAGCATCAAAATCAAGCCCAAATAGTCTAGCAATAAATTGAACATATGTTGGTTATTGTTGATTACGTCGAATGAAGTTTGATGACATTAAAATTTACATTTTAATGCATCAAACCCACTTCAACAAAATCAACCTTGGACTTATTCCCTCCACCATTTCTAAAATACTCTAAGTGTTCCTCAATGTAATCGAACATCCCTCGATAGCATCAAGAGTAAGTATCAATGACATCGATGCTCGTTCGATTGCATCAATATGAGGACTAGTTTGTCCAGCTAGATTTCAAGGAAAATCTTTTATCTTTGATAACATCGATGACCATTCGATGCAATAGAAATTCAAATTCCAATACCATCGAAGGTCTGATTGATGACATCGAAATAAGGGATAAAATAACCAAAGAGTTTTTATTGGAAAATCATATTTCTCTTGATGGCATCAAAACATGATCGATGACATCTTCAATGGAATTGAAATAGTGATCAATGACATTGGAAATGACCTTAAACAGTCTAACAACCAAAGTGTATTTTTCAAAAGAATCGCGATGGCATCGAACCATCTCTCGATGACATCTAACTGCACATTGATGACATCGAAGGTTACTCGATGAGATCAGACAAAATTTGTCCTATACCCAACTGAATATCTTGGTGCAGAAAGTTGATCCAATCGAAGAAGGTTCAATGACATCAAAATTCAAAATTCGATGGCATCGAATACCCTTTGATGGTACCAACAATGTCAAATTTATGCCCTTTTTTTACCATTGGGATTTGTCTTTATATATTGCTTGAGTTGCTTCTTGGACTTTTAAGCTTAGATTGAAGAGAGTTTTGAGAGAGTAAATACCATAGTTTATACCCTCATCCTCAAGCTCTCTTTCCCATAAGATTTCATCATTCAATCTACTACTCAAGAATTTATTGATATATTCAATAGCTCTAATTGAACTATGACCTCCAGCATTCATTGATCTTCCAAGAACACTCTTTATTATCAAATCATTATGCTGGGATCATTGAATACAAAAAACATGGGAATCTTCTCTAGGTAATTGTGTCACACTCCAAACTCAAAAATCGAATTCATAAGAACCATGATCGTCGAATCCGGTGTCGATAGCCTCCGTAGTACCCCATTCTCGCTTCTAGCGTCCATACGCCAGATTTTGATCCTGGGATCCTAAAAGGAGGATTTTTTTTCCAATGTACATTTAACTCGTAATAAGCATAACCAAAAGTATACCCAAATCACAAAGGCAACATCATCATCACATATTCACTAATATAAACATTTGAATACAATGCTGAAAGAGAAATACATATGTAAAAATTAAAGATCCAGAAGTCAGCTACATGTTCTAAGCTCCACGTTGCTACAACCTAACATCACCTGCACGCATCTATCGTGCAAGAGCTTATAGAAAGCTTAAAAGGTGGTGTAAGTGTGTGCACAAGGTAAGTGTCAAGTATTCAATATAATTTCATAATCATACAATACCAGAAATGTTGGTAATCCATAAATCGTACAATATTGGAATAAGAAAAAATACTGACAAGATCCTAAATTGTTAGAGTAAGCAAAAATACTGGTAAGATCATGAAGATACGATAACAGAGTAAGAGATACAGATCAGCTATGCGAATGAGGAGTCATAGAGAACCAAATATCAGATGCCGAGGATACAATACATTGTGTAAATCTTGCTAAGTCCATCTAGGCCATCTAAGTGCAGAAACATAACAAATCTCAAAATACCATATGCATGAGGAGGTAATGCAATATGCGATGCAAATAAAATGACCAAGCTAGAGTGTGAAGTCGGGATGATAGTACGTAGTATCGCAGACTACGGAGTCCACCACAAGGGACTTCTATCCAAACCAGTCTTATACCTAAATTTGGATAATCAGACTCAATGTGGTAAACTCCTGATCTCAGGTTAGTCGCATGCCCCAACCGAAATCTTTGTCATAATAAAGGTACATGTAACGCCCTGAAATTCGGAGGTCGAGTATTACTCAGCTCCCAAGTTCTAAAACATCACTTATGCAACATAATTGATGATGGGTGTATGTTGTCAGTATTAGTGCATAAAACATGAAGTAGATTAAGCCAAATCAGCAGACATAATTCAAGAATAGTGAGAAAATGCAAGCGAAAGTCTTAAATAAATATGTAAACCAAAATAATCCCCAAAATATGCGTGCTCAGCCTAGACAATAAAAATAAACTGTCTCAAAATATATGTATCAAACTGTTATAATCAATACAATCATAACCCAAAATCTCCGCCAGACAGGACAAGGCTCATATGAACCCGTCTGAGAACTGCATAAATGAGAACGCCTCCTCATCCTCATCGAACTCTAGCTCCACCTCAAACGGTGCAGGATCATCTGCAGCTAAATCAGAGTCTGGTTGGTGTTTAAACACCATCCCAGAATGTGGGAGTGAGTGATCAACTCAGTGGAACTATATAGCAAAGGTTAATATGTTATCAATTCAATCAAGCAGTAATGATAGAGCAGTACAATCAAACATGTCCTACATACTCTTGTTAATGTAAGAATGATATGAAATAATGATGCATGCCCTCACCACAATCTCCCTCTGCGATCTTCATCTTACGGTCGCACATGTCAATCACTTCCTCAGTGCTCTACACCAACACCAATGACACATGCAGTGCAATGTTTTGAGCATGATTATCTAGTTCTTATTAGTCCTTTTCACACAGTAGGATTGGGAAGCTAAGACACCTCCCTTATATCAATTCCCAAACAATGATCCATTTTAGGGTCGTCAAACCTAGGAAATCTCAGATGATGTTACGGTTCTAGATCACTATAAAGGGCTCGTCACCAATCAATACAGATCTAGTTATATCCTAGATACTACAATAAGGCTCGTTGCCCATATGCAGTGTCAGGATATACTCAAGGTCACTGCAGAGGGCTCGTCACCAATGAATATAGGCCGACAACACGAATATAGTGTCCCATACCGCCATAATCGGCTCACGAGAGTAGGATGCTCACTGGTCACTACGGGGAGGCTTGTCGCCCCAGCGTAGGCCGATAGCTCGACCACGGTGTCCCATACCACCATGTCCGGCTCATGAGTCTTAGGGGATCGCAGTACCAAGGTTAACGGGATCTTCACTAGTGAGTTCAGTGCCTTAGATTCAAACAGTAGCGACCAAACATAGTGAACACACATCGGTCATTCGGGTTAGTTGATAAGCTCAACTAGGCCAAGAACACATTGAGTTGATTGACATGGAATGCATAAGCACTACGTATGGCCTAACCACTGTCGAACATCCCAAGCACAACTCGATTTCGTCAGACTTATCCTACGCGGTGAAAACAACCTCAACCACCAGTTTAGGGACGGTTACCGATTACCTGGACTGTAGTATAGTCCCAATCACGTACAGGCTCAATAACAGGCATTTGATTCATATCCTACATTCATATGAACATGTGGCGAAATATACTTGAACATAAATACAATACATGGTTGAAATCATACACCCAGTTAACATGAATAATTTAGGCTAAACAGTTCATGGAGGAAATCATACACACAGGTAAGGTGATTGAGATTCTTATCTCAATAACCTTAGAAATCATACTTTACTAAATGCTAACTCATTCAGACATTTATACAAACACTCAGACTACACTATTCAACATACATCATGTATGTTGACTCCATTACATATTAGGGCGAATCCTTTCGTCAAGGAGTTTCCGCATGCATAACAATCATATATCTATGTCAAATAATCATGGCAATCATAACAGCAAATTCCATACGTATACGGGTATTCTAACATATACATGAAATACTCTATTTATAATATAGGTTATACATATACGTAAATCAAAATGGATAGTGCATTTGGCATGTGTAATAGCATCTATAATAAGAATAAATCATTATCTAACATTGAAAGTCTTGAAAACCATAACCTAAATGTATATAATCCGTACCTTAAACCAGAAAACATGAAATAGATATGATTCAGACGATAAGTTTTCGTCAACGGTGGATAAGCTACCTAAGGCATGAAATAGGTTAGCTACAACTTCACTCAAATGATTTTAAGCTTCAAAACATGTTAGGGCTTGCTTAACTTACCCAAGAACAGAATCAGAATTGCTGGAATAATGATTCAGATATGCAGGATTAATACATAGAAGAACTGTGAAGAATCTCATGAAGAAATACCAGGTTCTCTCTTACTTTCACTCTCTTTTCTCTCTCTTAAATTGGCTAGGGTTTAGGAAATTCGTATGAGATTTGAAAATAGGGTTTAAGGCCTTTTTATAAGCCTAAAATCGATGAAAATAGCCCTAAGGCCAAGGTATACTTAAGTTATAACCAAATCGGGCTCTTTCTGATCCAATGGAACACTTTTGGAGGTCATTTTATCAAATGCGGTTGGACTTAAGCTCACTAGTATTAGATCTTAAGAAAGTTAAGTTTTCAGTCTGATCGGGTTCCCAGATTGTCCGTGGCGGACCAGTTTCAGTTCAACAGTAACCGAAACTCGATCAGGGCCACAAGTGCTTTGACATGTATGGGCCACCTTCCCTGAACCGAGGGAATTTGTGTCAAAAACCAACGGTCAGAACGCTTATAAATGGCATGCAAGCGACATGACCCAGATTACTTAAAATCATATTTAATATCCTAAAAATCTTCACTTTCTCACACTTTTCAATCTGGACTCAAGGAAATGGTTTCAGGACATTGTTTAGGCTTAATTTTTGAGATGATGGTCAAGTCCAACTAGGCGGTCATAATGGTCTAATTTCATCGCTATCAGACTTTCGACGTGTGGTCCAGGTCCGATACGAAGTTTCAAAGTACTCCCAAGAGCAACTGGGTTTAGAGTTGGATCCTAGATTTCAGGGTAATATAGCATTAACAATTCTATAGGTTTTGGGTCTTATAGATCGCATTTAAAGTGGTTGGTGCTAATTTCACAGGTAATCTAGTTTAGCTCTAGTTAATACACGTTAAATTTCTAAAGACTTAGGTTCTAAATGATTTCTGCTAAAGGTGGTACTTGAGTTTAAGTATGGATTTTTCTAAGACATTACAATACACAGCAATTAGTTGCACACCACCAGCCCGAGTAGATAGTGAATGAATGAATGAATGAGCATGCAACTCCTACTCGATAAGTCAAAATATCATTACGGTTCCTCTCTGGGATCATCACCGGGGTCTATTACACTCTACGCCATCTTGCTGCCCCTATCCAACAACTGGGTAAGTAGAAGAGAACTCACTATCCCCTTGCCAATATTGAGCCCAGCTCGTCGATAATGGACCCATTCCTCAAGCTAGTCAAACTCAACCTAGACATTACCCCCTCACTCAGGTGGGTAAAGTCACACCCCCTCCCAATCGACCACAACATAGTGAGAGACACGGCCTACTGGTAGATGGCCCTCATGCGCTCATATATATTCACTCGGTCTCGACGTTGGGGAGTCCTCTAGTACCAAGAGGGTTTAAGAATTTTCACCCAGGGTCATCTATAGTAGCTCGATGCTAGAACAAATTTCTGGTGTCCCATCTGGCCATCCACGACATGCCTGTGGAGGCTATGGCCCTAATGTTGTTAAGGCGTACAGTAATCACAATAAAATGTAAGATACATGAGTTATACAATCCAGTCATGCATCAATCTTGTGTATGTCATGCGCTCATGTGAGATAACCTCCACCTATTAGGGAGTCTCATATCATCCTGCCCAATGACATATGAAATGGTCAATCTCATCTCATAATAAACATGTAGATGATGCGTATGAGCATGTATCATAATGTTATGCTGTCACAATCTCATAATCGGTATCGACAATGTGGACATTTAACCAACATTACCCCTAAGGAATGGCCCGCATAGAGCTAAACATATAATGGGTCCGCGGCCTCCCATAAGGGCCCAACATACAACACAATGGGCCTTACTCAAGGGCCACATATACACGATAGGTGGGCCCTACTCATGGGCCTCAAATACATGACATGTGGACCCTGCACATGGGTCTCGAATACATCAAATGGACTATGAATTATGGGCCTAATACATATAACAATGGGCCTTGCCCATAAGCCACTAATACATTACAATGGGCCTTGCCCATGGACCTCAAATACATCACAATGGGCCCCATAACATAGATCTCCTACTCATCACATTAGGTCTTAAACACTGGCTGCATATACATTACACAGGCCAAATAAACATCACAATGGGCCTCAATTACGGGTTACATATACATCATAGAGGTCTCGACAAAAGGCCTTGTCAATCGAAATTAGCCTCGACAATTGAAATCGGCCTTAACAATCGGCCTCGGCATTCGGAATCGACCTATACAATCGGCCTCGACAAATCGAAATTGTCCTCGATACTCGACCTCGACAATTGAAATCAGCCTTGACAAATTGAAATTAGCCTATACAATTGGCCTCAACAAATCAGAATCAGTCTCGATACTTGGCCTCGACAATCAAAATCGGCCTCGTTACTCGGCCTCAGCAATTAGAATCGGCCTCAACAAATCGGCCTATGCAATCGGTATCGATGAGAATGAGCCTAATTAGGCCTAAGGGAAGGTGACAATGTGGGTGTTTAATCATCATTACCCAACAATGTGGAAATTTAACCAACACTGCTCCCAAGCAGTGGTCCATATAGAGTTAAACATAAGGTGGGCCCAAATATCCAACAAGTAGGCCTCAAATAGTCATCACAGGTGGGCCTTACACATGTAACATGTGGGCCTACACATCACGGTGGGTTGATACATTGGGCTGCACCATTGGCCTAATGTACACATCATGGTGGGTCGCATCATTGGGCCACACTAATGGGACTCATATCCAACAAGTGGGCCGCATTAATGGGCCGCACTAATGGGCCTTATACACATCAAGTCAGGCCTCAATAAATGAGCCGAAAATATATCACAATGGGCCACGACATATGAGCTGGAAATACGTCATAATGGGCCTCGACCCATAGGCCAAAAATACATCTCAGTGGGCCTTACCAAATGGGCCATAAACACATCATAATGGGCCACAACCATGGGCCTCCAACATATCATAATAGGCCACAACCATGGGCCTCAAACATATCACAATGGCCATAACCATGGGCCTCAATATACACGCAATGGGCCGCAACCCATGGGCCTCACATGCATCATATGGGCCACAATACACAGGCCTCAGATACATCCCAATGGGCCCCAACACCTGGACCGAGTATACATCATATTGGGCCTCGAACATGGGCCATATATACATCACATTGGGCCTCGTCGTCTAGGCCTTAAATACATACATCACGTGGGGGCCACATGAATGGACATTGTGAATATACAACATATATATCACGGTGGGTCCCACTATGATGTGTGTCTCCCTGGAAGGTGGAAGGTTTGTAGATCACAATGAGAACTAGGATTACATCTAAAATTATTTCAATAGTTGCAGGTGCAACATGTGCATCACTGTACACAATCACTCTATGGGGGTACATGGCTCACTAATGGTAATCAGCATTGTTCAAATATTTCCCATGTGAATCAACACCTTCCAGACATTGCCCAGCACCGTCCAAACACTCTCGACAGTGTGGATACGAAACATAAATCGAGGTGGGGTCCACAGCACCGCCCAAACACTATTTAGCACCGTCCAAGCATTTTTGGATGGTGTGGATGAAACACATACAACACAGTAGGGCACCACAGCACATCCAAGCATGTCCAGCACCGTCGAGATCATCTGGATGGTGTGGATGAAACTAATACATCACTATGGTCCCCACGTGGGTCCCACAACATATACATGTATATATGTATTATAATATATATATAATACTATCATTATATCTAACCAGTGCCCAGCCCTAGATGGGCGGCTTGGATACAAAATATATACATGGGGCCCCTTTGGATGGATGGTGTTGATGTGAAACATACATCAGGGCACCACAGTTCTCTTCGGAGGGATGAACAGTTGTGGATACAACACGTACCCCACTGTCCATACGGCTACTACACGTGCAGCAGATGCATGTGTGGGATCCCACCCACATTTCCAGCAACGGAGGATGGTAGGGTTAAAACATTAGGTGCGTCTTACAGCACCAGCACTGTCCTATGCATGGATAATGCAGATAAAACCTACATACACCTAGGTGGGTCCCATGTGGGGCCCACCATAATGTTTATTTTCCATCCCATCAGTTGATAAGGTCACACAGACTTACATAAAGGGAAAAAAAAATTTCATACTCATCCAAAACTCCTGGGACCCAAAAAAAGGTTTTAATGGTAAACATCCAACCTACTGCTACTTGTAGTGTGGAAACCTGAACCTGAGCCCCGGGTATAGCTGATTTTTGGGGTATCCCAATATTTAAGTGGGGGCCATCAAATGCATGGTGGAGATGTTTGATGTACTGCATGGTGGGGCCTATGGTGGGGCCCACCGTTCCATCGTTAAACAAGCAGCGAGGATGCTGCTTGCTGTAGTGTCCAAAGGACGCTGACAGCAACAGCGTCCCATGCATATGCATTTTTTTTTTACAAATTCTTATAGGTGGGGCCCGCATTAGGAAAATCCACACCGACTACTAGTCTCCCCGGCTCGTAATAGACCTAATGAGTCCTATATGTAATATTTTTCGGCGCATAAAAATGTCACAGTGGGCCTTAACTGTTTAAATCACCTAAAACCACTGTTTCCTATATTATGACCCGCCAGAGGTTTAGATCGGCTTTACATTTCGGCTCAATGCTTAAAACGGGATGGGAAAAAGGGTGGACAGTGTGGATTAGATACATACATCAAGGTGGAGCCTGTATGAGCGGCCCACCCTAAAAGTTGAAATCAAACTAATATTTGTTTTTATAGACTGTGTAAATAAAACACATATGCACTGGGGGGTCCCACCGTCATGAGCTGGACGGTGTGGCTACGCAACACATTCATTGAAGTAGGCCCCACGTCCTTGTTGGACGGTGGGGGTACACCACGTACATCAGGGTGGGGTCCACATAGGTGGCCCACCTAGCTTAAAATCAAGCTGATATTTACATTTTTCCATAGCCAGGTCAGCCTAAAATCAGGCAGCATGACTGCTGGTTGGTGGACAACAAGGTGGACCGATCCCACAGGATGGACGATCTTAATGTTACATGCATCATCAGGTGGTCCACTCATCATAAAAGAGTGGAAAAGAGAGAGAGAGAGAGAGAGAGAGAGAGAGAGAGAGAGAGAGAGAGAGAGAGAGAGAGAGAGAGAGAGAGAGAGAACCACCCACCCCTAGATCAACTCCTTCTTCAATCCCTCGGTCCTCAAGCCTTCTAGGATCCTTTTCAACGGTGGCGATGGGCTTCTAATAGTTGGATTGAAGGGGATCTAAGGTGAAAGAGGGCAGGGCATGGAGATGTGTTGGAACGTTCATGACTCTTGCAAAGGTTGGAGAATAAGGAAGAAAGAGGAAGGGAGAGAGAGATAAGAGAGAAAGAAGTTATTATGGCTTGTCATAATGATGTAAGGCCATCATAAATGCCTAGGTTAGGGTAGACGTTGACTTTTGGAAAAAGGGGAGGGAATGATTACCTAGCACATCACCCCATGATGGTTTAAAAAATTATGCCCTTGCAATAGGTGGGTCTCGCAACGTGTAATCAACAATCATTATAATGCGCGGGCCACAACTAATGATCTGAGCATCGCATTGATGCACGAGGCGTGGCATTGGAACCACGGTGACAATATGGTCATGATGGTACAAGTTTTGACTCGAGCTGACTTAAATATACTGGGCACGACTCAAAATCACGTGCAAATGTCGATAAAAGATCACGGGTTGCCGAAATTCGACCGGAAGGACCGCGGAAGCCTATGGAACGATACAGTCTAGGACACGGGTCTTACGATTTATTTCATACCATTCAGTAGAGAATATTAGACCAAACCCTAAACCTCACAACCTCGCATTGTCGATTGAAATATCTACAAGTGGTTGCGGTTCAAGGGAGCTGAAGACTCTTCACTAACAAAGAAGACCATCTTCAGACTATGCTAAAAAGGAGCTCACTCACTTATTTATAAGTATAAAGAGTTCATTGAGTCTGAACCCCCTTCCTTGTGTAGGATAGGGTTTTAGAGTTTGATGATAAACTTGCAAGTCCTTTTGCAGGCCTCCGATAGGAGAATATGTTGTGTGTCCTTGTGTAGGATTTAAAGGTTCTTGTGTAGGACCTTGGCCTGTGTGGCCTAAATCGTTAGTATGTCTTGTGTAGGCTCCAAAGTAATGTCCTTATGTAGGACTTAAAAGGTTCCTGTGTAGGACTTTAGCCTATGTGGCCTAAGTCGTTAGGATGTTTAGTGTAGGCTCCTAAGTAGTGTCCTTGTGTAGGACTTGTTGCCTTATGTAGGTATCTAAGGATGTCTTGTGTAGGCTCCTTAGTTAACCTTGTTTAGGTTGTGAAGGTTCATGGTTAACTAGATTTAAAACCATGGGATAGTGAAATCCGGTACACACTAGGAGAGAGTGCGTCTGCTGGGAGTGAAGTAGGCAAGTAGACGAACCACTATACATGACCGTGTTTAGGATTTTTTTTGCGCATGTATTTAATTATGCTTGTATGGTGAATGCTTAATCATATGCTTACATGGTTAGATGTATGCTAGAACTAATAGGTAATACATCCCACACACACATGTACACTATCTTATAGACTAGCTGCTTTACTTGCATATCATTTGTAGTTTATATGCGTGATTAGGACCCTTTATTAGCTTAGAAGCCTTACAGTTAATTTGACTTACTTAACTTAATTGGTAAATTAGTTTAAAGGAGGCGTTGTCTGTTTTAACAGCTAAATAATTTTTGATAGTCCTATTTACCCAACTCTAGAATATTTGGACATAATTGTATACTTCAATTAACGGCTCTATCACAATTTCATAAGCTACCATGAGTTTCTGATGTGATAGGGTCATAGTTCTGGCAAGTCACAGAACATACATTTAATAAAAACTTAGGGAAGTAGGGGGGTTGAGAAGGGAAGTAATGATGTGATTGATGGAGTATAAATGCCAGTGACAATGGCTCGATCTTTGGCTTGCACTTGATATGGTTTGGAGGTTTGGGTGCATCATGTTTGGTAGTATTGACATAAGTGAGACTAAGATGCTAAGAGATGGCTGGATAAGGCTAGAGGGGGGCTAGAAAAGATGGGAGCTTGAGAACTCAAGCACTCCTTATCACTCTCACTCACACACACACATTTTCTCTCTCTCTCTCTCTCTCTCTCTCTCTCTCTCTCTCTCTCTCTCTCTCTCTCTCTCTCTCTCTCTCTCTCTCTCTCTCTCTCTCTCCTGCCCCCTTCTATTTGTTGGTTAGTAGTTGTTGGTGTGAAATGAAGATATGATGGGATATTTATAGCCTCTTGGGATGGTTTTCTAGTAATTTTAGATATTATGGAGGGTAAATGATGATGTGACATCCTAGGATTGGTGGAGGGAAGTGAAATGCCACATGACACTTTCTTATTGGTAAATGGCTTGATAAAATGGTAAATAATAAGAACTCCAAGGTGAAATAGGTTGTAACACCCCGAATTTTGGCCAATCTGGGATTTGACGTCCTTAGGCAGTGGGTCGACTGAAAAACCTGAAAAATCGCTCAGAACCCAATCCCATAGCCAAAGAAACCACTTAGGATCAATTCCTATGGAAATTAAGCGTAAGTTAGCTAGCGCAACGCTAGAGTAGCTGGGAAATAGTCCCTGATCACTTTAAATACGTTCTACAAGACCCAAATCGAGTAGAACCAATGACTCTATAATACTCTATAACCTCGGATCAAACTCTAAGTAGGTTTGTTCTCTGGACCACTTTGAAATTTTGTATTGGATCTAGACCGCGCATCGAAAGTCCGATACCTGCTATCTTAGACCGTTAGAACCGCCTAACTGGACTTGACAATCATTTCGAAAATCAAGTCCAACCGATAAACACAGGCTATTTCATTGAGCCCGGACCGAAGAAAGTGCGAATAGGGACAGATTTGGAATTTAAAATTCAAATTTGGCACACGACTTGACCTGTCAGTATTAAGCGTTCTGACCGTCAGAATTCAGCCAGATTACACCCTCGGATCAGGAGAAATTTCTATTTTATATCATGAGACTTTCAGCCCTGATCTACGCGCGGTGACCGCTGAACTGAAACTGGTCCGCCACGTGCGATCTGCGGACCCAGCCGGACTGAAAACTTAATACGTGTTAGATCTGGTACGCATGAGCTTAAGTCCGATCGCATTCGACCAGGGGACTACCAGAAAGCATCTTTTGGACCGAAACAGCTCCGATTTGGATATGCACTAAGTAAACTTTGTACCGGAGCCTATTTCGGGCAAGTTTGGGCTTATAAAAGGGGTTGAAACGCTCACTCCTCTCTCCCATCCGAATTTGTAAAATACCTAGATTGGGAGAGAGAAAAGGTGAGAGTTTGTGAGAGAAGGTGGGAGAGAATTCCCTGCTGCTTATGCCACGTGCTGTACGTGCTTAGGCAACGCACTCCGATCACTTTCCCGGCGATTCCTCCACATTTTCAGGTAAAGAAATACCCTAGAAGTTGCTGATTTGAGGTTCCTTTCATTTCTTAGCGAAGTAGCTAATAGAACTTGTGTATTAGGTTCTCTAATCGCCGTAGACGAAGCGTATACGCTCCGTTCGAATTTACACATCCATAAGAGACAAGGTGCGGATTTTACACGCTTTGATTGACTGTTTTCAAAGCTTTCAATGTCGTTTAATAGTAGATTATCGACGGCATCGCCGTTTGACATGTACAACATGCTGTCCGTTTCCTGTTTCGTAAACCGGCGAAGAATATGAGATTTAGGGCATTTTAGTCATTTGTAGGAAGTACTGATTTCATTCATACTTTGCTAATGTGATTAACATGATTTGTTGTCGCATTAGAATGTTAGGAATACGTGCATAATTAGTTTGGAGAAGAGATTCGCCTAAATGCGCACTTCGGGTGGACTACTATATGTAGACTTAAGTGTGTAGTGTAAGTGTTTGTATAAATGCTTGTATTAGTATGTATTGAATTAAATGGTGTTATGAATTAGTTTGAGATTGATTTCTCAATTAATATGTTGGTGTAAATGGTTTCCTACATGTTAGCCATATGCATGATTTCATAATATGAATGAAATGCATGTGCTTGACGATTCGCTTAAGCTGTATGTTATAACATGTGCTTGATGATTTCATTATGATTTAATTCGAGATTGAATTCTCAATTAATATGCGGATGGAAATGATTTTCTATATGTTGGCGATATGCATAATTTCATTATATGTATGAAAGGCATGTGTCAGATGATTGACTTAAGTTGTACGATATAACATGTGTTAACATGCTCACATGGTTGTGTTTATTTCCAATACTCTCACATGATTGTTGATGTGGATTCATATGTGTTTGGGACTATACTTAGTCCAGGTAGTCGGTAACTGAGCGAATTCGTGGTTGGCTTATCTTTGCCACGAACGACGCGTCGATGAACGCGAGCCGTGTTTTGGAGTTGGCGGCAGTGGTTAGGCCACACGAAGTGTTTTACGCACTTCATGTCGTTCAACTTGAGATGCGATCGTGCTAGTCGAGCCCGTCAAGTAACCCGACTGGCCGTTGTATGTTCACCCTGCATGAGTCATAACTGCTTGAACCTAGGGTACTGAACTTACCATTGTAAACCCTGTTAACCATGGTACCTTGATCCACGAAGACTCATGAGCCGGGCATGGTGGTATGGGACACCGTGGTCGAGCTGTCGGCCTACGCTGGGGCCACAAACCTCCCCGTAGTGACCAGTGAGCACTTAGTCTCGTGAGCAGATTATGGTGGTATGGGACACTATATTCTTGCTGTCGGCCTACACTGATCAGGCGACGAGTCCTTTGTAGTGACCGCGAGCGTATTCTGAGTCCACGGGAGGCGACGACCCTTCCGTTGCAGTAGAGTACGGTAGGCCTGTATTGATAAGGTGATAGGGGAGCGGAGCAACGAGTGCGTGCAACAGCCCTGGCAGCCCTTGCAGTGACCTACAAAATATACCTCGTATGAGATTACTAGGAGTGACGACCCTAGACAGGATCTGTGTTGGGATTGATATAAGGGAGGTACCTTAGTTTCCCAATCCTGCTGTTTGAATGGACTAATAACAACTCAGAAATCATATCACCATACCATTGCATGTGCCTGGAAGATGTGGAGCACTTGAGGGTCGATTGCATGCCGCGGTCGTAAGATGGTGCCGTATGAGGGAGATCGTCGGTGAGGGCATACATCACGTCATGTCATATTACATTAACAACAGTATTAGGATTGTTTGATTTACTGCTTTACTATTATCGCATGGTTGATTTGAGAACATGTTAATCCTTGCTCTATTATTCCACTGAGTTAGCTACTCACTCCCACGTTACGGGACGGTGTTCCTAGACACCCACCAGACCTTTTTGTGATTGCAGTTGATGGCGCGGCCTGCGAGGCGGAGCCGGACTTGATGATGACGAGGAGGATCCCTCCTTTATGCGTGTTCTGATCGACGGGATTACAGGGAGGTTGATTAAATACCTTGACACTTGTCATTTTATATTTTTTTGAGCACTCATGTATATTCTTTTGTTTACTTTTGGAGTATACATATGTGCATAACCTGGTAACATGTTCACACTCTGGAGACATACAACAGTTTTTATATGTTATACATACTATCACAGTCTTCCGCTTGTTAATTTAACTGTCTCTGGAGTATGATATGCTGTTCTAGCTTAATCTCACTCATGTTTAATGCGTTTTCACAGACAACATTCAATCATACATATCTATGTTGCATAAATAACATTTTGGAACTCCGGAGTTGGGTTTTTGCTCGACCCCCCAATTTTTGGGATGTTACATAGGTCGAACATAGTTAACTTTTGAAGGGAACCACAACTATAGATCCGGGCACATCTTTTACGAGGAGGCGGTATTCAGATTACCCCCAGTGGTAATCCAATTATCGCCTCACTTCAAGGCACATTTTTTGAGAGGAGACAGTACTCTGATTACCTCCGGCGGTAATTAGATTACCACCTCTTACTTTTCTTCTCTGAAACTCAACCAACTGGCTCGTTCTTACCTGGAGAGCAGCTAAATGCTTGGGTTTGAGGTTTTGGCTTGGAAACCACTCGGGCATGGTTCGACTTGTGCAGTGGCTTGGGTATGGCTCGACTTAGGTAATTGATTGGCTTATATAATGGCTTGGGTTCAGCTAGGGTTTGGCTTAGGCTTGGAAATAGCTTAGGTTTTAGGTAGGGTTTAGGGTTTATGTTTAGTTCCTAAGGATCATCCATGCTTTATCAAGTAGCTAGCCTGGGTGGGGTGTTTACATGGATAAATTGAACTAGAAAAATGAATGAACCACTTAAATTAAATATATGCAGCATTTTTGGGCCCACAAGAGCACCAACTAGTAGCAGTGTTGCTATTAGGTGTCTACATACAATCCACATCCAGGTCCAGAGTTAGCTTCCCAACCAATAACGGGTTGGCTAGGGGTGAACGCACCTTGACATGTAATTGAAATCCACTCTAACCATAAAGTTTATGACTATAATTTATACACGGGGATTAAAAAAATAATAATAATAAAAAAGTCATATCTACAACGTAGGTGGGCTACATGAGCAAAAACAATGCAATGAATACCTACCATTTGAGCTGTTTTGCTCGTTGTGGCCCACATGAATCATTTAAGTGCCTAATATGTAGTCCCTTATTTATAAATTTTCATAAGGAAGCTAATGGTTGGAGTGCATTTCACATAAACATAACAGTGAGCCATGTAAAAATTCCATGGAAAGTGCTCTTCTCTCCCACCTTTCTTAGTGTGGCATACTTGAATTTTAGCTTATCCGACAATATAACTAAATTTTCATCAAAGACCTAGTGATTGGGATAGATTTCATGAATGCATTATGGTGGGCCCACCCCTACCCTACTAGTCCACTGTTTGTACATGAGTTGCCGGGTGGACAAAAGGTTTCCTGTGATGGGGTGTGCAGTATATATATATATATATATATATATATATATATATATATATATATATATATATATATATATATATATATGGGAAATGGTTCTATGCGGTCTAGCTCCTGGGAACTTCCCATGAGGTCGAGTCGTGTGGGCCACACCGTGATGCATGTCGAACATCAACATTGTCAGTTAGATGCACCATTCCATGGTGGGCCTCAAGCTTAAAAATCAAGTCAATCGATGACTTGTGGACCATACCACGTACAAAAGTTGAGAGGGGTTACCCTTCCATTAAAACATTCATAATCATTTGTTGGGCCCACCATGGTTCACAAATTCAGCCCATACATTATTTGTGTCCCAATTGGATGAGGGGACAGACCAAGTTTTAGATTTATACAAATTTTAGGTGCGCCCCACCAAGTGATTTTATATATTTTATGCATGTCTTCACATGATTTTACATGGTATGGCCCACTTAAGTTCCATTTGCGGCTGATTTTTAGGATATCACATAAATTAAAGGGGACCCATCAAATGCACAATGTTGATGTTCGACACGCATCATGGTGTGGCCCATAAAGTTTGAGTTCCCATGAGCTCGACTGAATAGAAACATTTCCACACACACACACACTATGCGGTCTACCTCATGGGAACTTCCTATAAGGTTGAGCTGTGTGGGACCCACCATGATGCATGTCAAACATCTACCCATCAGTCAGATGCACCATTCCATGGTGGGATTCAGGCTTAAAAATTAATTCAATCCATTGCTTGTGTGGGACACACCACATACAAAAGTTGAGAGGACTTATCCTCCCATTAAAACATTCATAATCATTTATTGGGCACACCGTGAGTGGTTCACAAATCCAGCCCATCCATTATGTGTGTCCCACTTGGATGAGGGGTCAGAGAAAGTTTTAGACACATTCAAATTTTAGGTTGGCCCCACCAAGTGCTTTTATGTTTTAGGCATGTCTTCACATGATTTTAGATAGTATGGCCTGCCTAAGTTCTGTATAGGACTGATTTTTGGGATATCCCATAACTTAAAGGGGACGCATCCAATTCACGGGGTTGATCTTCGACATGCATTACGGTGGGGCCCACACAGCTTGACCTCATGGGATGGGCCCCACCGTGATGCATGTAAAACATCTACCCCATCAGTCAGATGCACCATTCTATGGTGGGCTTCAGGATTAAAAATCAAGTCAATCCATGACTTTTGTGGGCCACACCACATACAAAAGTTGAGAGGGGTTACCATCCCATTAAAACATTCATAATCATTTGTTAGGTACACCGAGATGTGGTTCACAAATCCAACCCATCCATTATGTGTGTCCCACTTAGATGAGGGGATAGAACAGGTTTCAGACGCATCCAAATTTTAGGTCGGCCCCACCACGTGCTTTTATATGTTTTAGGCATGTCTTCACATGATTTTAGATGGTATGGCCCACCTGAGTTCCGTATATGGCTGATTTTTGGGATATCCCATAATTTAAAGGGGACGCATCAAATGCACGGTGTTGATGTTCGAAACACATCATGCGGGGCCTACACAGCTTGACCTCATGGGAACAGTTCCCATGAGGTTAAGCTTTGTGGGACCCACTGTGATACGTGTAGAACATCTACCCCATCAGTCAGATGGGCTTCGGGCTTAAAAATCAAGTCAATCCATGACTTGTGTGGGCCACACTGCATACAAAAGTTGAGAGGAGTTACCATCCCATTAAAACATTCATAATCATTTGTTAGGCACACCAAGATGTGGTTTACAATTCCAACCCATACATTATGTGTGTCCCACTTAGATAAGGGGTCAGACCAAGTTAATTTCAGATGCATCCAAATTTTAGGTGGGTCACACCAAGTGCTCTTATATGTTTTAGTCATGTCTTCACGTGATTTTAGATGGTATGGCCCACCTAAGTTTTATACACGGCTGATTTGCCCACCTATGTTCCCATGAGGTCGACCGGGTAGAATCATTTCCCATATATATATATATATATATATATATATATATATATATATATATATATTCACTTGTGCACCTTCTTACATGAGCACCTTTGCATAGTGTTATAGGCACAAAATCTGGGTCCGAGTGATGTGGCACCGCTTGAAACTCTGTAGGCTCAACTTTCATCCTAATCCAAAACTCTTGTGGGTCATATCAAAGAGAAATGCAAATAAATGTAGTAAACTGTTTACTTTTTCCATGGCCCACCAAAGTTTTGTATCAAGCTGAAAGTTGGCTAGTTAGATTTCAAGGGGTGCCACATAACATTAACCATTTAGCTTTGTGCCTAAGTCACGTGTGCAAAGGTGAGCACAGTGTTGGGGATTTTGACCTGCGGAATCACACAGATCTAGATCAAGGATAGCAATTCAATGGCACCAAGCACACACAAGAGAACTCAGATTTAACGGGGAAAACCCTTGCGGGAAAAGACCACGACACAAAGCAACGGATCTTCACTATGAAAACAAAAATTACAAAGAGAAAGGACTTACCCGATTCGAACAACCTCGAATCTCACCCTTGCTACACCCTTTAATTTCCCTAGAATCTCTTTAAAAAGCTTTTCCATCCCTAGAAAAATCCTAGGAACACCTATTTATAGTGTAGGCAACTTTTCTTCCGCATCCTGATTGCGAAATGACACAAATTTTCGTAATCCGCAAAATCGCGGAACGAATCTGGATAATCTACGACTAGTGATAGCTCTCCTACGGCTGGTCGTAGACTAGGGAGAAAAATAACACAATGTCTCTGTACTTTGAGTCGTGCCAGGGCTCGAACCTATGACAGATCGAGCGCCTCCCACGACCAATCGTGGCTGTCCCACGACCGGTCGAACGACCTCAAGAACTTCAGATTAAAGACTTCTCTTAATAATCTCCACCAAGTCTTCAATCTTCAACCGTGTAGCTCCTTAACCTCTTCTCTTATTTCTGTATCTCATCATAGCTTCTTGTGCACACTTCGTCTTCCTTTTATGCCATCGCCAAGTCCAGAGAAGTTTCACATAACTTAAACTTCTCTACAGGAACGATTTAGGAGAGAACATCCGTCGGATCAGAATCCACGTGCCTAACCATCCTTGCTCCTGTCTTCTCAAAAGGAAAGACGTAGTCTTCTTACCATCTC
The DNA here is from genome assembly GCA_037074715.1 of Magnolia kwangsiensis. Taxonomy (NCBI): domain Eukaryota; kingdom Viridiplantae; phylum Streptophyta; class Magnoliopsida; order Magnoliales; family Magnoliaceae; genus Magnolia; species Magnolia kwangsiensis. The sequence continues at coordinate 29,522,665 of CM073585.1, read as the reverse complement.
ACCGCTACCCAATATTGCTTGTCGGGGTACTTGCTCACAACACCGATAGCCTGTGAAAATAACTTGTCTAATCCAGACCATGACATACACTGCCAACTGCATTTGAATAAGGCTCATGAGATATCCTACTTTTCCTCATCTGTTTTGGGATAAATCCTGAGGAAAACTTGAGGAGAGATACGTAGGGAACGCTCTCCAACTTTACCCGGCCCATCACATCCTTGATCAATACCTACACAGAAGGTATTCCTCCTGTGATTACTAAAGCCTACTCCTTCTTCAGTCTCAATACCAAGAACCATCTTTGTAGGCCCCCGATCCTTCATCCTGAATGTCCCACTTAACCGAGTCTTCAGTATATTGATTTCAGACATGTCATAATTGACAATCTACATGTCATCAATTCTTAACTCACCATGAAGGAATCAAATCACTGCCTAGGCGGCAAGTCGAACCACAACCTCCTACAAAGTCTTTTCTCAGCCCCTTTAACTTCGAACCGCTCTGGTTGCTTCATGTAGATCTGCTCTTCACTTTCCCATACAGAAGTGCAAGCTCGACATCTATCCTTCCAGCTCAAGATCACATTGGCCAACCAGCGTCAATCACGGATCTAATAGATACCTGCTATACCGTCGGCATGAATATCTCTGAGAAGTCGATCCCTTCTCTCTGAGCATAATCCTTCAGTACCAACCTCGCCCTGTATCTATGTTATATCCTCCTAAAGATCCACCTGCATCCAACCGCTTTTTGGCCGACTGGAAGCTTCACCCGCTCTCATATGTCGGTCTGGTACAACGAATCCATCACATCGCCCATAGTCACCTTTCACTTCTCAGCACCAGGCTCACCTAGAGCCATCTGAATAAAAGATGAATCCTCCTGCGATATTGGAGTCGTCCATGTACCTCGCCGATATCCTGTGATCATGCCGTGTGATTCTTCTCACAGGTGATTATTCCACCTGCTCTGTATCCCTGTCAGTGCGTTTCAGCCTTCTTGCCCTGCCCGCTTATGTGGCCATGCCCAACATGCCACACAAGTGTAGAAGTGAAATCCCACTGCAGCTCCACCTTTTGAAGTGCTCCCGGTCAACCTGTACAAGTTATCGAGTCTTTGCACTTTCATGATTACCCGTGCCCACTTAAATACGTTAAGAGCACATCAATTCTTGTGTACCTGCATCCTTTTGCCTTAAGCACACCAAGAGAAATCAGATTCTTCTTCAAATTAAGAACATGCCTCACATCTGTCAAGGTACGCTCCACCCCATCAAACATCCTGATGCACACTGAACCAACAACCACAACATTACAGGCAATGTCATTGCCCATAAATACCTGTCCACCATCGCACTCCCTATAGCTAGTGAACCAACTCCGATGAGGTGTCATGTGAAAAGATGCCCCTGTGTCTAGCATCCACTCGTCCTTACGATCATCGTATGACCGTCTGAACAAAGACACAGATAAAACATCACCATCACATCCATCTGACGTGAAAATGTTGGCCTCCCTGCATGAAGCCTCAGAATCTTCCCTCTTCAATTTAGAATTTTTACAGTCCTTCTTCACATGTCCTTCCTCCCCACAATTCCAGCACTTTACCTTTCCTTTGCCCTTGCCCTTGGCTTTGGATCTAGAACCTGAAGAACCTGTACCTTGTCTAAAATTCCTAACTACTGTAAACAGTGCATCAGAAGATGTCCCCATGTCGCTATTCAGTTGTCTCATAGCCTTCCCTTGAAGGGCTGAGATAACGGTGTCAACACGCAGGATTTTATTCATGCTGCACATAGTGTCCTTGAATGACTCATAAGACGTCGGGAGAGAATTCGGCAACATACATGCTTTTTCTTCATCTTTCATTACTTCCTCCATATCCAGCAATTTACAAACTAATTTATTAAAGTTGTTGATGTGAACCTCCAGATCTCCACCTTCTGTCATCTTGAAGTTATACCACTGCCGCTTCAAGTGCAGGCGATTTTCAGAGGATTTTTTTGCATAAACATCCTCTAACTTTGCCCATAACTTAGCCATAGTTTTATCCCTCATGACGTTGTAGAGAACCTCATCCGTGAGACATAAACGGATCGATGATAAAGTCTTCTTATCAAGAGTATTCCAATCAGCATCAGTCATAGTAGACTTCTGCTCCTCAAGAGCACCATCTTCACCTTGCTTGATTAAGGAACTCATCATCTTGATCTTCCATAATTCAAAATTATTTTTTCCTGAGTACTTCTCAATCTCATACTTAGCGCTCGCCATTATTACTAATCCCTCAGGTTCAGATCTGTGCCCCAACGATCGCTTTGATACCACTTGTTGGGGATTTTGACCCGCGGAATCACACAGATCTAGATCTAGGATAGCAATTCAATAGTACCAAGCAACACAAGAAAACTCAGATTTAACATGGAAAATCCTTGCGGGAAAAAATCACGACACAAAGCGACAGATCTCCACTATGAAAACAGAAATTACAAAGAGAGAGGACTTACCCGATTCGAACAACCTTGAATCTCACCCTTGCTACACCCTTTAATTTCCCTACAATCCCTTTAGAAAGCTTTCTCATCCCCAGAAAAATCCTAGGAATACCTATTTATAGTTTAGGCAACTTCTCTTCCACATCCCGGTTGCGAAAGGACACAGATTTTCACAATCCGCAAAATCGCGGAACGAATCTTCGTAACCTACGACTAGTCGTAACTATCTTACGATTGGTCGTAGACCAGGGAGAAAAATAGCACAATGTTTCTGTACTTTGAGTCGTTCCAGGGCTAGAACCTACGACTGGTCGAGCGCCTCCCACGATCAGTCGTGGTTGTCCTACGACCGGTCGAACAACCTCAAGAACTTCAGATTAAACACTTCTCTTAACACACAGATGATCAAGTAAGAAGTTGAGCGGATGAGCATTCCTCTCCCCCCCCCCCCCCCCCCCCCTCTCTCTCTCTCTCTCTCTCTCTGTATAAAAGCAGAAGAAGACAGAAACGCGCAACCTTATGTCAAAGTGCATGCCAAAATTACCAACGGACGAGTTTCTTAATTGTGGTGGTAACGGGCCAGGCCCAACCCGGGTTTGGACTGACCTTGAACTTATTAGCTTCACCCGTGGGCTACACTTAGACATGATACATTTTTCCAGGGAGCATGGGCTCAAGTCACTTTAGCCTGTACGACCCTAACTTCATGTGCACCTGTGTTCTATCTTAGAAGTATGCCATTTCAATACTCAGTTTAGGCAACAGATGCAACTTATTTGCATAGTTCAGAAACATGGCCCAATGCTTTTTACAATTACTCACTTTTACTCTATTTTTAAAACAACTCACTTCTAAAGTGAGGCGGGACTCAGTTCCATCAAATTGACTGAGCGAGTTGCATTGAGTTGAGACCAAGTCACTCTCTATTTTAAGGGTAATTAAGCTCGAAATCTGTGGAATCGAGTTGAGTAGACCAAGTTTTGGGTTTGAGTCACCAATTTTAAGAACTATACCTGCATGTAAGCCATTCGGTTCATTTTTCTAAATGTCCACTTCCTTAGTGCATGTGTGGCCCACTTGATCAATGGTTGGATTAGAAACATTAAAGTAGGAAATAGCAATTTGACTAATTTTTTGAGCTGTGTCGTGTCATGATGAGCTGGGCCTAACCAAATTTGGCCCATTGCCACAGCCAGTACTAAGAAGTCTCAAGCACAGCTAGCTTGAACAATAAGTCAACGTCCATCTAATTGCATATGTCATGCATGACATCCAAAAGGCTGGCTCCACTGTAAAGAACAACACCTTGTGAAAAAATCAGGTTTAACCATTCAACAGGTGGAAAACAGCGTAGAAAAAATTCGCAACGATCAGTCTGATCCAGAGTACATTTTGTGGCTCACTTTATCATTGGATGGTCTTGATTTGTGCCAGGTATCTTCTTGGTGGGGCAATATTTAGGATGGTTTGATGTCGCTCACACATGACTTCTGGTTAAATTATGTTCGAGTTGGATGATAACTTATCATCCGACTGGTTGCTTGTGTGACTGGGCTTGGAAATTTTTATGTGAAAGGAATATCCACATTCAATGCATTGCATGAAGTCTTTGTATCAACATGTGTTAACATGTTACGTGTAAAGGTGAGTAGCGTTTCAAAGAAAAAGAAAAAGAAAAAAGCTGAGTAGCATTTGAAATCATCCGGCAAGCATTGGGATTGGCTATTTGGGACTTGGGTCCCGAGAGTACACAAATAGCAAGTTTGTGATGTTAGGGAGCGGATTAGGTGCGGCTCTGACCGTTGGGCCCACCTTGAAATATGTATCGTATGTCCACGCTGTCCATCCCTTTTCCATCTCATTTTAGGGTATGAGCCCAAAAATGAAGCAGATCCAAACCTAAGGTAGGCCACACCATGAAACAATGGTGTTGAAACGCCAACCATTAAACACTTCCTAAGGCTCCCCAATGCTCATCATAATGTTTATTTCCCACAACCTGTTAATAAGGCTATACAAACTTGAGTGAAGACATAAAATAATTTAGCTTGATTCAAATTTTTTGTGGCTCACGATAAGTTTTGCAAAGCTTGTAAGCGCTGTCAAAAATTGAGAGTATTGTCATGTCGAGATATGATGTCTTTGAATCTCATTCTCTCGATTTCATGGGGTCATTCCCCCAATCCTTCAGAAGTTTATATATTTTGCTAGCAGTAGACTATGTCACGAAGTGGGTCGAAGCGATCCTGTGCCGGAACAATTACCATCAACTGATCATTAAATTCTTAAAAGAAAACATCATTTTCCGGTTCAGAATACCTCGAGCCATCATTAGTGATGGAGGTTCACATTTCTGTAATAGGCTATTTATAAACTTAATGAAGAAATACGACATCTCTCATAAGGTGAGCACTCCATACCACCAGCAGACAAATGGGCAAGCTGAAATTTTCAATAGAAAAATTAAACATATTCTGGAGAAAATAGTTAACCCTGATCGCAAAGATAGGTCAATTCGCTTGACTGATGCTTTATGGGCCTACTGTACTACCTCCAAGACACCTATTTGAATGTCTCCTTTTAAACTTGTCTATGGGAAAACTTGTCACTTGTCTGTGGAGTTGGAACATAGAGCCTACTATGCTATTAAAAATCTGAACTTTAACCTGGATAATGTATGCTCGCTGCATAAATTTCAATTAAATGAACTCGAGAAAATTCGGAATGACATATATAAGAACTCGAGAATTTACAAGGACAAGTGAAGGTGTTCCATGACAAGAACATCCTTTGAAAATCATTTTTAACTGGTCAAAAAGTCTTTTTGTACAATTATCTGTTATATATTTTTTTGGGTAAACTCCGATCTCGTTAGACTGACCCTTTACTGTTGCTAACGTCTATCCTCATAGGGCCATTGAGATAAAGAATTCAATGAATGACATTGTTTTCAAATTAAGTGAATGGAATTTGATTCAGATAACATGTCCATACCTCTAATTGATTCCATTTACCAGGATTGACCTCCTAGTCTGATGGAGGTGTAGTTAGATTTATTGCTTTCATAAATTTTAGGATTATGATAGTTTGCTTTCTATTTGTTTAGTCATTGTGCTAACCTGTCTTCATGTTAAGATCCTTGGTAAAGCCTCAAAATTCATTCTTCAGGTACTACCTTTCCATTACTTTTTCTTTTATTTTCGTTGCCTCTTTTGCATTACATACTTATTTCCTTTACATTGAGGATCATGTAGATTTCAGGTTGAGAAGTATGGATTAGGTAAACTAATTAGTGATTTTTTAGTTTTGAGCAAAAAAATTGATTTTTTTTTTTTTTAATTTTTTAATTCAGTGTTTCAAGTTGAAATCTATTTAGAAAATGATAATTTATGCACTTAAGAATGTTTTAGGTATGATGAGATAGAGATTGAATTTTGAATTGTTAGAGTTTGATCAACTAAGTAATCTATCACCTACAGTTCTTATACTCAATTGATTAAGAGGAAGTTTGAATATCATGTTAATTTAAGTCACAAAACACTTCAAATTCTTTTCCATGAGTTGTGCTAAAATTTATGATTGTTAGCATGAGAATCATTGATAGATGTTGAGAATTGAGTCTGAGGAATTTTATCCACCTTAAAAAGATGAAAAGAACCAGTTAAAAAATAGAAGATCGACAAAAAAGTCATGAATGGTGAAAAGACTAGACTGAAAAAGAATGAAAAAGAATGTATAGTCTTTAAAAAAAATGAATGGAAAAATATTGTCGATATAAAATTAAAAACTGAAAAAAGAAGAAAAGGGGGACAAGCTCGGAATCAGTACTTAATTTTTCAACTAATATTAATATATTGAGCTTGATTAATATTATGAAATGATAGTATTCTTAAGAGAAGTAAGTTGATTTTCATTAAGCACATTGAAAAACTTGATATATGAACTTATGCTCTGATTTAATCAATAAAGAACCTATTTAATTGATTACTTATATGATTCAGCTCCATGTTTTCAAAATCCCACTTTTTTACCTTAATTCTACTCATTCATACTCGATTGCACAAAGGATTAATTTTTGAAAAAGAATTTGAACATTGAGAAGTGAGAGGTACTTCACGCATGTTTTGCTCGGGAGTAGCAAAATGCTGGTTGGGGAGTGTGTTGAGTATTAAATATTGCATCTTTTTCTCCATTTATATCTTGATTTTATGAACATGATAATACTTAATGGTATTTTTTATACATGCTTGTGTTATAAGGTGAGTTTAAGAGCTTGATTTGAAAAAAATGTTAAAAGAATGGATTTGATGCTCAAGAATCACCAAGGCAAAGAATGGATCTTTGGAGGCTAAGATTGAAGATTTCAAGACCTTAAGATTCAAGAAAACCAAGTGGAGAAAGAAGGAAGTGCAGAAATTCACAGAATCTGAGCTTATATGACATCGAAGCCAGTCTTACATGACATCGAAGAAATACAGAAAAATTGAGTTTGGTTGCTGAACAAATTGGATAGTCTTCAATGACATCAAACACTGTTAGATAACATCAAAGAATTACAGAAAAATTAAGTTTAGTTACTGGAGAAATTGGATATATTCTTCGATGACATCAAAGGTTGTTCGATGACATCGAAGAATTACCCAAAATTTTTGTGGAGTGCATAAATTTGAGGCGGTATTACAAATCTATGCAGACAAGGCTATAAATATGGGTTTCCTAAGGACTTATAAGGATATCTAGGGTTTCAAGGAACAGAGCCAAGGGGTGGAGGAGCTTCCCAAGAGTTTTTTTTCTTTTCTTTCCTATTTTTAATGCTTTCTTTTATAGTTTTAGATCTAATCATGTCAATGGTTAGATAAACCTCTTAGCTAGGGCTAAGAGGAGAAGCTTATAGCGTGTTGGAATGATTTTCTTACTTCAATTCTTATTCTCGTTGAATTTCTTTAATTCTAATTTAATATTAAAGGAATATTTTTAATTTTCTATGATTTATTGTGATTCAAATTATAATAGATGTCGTGATAGCTTTGGATATCTTCTTTTCCTGTTTTGAAATTATGAGATGGATAAATCCTGTTGTTCACCGTCACCTCCTAGGCATGGTAGGGTGATGGAATCCCTTCTAATCCTCACAATCATCCTCCATTGAGAATTAGGTTAATGAAAGTTCAGATTTGATTTAATTATTTTATCTTCCAATTGGATAGGATAAGACTCCAATTCCAATTATGTTCTTTGAATCAAAGTTAGGTAGTATCCTGATAGCTACAAGTGGATCCTTAGCACCCTGGTTCCCACCTTTAAATTCATAAGTTTCAATCAACACTATCTAGAATTATCCCTCTTATTCCATATTTAGATTTAAATCTTCTTCTAGTTCTAGTTTTAATTATTTTCAGAATACGTATAAGAATAGTCCATATGGATTCGACCTTAGTGTTACCGAGATTATTACTACATCGCGACCCTACACTTAGGGTTGTGAACAGTTATGTGAAGCACAACTAGATATAAAATGCCAAATTCCATTAAATCCTCAAAAATTACAAATCTTATGAAGTAGAGATTGCACATTGTGCGGGTGGAAAAGGGTGCTTAAACCCTTTATTTTCCTTCACCAAGGCCCGTACTCAAAATCTATGGTCATAGACCAACCGTGGGAGTTACTTGAGTTAAGAAATTGTGAGTCCTCTACTCCTAAGAGATTCTACGGTTCCTAGTTGACCATAGATTTTAAGCTTTATTTGGCTACTAGTGACTCCAAATCAAATGCATTTCTACACCTGAGTCAATGGCACACTTCACCCACACAAACAAAATCAATACTAAATTCAACAAATTAAGGGCACCACCGCCACCCTCGTGCGCGTGTGGAGGGAGGCGTTCACAAAAGAGTGCTACATAACAACGTTGACCATTCAGATTTTGTGCCTAAGTCACGTGTGCAAAGGTGAGCACTGGTACTCACGTGGGAAGTTGTGCGGGGTGAGCATTCCTCAACCTCTCTATATAAAAGCAGAAGAAGATAGAAACGCACGACCTTATGTCAAAGTGCATGCCAAAAGTTACCAATAGACCTATTGAATCGAGAGGAATTTCTGAGTTTCATAACTATGGTGGTGTAGACACTGAAAATCGGTACCCACGCTGATTTGTATGTTATGTTTTTGGTGGTGGGGATGATTAGGTTGATTCGTGGATATTGGAATCGCCACTAGCCAATTAATCTCAGAATCCCGCAGTCGGCTAGAAGCCACGAAATATGTGAGGTTGGAGAAATCCGAAGACTCTCCTACCTTAGATTGACTCCTGGCATGTGATTAGAGATTCTGGGTAAGGGACCTCAGTTACAAAGAGTGAAGGTGTTAGGTACCCTGTCTGCCCATACGAACATACGGTCTCTACTTAGTGTAGTATGGAAATCTCAAGGGAGGGATGATGTGGTCGAGATAGAACTAGGCACACACGTGCATTTCTCATGCGGCAAGATCTGAGATTTCGGTTAGCCATAGAGCATATGTCCAACGGCGTGTCTAGAGGGCAGATGTGATGATGCTTATGTAAGAAGGTAAGAAAAATAGACTAGATTACTAGAAATTTCTAATGTGACGGAATTTAATATACGGAGTGTCATAGAGCATACGTTCACTAGAGATCTAGAGAAGCGGGGGGGGGGGGGGGGGGGGGGGGGGGGGGGGGGGGGGGAGGGTTGAGAAGGAATAGATGTCATGATGAATGCTTGTATATATAATGAACGGATCTTTGGCTTGATCTTGAATAGGCTAAGACATGAATCGAACCATGACTAATCTAGGCTAGGCTTCTGGGTTGGAAAGAGTGGGAGGAAGGTTAGGGGTTGGCTTAAAAGATCAGAACTTTGAGGGCTTAGAAGCTCATTCACTCTCCTTTACTCTCTCCTTCACTCTCTTTCTCTCTTACTCTCTCTTGGATGAGGAGATGTTGGTTGTGTTGTGTGAAAATGAGAAGAGGAGAGGGCTATTTATAGCCTTCTCCAATGGTCTTATGGTAATGTGGGGTTTAGGAGGGGTAAAAGATGATGTGGCAAGTTGTGAGTGGTTGAGGGGAGATAAACGCCACATGGCGCATTCCCATTAGCTCTTAGGATTGGTAAAATGGTAAATATTAAACCCTAGAGGGGTAAATTTAGAGGAAAGATGACTTTCGGGCTAGGGGACAGTTGTTGCTTGGAGGACACACTCGTTCTGCGAGTGGTGGTAATCAGAGTACCACTAGTGGTAGTTAAACTACTACCACCGGTAGTCCAACTACCGCCCGAACCGGGCTCGGGCCGGGCCCGCATGTGCAGTCCTCGTGTGGTGTACTGGTTTGTCTAGTGGTCCCTTTTTTGGTTCTTTAGCTCGGCTGGGTGTATTTTTAGGCTGTCTTGGATCTAAATGGGTTCTAGATTTGGGGAGGTTCTAATAACTTAGGGTTTCGGGTTTGGATTAGGATTTCGGGTTCTGGTAGGGTTTTGGATTTGGGTTTTATGTTTGGGTAGGGTTTAGGTTTGTTGATCATGGTCCAGATTATCCTTGTCTTTTAAGATGATGGCCTGGGTGGGGTGTCTACAGATGCTCCTCTTTGACTGAGGTTGTGAGCAATCGAAGGTCAAAGCGAGTGGACACCCCACCCTTCTGGTCAGAAAGAAGTGATTTGAATCTGTTGCCTGCTGTTGTATCATTGTTAGCTGATTGTTTGGAAGAGGGATAACTCGCACATATCACGAGGGTTGAGAAAAATATTGTGATTATCCCCTACTCATTCGTCGCGGCTTTATGGGTTATCAATCACAACCCTTTCACGTCAGATTGTTAATAACATTGGAGGGTAATTCTGAAATTAGGGCCTCTGCGCGTTGGTGCGGCTTTACGAGGATTCCTGTACTATTTGGTCTATCGTTCCTTTGCTATATAATCACCCTAGGAGTATTCGTTCTGTTTGATTGGCCTTACGGGGAACTCACTACACCGACTTGGACTCGATCAAATTTTGTGAATATCCTGGACTAAGTATGTGTAGGTAATCTTTTTCCATACAATCTTCTGGTTTTGATACTTTGGTTATAATGGATTGTTGTCACTTTGAGTTTGATTATTCTTTCCAAAGATAAATCCACTCATTTCTACTGTATTCATACGACTGTCCAGATATAGAGATCAGGTCAATCATACATGTATCATGTACGGATTCAATCATCCTCTGGCAAAACCAGGAGAGATAGAATCTTATTTATGTAAGCCCCGTATCCTAGATCGTACCGTTCTGAAGACTTCTGCGGTCTTTCCGGTCGAATTTCGGCAATCTTCGACCCCTAACCGGCATTTGCACGGGACCTTAATTCACACGTCATCAACCCAAGTTCACTCAACCTGAGCCTAGCACCCTAGCGACCATGTTGTCATCGCGGTTCCGATACCGCGACTCGCACGCCGATCTGGTCAACGTTCGGTGCGAGGAAAACTCCGCGTGTGAGAATTCCGAGAGAATCTCTAGACTTGTCACATCAATCTATCAATTAATCAATCTCATCATGTCAAGTACCTGTCAAGTACACATCACCTTTCACCCATCCCCAAGTAACCCCCTAAAGTCAAAAAGTTTCTTACAACCCCATACCTTTCTTACACCAAAAACCACAAAAGTCAAAAAGTCTCTTACACCCATCGCTCACCACATCCATCACTCCATCATTCATCACTCTCTCTCTCTCTCTCCCTTTACAACTCTCTCTCCTTCATTTTCAAAATCACTTTCCCAAGCTAGAGAAAAACCACACGTTCAAACCCCTCCAAGCCTTCTAAGCAACAAGTGTGGCCCACTTCTCCATCCTGTCATCTCTCATCTTAACCATCCAAACTTCATCTCCTCCGTTGGAATCGAAGGTAAGGAGCAAAGAAAGTCAAGGGAGCAAGAAGATCAAGTGGTGGATGCTTTGATAGGGTAGTTTTCATGTTTTTAAGATGGGTCAAGTGAGACCTACTGATCAATGGCATGGATCTCACTTGGGACCCTAAGATGTGGCCGATGGCCCACTTTGATCATGATGATCATTCCATGATGGGGCCAATCTCCATGGACCCCATCATGATGTTTATTTTCTTACACAAATAGGGTCATCTAGACCTTGCATTTCGGTGGAGAAGGAATCTCCACCATTAATCTTTCATTTAATGGGCCCACATGTAATGGGACCCGCTTAATGTATGATTGGATGTATGGAAGGGAGGGCTCATAGTGGCAGAACCCTCCATGCATGTGTGTCCCTCGATCTCTCTCTCTCTCTCCCCATCTTTTTCATGTTATCATGTGATGATTTGGCCATGTGGCCCACCTGGATGGACCCCATCATAAGGCATGTATTTGATCCAAGTCATCTAATGGTGGGGCCCATGTTATAAGCGATGTATCCACACCACCCATCATTTGGTGGCCCACGTGTACAACCCACTTGAAATGCACAACCATCCAGTGTCCCTGGACCCTGGACAATTGAAATGGAAACACGGAAACACAAATATGAGCTTGTTTTAAAGCTTTTCGGGTGGGCCACTCATGCAAGCCCCACCTTGATGTATGGACTTAATCCATGCCGTCCATTCCTTTCCCCACTTTATTTTAGGCTTTGAGCCGAAAAATGAGGTTGATCTGAGTATCTAGTGGGCCATAGTATTAAAAACGGTGATTTTCACCTTTCAAATTTGCTTAAAATTTCCTACGCGCCAAGACATGTCCGATATTGGGCTTGATGGACTTGTCATAGTCTGTAAAGACCAATGGTTGGGGTGGATTTACCTAACGCGGGCCCCATATATGAAAAACTCCCAAAAAAATAGCAGCAGCACCCTGTTGCGTATGGGTGGACGGGCTAGGGACCATGGCCCTACATGTGGGCCCCACCATGATGTATTTTTACATACACACCATTCACAAGGTGGGCCACTCCCAGCAGTGGCCCCCCTCTAAATTTCAGCTCCATCCACAACTCAGGTGGCCCACACTGCAGGAAACACTGGGATTGAACCTCTGCCATTGAAACCCTTTTATGGGCCACAGAAGTTTTGAATCAATATGAAATTTATTTTTCCTCCTCATCCAGGTACCTGTGACTGAATGAACGGTTTAGATGGCAGGCAAATATTATGGTGGGCCACACACGTGGAACCCACCATTGATGTATGTGTTTACCACACCGTCCACGGCTGTGAATGGTGGAACCCACCATAATATCGTTGTTTGATTCACACTGTCCAGCGGACGGTGGAGCCCATGGTAATGCATGTGTTTTATTCACACTGTCTAACGACAGTGGGACCCACCATGATGCGTGTGCTGCATCCAAACTGTCCATCCACTTGGAAAGCTCATTTCATGGCTTGAGCTAAAAGATTGAGTTAGGTCCATAGGTTAGTGGACCCCACCCATGATGCATGTGCTACATCCAAACTATCCATCCATTTTAAAAGCTCATTTTATGGCATGAGTTAAAGAATGAGCCAAATCCATAGTCCAAGTGGACCCCACCTTAGCATGTTATGAGGCCCATCTTGATTTATCTGTGGTAATCCATTGGGGCCCACTTTGATGTGGATGTACAACCCATGTTATGAGGCCCATTCGATGTATTTGTGGCCAGTGGTTGAGGCCCACTTGTATATAAATAAGGCCTATGTTATGAGGCCCATTCGATGTATTTGTGGCCCATGATTGAGGCCCACTTTGATATATATGGCCCATGTTACGAGGCCCATTTTGATGCATTCTAAGGCCCACGGGTTATGGCCCATTGCAATGTACATAAGGCCCATTGGTGCGGTTGATGTGACCCACTTGATTGAATATAAGGCCCATATGAAAAGGCCCATTTGATGTATTTAAGGCCCAATGGGATGTACCTAAGGTCCATTGCAATGTGTGATCTCAACATGGTTTATGTAATGATGTATACGAGGGGCTATGCCTTGGGAGAAATAATGGTTTGACGTCCACATTGTGAGTATAATGTTGGTTAAATGTCCACATTATGACTCTCCCTAGGGCCCATTGATAGGCCTGTACTTGTCGTGTGTAGGCCGTCTAGGCCATCTGCATCGTAAGGATAGTGCATTACTTCATAACATGATTAGTATAGTTCCATGATTCATGATCATACACATCATATGTATGCTTGATATGAGAAGTGACTGATCATAGCATATGCCTTTGGACAGATTATTTAGGGGCTCCTGGATAGGAAGTGTTGCCCTACATGAGCGCACGATACGTGCAGGATTGATGCATAACTGGGTAGTGTGATTCATGCATTCGCATTGTGTGATATGGTACTGTATGCCCTAGCGACATCAGGGTCGTAGCCTCCACAAGCGTATCCTGGTTGGCAGGATTGGAAACTGAAAATCTTGTTCTACTTGGGGTGTTATAGATATCCCTAGGTGAAAGTCCCTAAACCCTTATGGTATCAAGAGGTTGCTCCAACGTCTAGATCGAGTGGGTGCATGAGCGCCAAGTGTCGATTACCAAGAGGCTGTGCTTTCTACTGTGTCATGGTCGGTTGGAAGGGGGTGAAGCCTTACCCGCCCGAGAGTAAGGGACAAAGTTAGGCTGAGTTTGACCAGCTCGAGAAATGAGTCCGCTATCGACGAGTCGAACCCAATATTGGCAGATGGATAGTGAGGTCTCTTCCACTTACCTTATTGCGCACGATGGGGCAGCGATCTAGTTTAGAGTGTACTAGACCCCGGTGATATCTCAGATTTGAGTTGTACTGATATGTGGACTTCGATGAGGATTTGTATGCTTGACTTGTATCTTGCATCGCATAGATTTTTTATGGCCGACATCATTCATGTCTTACATCGCATAGCCTGGGTACGGTTAATGATATTCATGGATTCATCAGCATGTTCCGCATTACTCTGATACTTCATAACTGCTTTACCACCTTGCGCACGCACTTTCACCACCCTCTAAGCTTATTATACGCTTATGCACGACCGTTGCGTGCAGGTGACGTTAGATCGGAGCAGCGCTGAGGCCTAAGCACGTGGCAGATTATTTTGGAGCTTTTGGTCTATCATCATTGTATTTCCCTTTATGCTCAATATACTTCTAAAGTTTTTTTATCATAGTGGAAATGTAATGGAGTTTTTAGTTATTGTTTATGGGTTATGCCTTTAGTTATGCTTATTACGAATCAAACTGAAAGGTACTGAGAGCCGAGAATGGGGTTCTACGGGGGCTATCTGCGCCAGATTCGGTGATCGAGAATTTTATGAGCCCAATTTTTGAGTTCGGGGCCTGACAGAAGTTGGTATCAAAGCATAACTTGGGGATAATTGAGAACAATATTATATGTCTACTATGAGTTTAGAATGAATAAGTTCTGAAGTTTGGATAGCTTAGCGATCTTCCGTTATAGGCCCTTAACGTGCGTGCCTTCGAGAGCTTTCAAGTTGATAGACGCCTTCTCTCTTTCCTGTAGGACATGCCGCCTAGGAGAGTGACCCGATTGATTCTCGCACCATCACCTGAGACTCCCGCACTACCACCTACTATCCCCGCTCACCACCAGAGATTCCTACTGCCCAGCTTATGGATGTATCTCCTCCACCAAAGACCGGTGTGGATCCAACCATATCCGTGAGTGCCTCCCAGTTACAGCAGATGTTGCAGGCTATGACGGCTGCACTTTAGGGATAGGGCAGGCACCCAGTCATTTCACCAGCCTAGGCAGAGCAGGAAAGCACGAGTGCCCTCCTTCGAGAGTTTCAACGGCTTAATCCCCCGAGTTTTCAGGGTGAGCCAGACCCGACAGTAGCTGAGAGCTGAAGCGCCGATGTGGAGAAGATTTTTGATACGATGGGATGTACGACCGAGCGGTGAGTCCGATTAGCAGTATTTGTTCTCCATGGTGAGGCCGAGCATTGGTGGACCTCAATCTCCTAAGCAGCAGGCACCGATTTTATATGGACCTGGGAGAATTTTTTGGATCAGTTTGACTGAGAGTATTTTTCCTGATCACATCCGATGACAACGAGCGTTGGAGTTCGAGGCCTTAGTATAGGGTGATATGACAGTGGCTCAGTATGCGTCTCGCTTTGTAGCGTTGTCTAGATTTGCACCATATTTGGTAGATGATGAGGAGCGGAGAGCTTACCGCTTCGAGGACGACTTACGTTACGGTCTTCGAGGCTGTGTTATTGGGCATGAGCTCCCGACTTTCAAGGGAGTGGTATGAAACGTCTATATTTTTAAGGCTGAGTGGACCGGTTCTCAGTCTGATCGCGGTCAGAGGAGAGACCGGAAGAGGCAGGCTACTTCCAGTGATTCCCAGCAGCGTCGACCACAGTAGAGGCGCACAGATCGCCCAACCTTTTGAGCGCCAGCAGTACCTCCAGTACCACCTCCGAGACAGTTCACCAGCACTTATTTTAGGTGCGGTGCGACGGGACACCATATGTGGAAGTGTCCCAGCCCCCAGCAGTAGCAGAGAGGTCCACAACAGCCTCCACCATAACCATAGCAGAGACCCCCACAGCAACAGTGACAGTGGCCTCCACCACCAAGGCCACCTCAGCAGCAGCAACAACATCAGCATCAGCGTCCGAGGCTGCAGTAGCAGAGGCAGCAGTTTTGACCACCTCAGCGATAGCAGCAACAACAACACGCTCAGAGGGGACAAGCACCTCCCCAGCCGGCTCAGGCTAGGTTCTACGTGGCTCAGCAGGATCCACAGTCATCCGGAGGAGTCGTTGAGAGTATACTTTTAGTCTCTGTATGACTACACATGTGTTGTTTGATTCTGGTGCATCACATTCCTTTATTGTCGAGAGTTTCTGTTGATCGACTGGCTTGTCATTAACCTCTGCTCTTGAGGGCTTGTCAGTATTGACTCCCTTGGGGAAGAATTTAGTGTTAGGCCGACTTTACTCATCTTGCCCTATTCTATTAGGGATACCTTTTTGCCTTCCATTCTGTTTGTATTGCCGATGTCCGAGTTTGATGTCATCCTGGGTATGGATTGGCTTGCCGAGTACTATGTCATATTGGACTGCGCCACGAGGACAGTCACGTTTTGTATATCCGGCGTGCCACAATTCCAGTTCGTTGCATAGCCCAGAGGAGAGTCATTGTCTTATGTGATGTCGTGTGCCATAAAGGAGCCCAAAGCAGTGAGCATCAACTAGTTGCCCGTGGTTTGTGATTTTCTCAATGTGTTTCAGGAGATTCTGGGATTACCGCCTCGTCGACTCACCGAGTTTCAAATTGATCTTGTACTCGATACTGCGCCTATTTCGAAGGCCCCGTATCGTATGACACCATTGGAGTTGCTGGAACTGCAGAAGCAGTTGGACGAGTTGCACGAGTTGGGCTTTATCCGTCCGAGCAGTTACCGTGGAGAGCGTCGGTACTCTTCGTGAAGAAGAAAGATGTTTCGTTAAGGCTCTGCGTAGATTACCGCGAGCTCAATAAAGTCACGATCAAGAACAGGTACCCACTTCAGATGATTGATGATTTGTTTGATCAACTGCAGGTTGCACAGTTCTTTTCAAAGATTGACCTGCATTCCGGTTATCATCAGATTCGGGTCCGAGATGAGGACATTCTGAAGACGGCATTCAGGACGCGTTATGGTCATTTTGAGTTCCAGGTCATGTCCTTCAGGCTGACTAATGCACTTGAGGTCTTCATGCAGTTAATGAACGAGGTCTTCCGCCCATATCTCGATCAGTTTGTTGTAGTCTTCATTAAAGACATTCTGATCTATTCGAGGACCTGTGAGGAGCACAAGCAGCATCTGGAAGTTACGTTACAGACCCTCCGCGCACACCAGCTGTATGCAAAGCTAGAGAAGTGCGAGTCCTGGCAGGAGGAGGTAAAGTTCCTCGGTCACATGGTGATGAGGGAGGGTGTCGCAGTGGACCCCTCGAAGGTCGAGGCAGTGCGTTAGTGGTGTCAGCCCACGAACGCATCCGAGATAAGGAGTTTCCTTGGTTTGGCGGGCTATTACCAGCATTTCATTACAGGCTTCTCCCGTATTACAGCCTCGCTGACCAGGTTAACTTGGAAGGGCGCGGAGTTTATTTGGAGTGACGCCTGCGAGTAAGCATTTTTAGAGTTGAAAGACTGTCTGACGTCCGTTCTTGTCCTCACTCTTACCTCTAGGAGTGACGGATTTATTGTATTTACCGATGCCTCACATATTGGTTTGGGTGCTGTCCTGATGCAGCACGAGAAACCAGTGGCCTTCGCGTCTCGTCAGCTCAAGGTCCATGAGCTGAACTATCCCACGCATGATTTAGAGCTGGCGGCAGTTGTCTTCGCATTGAAGGTGTGGAGGCATTATCTTTATGGGATCAGGTTCGAACTCTTCTCCGACCATATGATCTTGAAGTACGTCTTCTCGCAGTCTGAGTTGAATATGAGGATGAAGCGCTGGATGGAGCTCTTGAAGGCTATGACTTCAATCTTCAGTACCACCCGGGTAAGGCGAACGTGGTGGCAGATGCCCTCAGCCGAAAGCCACGAGGCCTGACGGCGCATATGATGATCCAAGAGTGGAGGATGCTCGAGGATATTACAGAGTATGATTTTGAGTTTGGCTTGCAGTCTTCTATCATGCAGTTATCAAGCCTGTCGATTCAACCCTCTCTTGTTGCAAGGGTGATCGAGGCTTAGTAGGCTGATGAGTCATTGAAGAATTATATGGCTGAGGCTACATCTGAGAGTCAGGCAGATTGGCAGATTGGTGCAGATGGTTGACTTCACCTCAGAGGTCGATTATGTGTCCTAGATATTCCTAAGTTATGCAGAGGTCTTTTGACCGAGGCACATCAATCGTGATTTTCTATCCACCCTGGCTCGATGAAGATGTATCGCGACATGAGGCGACAGTATTTTTGGGTGGGGATGAAGCACCATATCACCAGTTTTGTGGCCGAGTGTGACACGTATTAACCTGTCAAGGCCGATCATCAGAGACCCCCTAGTTTATCGCAGTCATTGAGTGTCCCGATGTGGAAATGTGAGCACATATTGATAGATTTCATTATAGGCTTGCCGAGGACTTAGCGCGATCATGATGCCATTTGGGTTGTTGTGGATCGTTTGATGAAGTTGGCACATTTCCTTGCGATGCGTGTGACTTGTTGTATGGACCGTCTTGTGAGGTTATTTATCGAGGAGGTTGTGAGACTGCATGGCGTTCCAGTCTCAATCGTTTCTGACCGAGATTCGAGGTTCACGTCTCAGTTTTGGGAGAGCTTCTAGAGAGCGATGGGGACTGATTTGTAGCTCAGCACCGTGTACCATCAGTAGACCGATGGCCAGACCGATAGGGTCAACCAGATCCTTGAGGATATGCTTTGGGCCTGCGCGATTGATTTCGAGGGTAGCTGGGATGAGCATCTACGATTGGCTGAGTTCGCATACAACAACAGTTTTCATACGACCATCGACATGGCTCCTTTTGAGGCACTATATGGCAGACCACGCAGATCACCGAGTTATTGGACCGAGGTTGGAGAGCTCCCTCTCCTAGGTCCCAAGCTTGTGCAGGAGACGTCAGAGGCTATTAATATCATCAGGCAGAGGATGCGCATAGCTCAGAGTTGGCAGAAGAGTTTTGCTGAACGTCGGCGTCATCCCTTGAAGTTTGATGTAGGGGACCATGTGTATCTCAAGGTCTCACCCATGAAGGGCGTAGTTCAATTTGAAGCGAAGGGCGAGCTTGCCCCTAGATTCATAGGACCTTTTGGGATCACTAAGCGCGTTGGCACGTGGCCTATCAGCTTGCCTTGCTACCTTACTTGTCTGGCATCCACAATGTTTTTCATGTCTCCATGTTGAGGAAGTGTGGGTCAGACATAGTTCCTGTTATTGATTAGGGGAATTGGAGGTTCATGAGGACATTTCTTACATCGAGCAGCCAGTTCGTATCCTTAATTGGAAGGAGCAGGTCCTCAAGACTAAGGTCATTCCATTGGAGAAGGTTCAGTGGGGTCACCATTATGTTGAGGAGGCTTCTTGGGAGCACGAGGCCGAGATTCGAGAGTGTTATCCCCACCTCTTTGAGGATTGGTTGTATTGTATTTTGCATGCTGTCTCTGATTCTTATGATGATGTTATGTCTCTTCTTCCTCATGAGTTATGCCTACTTCCGATGATCGTGTAAATTTTGAGGATGAAATTTTTTATTTAGGAGGGGAGAGCTGTAAGCCCCATATCCTAGACCGTACCGTTCTGTAGACTTCTGCAGTCTTTCCGGTCGAATTTTGGCAACCTTTGACCCTTAACCGTCATTTGCGGGTGACCTTAATTCACACGCCGTCAAGCCGAGTTGACTCAACCCTAGACTTGTACCCTAGCAACCGAGCTATCGCCGCGGTTCCGATACAGCGACTCGCGCGCCGATCCGATACTTTGACCAGGAGATGTGGGCCAGCGTTCGGTGCAAGGAAAATGCCGCGCGTGCGAATTCCTAGAGAATCTCTACGACTTGTCATATCAATCCATCAATCAATCAATCACATCATGTCAAGTACACATCACCTTTCACCCATCCCCAAGCAACCCCCCAAAGTCAAAAGGTTTTTTACAAGCCCATACCTTTCTTATACCAAAAATCACAAAAGTCAAAAAGTGTTTTACACCCATCGCTCACCACATCCATCACTCTATCACCCATCACACTCTCTCTCCCTTTACAACTCTCTCTCTCCTTCATTATCAAAATCACTTTCCCAAGCTAGAGAAAAATCAAACGTCCAAACCCCTCCAAGCCTTCTAAGCAACAAGTGTGGCCCACTTCTCCACCCTCTCATCTCCCATCTCAACCATCCAAATTCCATCTCCTTCGTTAGAATCGAAGTTAAGGAGCAAAGAAAACCAAGGGAGCAAGAAGATCAAGTAATGGATACTTTGATAGGGTATTTTTCATGTTTTTAAGATGGGTCGAGTGAGACCTACCGATCAAAGGTATGGATCTCACTTAGGACCCTAAGATGCGGCCGATGGCCCACTTTGATCATCATGATCATTCCATGATGGGGCCAATCTCTATGGACCCCATCATGATGTTTATTTTCTTACACAAATAGGGTCATCTAGACCTTACATTTCGGTGGAAGGAATCTCCACCATTGATCTTTCATTTGATGGGCCCACGTCTAATGAGACTCGCTTAATGTATGATTGGATGTATGGAAGGGAGGGCTCATAGTGGCAGAGCCCTCCATGCATGTGTGTCCTTCGATCTCTCTCTCTCTCTCTCTCTCTCTCTCTCTCTCTCCCCATCTTTCATGTTATCATGTGATGATTTGGCCATGTGGCTCACTCGGATGGATCCCAACATAAGGCATGTATTTGATCTAAGTCATCTATTGGTGGGGCCCACGCTATAAGTGATGTATCCACACCACCCATCATTTGGTGGCCCACGTGTACAGCCCACTTGAAATGTACAACCATCCAACGTCCCTAGACGCTGGATGAGTGAAATGGAAACACAAATATGAGCTTGTTTCAAAGCATATTGGGTGGGCCACTCATGCAGGCCCCACCTTGATGTATGGACTTAATCCACACTGTCCATTCCTTTTCCCACTTTATTTTAGGTGTTGAGCCAAAAAATGAGGTTGATCCGAGTATCTGGTGGGCCATAGCATTAAAAATGGTGATTTTTACCTTTCAAATTTGCTTAAAATTTCCTACGCGCCAAGACATGCCCAATATTGGGCTTGATGGACTTGTCATAGTCTGTAGACACCAATGGCTGGGGTGGATTTACCTAACGCGGGCCCCATATATGAAAAACCCCCCAAAAAAATAAAATTTTAATATATAAGGGGTCAGCGCCTGCTGCCCCTGACAACAGTAGCAGCACCCTGCTATGTATGGGCGGACGGGCCAGGGACCACGGCCCTACATGTGAGCCCCACCATGATTTATATTTTACATCCACACCGTTCACAAGGTGGGCCCCCTCCAAATTTCAGCTCCATCCACAGCTCAGGTGGCCCACACTACAGGAAATAATGGGATTGAACCTCTGCCATTGAAACCCTTTTACGGGCCATAGAAGTTTTGAATCAATATGCAACTTATTTTTCCTCCTCATCCAGGTACCTGTGACTGAATGAACGGTTTAGATGGCAGGCAAATATTATGGTGGGCCACACACGTGGAACCCACCATTGATGTATGTGTTCACCACACCGTCCACGGTTGTCAATGGTGGAACCCACCATAATATATCTGTTTGATTCACACTGTCCAGCGGACGGTGGAGCCCATGGTAATGCATGTGTTTTATTCACACTGTCCAACGACAGTGGGACCCACCATGATGCGTGTGCTACATCCAAACCATCCATCCACTTGGAAAGCTCATTTCATGGCTTGAGCTAAAAGAATGAGTTAGGTCCATAGGTCAGTGGACCCAACCCTTGATGCATGTGCTGCATCCAAACTGTCCATCCATTTTAAAAGCTCATTTTATGGCATGAGTTAAAGAATGAGCCAGATCCATAGTCCAAGTTGACCCCACCTTAGCATGTTATGAGGCCCATATTGATTTATCTGTGGTAGTCCATGTAACGCCCGTGAAAAATCCATACTTGGGCTCGAGTACCAACTCGACCCGAAATTGCGTAGAATTCATTCCTTTGGAAAATTTGACTAGGTTAGCTAGTGCAACGTTGGAATAGCTGGGAAATGGTCCCTGATCACTTTAAATACGTTCTACAAGGCCCGAAGCGAGTGGAACTAAGGGTGCTATAATGCTCTAAAGCCTCGGATCAAACTCTAAGCCGGTTTGTTCTCTGGACCACTTTGAATCTTTGTATTGGATCTAGACCGCACGTTGAAAGTCCGATACCTCCTATCTTAGACCGTTAGGACCGTCTAGCTGGGCTTGACACTCATTCCAAAAATCAAGTCAAACCGATGATCACAGGCTATTTCATTGAGCCCGGACCGAAGAGAGTGTGAATAGGGACATAGTTGGAATTTCAAATTCAAATCTGGCACACAAATTTGACGCATCAGTATTAAGCATTCTGACCGTCAGAATACAGCCAAATTACACCCTTGGATCAGGAAAAATATCTATTATATATCACGAGACTTATAGGCCTGATCTTGGTGCGGTGACCGTTAAACTGAAACTGGGCCGCCACGTGCGATCTGGGAACCCAACCAGTCTGAAAACTGGATGTATGCTAGATCTAGTATGCATGAGCTTAAGTCCGACCGCATTTGGCCTGGGGACCTCCAGAAATGCCCTTTTGGACCGAAACGGCCCCGATTTGGTTAGGCACCAAGTAAACATTGTTCCCAAGCCTATTTTGGGAATGTTTTAGGCTATAAAAGGGGTTGAAACCCCCACTCCTCTCTCCCATCCGAATTTGAGAGAAGCCCTAGCTTGGGAGAGAGAAAAAGAGTGAGAGATTGTGAGAGAGTGGGAGAGTTCTTCCCGCCACTTGTGCTACGTGTTGCACATGCTTAAGCAACACTCCTCTACCGCTTTCCCGGCGATTCCACCGCAATCCTAGGTAAGTAAAAACCCTAAATAGATGTTGATTTGAGTTTTTCTTGTTTCCATAGCGATGTAGCTTATGGATCTTATGTATTAGGCTCCTTACTCGCCGTAGACGAAACATATACACTCCGCTTCAATTCCCGAGTCTACAAGACACTAGGTGAGGATTTTAGACGCTTTGATTGACGGTTCCCAACGCTTTCAATGTCGTTTAATAGTAGATTCTTGACGGCATCGCCGTTTGACATGTACAAAATGCTCTCCGTTTCCCGTTTCGTAAGCTAACGAAGAATATGAGATTTAGGGCATTTTAGTCATTTGTAGGAAGTACTGTTTGCATTCATATTTTGCTGATGTGATTGACATGGTTTGTTGTCGCATTAGGAAGTTAGGAATGCGTGCATAATTAGTTTGGCGAAGAGATTCGCCTAGTTGCACACTTTGGGTCGACATGCTATATGTAGACCTAAGTGTGTAGTGCATGTGTTTGTATAAATGCTTGTATTAGTATGTATTGAATTAAATGATGTTATTTGATACTTTGTGATTGATTTTTCAATTATTATGCCGACCTAAATGATTTTCTACATGTTGACAAAATGCATGATTTCATTACATGCATGGAATGTATGTGCTTGAGGATTTGCTTAAGTTGAATATGCATGGGAAGTATGCCTTGAAGATTTGCTTAAGTTGAATGCTATAACATGTGCTAACATGCTCACATGATGTATTTCAATTCCAATACCTTCTTATAGTGTTAATGTAATTCCATAGATGTGTGGGACTTGACTTAGTCCAGGCAGTCGGTAACCGAGCGAATTCGTGGCTGACTGGTCATAGCCACGAACGACGCGTCGATGAATGTGATTCGTGTTGAGAGTTGGCGGCAGTGGTTAGGCCACGCGAAGTGTTTTACGCACTTCATGTCGTTCAATTCGAGATGCGATCGCGCTAGTCGAGCCCGTCAAGTAACCCGACTGGCCGATGTTTGTTCACCTTGTATGAATCATAACTGCTTGAACCTAGGGTACTGAACTTACCATTGTAAACCCTATTAACCGTGGTACCTTGATCCACGAAGACTCATGAGCCGGGCATGGTGGTATGGGACACCGTGGTCGAGCTGTCGGCCTACGCTGGGGCCACAAACCTCCCCGTAGTGACCAGTGAGCACCTTGACTCGTGAGCAGATTATGGTGGTATGGGACACTATATTCTAGCTGTCGGCCTACACTGATCAGGCGACGAGCCCTTTGTAGTGACCGCGAGCGTATTCTGAGTTCACGGGAGGCGACGACCCTTCCGTGCAGTAGAGTACAGTAGGCCTGTATTGATAAGGTGATGGGGGAGCGGTGCAACGAGTGCGAGCAACAGCCCTGGCAGCCCTTGCAGTGACCTACGAAATGTACATCGTATGAGATTACTAGGAGTGACGACCCTAGACAGGATCCGTGTTGGGATTGATACAAGGGAGGTACCTTAGTTTCCCAATCCTGCTGTTTGAATGGACTAATAACAACTTGGTAATCATATCACCATAGCATTGCATGTGCCTGGAAGATGTGGAGCACTCTAGGGAGTGTGGCATGCCGCGGTCGTAAGATGTTGCCGTATGAGGGTGATCGTCGGTGAGGGCATACATCACGTCATATCATCTTGCATTAACAACAGTATTAGGACTTGTCTGATTTACTGCTTTACTATTATCGCGTGATTAAATTGTGAACATGCTAATCTTTGCTCTATGATTCCACTGAGTTGATCACTCATTCCCATGTTACGGGATGGTGTTTGCAACACCCACCAGACCCTGTTGTAGTTGCAGGTGACGACGAGATCCAGGAGGTGGAGCTAGATGATGACGAGGACCAGGATGAGTTCTCGTATATGCAGTATCATGACGGCTTCCCGTAGGCGACCTGGATCGAGGGGACATCAGTGGGACTTTTCTTTTTGAACATTATTCTTTTGTTATGTACATGTATATGAGACTCAGAGATGTAGTCATACTTTGGAGACAGTTGAGATTACTTTGTTTTTCCATACAGTGATATATATCTTGTTTAGTCTTCCGCTTGCTTTTATCACTGGATCTGAAGTATGAATTGCAGTTTTGGTATACTTTTACTCATGTGAATGCTTTAAATCAGACAACATCGAATCATAACCATTTTTGTTGCATAAGTGACGGTCTGGAACTCGGGAGTTGAGTTTATACACGACCCCCGATTTTCAGGGTGTTACAAGTTGGTATCAGAGCATGAATGAGAGTATACTGGGCCTGGGTTATGGTCTTGCGACGTACGCTGTCGCTTCCTTTGACTTAGGTGGGTGCGAGAAGGGTCTAGAAACACTTCTAGGATCACAGATTCGTCGATAGGCGAAGTCTGTAAGGATCGATCGCAAGATCGAGTCTGTAACGCACCTCGGGTCGCGTAAAGCGACCCGAATCACTTCTAAGCTATAGGAAGTCGGGTGGAGACGTCCTATGGGCGGTTTTGAACCGCAAAAGTAAATCTTTGGGCCGTGGGATGACCACGACTCCAGTAATCAATCGCCAGGGTTTAAAAACCCCGTTTCACCAAAAATCTTCAAAATTCCTTCTCTAAACACCTCAACTTTCAGTTCTTTCTTATCCATTTCATATTAGGCATCAAACCTAATGTAAAAATAACACAAATTAGCACATTCACCAAATTTTACAGTGAATAGTAAAATTTCATGAAAAATGGCCATAAGGCCATTCTAACTTCACTTTCTTTAGCAACTAAGGAGTTAGAAAGATGTACTGGATCCTTCTACCCCAAATGCATATGCTGCATCATATGGTTTGGTATTCGGGATTGTGATGTGGACCCGAAAAGCCCCGAACACATGTTTGGGCTCATAGGGACCAAAATATAATGAACCAAGGGGTGGGACCAACTTTTTTGGGGCCCTGGGACCATGGGGGACCAGACCCATGGGGTCCCGCTGGCCAACCTGAAGGTTGGCCGGCGATGCCATCGCCGGCCGGGCGATGCATCGCCGGCCGGCCACCTCCGATGGTGCTGCCCTTTGGGCGCACCCACTTAAATACCTCCCCCATCACTACTAGCTACCTCCCATCCCACGAAAACCCCTAAAACACCCCTCTCCTTCACAAACAGCCCCCTTGCATACCCTAGATTTGATTTTCAGCACTCCATTCCAAACCCCGGCGACCCAAACCCTTCCTAAACCCTTCCTTGGCCAAAACCAACCACCACCCATTGATTATTGGGTGTTGGCAGCCCCTTTCCTTGAAGATTTTCCCATTTGGAGCTCCAAAATCCCCCAAATAGTGCTGAAATCGTGAGCAGCTCCATTCCATCTTTTTGTTCTTATTTTTCCCTGAAAGTATAGCCTTGGGAAGCTTGAAGCATCCCTCTACGACGCCTAGATTTCCTTTTGTCAGATTGGGCAGCCATTTCTCCACATTTTGGGCGTTTTCCATGGCTTTCGTGGAAGCTATTTTGGGTCTTTTGTCGCTCTCATCCATCCTGTCTTTGATGGGTAAGAGGAAAACTGCAACAGACGAGGCTGGGCCGAGCCGCCCTGCTCGATTGAGAAGACCGCGGGGTGGTGCCGCAAGTTCAAGCGCCGCCGCAGGTCCAGCTGCAGTCCTGGAGTGCCGTACAAAGCGGGATTTGGATCCCCATGCACATCTTGGACGAACCATTCTATCAGAGATGCCTCATGGTGAATACACTGATCGTAGAGTATTATTTGAGGCGGACGTAGATGGACGGTTGTTCGGCGAATATCTGTTGTTCGAACGCATTGAAGCTGCGCACTGGGGACCGATCTTTGAAGTTCGCGCTCGTGCTAATGTGAGCACCGTTCGTGCCTTCTATGCTAGCATCCAGAATCCCACCTTGGAGCCCTTGCAGTTCAAAATCCCTTTTGGTAGAGATCGGATGGCTACGATCGACGTCCGGTTGGTTGCGCGACTTCTCAACGTGCCTCTAGGTGATGTACATCCAAGTGAGAAGAATTTGAGGACTAGACGTGAACGGGATCGCCGCACCAGGTTTCTGTGCGGTAAGTTGGTTCCATGGTAGCCTAATAATAGCCTCAAGGCGACGTACATGTCTGAAGATTTGCGTCTGCTGCATCACATCTGCACGTTCAATGTTTATCCTAGGTCTACGAACCGCATTGAATGTACACGTCTTATGGTCGATTTCTTATTTCTGGTGGCCCAGGGAGAGAACGAATGTATGGCCACTTTCATCTTACGGCAGATAGTTCTCATAGCCAGGTCGAGAAGAACATCCGAATCCCTTCCCTTTGGCCGACTCATTTGCAAGATTGCGCTTGAGTTTGCCTATAGACTTGGACCCGAGTTGCCGGTATCGATTCACACCATCGATGAGTCGACAATGGTTAAGATGAAGATCGGGTCGCAATACCGTGAAAATCAACTTGAAAGGGATAGTGGGGACGACTTTGATGAAGAGGAAGATCAAAGCGAAGGAGAACCTAGTGCAGAGGTTCAGGAAGAGACTCAGGAAGAAGCAGAAGAGGAGGCTCAGGATACTGATGAGAGCCCTCCTCCTTCTGCGCAGACTACTATTGACGATCGCATTACTCGGATGGAGGAGAGTCAGATCGCTTTGCGAAGGGAAGTCCAAGAACTTCGAGCAGAGGTCGCTGATGCCAAGGCCGTTACGAAGAAGAAATTTGGCAAGGTGACTCGCACCTTGAAGGCAATCCTGTGCTGTTTACAGGATAAGGGTGCTCCTCCTCCATCGCCAGACTCCGACTAGCGACGCGATCTTTGATGTTGTTATGAGTAGTTAGCCATTTTCTGTTTTATGTGTGTAAAGCCTGTTAGGGCTAGTGTTTTGCTTATGTTGCTGTTGCTTAACTGTCTTAATTTCCATGTCATTCTAGTCATGATGCTTGTAAGGATATATCCCTTGTATTGTGACAATTTTGATTAATTGAAATGCATGGAATGCCTTTGACTCTTTAGTGAATGATTGTGGTGTATTTGAGCAATTGAGACTGACAAGGTTGCGCCCTATTTTGAATATAGGGAATGCCACCTAAGACTACGAGGAGCACGGTTCGGCTTTCGTTGTCTGAGTAGATGGATCAGACTCCCTCTCCGTCTGGCACTCGTCCGGACCCTGCTGTGGGCCCGATTCCTGAGACTGTTCGATCGTCTCAGCCTGCTACTGGTCCTACAGATGGACCACCGCCATTTACACCATCAGTTAGAGAGCCACAGCGCTCATCTACTTCCGCACCTCATCCGCCACAGCCTGCTCCGCCACCTGATAGATTCGAGCAGATGATGGCTATGATGCTACAACAGCCGCAGTTATTGACTACCATAGTCGGGACGTTAGCCCAGGGTGGGGGTACGACTGCATCTACTCCGCCTGCACCACCTGTGCATCCAGCTGAGGATGCCTATGCTTACGCCCAGGATGAGGGCATAGCACTTCCTGCGCAGCCTGCTTTCCCTGCGGGGAACCCTGCCGACACACGGGGCCTTCTGGAGCGATTTCAGCGCTTGCGGCCTCCTACTTTCACGGGTTCTCACAGACCCGAGGAGGCTGAGTTTTGGCTCGACCGAGTGTCGAAGATTCTGCGCATGTTGCACTGTACTGAGGCAGAGCAGGTAGAGCTGGCTACCTTCCAGTTTGAGAGAGAGGCCAGTATGTGGTGGGATAGTGTATTGCGGACTGTTACCGCAGACTTCGTATGGACATGGGCAGCATTCGAGTTTCGCTTCCATGAGAAGTATTATCCTCAGACCTACAGGCACGAGAGGGAGAATGAGTTTCTCCGTCTCAGGCAGGCAGCGATGACGGTCACCGAGTATGAGCATCGGTTCACAGAGTTGGGCAGGTACGTCCCGACGATTCTAGCTGATGAGCAGATGCGCATACGGCGCTTTTTGGAGGGCTTGCGACCGGATATTCGGTCGAAGATGTGCTGCATCAGTTTCTCCTCCTATGCGGAGTTAGTTCACATGTCCATGCGGGCAGAGCAGGACGTGGATCGACTTGCGCGATCACGAGGCCCGACTACTTCCAGGCCGCGACCGGAGTTGCCAGATAGGCCCTTCGCGGGCAAGAGGCCTCGCATTGATCCTCCTACCAGGACCACGGCGCCAGTAGGACCGTTTCGGCGTCCTGATTTATCATGCACATACTGTGGGAGGACGGGCCACCTAGCGCAGAGTTGCTTTTCGAGGATGCGGGACAGTGGGTTCTCGCCGCCGCAGAAGATTGATCGTGTACGTCCACAGGCGATATCAGCACCGCCTATACGGTCAGCTCCTGCGCAGTCCTCTTTCAGACCCACAGTATCGCAGATTCGACAGCCCCCACGACCCTTGACACAGCGGCCGAACAGGCCACAGCAGGCTCGAGTTCATGCACTGACCGCTGAGGCATCTACGACGCCGACTTTCCAGCATTCAGCCTTCGAGGTCACGGGCCATATCGGAGGTACTCCCGTTCTTGTCATGGTGGACACTGGTTCCACGATTTCCTTGATATCGCGTGCCGTAGTCAGACGTCTTGGGTTACAGACTATCACTATGGATAGCGTGCGAGTCCTTGCAGCTCATGGAGATTATTCGGATGTCACCCAGATGTGTGAGGGTTGTTTAGTTGATCTGGGAGGCAGGACGATGACTCTTGATCTGGTCGTCGATCCCTCGCTCGTATATCTCGACGTCATTCTTGGCATGGACTGGTTGACTGCAGCGAGAGCCGAGATTGACTGCGAGGCTCGTGTGGTGACGGTGTACGAGCCTGAGGGCACGCCTTTCACATTTTCAGTGCGGGTAAATCTTCCTTTCCGCATTCTTAGCTACGCCACTCTATTGCGCGACGCTGGTGCCCAGGTACTCGAGCAGACACCAGTTGTATCTGAGTTCGGGAATCTGTTCAGGAAGATCCCTGGTTTGCCACCCAGACGTGAGATCGATTTCACTATCGATCTGATTCCTGGTTCTACACCCGTCTCACTGCCGACGTATCGCATGACACCATGTGAGATGGAGGAGTTGAGGACGCAGATTGATGGTCTGTTAGAGCTTGGCCTTATACGGCCTAGCGTATTTCCTTGGGGAGCACCGGTCTTGTTCGTGAAGAAGAAGGATGGTTCGCTGCGATTGTGTATTGATTATCGCAGGCTGAACCAACTCACAGTGAAGAACAAGTACCCTTTGCCCAGGATCGACGACTTGTTTGATCAGTTGAGAGGAGCGAAGTACTTCTCGAAGATTGATCTTCAGTCAGGATATCATCAGCTGCGCGTCAGAGATGAGGACGTGCAGAAGACAGCGTTCAGGACCAGTTTTGGTCATTACGAGTTCCTTGTGATGTCGTTCGGTCTCACGAACGCACCGGCCGTGTTCATGGATCTGATGAACCGGGTATTGCGGCCTTTCCTCTATCGATTCGTCGTTGTCTTCATCGACGACATTTTGGTATACTCTAGGAGTCGAGAGGAGCATGAGGAGCACTTGCGTTTGGTCCTTGATACGCTCAGACAGCATCAGTTGTTCGCACAGTATAAGAAGTGCGACTTCTGGAAGCAGGAGGTGAAGTTTCTGGGACACGTGGTGTCCAAGGATGGCATGGCAGTTGACCTGTCTAAGGTAGCTGCGGTGCAGGACTGGGAGCAGCCTGGTTCTGTCACTGAGGTGAGGAGTTTCTTGGGTCTCGCTGGCTACTATCGGCGCTTCATTCAGGATTTCTCGAAGATCGCGAGACCCTTATCTCAGTTGACACGGAAGGACGTGAAGTTCGCCTGGAATGATAAGGCGGAGTCAGCTTTTCAGGAGCTGAAGGACAGACTTACGTCCGCCCCTGTGCTAGTATTGCCAGAGCAAGGGGTTAAATACACTATATACACTGACGCGTCTAGCGTTGGTTTGGGTTGTGTCCTTATGCAGAGGGACAGGGTAATTTCGTATGCCTCGAGACAATTAAGGAAGCACGAGGAGAATTACCCTACACACGACCTGGAGTTGGCAGCCGTGATATTCGCACTGAGACTCTGGAGACATTACCTCTACGGAGAGGAGTTCGAGCTCTTTTGCGACCACAAGAGCCTCAAGTACATATTCACACAGCGGGACTTGAATATGAGGCAGCGGCGATGGATGGAGACGCTGAAGGACT
Source organism: Magnolia kwangsiensis (assembly GCA_037074715.1). Lineage (NCBI taxonomy): Eukaryota > Viridiplantae > Streptophyta > Magnoliopsida > Magnoliales > Magnoliaceae > Magnolia > Magnolia kwangsiensis. The sequence goes on along the minus strand of CM073585.1, from coordinate 29,491,434 downwards.
TCAAGTTTGAAGTCTCTTACCATCCTGGGAAGGCGAACCTTGTGGCTGATGCGTTGAGCCGCAAGAAGGCGATAGAGTTTGCGGCTCCGCTGATGGTTGCCGAGTGGGATATGGTTGAGTTTTTGCGAGACTTTGAGCAGAAACTCACCGTAGAGGAGCCATTTGAGTTCATCGCACATGTTCAGGTGCGATCCCCGATCGATGACCGTGTCATCGAGGCGCAGAGGGACGACGCGCATCTTACTGAGCTTCGAGAGCAGGCCAGTGATGATGCTGACGCCGACTGGCGAGTTGGCATGGATGGGGGCTTACGTTACCGTGGCCGCCTATGCGTTCCTGATGTCCCTGACTTGAGACGAGAGATTCTCGAGGCTGCGCATTCTACTAGACTCGCGATGCATCCTGGCAGCACGAAGATGTATCGTGACGTGAAGAGGACGTACTGGTGGGAAGGTATGAAGACCCACATTGCTGAGTTCGTGTCTCGTTGTCTCACTTGTCAGCAGGTGAAGGCAGAGCATCGCCGACCACCTGGACTTTTGCAGCCTATGCCGATTGCAGAGTGGAAGTGGGATTTCATTTCCATGGACTTCATTTCTGGGTTGCCGAAGACGAGGAAGGGGCATGATTCCATTTGGGTGATCGTCGACCGATTGACGAAGTCGGCGCACTTCCTACCGATCAGAGTTACGAACTCTGCAGACGAGCTGGCTAGATTGTATATCCGAGAGATTGTGCGTCTGCATGGAGTTCCGTTGGAGATCGTGTCGGACAGAGACACGCGGTTCACTTCTATTTTCTGGACTCGCATTCAGGAGGCTATGGGTGTGAAGTTGAAGTTCAGTACTGCCTTCCACCCATAGACGGACGGACAGACGGAGCGAGTGAACCAGATCCTGGAGGACATGTTGCGAGCTTGCGCATTGGACTTCAAGGACAGTTGGGATGACTGTCTTGCATATGCGGAGTTTGCGTACAACAATAGCTTCCAGGCGAGTATCGGCATGGCACCTTATGAGGCGCTGTATGGGCGACCTTGTCGCGCACCGCATTGCTGGTTAGAGGTCGGTGAGCGCAGCTTGATCGGCCCAGAGTTGGTGCAGGCGACGTCAGAGAAGATTGATATTATTCGACGTCGGCTTCTTACAGCGCAGAGCAGACAGAAGAGCTACGCCGATACGAGACGGAGACCACTAGAGTTCACAGTCGGGGATCATGTGTTTTTGCGAGTTTCCCCTATGAAGGGAGTCCTTCGGTTCGGGAAGAAGGGGAAGCTGGCACCGCGATACATTGGTCCATTTCAGATCCTCGATCGTGTGGGAGCAGTGGCTTACCGATTGGCTTTACCCACGCCCCTCGCGAGCGTCCACAACGTATTTCATGTTTCTATGCTGAAGAAGTACGTTGCTGATCCTTCTCATATCATCAGATGGGAGCAGGTGCAGTTAGGAGAGGATGTTACTTATATCCTGCGACCGACACGCATCTTAGACCGGAAGGAGCAGGTACTGCGTAGCAAGGTGATTCCCCTTGTGAAGGTACTATGGACGCATCATACTGAGGAGGAGGCTACTTGGGAGACAGAAGCCGAGATCAGAAAGAACTACCCACAGCTTCTCGAGGAGTACGAAAAGGTACAAAATTTCGAGGACGAAATTATTTGTTAAGGGGGGTAGATTGTAACGCCCGTGAAAAATCCATACTTGGGCTCGAGTACCAACTCGACCCGAAATTGCGTAGAATTCATTCCTTTGGAAAATTTGACTAGGTTAGCTAGTGCAACGTTGGAATAGCTGGGAAATGGTCCCTGATCACTTTAAATACGTTCTACAAGGCCCGAAGCGAGTGGAACTAAGGGTGCTATAATGCTCTAAAGCCTCGGATCAAACTCTAAGCCGGTTTGTTCTCTGGACCACTTTGAATCTTTGTATTGGATCTAGACCGCACGTTGAAAGTCCGATACCTCCTATCTTAGACCGTTAGGACCGTATAGCTGGGCTTGACACTCATTCCAAAAATCAAGTCAAACCGATGATCACAGGCTATTTCATTGAGCCCGGACCGAAGAGAGTGTGAATAGGGACATAGTTGGAATTTCAAATTCAAATCTGGCACACAAATTTGACGCATCAGTATTAAGCATTCTGACCGTCAGAATACAGCCAAATTACACCCTTGGATCAGGAAAAATATCTATTATATATCACGAGACTTATAGGCCTGATCTTGGTGCGGTGACCATTAAACTGAAACTGGGCCGCCACGTGCGATCTGGGAACCCAACCGGTCTGAAAACTGGATGTATGCTAGATCTAGTATGCATGAGCTTAAGTCCGACCGCATTTGGCCTGGGGACCTCCAGAAATGCCCTTTTGGACCGAAACGGCCCCGATTTGGTTAGGCACCAAGTAAACATTGTTCCCAAGCCTATTTTGGGAATGTTTTAGGCTATAAAAGGGGTTGAAACCCCCACTCCTCTCTCCCATCCGAATTTGAGAGAAGCCCTAGCTTGGGAGAGAGAAAAAGAGTGAGAGATTGTGAGAGAGTGGGAGAGTTCTTCCCGCCACTTGTGCTACGTGTTGTACATGCTTAAGCAACACTCCTCTACCGCTTTCCCGGCGATTCCACTGCAATCCTAGGTAAGTAAAAACCCTAAATAGATGTTGATTTGAGTTTTTCTTGTTTCCATAGCGATGTAGCTTATGGATCTTATGTATTAGGCTCCTTACTCGCCGTAGACGAAACATATACACTCCGCTTCAATTCCCGAGTCTACAAGACACTAGGTGAGGATTTTAGACGCTTTGATTGACGGTTCCCAACGCTTTCAATGTCGTTTAATAGTAGATTCTTGACGGCATCGCCGTTTGACATGTACAAAATGCTCTCCGTTTCCCGTTTCGTAAGCTAACGAAGAATATGAGATTTAGGGCATTTTAGTCATTTGTAGGAAGTACTGTTTGCATTCATATTTTGCTGATGTGATTGACATGGTTTGTTGTCGCATTAGGAAGTTAGGAATGCGTGCATAATTAGTTTGGCGAAGAGATTCGCCTAGTTGCACACTTTGGGTCGACATGCTATATGTAGACCTAAGTGTGTAGTGCATGTGTTTGTATAAATGCTTGTATTAGTATGTATTGAATTAAATGATGTTATTTGATACTTTGTGATTGATTTTTCAATTATTATGCCGACCTAAATGATTTTCTACATGTTGACAAAATGCATGATTTCATTACATGCATGGAATGTATGTGCTTGAGGATTTGCTTAAGTTGAATATGCATGGGAAGTATGCCTTGAAGATTTGCTTAAGTTGAATGCTATAACATGTGCTAACATGCTCACATGATGTATTTCAATTCCAATACCTTCTTATAGTGTTAATGTAATTCCATAGATGTGTGGGACTTGACTTAGTCCAGGCAGTCGGTAACCGAGCGAATTCGTGGCTGACTGGTCATAGCCACGAACGACGCGTCGATGAATGTGATTCGTGTTGAGAGTTGGCGGCAGTGGTTAGGCCACGCGAAGTGTTTTACGCACTTCATGTCGTTCAATTCGAGATGCGATCGCGCTAGTCGAGCCCGTCAAGTAACCCGACTGGCCGATGTTTGTTCACCTTGTATGAATCATAACTGCTTGAACCTAGGGTACTGAACTTACCATTGTAAACCCTATTAACCGTGGTACCTTGATCCACGAAGACTCATGAGCCGGGCATGGTGGTATGGGACACCGTGGTCGAGCTGTCGGCCTACGCTGGGGCCACAAACCTCCCCGTAGTGACCAGTGAGCACCTTGACTCGTGAGCAGATTATGGTGGTATGGGACACTATATTCTAGCTGTCGGCCTACACTGATCAGGCGACGAGCCCTTTGTAGTGACCGCGAGCGTATTCTGAGTTCACGGGAGGCGACGACCCTTCCGTGCAGTAGAGTACAGTAGGCCTGTATTGATAAGGTGATGGGGGAGCGGTGCAACGAGTGCGAGCAACAGCCCTGGCAGCCCTTGCAGTGACCTACGAAATGTACATCGTATGAGATTACTAGGAGTGACGACCCTAGACAGGATCCGTGTTGGGATTGATACAAGGGAGGTACCTTAGTTTCCCAATCCTGCTGTTTGAATGGACTAATAACAACTTGGTAATCATATCACCATAGCATTGCATGTGCCTGGAAGATGTGGAGCACTCTAGGGAGTGTGGCATGCCGCGGTCGTAAGATGTTGCCGTATGAGGGTGATCGTCGGTGAGGGCATACATCACGTCATATCATCTTGCATTAACAACAGTATTAGGACTTGTCTGATTTACTGCTTTACTATTATCGCGTGATTGAATTGTGAACATGCTAATCTTTGCTCTATGATTCCACTGAGTTGATCACTCATTCCCACGTTACGGGATGGTGTTTGCAACACCCACCAGACCCTGTTGTAGTTGCAGGTGACGACGAGATCCAGGAGGTGGAGCTAGATGATGACGAGGACCAGGATGAGTTCTCGTATATGCAGTATCATGACGGCTTCCCGTAGGCGACCTGGATCGAGGGGACATCAGTGGGACTTTTCTTTTTGAACATTATTCTTTTGTTATGTACATGTATATGAGACTCAGAGATGTAGTCATACTTTGGAGACAGTTGAGATTACTTTGTTTTTCCATACAGTGATATATATCTTGTTTAGTCTTCCGCTTGCTTTTATCACTGGATCTGAAGTATGAATTGCAGTTTTGGTATACTTTTACTCATGTGAATGCTTTAAATCAGACAACATCGAATCATAACCATTTTTGTTGCATAAGTGACGGTTTGGAACTCGGGAGTTGAGTTTATACACGACCCCCGATTTTCAGGGTGTTACAGTCCATTGGGGCCCACTTTGACGTGGATGTAAGGCCCATGTTATGAGGCCCATTCGATGTATTTGTGGCCCATGATTGGGGCCCACTTTGATATATATGGCCCATGTTACGAGGCCCATTTTGATGCATTCTAAGGCCCACGGGTTATGGCCCATTGCAATGTACATAAGGCCCATTGGTGCGGCCCATTGATGTGGCCCACTTGATGAATATAAGGCCCATATGATATGGCCCATTTAATGTATTTAAGGCCCAATGGGATGTACCTAAGGTCCATTGCAACGTGTGATCCCAATATGGTTTATGTAATGATGTCTACGACGGGCTATGCCTTAGGAGCAATGATGGTTTGACGTCCACATTGCGAGTATCATGTTAGTTAAATGTTCACATTACGACTCTCCCTAGGGCCCATTGATAGGCTAGTACTTGTTGTGTGTAGGCTATTTAGGTCATCTGCATTTTAAGGATAGTGCATTACTTCATAACGTGATTAATATAGTTCCATGATTCATGATCATACGCATTATATGTATGCTTGATATGAAAAGTGACTGATCATAGCATATGCCTTCGGACAGATTGTTTAGGGGCTCCCGGATAGGTGGTGTTGCCCTATATAAGCGCACGATATATGTAGGATTGCTGCATAACTGGGTAGTGTGATTCATGCATTCGCATTGTGTGATATGGTAATGTACGCCCTAGTGACATTAGGGTCGTAGCCTCCACAGGCGTATCATGGTGGCAGGATTGGATACTGAAAATCTTGTTCTACTGGGGTGTTATAAATATCCCTAGGTGAAAGTCCCTAAACCCTTATGGTACCAAGAGGTTGCTCCAACGTCTAGACCGAGTGGGTGCATGAGCGCCGAGTGTCGATTACCAGGAGGCTGTGCTTTTCACTGTGTTATGGTCAGTTGGAAGGGGGTGTGGCCTTACCCACCTGAGAGTAGGGGCAAAGTTAGGCTGAGTTTGACCAGCTCGAGGAATGGGTCCGCTATCTACGGGTCAAGCCCGATATTGGTAGACAGATAGTGAGGTCTCTTCCACTTATCTTATTACGCGCGATGGGGCGGCGATCTGGTTTAAAGTGTACTAGACCCCAGTGATATCCTAGATTTGAGCTATATTGATATGTGGACTTAGATGAGGATTTGTATGCTTGACTTGCATCTTGCAACACATAGCCTTGGTATGGCCGACATCATTCATGTCTTGCATCGCATAGCCTTGGTACTACTAATGGTATTCATGATTCATCAGCATATTCTGCATTACTCTGATACTGCATAACTACTTTACCACATTGCACACACACTTTCACCACCCTCTAAGATTTCTATAAGCTTATGCACAATCATTGCGTGTAGGTGACGTTGGATCGCAGCAGCGTTGAGGCCCGTGGAAGATTATTTTGGAGCTTTTGGTCTATCATCATTATATTTCCCTTTATGTTCATTGTACTTATAAAGTTTTTGATCATAGTGGAAATATAATGGAGTTTTTGGTTGATGTTTGTGGGTTATGCCTTTGGTTATGCTTATTATGAATCAAACTGATGATGAAAATCCTCCTCGTAGCATCCCAAGATCAGAACCTGGTGAATGGACGCTTGGAGCCGAGAATGGGGTTCTACGGAGGCTGTCGGTGTGAGATTTAGTGATTGGGAATTTCGTCAGTCCGTTTTTTGAGTTTGGGGCGTGACAATTTAGCTGTTTGTACTGATTGCAATTGGACAATATGGAAGATTCTTCAGTGTACTGCGCGTTGCGTGCATTTTTTTAAAAACCTTTTTATTTTGAAAGTTATCCACTTCAAAGCTAAACTCTTTGGGGATTTTATTTGAAAATATATTATTATTATTATTATTATTATTATTATTATTATTATTATTATTATTGGTAAAATATCCGTTCGATTTCGCGGGTGGGCGTCGTCTTTCAGTTTTTATTAACTGATAGATGGTCTCCACTAATAAATTAATGGGGCATTTTATTTATATATATATATATATATATATATATATATATATATATATATATATATATATATATATATATATATATATATATATATATATATATATATTTGCATCTTTGTATATTTTTTTAGCAATTTTCCAATTTTGTTTTATTAAGATTATTAATTTCTAGCGAGATTTTAAAGCGAATCTACATTTTTACTTTTTTATTTTTATTTTTCTTGGGTTTTACCCAATGGACCGAAGGAAGAACCGGTCATTCCAACTCACCAATGGGGACAACACGCTGCCCCGTGCAACTTTTAGTCGGGTAGTAGTCGGACAGCCACCGGCGGTAGTTCGATTACCTCCAGTCCGACAGTTGTCCACTGGTCTGTTGTGTGCATTGGTCTGGACAGTGGCTCTTCTCCCTTTATTTGAAACCGACCCATAGACGTATAGGGACTCCATTGTGGTCCCTGGAAGCTCTTTGTTGGTGTTTTCTTTGTTGATTTTTGGCCTATATATATTTTTTTATATTTTCTTCCTTCTTCATTTTCAGGTAATCTTGATCAATGGATTTTTGCCGAATTTTGTTGGACCATTATTTGAGGGGTCATTGATGGGATGGATCTCTTCATGGGTTTTGGGAAGGCCATGATTAAGGCCATTAGACCGTCGTGATTAGATCTCAACCGTTGGATTGGGCTTGACTCATCTATTTTAGGCCAAAGAGCTAGCTAGATTTTTCATTTTTTTTGAATCATTTTTTGGTTAGAGTGGGCTGTGATAAGAAAGGAGCCGCATCTCTTATGTAGAAAAATCTTCTTGTTCTGCTATTATTTTTTTGTTCTTTTTTTCTTTTGTCTTATCTGGACCATTGGATGAGTGATTTAGGGTCTACTTGAATGTATTGATGGTATAAACCTTGATGGTTGGTCATTTTATGGATGATGGATGGATGAGATTTTTTCAAACGGGCCCCACATCATGACCTTGATATGTCCAGATGCATTTATTTGAATATGTGGCCTTAGAAAGGGATTTATTGAAGGTGGGCTTGAATTAGGGCCATGTGGTTATGGAAGGTGGTCTTTGAAAATGGGCCTTGAAAGTCGGCCTTGGAGTGGCCCTTTGAAATGTACCTTCTGGAATGGGATTTTTTGAAAATGGGCCTTATAGGCTTTTTGAAATGGGCTTCGGACAATGGGCCTTGTGGGTTTTAAAATCGGCCTTATGGGCTTTTTGAAATGGGCCTTTTGAAATGTTCTTTTGGGCTTTGGAGATGTGGGCCTTAACATAGGTTTTGAAATGGGTTTTTGGGGCTTTGGAGATGTGGGCCTTAACATGGGCTTTGGACAATGGGCCTTGAAATAGGCCTTATGGGATGGGCCTTTTGAAATGGGCTTTTAGGCAATTTTGAACTTATGGTGAGAAGGGTACTTACCTATGAGCCTGTTTTGTGCAGCATGCCTCGTCGTGGTAGGAATGAGGCCCGTTCGTCTAGCCAATCAGCTGATCCTTACTATGTATCTCGAGAGGGTCGTCACCTTTTTGATGTGGCCCGAGAAGGTGGTGCACCTGCTATCCTGAGGGGGCGTGGGGTTAGGACACATTGTCCTGATTAGTTTCATGATCCGCAGCCCCTGTTCTTTAAGGTGTTGGAACTTACTCCGTTTGCCCACCTATTCTGGGTTTGTCTGAGTAAGACGAACATGTCCCTTCTATCTACCTTGACCGAGCGGTGGCATGCCAAGACCCATACCTTCCATTTTCCATTCGAGGAGTGCGGCATCACTCCTTATGATATATACATGCAGTTGGGTCTTCGATATGACAGTGGATCTGTTCCTTTTGAGGAGGATCTTCCCATACCTTCTGATGATGACTGGATGGAGCTGCTGGGGATGATGCCAGATGCTTCAGATTTTTTCAACCATCGATTCAAGCTACTTTAGCTGTCCTCGAACTTTGTTAGGCGCATCCCTGAGACTGAGGCTACGGCCGTGGTGAAAGCCCGTGCTCTGATTTTATACACCATGAGGACGATGATTTTCTGTCATGGGAATAAGCTGGTGAGTTCCCGTTTATTATCGCTTGTGGCTAATATCACCTTTCCCACACCATACAACTAGAATGCAGCCCTCCTTTCCCATTTGTATGAAGGACTGGACAAAGCCAGTCGCTGCATTAGCCGATCTTTGACTGGTTTTTATCCGGTCATGGAGGTACATAGATTTCGCTTTTGCATTATTCTCCTTGGGGATGATATGTTGCGCTTACTCTAATTGTGGCCTTGTACATGTTTACTTTTTTTATCATTTTCCCCATCTAGCACCCACTCTGATTGATCATTCACCTCCTTTTCCACACATAATGCTGTGGTATAAAGACAACCGCAGTCATACACATGTTTTCTGATCTCACCTGGAGGTCGAATATAGATGCCCTTGTCCCTGATGATGTGAGTAATTGTAATACCCTGAATTTTTGCCAACCTGGAGTTAGACGTCCTTAGGCAATGGGTCAGCCATAACACCTTGGTAACTTCTCAGAACCCAATTCCAAAGCCAAATAAATCATTTAGAACCTAATTCTTTAGAAATTTAACGTGAATTAGCCAGCGCTACACTAGATTTCCTGCAAAATTAGCACCAACCACTTTAAATACGATCTGTAAGACCCAAAACCTATAGAATCATTGACGCTATCTTATCCTGAAATCCAGGATCAAACTCTAAACCTGTTTGTTCTCAGGAACCCTTTAAAACTTTGTATTGGATCTAGACCGCGTCGAAAGTCCGATAGCAATGAACTTAGACCATTTTGACCACGCAGTTGGACTTGACTACCACCCAGGAAATCAAGCCCAACTGATGTTCTGAGGCTATTTCATTGAGCCTGGAGCAAGGAGAGTGAGAAAAGAAAAATATTTAGAAAATTAATTCAATTTAAATAAATCTGGCACATGTCGCTTGTGCGACATATTTTAAGCATTCTGACCAGCGGAATCTGACCCAAATACACCCTCGGATCAGGAAACATTTCCCACTCAGGTCAGTGTACTTGGAATCCTCGATCGAGTCTCAGTGACCGCTGAACTGAAACCGGTCTGCCACGTGCGATCTGGAAACCCTGTCAAACTGAAAACTTAATGTGATCAGGATCCAACATCCATGAGCTTAAGTCCGACAGCATTTAGTCAGGGGACCTCCAGAAATGTTCTTTTGGATCGGGAAAGACCCGATTTGGCCGTAACCCAAGTATACCTTGACTTAAAGTCTGTTTTGGTTATGTTTGGGCTTATAAAAAGGCCTTAACCTCTCTTTCACAAATCACATACGAATTTGCAAAAACCTAGGAAAGAGAAGAGAGAAAAGAGAGAGAAAGTGAGGGAGAAGTTGGGGCTTTCTCCTGAAATTCTTCCCTGCTGCTCCACGTGCCAAATCCATCCACCTGCATTGCTATTCTGGCGATTCCAACTCCGTTCTAGGTAAGAAAACCCTAACCCTAACCTGTTTTAGGGATTCTATTGATCCAAGTAGCGAAGTAGCTGACTTACCTTGTGTTGTAGGTTACCAATCAGTCGTTGACGATGACGTATAGTTCTTATTCGATTCATTACGCTTCTATGGCGTAAGGTGTAGATTTTAGACACTTAGATTACCTGTTTTCAAAGGTTTCAATGTCGTTTAATGGTAGATTGCTGATAAGGATGCTGTTTGACATGTAGAACATGCTGTCCGTTTTTCATTTCGAATACGTACGAAGAATATGAGATTTAGGGTAATTTAAGTATTTGTAGGAAATACTGTATGCATACGTATTTTGCTGATATGATTTTCATGAGTATTTACCGTGTACCTATACTAGTTATACGTGTATGATCTGTTTGGTGAAGAGATTCGCCCTAATGCACATATTGGCTGACATATGCTATGTAGACTAATGTGTGTAGACTAAGTGTTTGTTGAAATGCCTAAATCAGTATGATTTATGCCTGCCATATGTTTTGAATGTAAGAACATGATTGATGTGTATTAGACAACTCCTTGATATAAGGATCTGTCATATTATATGCTGAAATCAACATACGTCAAGGACGTTGGAGTTGAGTAGTCTAAGTGTTTATATAAATGTATGTATTAGTAAGTATTGAGTAAATGGTGTTGTAGATTAGCGTTGAGACTGGATTCTCAACTACTTTGATGATGCACATGATTTCCTCCATGTTTGTTGTATTTGAATTGATTACTTAGGTGTGAAATACTCGTGTATGGTTAACTGCTTATGATGTACGTTATAACATGCTGATAACATGCTGAAATTACTTGTATTTCAATTCTGTCTCTCTCATATGATTACTGATTCACATTACATGTGCTTGGGGCTATACTCTAGTCCAGGCAGTCGGTAACAGTTTAGAATTCGTGGTTGGATTCTATTCACCATGAAGGATGTGTATGGCGAACCCGAGTTGTACTAGAGTCGTCGGCAGTGGTTAGGCCACACGAAGTGCTTGTGCACTTCATGTCGATCGATTCAACGTACGCTCGTACTAGTCGGACTCATCAAGTAACCCGACTGACCATTGTATGTTCGCCTTATATTCGTTATAACTACTTGAACCTAGGGTACTGAACTTACCAGTGATAACCCTGATAACCATGGTACCTTGATCCACTAAGACTCATGAGCCGGGCATGGTGATATGGGACACCGTACTCGAGCTGTCGGCCTACGCTGGGGCCACAAACCTCCCCGTAGTGACCATTGAGCAACCCAGACTCGTGAGCAGATTATGGTGATATGGGACACTATATTCTTGCTTTCGGCCTACACTGATAAGGTGATGGGGGAGCGGTGCAACGAGTGCGAGCAATAGCCCTTTTGTAGTGACCTCGAGCGTACTCTGAGTCTACGTGAGGCGACGACCCTTTCATAGCAACAAGAGTACAACTAGGCCTGTATTGATAAGGTGATGGGGGAGTGGAGCAATGAGTGCGTGCAACAGCCCTTGCAGCGACCTAGAAATATATCATCGTATGAGATTACTAGGAGTGACGACCCTAGAGAGGATCCTTATTGGGAATGATATAAGGGAAGTACCCTAGTTTTCCAATCCTGCTGTATGAAAAGGACTAATAACAACTCGATAATCATATTCATATCGCACTGCATGTGCCTGGAAGATGTGGAACACTGAGAGAAGAAAGCATGCCACGGACGTAAGATGGTGTCACATGAGGGAGTATGTCGGTGAGGGCATCTATCATGTCATTTTATTCTTGCATTAATCACAGTGTTTAGGAATGTTTGAATTACTTGCTTTATCATTATCACTTGATTGATTTGATAACATGGTAATCTTTGCTCTATGATTCCACTGAGTTAGCTACTCACTCCCACGTTACGGGATGGTGTTGCGCACACCAACCAGTCCCTATTTTAGTTTCAGATGATTGCGATGCTTGCGAAACAAAGCTAGACTTGATGATGAGGAGGAGGATCCCTCCTATATGCAGGTTCTGATCAACGGGTTTACAGGGTTACTGATTAGATGCCAATACACTTGGTATTTCACCTTTTATTTACACACCGATGTATATTCTTTTCTTTTTATTTTGGAGTATACATGTATTTAGTTAACCTGGTAACATGATCACACTCTGGAGACTTACAATCATTTATATATTTTATATATCTATCAAATTCTTCCGCTTGCTTATTTAACTGTCTCTGGAGTATGATATGTTATTTTGGCTTAATCCACTTCATGTTTTATGCACTATTACAGTCGACATTCATCCATCATTGAAAATGTTGCATAAGTGATGTTCTGGAACTCAGGAGTGGAGTTTATGCTCGACCCCTGATTTTCAGGGTGTTACAATAATTGTCCTGCCCTGTGTTGTCCATGTATTTTTTACTTTCTGTTTATCTTCCTACCCCTGACCTTTCTCTTTTCCTGCAGTTTCATACTAGGTCGTATCTCCGATCGAATGTGGCACTTACTCCTGGGGCTCAGGAGGCTTTTCAGGCCTCATGATGGCATTGCATCCCGGAAGATCCTCGTATGACGAAGTGGTATCTCAGAGAGAGGCTCTTCTAGTAGCTGACTGGCAGTCCACTAGTTCCACATAGTCCATCGTCTGGCCCATCTGAATGGAGGTCGGTGCCCGAGCGGGAATTAACTGCTGCTTTGGAGGGTTTTGATGCCAGTGTCTTTGTCGATCCATCGAGAGAGTACAACTCCTAGTGCGAGCAGTACGGTATTAGCCCAATTTTGCAACCCGGCTACGCTCCAGGTGACAGCATGCATTTTGTTGGAGGAGGAATCTTGGGGCCTCACTTTCGTTGCAAGGATACAGATGCCTATCTCCATGACGATAATTAGCTTCACTGTATCATGTGATCATGTATCACTAGCTGTGTAATCTTCTTTATATATGAAACTCTAGTTTCTTAATGTCATCTCCCTGGATTGTTCTTAATCTTTTTTGTAATCTCATTCGGGCACTTGGATGTATGTTCCATTGTTTGGCCTCCTGAAGTGGACCCCACGCTGTTTTAGCTGGAAAGCGAGCCCGGGTGGTAGTCAGACTACCACCCACTGACTTTTGCGCATTCTGCCAGCTTTATCAAGTGCTGCAATGATTCAGGGATGTCAGTACCTACAATGGTACTCCGAGTTCAGCTAGTAATAATCCGATTACCGCCTCCGTCCATCTTTTCTTCCAGCAAGCCCTCTTCTTCTTTGTACATTCTTTCAGTCCCTTTTAAGCTATTCTCGTCTTACCCTAGCCATTGTTTATTCCCTTTGTCCCTCTTTTTCTGTCTATTCTTCCTTGTCCTCTTCTCCTTTTATCTCTTCCTTTCTTCCTTTTTGTAGTTATTATGGCTGGTTATGATGAGGGGATTGATGGGTTTATCAATGGTGGAGAAGTTGGTGGATCCATAAATGGTGGAGGGGATCCATTTATGGATGGATTGATGGAGAAATGGGCCCTTTGGAAGAGATGACTGCTATTTATGGCTTGGATCCTTCTTACATTAATGGTGGTTATGAGGGTGGATTGATTAGATTGGATGCTTTTGATGGGTCCACACCAGATGGGCCACTAGGGTATGTAGATGTTGGCATGATAAGGGTGGATGGGTTTGACGGTATGATGATGGTGACAGATAGTCTGGTCGGTGGATCGATGGTTATGGGCGGTATGGATGATGGTATGGTGATAGTGGATGACGTGGATCGGATTTAGATGGGTGGCGGGCCCTACCTTGGTGGTTTAAGTGGTTTGGATTTGGTGAGTGATGGACTTCTTATGGACAGCTTAGGTCAGATATTTGGCACAGATTTTAGGGCAATGATGGGGCAGTTAGTTGTTGTCAGAGGTTAGGATACTGGTGCCATCAGCTACTGGGATACCTTAGGCGTCACAACTCCTAGGGCATCTGTTTTCTAGACTGTTTTTGACGTAACGGTCATTGGAGATTCGGGGCCACCTATTGCAGCTTCTCAGGATGCTCTTTGAGATGCGGTGGGGGAGTCAGGCTTTTTTCAACACCATGAGATTGACCTATTGGATGAGGAAATGCCCATCTTTGATGATTCTCCTGTGGATCTTGGATTGCAGATTGTAGAGGGCTTGCCTGTCCGGACTTGCTGATCATAGCTACACGGTACCTATTCTGAGCGACTGCACCTCTAGATAGAGAGATTGACCGAGTCTGAGATCTTCGAGTTGGGTTCTTTGGGCTTCTAAGAGGTCCTCTACTTTCATAGAGTTCGCCTTGCCTGGCGACTGTTGAGTGCGGCTTCGTACGATTGGGTTCCAATGTTGAAACTATTTTCCTTCAATGATTTGGAGCTGGGCCCATTGCTGGAGGAGTTTTCGCATTTATCGGGCCTTTGTCTTACTCGAGAGCATTACATTCCTTCGCTTGAGCCAGTTTGTCCTACTGACCTGATTGCTTGGTTTGGATTCCCAGCTATTTTTCCTACTGCAGAGGGCTAGGCTGATAAGTTCTCGTTGGAGCTTCTGTGTGATCATTGTTCCATTATGCGAGGAGGTCCCGGGTTGATTGCCAACTTCAGTGTTTGAATGCCCTGATATTTTGTATCTTGGCTGAGCTACTTTTCTTGGGCTGGTGATAGTCGTCATCAGCAGTTTTATTGGATGTATTCCGCCGCGTTATATATCGTAGGAGTATCATTTTTATGGTGCTGGCAGAGCTCTTTTTGGGGATGACTGAGTGTTCACTTAGACACATTCGTGTCCTCCGGTGATGTTGCTCGTTCCTTCAGGTATTCTTCATTCTTTTCCCTTGCTCTGTGTTGTTATCTACTTGTAGTCTAAACTTGATCTATGCCTTCTTACAGGTGTGGTTGTGGGAGCACTTGTACATGACTCCTCTGCTTCTATGGTCGGATTCTCATCGAGGCGATGTGCTCTTTTTTGTTGCTTGATAACCTCCCTTCAGGTGCTAAGGCCACTGAGTCATTATATCGTCGTATGCTCTCTCAGTTGCGAGGGTGGAAAATTAGCTGGGAGACTCCCTAGTTATGTCGCTCACCATTGATTTGCAGTGCAACCCACATTCCTTTACTGTTGCTAGGTCTTCGGGGTACTGTTCTTACCATCCCATACGATTCCTCCACCAGTTTGGTATTTAGCAGGATATCCCGGACTTCGCCTTCTCCGGATTTGGGCATGCCCCTCTTCCTCCTAATTTGATTTCCTTGTACTGGTGGGTCTGGATTTCCTGGAAGGGCTCCTTAGATGTGACAGCTTTAGATCTTGAGTCTTAGGCTCCTCCGTTGGCCACAGTGTCATACCAAAGATTAGTGGCAGACCAGTTACTTTATCTCCAGGTTCCAGGTTGACATTTGGCGGATGAGGCCAATTATCAGGATATGGTTGGCGATACTACTTCATCTTCTTGTGTTGATGATTCATTTGAGGCCTTCAAGGAGCGACCCTTCATTGATCCGTCTTTCTTGCTACGCATGGTCATCTGATCTCTAAAATCACCGTACTTCGCCATTCTTGTGAGGATATGGCCCGCCAGCTAGCTGTAGGGAGATGATATGATGAGAGCATGTTTGCGGCACACCGCCTGGAGAGGGACTAGGTCTTCTGCCTATGCATGGAGATAGAGAGGCTCAGGTAGAGGATATCGTTGTACGAGGGATAGGAGCTTACCTGGGTTTCCTGATTTTGTCTTGTATGCATAATTTTTTTTGTTTTTGTTTTCTGTAGGGAAAGAAAGCAGTGTATTTGTAAAAAGACTTAAAAGAAAGAAGAAAATTTTTGTTTGTGCCAAATTTTCCAGTGTTTTGCTTGTGTTTGGATTTGCACTTTGGATGATTGGGATTAGAATATTGGGCTTAGCCTACGTTGTGTGCAGTAGTCTGGATTGTGTACTTAGGATCTTGGTTCCTTGAGAGGGTGTCCAGGGTCGCATCCCTTGAATTTGAGCAGAGTTTGACAGAGTACTGATCTAAAGTTGACCTTTCTTTTTATCTCGTTGTGGTGTTTGTTGTATCGACTTCTTTTATACCTGCACTTTTATTATTTTGTTTTTATTTCTTACAACTTTTGCCCATAGCGCCCTTTCAGGTTTTCACTATGACTAGCCAGTCCCGTCATTTTTTCCCGTAACTTCCTTTCAGATTTTCACTACATCCGGGTTTTTTTTTATCTTGCCTACCCCTTAGCAGCTGTGCTGTTTTTACCCTTAGCGCCTTTTCAAGTTTTCACCAAGTCCGCGACATGCCCGCTGTTTTTACTCGAGCTACCCCTTTGGGTTTTCAACTCGCCCTTTGTGCTTAGGCATGTTCTCTTTCTTTTTCTTTTTTTGATAATTTTTTTTTTGTTGGAGTACTGGAAGAGACGGAGAAACTTCCTTTGTAGCCGGCCGACTGGTTATCTTCTTGTCCTTGTCTTTAAGTATAATCGTAAGCTGCTTTTGGTGGGATTGTTTGGGGATGTGATATAGACTTATTTTCTTCTCTTTCCAGATCTTCCTTTTTGATATTTCCTATTTTTCTTCTTCTTTTTTATTTTTTTTATTCCCCCCCCCCCCTTTTATTTTCTCTCTTTCTTTTTTTATGCTTTTGTTTTCTCTTCCTTTTTTATGGGAGAAATGATAGGTATTTCTGATGGGAGAGGTGGTAGATATTTTTTATTTTTTGGTGGAAAAGTAATGGATACAACTTTGCAATTGTAATCATTGGCAAGGTTAGGTAAGGTTATCCATGATAGATTTTTACGTTATCGACGTTGATTGGCTCGGGGAGATCTTCTCCTTTCAGATTGGTGAGCCGAAGAGTACTTCTTAGGAGTACTTCTCAAATGATCAGTGGTCCATTCCATGAAGGTTTGAACTTTCCTCTGAGGTCTGGTAAGTGTAGCGGTAAGATACGCTTCATGACCATGTCACTGACTTTGAAACTTCTCTTGCAGACCCTCTTGTTGTAGGCTCGTGCGATCCTTCTTTGATAACATTGTGAGTAGTTTAGCGCACGCATACGCTTTTCATCTACCAGATGCAGTTGATCGTACCTGGCTTATTGCCACTCGCCTTCCTCAACCTCACTTTTCAACAGTATTCGGAGTGATGGGATTTCAATTTTGACTAGCAACACTGCTTCCATTCCATATGTGAGATCATATGGGGTTGTGCCTGTAATAGACTGTACAGATGTCCGATAGGCCTAGAGTGCGTATGGAAGCATCTCCGACCAGTCGCGATATGTCTTCACCATTTTCTCCAACATGCAGATGATGTCTTGTTTGTAGCTTCGACCCCATCATTCATTTGAGGATAGTAGGGACTTGACCTATGTCGTTTGATCTTGAACTTGTCGAGAAAATCGCTCATCCTTTTATTGATAAACAGAGTTTCATTGTATGTGATAATGGCCTGAGGGACCCTATAGTGGCTAATGATGTTGTTCTTCATAAACTTGACCACATGAGATATTGCGATGGTGGTGTATTATGCTGCCTCTATCCACTTGGTGAAGTAATCCACTACCACTAGGATGTATTCATGCCTATTTGAAGCTTTGAGGCTGATCTTGCCAATGATGTCTAGCCCCCATACAAAGAAAGGTCACGGTGCCATCAAGTTGTAGAGTTTGGAAGCAAGCGCATGGATCTATTTTGCATGCTCTTAACAGTTGAAGCATTTCCTGACGTGTTTGCAGCAATCTGTCTCCATCGAAAGCTAATAGTAGCCAAGTCGTAGGATCTTCTTTGTCATCATATGTCCATTCATGTGTGGGCCGCATAGTCCTTCATGGATTTTTAACATGATCTATGCCGCTTCTGTCTCATCCAAATAGTGGAGAAAGACTTGGATGAAGGATCGCTTGTAGAGGATGCCCCCGGTGATTGTGAACTGGGTTGCTAGCTGTTGGATAGTGCGACGATCAGCTAGTGTTGCTCCTTCTGGGTACTTCTAATGTTCAAGATATTCCTTGATGTTTGTGTACCACGACTGATTGTTTAAGGGAGGTTCAGCCTAGTTGATATATAGGCAGAATGCGGGTTCCTCCTGGAGTTCGACGGTAAGCTCCCATTCAGCAGCTCCTTTTGGGATTTCCAACATTAAGGCGAGGGTGGCCAGAGCATCTGTGAACTGGTTCTTGGCTCGGGGCATGTAAGAAAATGTGACCTCTTTGAATTCCTTGGTCAGATTTTCTAGATAGACATGATACAGGATTAACTTTTCATCTTTGGTCTTCTAGTCACCATTTGTCTGATTGATGACAAGTTGTGAGTCCCCAAAAACTCGTAACTTCTTCATGTTGAGGATTATGGCTTTTCGTAGACCAACAATACATGCTTCATATTCTGCTACGTTGTTGGTGCATTGGAATGCCAATCGCCTGGATATGGGAATTTAGACATCTTCAGGAGAGTAGAGTATGATGCCTACTCCACTTCCTTTTGAATTTGAGGCCCCATCGAAGAAGAGTGTTCACTCCCTTGCTTTTTACCTTCCTCTTCCTTAATCAGGAAGATATCCTCATCATGAAAGAAAGTCTTCAGTGGTTGGTAATCAGGTAGTGAGTGTACTACTAGGTGGTCGGCCAGTGCTTGCCCCTTGATTGCTTTCTAAGTGACATAGGTGATATCAAACTCGAAAAGCAGTAGTTGCCATTTTGAGATCATTCTTTGATAATATTGGGAGTGGTTTAGCGCACGCATACGCTTTTCATCTACCAGATGCAGTTGATCGTACCTTGCTTGTTGCCACTCACCTTCCTCAACCTCGCTTTCCAACAGTATTTGGAGTGATGGGATTTCAATTTTAACTAGAAACACTGCTTCCATTCCATATGTGAGCTCATATGGGGTTGTGCCTGTAACAGACCGTACAGACGTCCGATAGGCCTAGAGTGCGTAAGGAAGCATCTCCGACTAGTCACGATATGTCTTCACCATTTTCTCCAGTATGGAGATGATAGTCTTATTTGCAGCTTTGACCCCACCATTCATTTAAGGACGGTAGGGACTTGACCTATGTCTTTTAATCTTGAACTTGTCGAGGAAATCGCCCATCCTTTTATTGACAAACGGAGTTCCGTTATATGTGATAATGGCCTGAGGGACCCTATAGCTGCTAGTGATATTATTCTTCATAAACTTAACCACATGAGATGATGCGATGGTGGTATATGATGCTGCCTCTATCCACTTGATGAAGTAATCCACTGCCACTAGGATGTATTTATGCCTGTTTGAAGCTTTGGGGCTGATCTTGCCAATGATGTCCAGCCCCCATACAAAGAAAGGCCATGGTGTCATCAAGTTGTAGAGTTCGGAAGCAAGCACATGGATCTGGTTTGTATGCTTCCGACACTTGAAGAATTTCCTGACGTGTTTGTAGCAATCTGTCTCCCTTGCAAGCCAATAGTAGCCAAGTCATAGGATCTTCTTTGTCATCATATGTCTATTCATGTGTGGGCCGCATAGTCCTTCATGGATTTTTGACATGATCTATGCCACTTCTGTCTCATCCAAACAATGAAGGACTTAGTTGAAAGATCGCTTGTAGAGGATGCCCCCGGTGATTGCTAGTCGTTGGATAGTGCGATGATCAGCTAGTGTTGCTCCTTCTGGGTACTTCTAATGTTCAAGATATTCCTTGATGTTTATGTATCATGACTGATTGTTCAAGGGAGGTTCAGCCTAGTCGATCTATAGGCAGAATGTGGGTTCCTCCTGGAGTTCGAAGGTAAGCTCCCATTCAGCAGCTCCTTTTGGAATTTCCAACATTAAGGCAAGGGTGACTAGAGCGTCTACGAACTGGTTCCTGGCTCGAGGCATGTAAGAAAATGTGACCTCTTCAAATTCCTTGGTCAGAGTTTCCATATAGACATGATACGGGATCATCTTTTCATCTTTGGTCTTCTAATCACCATTTTTCTGATTGATGATGAATTGCGAGTCCCCAAAAACTCGTAACTTCTTCATGTTGAGGATTATGGCTTCTCTAGACCAGCAATACATACTTCATATTCTGCTACGTTGGTGCACTAGAATGCCAATCGCCTGGATATGGGAATTGGGACATCTTCGGGAGAGTAGAGTATGACGCTTTCTCCACTTCCTTTTGAATTTGCGGCCCCGTCGAAGAAGAGTGTCAACTCCTTTGCTTTTCTACCTTCCTCTTCCTTAATCAGGAGGATATCCTCATCATGAAAGAAGGTCTTCAGTGGTTGGTAATCAGGCAGTGAGTGTGCTGCTAGGTGGTCGGCCAGTGCTTGCCTCTTGATTGCTTTCTGAGTGACATAGGTGATGTCAAAGTCGAAAAGCAGTAGCTGCCATTTTGTGATCCTTCCTGTTAGTACTGGTTTCTCGAACAAGTATTTCAACGGGTCCATGCGAGCGAACGGAAGGATTGGGTGAGAGATCATATGCTGTCATAATCATTGTGTTGCCCAACCGAGGGCGAGACATGTTTTCTCTAAACTGGAATACTTGACTTCATAACTTGTGAACCGTCAGGTTAGATAGTAGATCGCTTGCTCCTTTGTTTCTGTGTCATCGTGTTGGCCAAGAACATATCCAATCACTTCTGCTGCGATGGAGATATATAGCAGTAGTGGCCTACCTGGGGTAGGTGGCATGAGCACTGGAGGATTTAGCTGGTACTTTTTGATCCTGTCAAAGGCTGCTTGACAGTTATCATTCCATTCCTTTGGCGAGTTCTTCCTGAGAAGCTTGAATATGGGCTCACAGACGGGACTGAGTTGTATGAAGAATCGGCTGATATACTAGATTCGTCTGAGGAAACCTCGATTTTCCTTTTTAGTCTCGGGCAGTGACATTTTGATGATTGCCTTAGTCTTGGTCTCGTCCACCTGAATAACATTTTTGCTGATGATGAAGCCTAACAGCTTGCCTTCGGTTGCACCAAAGACCCATTTTTACGGGTTGAGGCAGAGCTTGAACTTATCCAACCTGTCGAAGAGCTTTTTGAGGTCTTTGAAATGTCCTTCGATTGTGCGAGATTTGACGATCATATCGTCCACATAGACTTTCATTTCCTTATTTATCATGTCATGGAACTAGGCAGTCATGGCTCACTGATATGTAACTCCTGCATTCTTTAACCCAAAAGGCATGATCCGATAGCAGAAAGTTCCCCATGGTGTGATGAAGGAAGTCTTCTCTTGATCTTTAATGGCCATCTTGATCTAATTGTATCCCGAGAAACCATCCATGAAGGAGAAGATCTTGTGTCCGGCAGTATTATCGACCAGTGTGTCAATGTGAGGTAGAGGAAATTCATCTTTAGGGCTTACTTTGTTGGGGTCCCTAAAGTCGATGCACATTCTGACCTTGCCACCCTTTTTTGGGACTGGTACGATATTTACGAGCCATTTCGGATAGTTGGAGACTACGAGGAATCCCACGTTGTATTTTTTGATGATTTCATCACGGACCTTCAGGGCCCATTCTGGTTTCATTCTCCTCAACTTTTTCTTGATAGGCTTCATATCTGGCATAGTAGGAAAGTGGTGTACTACCAAATCTTCATCGAGCCCTGACATGTCCTTGTAAGAGAAAGCAAAGTTGGATAAGCTTGATATCAGAAATTCCATCATGCTTTGTTTGTATTCTAAGGACAACGATCTTCCAATGCGCACCTCTCTAGGGAGTTCCGCTGATCCCAAGTTTACAACTTCAAAATCGTCTACCACAACGTTAGACTTTGTTTCAAACCTTTCGAGAGAGTTCTTCAGTTTGAGAG
This sequence comes from Magnolia kwangsiensis, assembly GCA_037074715.1. Taxonomy (NCBI): domain Eukaryota; kingdom Viridiplantae; phylum Streptophyta; class Magnoliopsida; order Magnoliales; family Magnoliaceae; genus Magnolia; species Magnolia kwangsiensis. Next base: position 29,469,321 of record CM073585.1, on the reverse strand, counting down.
TTGTATCATCATTTCCCTCATCCAGTGCTTCGTCCAAACCCATGAGTTCGAAGTCTAACTCTAGATTGAAATCATACGAATCGACCTTGAACTCAAGCATTGTGTGTGAAGTGTTTGGCACAGTGATTTTTAAAAAAATTTCTATTATTTTTATATTTTGAAAATTTTTCGATGTTTTGTGATTTTGAGGAATATTTGATTTTTTATTTTTAACTTTTTGGAATCTTTGATGCTTTTGCATTTTGAAATTTTTTAAATTTTTTTGTATCGCCAAGGGGTCCCAAACAAGACGGTGTTGCGAACCATGATTAGTCCTATCTAATTCGGGGTACCAACTGTATTTACATTGGCATTTTTTTTGGGGACCGACATTCATGGATGGCCTATGATGAGGGTCGAATATTGCATATCAGACCCCAGTTATTACCTGGTTTTGCATATATGATAATGCTTAATGTCATGTTTTAATCGTGTATTTGTTGTAGGGAGTAATTAGGAGCGTTGACTGAAAAAGAGTACTAAAAGTGTGAATTTAGTACTCCGAAGTCACCAAAGTAAAGGACGGACTCTAGAGGACTAAGATTGAAGAATTTACACGTCAGGGATTCGAGGAAATCAAGTCATTCACGTTAAAGAGGCTCAAAAGTCATCCAAAACACAAGATCACAGTATTCCCGCCATCCGATTGACTCGAAACTTCATACATGGCCTGAGGACCATAAATTAACCGTACACATCAAAATTCAGCCCTTGGATCAGTGTGTAAGTGACCCGATGGATAAGATCAGACAATAACCATTAAGAAAGCATCTTGGACATCCTTGGGAGATTAGGACCCAAACTGAACTGATGGAAAGCACGAAAAATGGTGGATATTGGCCAAATTTCACTTCTATTGGATGGTGCAGTAGGGAGGAACGGACGATAGACATTTCTAGAAGGTAAAGTGGCAAATCTGTAAATATAACGAACTTCATATGCATGCACGTAAGTGAGAAGAGGCTTACTTCAACGATGGGTATTGACTCATCACATGTGGATGGTGTAGCCCACCTAGAGTTCAGATCTACTTCATACTTTGACCCATGGGCTTACACGTTACTAAGAAGAGGATGAGCTGATTAGATCTCTAAGAATGCCATCAAAAGTGGGCCTCACCTATTTTTTGTACTAAACAACCAAACAGTTTGAAAAACACATCCAGGGACGGACGTGCTTACGAATGGGTTTTGACAGTGGGCCCCGCCCATCATCCATTTTCATGATCTGGACCATCCAATGTGTCCCGGGAGGGGGGGGGGCTTGACCCTCGCCAAGGTGACGAAATTGCAGAAGATATCGTGATTCGGATTTCAACCATCTAAACGGAGGACGGACAGTAAAATGGAAAATCCGTGGTCCACACCAATTCCAATCCAAAACCATCCATTCCAGATTGGTTTTTTAACGGGAATTCAATGGATGGCGCTGATTCTTTAAAAACTAAGGCATGTGGGCCCTACAGTTAATGCAAAATCAGAATTTTACAGACTTTTATGCAGACGGGCGTCCAGAGAGGCCTGAATATTGTAGTCCGTTCGGTGAGCTTGGCCAGGATCGGACCGTCGATCCTGGCCATTCAAATTTCCCCTATGGGACTTTCGATCAAGCTCAAGGAGCCTAACTGGATTGAATCTTACATTGGGTCCCTGTTTTTGCTGTGAAAAGAAGAGCTTCCCTCATGTGGTTTCCTGTTCTTTCGCACCTTCTCATCGCCTATTTTTTCGAAACTCTCCACTGCCTTCATTACCTATAAAAGAAAGAGAAAGACAAAGAGCAAGGGGGATTTTCTTAGACGTGGAGCAGCTTCCTTCATAGAGTTTCTTTTCCCTTCCTTTTATCTTATGTTTTTTAGTTTAATCATGTTTAGGTCAGGCTAAACTTCTTAGTTAGGGCTAAGATGAAGCCCCTAATTTGAATGACTCTTGTTTATTGTTGGTTTCAACTAGATTTGATTGATTTATTTATTTCTTTAGTGTGCTTAACTGAAAACTCCGTACTTCTCTATTCTATGCTTAACCAAAGTTTAGATGTGGATGTTGTTTGGAATCTTATTCTAGGTGCTTGTATCTGACCATGAATAAGTTTCCTATAGAGAAAGAAATAGGTGAAAGTGCACCTATTATGTGCCCTGGTTTTTTAATTACGTTGTAGGTTGAGTCAGTCAGATAACAGCGCCTAACAAGAAGATCAAGTCAAGCGTCCGCCTCAACTGGATGTGTAGAAGCTCATCGAAAGGTAAATCATAGCCTCACATCCCATGTCCCAAAACACCAGGTGATTAAACCCTTAAAAAGAATTAGAACATCTTAAGGTTTATGTGTAAGAAAACTTTTTATCAAAAAGAAAATGTTCTAAGTTTTTCTTACACTGTCGATTATATCGATTCCCCTTTCAATATGATCGACCAGCTCTGTCGATGTCCTCAGCATATCAATCGATACAATCGAGTGAGGATAAAAAATATCCAGCAATCAAAACAATCTTCTGGACGATTTATCGATATATCGACTCAAGTGTCGATATCATCGATATTCGAAAATCGATCATATCTAAAGTGGATCGATCATATCGACAGATTGCTTTCTGGTGCCCCTCTTTTTGTAAAGAAAACTAACATATGCTTCGATATATCGATGACTGTCCGATTCAATCTGAACTCAAATATCGATCATATCGGGAGTCAGTCGATCATATCGACTGTGGGGCGCATGTTCTCACGAGCATGAATTTCAGGTTTCTTTTAATGTTGATCGGGGTGCCTGTCGATAAATCGATATTCATATATTGATCATATCGAGACCAAGTCGATTGGATCGAGTCAGGACATAAATCGTCCAGCAAGCTTACATGTAAATCTATACAATTTATCGATCTCATCGACAAGGTCTCCGATATGATCTATGTATAAATTCCGACGACATCGACTGTTTCCCTGATCATATCTGTGATCCTAAAATTCTTCAAGGCTTCTCTCTTATTTTTCACATGTCGATAGATCGAACCATCACTCGATGGAATCGGAGTTCGAAATCCGATAACATTGTAATGCCCGTGAAAAATCCGTACTTGGGCTCGAGTACCAACTCGACCCGAAATCGCGTAGAATTAATTTCCATAGAAATTAAGCGTAAGTTAGCTAGCGCAACGCTAGAGTAGCTGGGAAATAGTCCCTGATCACTTTAAATACGTTCTGCAAGACCCAAATCGAGTAGAACAAACAACTCTACAATACTCTATAACCTCGGATCAAACTCTAAGCAGGTTTGTTCTCTGGACCACATTGAAATTTTGTATTGGATTTAGACCGTGCGTCGAAGGTCCGATACCTCCTATCTTAGACCGTTAGAACCGCCCAGCTGGACTTGACAATCATCTCGAAAATCAAGTCAAACCGATAATCACAGACTATTTCGTTGAACCCGGACTGAAGCGACCGCGAATAGGGACGAAGTTGGAATTTCAAATTCAAATCTGGCACACGACTTGACGCGTCAGTATTAAGCGTTCTGACCGTTAGAATTCATCCAGATTACACCCTCGGATCAGGAAAAATTTCTATTTATTATCATGAGACTTTCAGCCCTGATCTATGTGCGGTGACAGCTGAACTGAAATTGGTCTGCCACGTGCGATCTGCGAACCCTGCCAGACTGAAAACTTAATACGAGCTACATCTGGTACACATGAGCTTAAGTCCGATCGCAATCGACCAGGGGACCACCAGAAAGCAGTTTTTGAACCGAAACAGCCCCGAAATGGATAGGCACCAAGTAAACTTCGTCCCGGAGCCTATTTTCGGCGTTTTTAAGCTTATAAAAGGGGTTGAAACCCTCATTTCTCCCTTTCATCCGAAAATCCCAAACCCTAGAAGAAAGGAGAGAGAGTTTGAGAGAAAGAGAGGAAGGGAATTTTCCCGCTTCCGAGCCGCCGACTGCTAGAACTTCAGCACTTCTTTCCAATCACCTGGCTGGTGATTTCTCCCCTTTTTCAGGTATAAAATAACCCCAAAAACTTGCTGATTTAGGGTTTACTTAGATTCATGGCATGTTAGCTAACGTATTCCATAAATCAGGCTCTCCTACTGCCGTAGACGAAGCGTACACGCTCCGTTCAAAATCCCGCAACCGTAAGAGACTAGGTGAGGATTTTACACGCTTTGATTGACAGTTTACAATGCTTTCAATGTCGTTTAATAGTAGATTATTGACGGCATCGCCGTTTGACATGTACAACATGCTCTCCGTTTCCTGTTTCGTAAATTAACGAAGAATATGAGATTTAGGGCATTTTAGTCATTTGTAGGAAGTACGGTCTACATGCATATTTTGCTGACGTGATTGACATGGTTTGTCGCCGCATTAGGGAGTTAGGAATGCTTGCATAATCAGTTTGGCGAAGAGATTCGCCAAGTTGCGCACTTTGGGTCGACATACTATATGTGGACTTAAGTGTGTAGTGTATGTGTTTGTATAAATGCTTGTATTAGTATGTATTGAATTAAATGATGTTATGTAGTAGTCTGAGATTGATTTCTTGATTAATATGCTGACCTAAATGATTTCCTACACGTTTACCTTATGCATGATTGCATTACATGCATAGAAAGTATGCCTTGAAGATTTGCTTAAGTTGAATGTTATAACATGTGTTAACATGCTCGCATGATGTATTTCAATTCCAATGTCTTTGCATATAGTGCTAATATGATTCCATAGATGTGTGGGACTTAACTTAGTCCAGGCAGTCGGTAACCGAGCGAATTCGTGGCTGACTGGTCATAGCCACGAACGACGCGTCGATGAACGTGATTCGTATTTGGAGTTGGCGGCAGTGGTTAGGCCACGCGAAGTGTTTTACGCACTTCATGTCGTTCGACTTGAGATGCGATCGCGCTAGTCGAGCCCGTCAAGTAACCCGACTGGCCGATGTAGATTCACCTTTTATGTGTCATAACTGCTTGAACCTAGGGTACTGAACTTACCATTGTAAACCCTGTTAACCATGGTACCTTGATCCACGAAGACTCATGACCCGGGCATGGTGGTATGGGACACCGTGGTCTAGCTGTCGGCCTACGCTGGGGCCACAAACCTCCCCGTAGTGACCAGTGAGCACCTTGACTCGTGAGTAGATTATGGTGGTATGGGACACTATATTCTAGCTGTCGGCCTACACTGATCAGGCGACGAGCCCTTTGTGGTGACCGCGAGCGTATTCTGAGTCCACGGGAGGCGACGACCCTTCCGTTGCAGTAGAGTACGGTAAGCCTGTATTGATAAGGTGATGGGGGAGCGGTGCAACGAGTGCGAGCAACAGCCCTGGCAGCCCTTACAGTAACCTACGAAATACACATCGTATGAGATTACTAGGAGTGACGACCCTAGACAGGATCTGTGTTGGGATTGATACAAGGGAAGTACCTTAGTTTCCCAATCCTGCTATTTGAATGGACTAATAACAACTTGAAAATCATATCACCATAGCATTGCATGTGCCTGGAAGATGTGGAGCACTCTAGGGAGTGTGGCATGCCGCGGTCGTAAGATGTTGCCGCATGAGGGTGATCGTCGGTGAGGGCATACATCACGTCATATCATCTTGCATTAATAACAGTATTAGGATTGTCTGATTTACTGCTTTACTATTATCGCGTGATTGAATTGTGAACATGCTAATCTTTGCTCTATGATTCCACTGAGTTGATCACTCATTCCCACGTTACGGGATGGTGTTTGCAACACCCACCAGACCCTGTTGTAGTTGCAGGTGAGGACAAGATCCAGGAGGTGGAGCCAGAGATTGACGAGGACCAGGATGAGTTCTCGTATATGCAGTATCACGACGGCTTCCCGTAGGCGACCTGGATCGAGGGGACATCAGTGGGACTTTTTTTTTAACATTATTCTTTTGTTATGTATATGTATATGAGACTCAGAGATGTAGTCATACTTTGGAGACAGATGAGATTACTTTATTTTTCCATACAGTGATATATACATTGTTTAGTCTTCCGCTTACTTTTATCACTGGATCTGAAGTATGAATTGCAGTTTTGGTATACTTTTACTCATGTGAATGCTTTAAATCAGACAACATTGAATCATAACCATTTTTGTTGCATAAGTGACGGTCTGGAACTCGGGAGTTGAGTTTATACACGACCCCCGATTTTCAGGGTGTTACAAGTTGGTATCAGAGCATGAATGAGAGTATACTGGGCCTGGGTTATGGTCTTGCGACGTACGCTATCGCTTCCTTTGAATTAGGTGGGTGCGAGAAGGGTCTAGAAACACTTCTAGGATCGCAGATTCGCCGATAGGCGAAGTCTATTAGAATCGATCGCAAGATCGAGTCTGTAACGCATCTTGGGTCGCGTAAGGCAACCCGAATCGCTTCTAAGCTGTAGGAAGTTAGGTTGAGGCGTCCTATGAGAGGTTTTAAACCGTAAAAGTGAATCCTTGGGCCGTGGGATGACCACGACTTCTGTAATCAATTGCCAGGGCTTAAAAACCCCGTTTCGCCAAAAATTCTCGAAATTCCTCCTCTAAACACTCCGACCTTCAGTTCTTTATTATCCATTTCATGTTAGGAATCAAGACTAATGTGAAAATAATACAAATTAGTACATTCACCAAATTTTACAGTGAATAGTAAAATTTCATGAAAAATGGCCATAAGGCCATTCTAACTTCACTTTCTTTAGCAACTAAGGATCTAGATAGGTGTACTGGCTCCTTCTACCCCAAATTCATATGCTGCATTATATGGTTTGGTATTCGGGATTGTGATGTGGACCCGAAAAGCCCCGAACACATGTTTGGGCTCATACAGACCAAAGTACAATGAACTAGGGGGTGGGACTTAACTTTTTGGAACCCTGGGACCATGGGGGACCAGACCCATGGGGTCCCACCAGCCAACGTGGAAGTTGGCCGGCGATGCCATCGCCGACCGGTGGTGTCCATTGGAGCTAATTTTTGGGCGCACGCCCTTAAATGGCACGTGCACCCTCCCTATACAGCTCCCATCTCACGAAAATTCCCAAATCTTACCCCTCCTTCACAAACAGCCCTCTCCATAGCCCTATTTTCGATTTTCAACAACCAACTCCAAACTCCGGCGTCCCAAACCACTTCTAGGACCCTCCTTGGCCAAAACCGACCACCACCCATCACTTATTGGGTGTTGGCAGCCTCTCTTCTTGAAGATCTCACCATTTGGAGCTCCAAAATCCCTCAAATAGAGCTGAAATCGTGAGGTGCTCCATTCTATCTTTTTGTTTGTATTTTTCCCTGAAAGTACAGCCTTGGGAAGCTTGAAGCATCCCTCTACGACGCCTAGATTTCCTTTTCTCAGATTGGGCAGCCGCTTCTTCGCATTTTTGCCATTTTCCATGGCTTTCGTGGAAGCCATTTTGGGCCTTCTGTCACTCTCATCCATCATATCTTTGATGGGTAAGAGGAAAACCGCGACAGACGAGGCTGGGTTGAGCCGCCCTGCTCGATCGAGAAGACTGCGGGGTGATGCCGCAAGTTCAAGCACCGCCGCAGGTCCAGCTGTAGTCCTGGAGTGCCGTACAAAGCGGGATTTGGATCCCCATGCACACCTTGGACGAATAATTTTATCGGAGATGCCTCATGGCCAATACACTGATCGTAAAGTGTTATTTGAGGCGGACGTAGATGGACGACTGTTCGGCGAGTATCTGTTGTTCGAACGCATTGAAGCTGCGCACTGGGGTCCGATCTTTGAAGCTCGCGCTCATGCTAATGTGAGCACCGTTCATGCCTTCTATGCTAGCATCCAGAATCCTACCTTGGAGCATTTACAGTTCAAAATTCCTTTTGGTAGAGATCGGATGGCTACGATCGACGTTCGGTTGATTGCGCGACTTCTCAACGTGCCTCTAGGTGATGTGCATCCAAGTGAGAAGAATTTGAAGACTAGAAGTGAACGAGATCGCCGCACCAGGTTTCTGTGCGGTAAGTTGGTTCCATGACAGCCTAATAATAGCCTCAAGGCGACGTACATGTCTGAGGATTTGCGCCTGCTGCATCATATCTGCAAGTTCAATGTCTATCCCAGGTCGACGAACCGCATTGAATGTACACGTCTTATGGTCGATTTCTTATTTCTGGTGGCCCAGGGAGAGAACGTATGTATGGCCACTTTCATCTTACGGTAGATAGTTCTCATAGCCAGGTCGAGGAGAACATCCGAATCGCTTCCCTTTGGCCGACTTATTTGCAAGATTGCACTTGAGTTTGCCTATAGACTTGGGCCCGAATTGCCGGTATCGATTCACACCATCGATGAGTCGACGATGGTCAAGATGAAGATTGGGTCACAATACCGTGAAAATCAACTTGAAAGGGATAGTGGGGATGACTTTGATGAAGAGGAAGATCAAAGCGAAGAAGAACCTAGAGCAGAGGTTCAGGAAGAAGCAGAAGAGGAGGCTCAGGATACTGATGAGAGCCCTCCTCCTTCTGCGCAGGCTACTATCGACGATCGCATTGCTCGGATGGAGGAGAGTCAGACCGCTTTGCGAAGGGAAGTCCAAGAACTTCGAGCAGAAGTCGCTGATGCCAAGGCCGTTACAAAGAAGAAATTTGGCAAGGTGACTCGCACCTTGAAGGCGATCCTGTGTTGCTTACAGGATAAGGGTGCTCCTCCTCCGTCACCAGACTCCGACTAGCGATGCGATCTTTGATGTTATTATCAGTAGTTAGTCATTTCCTGTTTTATGTGTGTAAAGCCTATTAGGGCTAGTGCTTTGCTTATGTTGTTGTTGCTTAACTGTCTTAATTTTTATGTAATTCTAGTCATGATGCTTGTAAGGATATATCCCTTGTATTGTGACAATTTTGATTAATTAAAATGCATGGAATGCCTTTGACTCTTTAAGTGAATGATTGTGGTGTATTTGTGCAATTGAGACTGACAAGGTTGCACCCTATTTTGAATATAGGGAATGCCAACTAAGACTACGCGGAGCGCGGTTCGGCTTGCATTGTCAGAGCATATGGATCAGACTCCCTCTCAGTCTGGCACTCGTCCGGACCCTACTGTGGGCCCGATTCCTGAGGCGGTTCGGTCGTCTCAGCCTGCTGTTGGTCCTACAGATGGACCACCGCCATTTACACCATCTGTTAGAGAGCCACATCGCGCATCTACTTCCGTACCGCATCCGCCACAGCCTGCTCCACCCCCTGACAGATTCGAGCAGATGATGGCTATGATGCTACAGCAGCAGCAGCTTCTGACCACCATAGTGGGGACTTTATCCCAGGGTGGGGGTGCGACTACATCTACTCCACCTGCACCACCTGCGCATCCAGCTGAGGATGCCTATACTTACGCCCAGGATGAGGGCATGGCTCATCCTGCGCCGCCTGCTTTTCCTGCGGGGAATCCTGCTGACACACGGGGCCTTTTGGAGCGATTTCAGCGACTGCGGCCTCCTACTTTCACGGGTTCTCACAGACCCGAGGAGGCTGAGTACTGGCTCGACCGAGTGTCGAAATTCTACGGATGTTGCACTGCACCGAGGCTGAGCAGGTAGAGCTGCCTACCTTCCTGTTTGAGAGAGAGGCCAGTATGTGGTGGGATAGCGTATTACGGACTGTTGCCGCAGATTTCGTATGGACGTGGGCAGCATTTGAGTTCCGCTTCCATGAGAAGTATTATCCCCAGACCTACAGGCACGACAGGGAGAATGAGTTTCTCCGTCTCAGACAGGCAGCGATGACAGTTACCGAGTATGAGCATCGGTTCACAGAGTTGGGCAGGTATGTCCCGACGATCCTAGCTGATGAGCAGATGCGCATACGGCGCTTTTTGGAGGGCTTGCGACCGGATATTCGGTCGAAGATGTGCTGTGTCAGTTTTCCCTCCTATGCGGAGTTGATTCACATGTCCATGCGGGCAGAGCAGGACGTGGATCGACTTGCGCGATCTCGAGGCCCGGCTGCTTCTAGGCCGCGATCGGATTTGCTAGACAGGCCCTTCGCCGGCAAGAGGCCTCGCATTGATCCTCCTACTAGGACCACGGTGCCTGTACCACCGTTTCGGCGCCCTGATTTGTCATGTACATACTGTGGGAGTACGGGCCACTTAGCGCAGAGTTGCTTTTCGAGGATGCGGGACAGTGGGTTCTCGCCGCCGCAGAAGATTGATCGTGTACGTCCACAGGCGATATCAGCACCGCCTATACGGTCAGCTCCTGCGCATCCTTCTTTCAGACCTACGGTATCGCAGATTCGACAGCCTCCACGGCCCTTGATACAGCGGCCAAACCGGCCACAGCAGGCTCGAGTTCATGCATTGACCGCTGAGGCAGCTACAACGCCGACTTTGCAGCATTCAGCCTTTGAAGTCACGGCCCATATCGGAGGTACTCCCGTTCTTGTCATGGTGGACACTGGTTCCACGATTTCTTTGATATCGCGTGCCGTAGTCAGGCGTCTTGGGTTACAGACTATCACTATGGATAGCGTGCGAGTCTTTGCAGCTCATGGAGATTATTCGGATGTCACCCAGATGTGTGAGGGTTGTTTGGTTGATCCAGGAGGTGGAGCTAGAGATCGACGAGGACCAGGATGAGTTCTCGTATATGCAGTATCACGACGGCTTCCCGTAGGTGACCTGGATCGAGGGGACATCAGTGGGACTTTCTTTTTGAACATTATTCTTTTGTTATGTACATGTAAATGAGACTCAGAGATGTAGTCATACTTTGGAGACAGATGAGATTACTTTGTTTTTCCATACAGTGGTATATACATTGTTTAGTCTTCCGCTTGCTTTTATCACTGGATCTGAAGTATGAATTGCAGTTTTGGTATACTTTTACTCATGTGAATGCTTTAAATCAGACAACATTGAATCATAACCATTTTTGTTGCATAAGTGACGGTCTGGAACTCGGGAGTTGAGTTTATACACGACCCCCGATTTTCAGGGTGTTACAAACATCGATGTGTGTCTCGATCTCATCGACCAGTTGGCGGAAGGTTTCCAAAAGCAAAATGACAATTGAGTTCTTATCATCGAGAGGTCGGCCGATACAATCGAGAGTATATGCTTGATCATATCGATGACTGCTCGATGATATCGAACTCTGTCATAAATATGACCGTTTATATCCATTGGAACCTTTTGCCTATAAATAGAAAGAGTTGTCTTCGTTGTTGGTAGAGAAAGTAGAGAGTGCTTTTAAGAGTTTTAACCTTCCTATCATTTACCTTAAGCCCTTTCTCTCAGAAATTTCATCCTCCAATGCACCCTCATCATTGATATCTCAGAGAGTGGATTGGAGAATGAACTTCCGCATTCAAAGATCCTTCAGTTGCTACCTTATTGACATATCATTAAGCTGGGATGCCTTGAATGCATAGAAGATGGGAACCTCTCTATCTTCCTTATAGGAAAGTCTTCAGAGAATGGTATTCCATCATAGCCTTGACCCAAGCTAAGCCTAGCATATATACATCTTTGTGTTGCGGATCAAGGGAGCTGAAGATTCTTCATCAACAAGAAGGAGATCTTCAACATTGCGCTGAAAGGGACTCATCAACTTATCTGTAAGTACTAAGAGTCCAGAGGACACTTGCAATCATTCCTTTTTAGGATTGGGTTTTAAGTGTTGTTCACCATTTGAAGTCCTCAAAGAAGGCCTCCGACGGGAGTGTACGTGCGGGGTGCATTGTGTGGACCCTTGTTCTGTGGAGAGCATAAACATCTGGTTAGGAGTACGCCAGCAAAACTCCAGGGTTTGAGGTGAACCAAGTAGAAACCTCAGGGTGCGTTGTGTGGACCCTTGTCCTGTGTGGGCATAAACATCTGGTTAGGAGTACGCCAGAAAAACTCCAGGGTTTGAGGTGAACCGAGTAGAAACCTCTGTAAAGGTTAAAGGTGAACCTGATTTAAAACCTTAGGTTTGAGGTGAACCATGGGAAACCTCCTTAGTGAAATCCGGTCACTCAAGGGTTGAGTGTGGAAGCCGGGAGTGGAGTAAACAAGTTATCGAACCACTATAAAATGACTGTGTTTGAGTTTGATATTATCTTTCATTTATGTGATTGCCTTGCATGTCTTTATATATGATCACATCCTATGCACACACAGTCATATCCATCACAATTTCATCTATACATTGTTTGTCTTTTAAATAGTTTGTGATTGGATCCTCTATCAGTCTTGAAAGCCAGTAGAGTTAAGGTTGAGTAATCCTAATCAATACTCAGTGATAGGATTAGTGTGATAAGGATTTTTAATAATTTATATAAACTTTAAAATGTCCTATTCACCCCCCTCTAGGATATACTAACCTATTCTTACTTCAACTATAGCGGTCTTCACCATAATTTGAATTGGTATCAGAGCGGGTCTCTCTTTAAGGGCTTCACCGCTTAGAGAGTGATCTTGAATGAAGTAGAAATATGGCCAAAGGAGAGGGCTCATCTGTCACTAGACCTCTAGTATTTGATGGATCAAACTATGCTTACTGGAAGGCCAGAATGCATCACTTCCTGAGATCTTTAGATAATGAAGTTTGGGATGTAGTTGAAAAAGGATATGTAGTACCATCGGAACAAATTGTACTTGAAAATGAAACCACAATCACTAAACCCAAACCGAATGAGAAGTGGACGGCGTTTGACAAAGAACCGCGAAATGCTGAAGCAAAAGCAATGAACGCCATCTACTGTGCCGTGTCCCAAGACATTTTCAATCAGATAAATATGTGTGGGACTTCTAAAGAAGCATGGGACTTATTGAAAACAACCCATGAAGGCACAAGCACTGTGAAGAGATCCAAACTACAACTCTTAACTTCACAGTTTGAAAATCTCAGGATTAAAGAGCATGAGACATTTATGGAGTTTTTCACAAAATTAAACATCATTTGTAGCTCCATGGGTGGATTGGAAGAGAAGGTTCCGGCACCTAAAATATATAAAAAAATCTTAAGATCCTTACCGGAACGCTTCAATCCCAAGGTAACAACAATTGAGGAGTGTAGAAATATTGATGAGATGAAAGTAGAAGAACTGGTAGGTTCCCTACAAACTTTTGAACTACACTTCACACAACCCCAAAAATCCAAAAACACTGTCCTAAAAACTTCTAAGATATCAAAACATGAGGACAGTGAGAGTGAAAAGGAAGATGAAGATGAGGAAGTGGCTCTGCTGGCATAAAGATTCAGAAGATTCTTTCAAAGGAATCGCGACCGCCCCTCTAAAGGTAGAAAGGTGGATGACAAACCTTTAGCAGGAAAATTTGAGAAAAAAAAACAGAGAACCACAGTGTTATGCCTGTCATGAGTATGGACACCTATCTACCGAATGCCTAAATAGAAAAATCAAGGGCAAGGCGATGGCTGCCACATGGGATGATACGGAAGAGTCAAATTCAGAAAATAATGACTCAGGAAGTGATGGAGATCAGAAACTTTTGAAAATTCCTATGGTCTCCACCACTTCAATTATTCCCATGAAATCTGAAAGAAAAGAAGAACAACTAGCCACTGAATCATTTTTATCTGACAATGAGGAAATTGAAGAAGAAGAAGATAAAGAACAGAATGAATTGCGGGATGCTTATAATCAACTATACAATCATAGCATCCACATCCTTAAGAAAATTAGCATGACTGAAAATAAAAAGAAATTGTTGCAGAAAGACTTGGACAGAACCTTAGAAATAAACATACATTTGTCTAATGATTTGTAACAATATCTTACAGATAATGATCAATTGGAAAAAGAAAACCTATCCCTAAAAGAAGAATTATTAGAACTTATGAATAAAGCTGAACTGCTAAGGGATGATAGTGCAAGACTCAAAAATGAGAACCACTCACTTTGCATTGATTTAGAAAAATCCAGAAAATTTATCCAGATAAACTATAAGTTTTCTCAGAGTGGTGAAAAACTTAAAAGAATGTTAGGGATAGGAAGGCTGGAAAAGATAAGAGTGGCCTAGGGTATGAGAAAATTAAAATGAAAACTGAAAAATCTGTTGCTTCAGGTAGCAATACAAGAACGTCTTCAGTTTGTCATTTATGTGGTGATATGGGACAACAACTTCTTGTAACTCTGGTCAAAATGACACTGATAAACTTAATCGGACCAGAGTAATGCAAAATATCCTTTTATCGCCCAAAATGGAAGATAGAACGAAGAAACCATTAGATTGAGTTGGTAAGATAATAAAAGTCACCACAACAAAAACTTCTGTCTCAAGGTGGAGAGTGAAGGAAAAACTGAACTCTGTACCCTGAATTCCTGAGTATATAAGAATACATTCAGATTTGGCATCGAAATCTGGATAATTGGTGAAATGATGCAACTTTTGCTAAATCCTCAATGTTACATCTAAGGTTGGAGACCTCTAATTTTTATATATAAACATTATCATGTTTATATTTGTATAGAACTGGTGTTTCTTTTTCTTTTATACATAAACTGATTAAGTCAAGAAATATACAATAGCATGTAAAAATCAGAAAAATTCTGAATAGCACATACTTTCAAAGCAAGTAACGGTCTTTTTCGATTTTATCGACTGAGGATCGATACAATTGACAGCTGTTCAGAATGTGAAAAGTCGCGTGTCCTTGGATAACACGAGGGTAGTCTCGATAGAATCGATCGACAACTTCTCGATACAATCGATAGGTTGGTCGATATGATCGACAAATGGCGCCCGATAAAAGCGAGCGAAACAAAAAAAAGGGGTTTCTCAAAGGGTGATTCGACTATGTTCCCTGTCCGATCCTCTCGACCAATCATCCTAAGCCAGGTAGGACCAGCCAAATCTCACTCCAAACCAGGTAATATTCTTTCATCATCAGAATCTCTTTCTCTTGGTTTGTCGGGATCTCCTTTTGTCATTTTCTCAATATTTCAAATAGCCTTTTCTTCCACATGGGAAAGGATAAAAACGTGGCATCCGGTCCAGGTGAATCATCAAGAGGTACTCGAAAAAAGGACCTTGCCTCAAGGGAGAGAGCAAGGATCCCAGACAGAGGGACCCCCACATGGCAAAGATCACGACGCGGTGGGTCCCAAACCAAAATTCCTGAACCAACTCAACCAATGCCTCCTCCTCCTACTGTCCAATGGCCACCAAAATATGCCAATCGAAAGTTGATTTTTGAGAGAAAAGTAGATAGAGATTGTTTAACGTCTTACAACTTAGAACCTCTGTTTGCTGTAATTGGTTGGCTGCCCATCCTGAATTTTGGTGGACCATGCCAACTGGAAAGAACACACAACTTCTTTACTGCATGTCATTCCCCGGTGGCTGATCCTCCTTCCTTCATGGTTTCCATGGATGGTGATGATGTATTCATCACTCCTGCCACCATAGCATAGATTCTCAATCTACAAATGGTTCCAAGAGGCCTTCCAAACTGGGATCTTAACTTTTCAGATGTGCGCTCCAAGATAACCAAATACCTATGCAATAATCGAGATATCCTATGGCATCAAGGGAATGCCCTGAAAGCTAGGTATATGGAGCCTCGGTTCAGAGTCATGCATGGAATCTTCACCACCAATCTGTACTCGAGAAGCACTAACAGATCAGATCTAACAAGCCTTATGGTGATGATAATCTACTCCGTCGCGACCGGGACGAATATCTGCCTTCCAACCTTGATTGTAAATTAGTTTGTTAATGCGATACACACGTATAGAGATTTGTATCTGTCATATCCCTGGATCATTAGTAGAATCTGTCAGATCATTGACTTTCCTTCTACAACTGATCAGATTTTCCCCCTCAAAGTTTTCAACAAGAAAAATCTTCAGAAAATGGATCTGAGGTTTCATGAATACGAGGAAACTGAGGAAGAAATTCATGCTGAAGCGGAAGGAGGAGAAGGTGGAGATCCCATGGAAGGAGATGCAATGGCTGATGATGCACCTCTTGGACCAGATGTTGCGTCGTCCACATCAACCGCTGGGTATGGCAAAAGGCTTAAACTGGATAGGATTGGGGCCATACAGAAGGACGTGCACTCAGTGAAGGAGCGCCTCACTGTTTTAGAACGAATGGTTCAAGGAGTTCAGAGCACGGTCCAACAATTGATGGATTTACTAACATGCCGACGGGACGACACGATGCCATCTCACTCTTCTCCCTGATGCCGGTTTCATACAAGCTTTCATGCATCCTTACTCTTATTTATGCGTATGAACATCAGTATCTTTTTAGATGTTCTACGCTTTCAATGGTGCATGACTAGTTTCTTTTTCTTCCTTTCTGGTTTCTGTTTGGATGAGTTTGCCCATGGTTGGGCTAAAATACTTTTTATTGTTGGTTTATATTGCTGCCGTCTAGGGTAGCATTGAATATTTTTGCCAATCTTGGGCAGCTTAAATATGGCTTAATCTAGTTCGTTTACTTCTGCTATTTGAATTTCTCCCTGGTTTATTGCAGTCTTAAGGTTATGGTCTAAATGCTTATCTATTAACTTCATACTGACTACTTCATTGATGCAGGCTTTACACTGTTCTCATTCATATGCATCTATCTCTGTGGTTCTCCCATATGCTACAATCTTCAGTCAATATCACGTCTTATACCTTTGCCAATGATTGACAAAAAGGGGGAGAACAATTCAAAACACCCTAAGCGAAAATTGTATATCTTTGTTGCAGGTGTTAGGGGGAGCAGCCGCAATAAGAAAGGTGGAGTTTTTGAATTAAGGGGGAGAATTTGTTTGTTGTGTACATGGGTGTTTAGAATTTATAAAAGTATGTTAATACATGTACATACAATTTAGGATATATCTGTCTAGATATGTTCGTAGGGTGTTTTGGGTATTTTATCACGTAATTGACAAAGGGGGAGATTGAAAGTGCACCTATTATGTGCCCTGGCTTGTCAATTATGTTGTAGGTTGAGTCAGTCGGATAACAGCACCTAACAAGAAGATCAAGTCAAGCGTCCGCCTCAACTGGATGTGTAGAAGCTCACCGAAAGGTAAATCATAACCTCACATCCCATGTCCCAAAACATCAGGTGATTAAACCCTTAAAAAGAATTAGAACATCTTAGGGTTTATGTGTAAGAAAACTTTTTATCAAAAAGAAAATGTTCTAAGCTTTTCTTACACTGTCGATTATATCGATTCCCCTTTCGATATGATCGACCAGCTCTGTCGATGTCCTCGGCATATCAATCGATACAATCGAGTGAGGACAAAAAGTGTCCAGCAATCAAAACAATCTTCTGGACGATTTATCGATATATCGACTCAAGTGTCGATATCATCGATATTCGAAAATTGATCATATCTGAAGTGGATCGATCATATCGACAGATTACTTTCCGATGTCCCTATTTTTTTAAAGAAAAATAACATATGCTTTGATATATCGATGACTGTCCGATTCAATCTGAACTCAAATATCGATCATATCGGGAGTCAGTCGATCATATCGACTGTGGGGCGCATGTTCTCACCAGCATGAATTTCAGGTTGCTTTTAATGTTGATCGGGGTGCTTGTCGATAAATCGATATTCATATATCGATCATATCGAGACCAAGTCGATTGGATCAAGTCAGGATATAAATCATCCAGCAAGCTTACATGTAAATCTATACGATTTATCGATCCCATCGGCAAGGTCTCCGATATGATCGATGTATAAATTTTGATGACATCGACTATTTCCCCGATCATATCTGTGATCCTGAAATTCTTCAAGGCTTCTCTCTTATTTTTCACCTGTCGATAGATCGAACCATCAATCGATGGAATTGGAGTTTGAAATTCGATAACATCGATGTGTGTCTCGATCCCATCGACCAGTTGGCGGAAGGTTTCCAAAAGTGAAATGACAATTGAGTTCTTATCATCGAGAGGTTGGCCGATACAATCGAGAGCATACGCTCGATCATATCAACGACTGCTCGATGATATCGAACTCTGTCATAAATATGACCGTTTATATCCGTTGGAACCTTTTGCCTATAAATAGAGAGAGTTGTCTTCATTGCTGGTAGAGAAAGTAGAGAGTGCTTTTGAGAATTTTAACCTCCTATCATTTACCTTAAGCCCTTTCTCTCAGAAAGTTCATCCTCCAATCCACCCTCGTCATTGATATCTCATAGAGTGGATTGGAGAATGAACTTCCACATTCAAGGATCCTTCAGCTACTACCTTATTGACATATCATTAAGATTGGATGCCTTGAATGCATAGATGATGGGAACCTCTCTATCTTCCTTATAGGAAACTCTTTAGAGAGTGGTATTCCATCATAGCCTTGACCCAACCTAAGCCTAGCATATATCTATCTTTGTGTTGCGGATCAAGGGAGCTGAAGATTCTTCATCAACAAGAAGGAGATTTTCATCATTGCACTGAAAGGGACTCATCAACTTATCTGTAAGTACTAAGAGTCCAGATGACACTTGCAATCATTCCTTTTTAGGATTCGATTTTAAGTGTTGCTCACCATTTGAAGTCCTCGAAGGAGGCCTCCGACGGGAGTGTACGTGCAGGGTGCGTTGTGTGGACCCTTGCTGTATGGAGAGCATAAATATCTGGTTAGGAGTACGCCAGCAAAACTCTAGGGTTTGAGGTGAACCGAGTAGAAACCTCTGTAAAGGTTGAAGGTGAACCTGATTTAAAACCTTAGGTTTGAGGTGAACCGTGGGAAACCTCCTTATTAAAATTCAGTCACTCAAGGGTTGAGTGTGGAAGCCGGGAGTGGAGTAGACAATTCGTCGAACCACTATAAAATGACTGTGTTTGAGTTTGATATTATCTTTCATTTATGTGATTTCCTTACATGTCTTTATATGTGATCACATCCTATGCACACACAGTCATATCCATCACAATCTCATCTATACATTATTTGTCTTTTAAATATTTTATGATTGGATCCTCTATCAGGCTTGGAAGCCAGTAGAGTTAAGGTTGAGTAATCCTAATCAATACTCTGTGATAGGATTAGTGTGATAAGGATTTTTAATAATTTATATAAACTTTAAAATGTCCTATTCACCCCCCTCTAGGATATACTGACCTATTCCTACTTCAACTAAAGCAGTCTTCACCGCAATTTCAATAGGAATCTACATCTCTTCATGCCTGACCATGGATGGAAAGATGTGATCCTTATGCTTTAAGGGATTATACATTCTGTGTGCCCAACCAAGGATATAGAGTGTGCTTTATTTATTAAATTTATATAAATTTAAATTAGTGTGAATCAACAGGTAAAATAAGGGTCAGGATAATTAGGGGTGGATTCAAAAGTCCTAGTATTCTCCGTGATTAAATTTTCTTCCTTGTTCTTAGTTATTTTACATTGATTTTCATTAGTTTACTTAATCATTAGCAAACTATTTGTTGGATTAGTTAAGAAGAATCATAAATTTTGAATTGTGACAACCAGTCCTTGTGAGAACAATCTCATAATACGTACCATATCTACATCTGATTCGTATACTTGTGAGTTTAAAATCATTTAAATCAGATTGGTTTAAATAAAACATCAGCCTACCGGCTGATTCGATCGTTAGGGGGATAACCATCCATCATGTCTCTTTCCCCCTTTTAATCCTGATGTTCTGCTCTATAAGTTCTTGTGGGTCACCGATCCTGATGACCATGATGTCTCCTGGATTGGGTTCGGAGTCGGAATCCAATTCGATCGCTTCGCCTAGTAGTTAGAACTCTTCAAACTCCTCAGGTTCATCTTGTGATGGAACCTTGATGTTTGTCCAATCTAGTGAGGGCCATTTCCCTTTATTAATCCAATGGACGGGCTACTTCTACACCTTGTGTTGTAGAGCTGGTGGCGAGGATGTGTCCCCTTGACTGTAGGTGGGGATGGGTGCCTCCCTGTTCTTGCCTATGCCTTTTGTAATGGACACTCTTGGTTCTAGGTTCCTATGGGTGTCCCTGCTTCCTTGCCCCTAGCCTCGTGTGATGAGTCTAGGGGTTCTGCCCCAGACGTTGGAGGTACTTTTGATGCCTTGAGGATCTTATCCCACCTTATTGGTGGTTAGACGAACTCTTGGCTAGAACACTCCGTGAGTTTGAGCTGTTGGAGGTGATCCTCAAGGGAAATCATCATGTCCCCACAAAATGTCCCAGCCCTAACGAACTCGATAAGTGTGCACTTGAATGGTTGACCCTTTTCTAGCCTTTCAGCTTGATCTTTTGGTGTCGGTTGATCTCTCAATCCTTATTGCTGCATGTTGGCATGTGCTGGCTTTACTACCATACCTTTCTCATAGAACTTGGTACGGTAGTTTAGGATTAGTCGCTCAGTAGGGGGATGACATATTCAGTAGCGAGGGGACGTGGATTAGCGATTGAGTTCACAATTTTGAACTCAAAGCTGTGATATGATATGTCACCCTCTGCGTGTTGAACATCAACCACTGGGATGTTAGTTTCTGGGATATTAACCATTACCGGTAGGATGGTTTCTTATTCAACCAGCACTGAGATGATTCAATTTCCTGAAGGGAATATAACCCTTTGATGAAGGGTAGATGGGATGGCTCCAACAGCATGGAGCCATGGCCACCCCAACAAAAGGTTAAATGAGGCAGGGATGTCAATGACCTAGAACGTGACACGTGTCGTGTCAGGTCCAATTTATATTTCAATGTCTATTGTTGCCTCGACTTGCCTACGGGAGTTATCGAAGTACCTGACCCTCATGGTATTGGGTCGGAAGGAAGATGGTTCTATCCCCAAATGTTTGGCAGTCCTCAAAGGGAAAACATTTAGGCTTGATCCGTTGTCTATGAGTACGAGTGGAATTTTAAAATTCTCGTAACGGACAACTATATTTAATGAGCGCCCATGTTTGTGACCTTCAGGTGGCAATTCCTCATCAGAAAAAGTAATGGCTCGTGGTGCGAGGAGTTGTCCAATCATACTTGCCACCATTTCAGGGGTACATTAGAGGAGATATGTGCATCATTTAATATTTTCACAAAGATTTCTCAATGCGATCTTGACGTACATAAGAGTTCCTAGATAGATATTTGTGTGAGAATGGATTTGAGTTGGGCTGCTATCTCATAAGCATCATCGGTTTTGTGGGTGGCTCACGACAAGGTTCCTCGGATTTCTTTCAAGTTCTGGTTATCTCTCCTAAAATACCTCCCGTTGTTGCCCACTTCAGCGCATTCAGGATAATGCCATGGAACTGCTTTTGGGTTGTAGAAAGGAAGCATTCTTCATTCTAGGTATATCAATGGTTCTTGAGGCTGAGTATTATGGCTGGAACTATTTATGATGGACTTAATGATTTCTCTTGAGGTGCTACTACGTCTTGACCGGTTTTGGTAATGAAATTTTCTTCCCCCTTATGAGGTATGGGAGGGGTCCTCTAAGCATGTGCCAGTTAATGAGGCATTAGGAAGCTTGATGTTTGAATCGGTGGTGCCCCTTGCAAGGTAAGCGAAGCTAGATCAAGGAGGCCTATTGAAAGACTGAGGGGTTTGAAATCTGACCTGTTTGGATCTGCTGAGGTTAGGGTTGAAAATGCCCTTTGGGGAGCGCGGTGTTGAGGACGTGAACTAGTGAGTGCTGGGGGTGCCCCTTGAGAGATGAGAGGCTGAGACCTATTGGGTGCTGCCTCGAGGTAGATGAGAGGTTATACTCTAAGTGCTGCTTTGAGGAATACCTGAGTTGTTGGTGTTGCTTCAAGGAATATGAGAGGTTGAGTTGTTGGTGATGCTTCGAGGAATACCTATGGCTCAGGTGGTGATGCTTGTCGATATCCCCACGTCCGATTTACTGTATCGGACATGATTGCTTTTATGGAATGATGTGGAGAGAAGTACCTATGACACCCTCCCTCAATATGATTAATGGTAGAAGTGTTAGATGTGTTGGGTCCCACTTGATGTGATGGCAGGGAATTTTGGAGAATGTTAGCCTGAGCTATATTGCTAGCTGGTGGGGTGATAGTAATCTTCTGGCTTTCGATTGAAACTTGGACCGCATGTTTCAAAGTGAAACAACGGTCTGTTATATGGCCAGGAGCTTGGTGATATGCGTAATACTAATTTTCATTGTAACCTGGTGGTAAGGGATTAGGTGAAAGTCGAGGCTGGAGCAGTGTCAAAAGTTACTTTTACATTAACATTGTCAGAACCCGACTGTATGTTTATGCTAGCAGGGTGAACTTCCTACCTAACATTACTTATTTGTAGGGGCCTTGCACATTCCCCCTGGGCTGTTACTATTGTTGTTGAGACAGCTGTGCCTGATATCCCTATTGGGCTTGTTGTGGTTGGTACTGCCTATTTGATTATGGCTGGTATTGCTTGTCTTGCTGTGGCTCTGGTTGTGGAGCATACTGATTACCTTGAGTGTTGACGATGATATCGTTAACCTCCGTAGAGCATTGCGCGGGACCAGTGCCATTTTCATTCCCATATCTGACAGGTTTCCCCTCAACATTGTTTCTTTTGATGGTGGGGGCCTGGTGTGGCCATGGGGAAATGGTTCCGACTCTGATCCCGACTTCCATTTGTTCTCCAGCCCGGATGAGCTGAGCGAAGTTTAAGTATGGGTACGAGATTAGATATCCTGAAATGTTGGGATCTGCTAAATGTACAATCATGGATATTTTCTCTTCGTCATCGATGGGGTTTCTCATTCAAGTTGTCATGGCTCGCCATCACCTTACATATCCTGAAAAGGACTCATCACTTTTTTGTCTCAAGGCAGCCAGGTCAGACCTTCTTGGAGCCATGTTCAAGTTGTATGAAAATCTGTCAATGAATGCCTGGGAAAGTCTTTCCCAAGTTCTGATTTTGTGGCTGTCCACCGAGGTGTACCAATCCAAAGTATCACCTTTGAGGGATTTCTGAAAGAGCCATATCAAGGCTCCATCATTCCCTTCTATCGCATTGAGTTCCCCACAAAAGGCCTTTAGATGTGCGGTGGTTCACCCACTACCATCATACCTTTTGAATTTTGGTACCTCAAAGTTTAGAGGTACCCGGGCGTCTGGGAAGGGATAAAGATCCCTGAATTTGGTGGGTGGGTGGTCCAATCCTTGTTGCCTCTAGAGTTAATTTTGCACCATTTGTAATTTCTCTCATAAGTCCTCGATTTTAAACTTGCCTTGCGGCGGGTATCTTGCCCCTGGTTGTAGGGCTTGTGCTGCTTACTCTTTATATGGATCGAGAATGGGGGGTTTTGGAAAGAAGATGGACTCCCGGTGGCGGGAGGTGGCTAGAATTGGATATCAGTCCCTTTCAGAGGAGGGTGTAATGTTTGGAAATGGCTCCCACCTAGGGTATCTGCCAATTCTGGAATGTTACTCCCGTTAGGGGGAGTGAGTTGGACTCAAAACTAGCCCCTTCATGAGCATTCGCCAGTTCTTGTCTATGGTTCCCGTTAAGGGAAACTTGTGTTGTAACTTGATTGTTGTGATGTACTGAGTAGCGATGTGTGGGAGGGTTGCTCCCATTTTCTGGTTGTTATTGATCTTGTGCTAACTCTTATGGGAAAGGGAGAACAGGATTTGCTGGAGGAATGAGAGAAAAGCAAAAGGGGTTTGAGGGAGTGAACTATTTTGTACATTAGGCTGGGTTTCCTGTGTATTCGGTTTGGCACTTGGTACTAGATGATGTAGTAGCTCTTGCATTGCTTGGAGACTTTGGGCCACTTTTTGCATGGTTGTATTAGCTTGTGGGTCTGTTGGAGCTACTGGAGGTAACAGCTCGAGTGTTGTTGTAGGTGCGGGTGCTGATGTTTTAGGAGCTAGCTAAGCTGTCGGCTCTTCTTCATGGGTAGCTTGAGAGGTCATTAGCTGCGGGATCGAGTGGTCATGGTTCGAATTTATGTCCAAGAAAGTGCAAGCCAAAGATGTTTTTTTAAAATTTATTTTATATTAATGCAGTGATGATATCCCTTGAGATTAAAGTACCACACTCTTTTGAGTCGGGTCTCCTCAAGTGAGAGCTAGCAAATCCCCAATGGAGTTACCATTTTGTAGATACTAAAAATTGGCACCCACGCTAATTTGTACGTTCTATTTTTGGTGGTGGGGGTGATTAGATTGATTTATGGATGTTGGAGTTGCCACTAGCTAATTAATCTCAGAATCCCACAGTCAGCTAGAACCCATGGAATATGTAAGGTTGGCGAAATCTGAAGACTCTCCTATCTTAAATTGACTCTTGTATGCGATCAGAGATTCTGGGTCTGGGACCTCGATTAAAAAGAGGAAAGGTGTTAGGCACCCTCTCTGCCCATACAAACGTACGGTCTCTACTTGGTGTAATATAGAAATCTCAAGGGATGGATGATGTGGTCGAGATAGACTAGGCACACACGTGAATTTCTGATGCGATAAGATCCGAGATTTTGACAAGCCACAGAGCATACGTCCAACGACGTGTCTAGAGGGCAGATGTGATGATACTTATGCAAGGAGGTAAGAAAAATGGACTAGATTACTAGGAATTTCTAATGTGACGGGATCCAATGTATGACAAGTCATAGAGCATATGTTCACTAGAGATCTAAAGAAGCGAGGGGGGGGGGGGGGGGGGGGGGGGGGTTGAGAAGGGAATAGATGTCATGATGAATGCTTGTATGTAGAATGAATGGATCTTTGACTTGATCTTGAATAGGCTAAGACATGAACCGAACCATGACTAATCTGGGATAGGCTTATGGGTTGGAAAGAGTGGGAGAAAGGTTAGGGGGTGGCTTAAAAGATCAGAACTTCGAGGGCTTGGAAGCTCCATGCCTCTCCTTTACTCTCTCCCTCACTCTCTTTCTCTCTTACTCTCTCTTAGATGAGGAGATGTTAGTTGTGTTGTGTGAAAATGAGAAGAGGAGAGGGCTATTTATAGCCTTCTCCAATGGTCTTATGGTAATTGTGGGGTTTAGGAGGGGTAAAAGCTGATGTGGCAAGTTATGAGTGGTTGAGGGGAGAGAAACGCCAAGTGGCGCATTCCCATTGGCTCTTAGGATTGGTAAGATGGTAAATAGTAAACCCTATAGGGGTAAATTCAGAGGAAAGTTGACTTTCGAGCTAGGGGACAGCTGTTACTTGGTGGACACACACGTTTAGTGAGCGGTGGTAATCGAAGTACCTCCGGCAGTAGCCAAACTATCGCCGGCTGTAGTCCAACTACCTCCCGGGCCAAGACCACACGTGCGGTCCTCATGTGGTGTGCTAGTTTTTCTGATGGTCCCTTTTTTGGTTCTTTGGCTCGGTTAGGTGTATTTCTAGGGTGTCTTGGCTTTAAATGGGTTCTAGATTTGGGGAGGTTCTAATAACTTAGGGTTTCGGGTTTGGATTAAGATTTCAGGTTCGGGTAGGGTTTTGGATTAGGGTTTCAGGTTCGGGTAGGGTTCGGGTTTGTTGATCATGGTCTAGATTGTCCTTATCTTTTAAGATGACAGCCTGGGTGGGGTGTCTATAGGTGGTAACAGGCCAGGCCCAACGCGGGTTTGGACTGAGCTTGGACTTATTAGCTTCACCCGTGGGCTATGCTTAGACATGATACATATTGCCAGGTTAGTTTTGGGTGGGATCGTGGACTTAAATCACTTTAGCCTGTTTAACCCTAACTTCACGTGCACGTGTGTCCTATCTTAGAAACATGGCCTAATGCTTTTTACAACAACTCACTTTTACTCTATTTTTAGAACAACTCACTTCTAAAGTGAGGGACTCAGTTCCATCAAATTGACTGTGCATGTTGCATTGAGTTGAGACTGAGTCATTCTCTATTTTAAGGGTGACTAAGCTCAAAATTTGTGAAATCGAGTTGAGGATACCAAGTTTTGGGTCTAGTCACCAATTTTGAGAACTTTACTTACATGTAAGCCATTCGGTTCATTTTTCTAAACGTCCACTTATTTTGTGCATGTGTGGCCCACTTGATCAATGGTTGGATTAAAAATAGTAAAGTGGGAAATAACAATTTGATTAAATTTTTGAGCTGTGTCGTGCCATGCTGAGCTGGGCCTAACTAAATTTGACCCATTGCCATAACTAGTACTAAGAAGTCTCAAGCACAGCTAGCTTAAACAATAAGTCAACATCCATTTAATCGCATATGTCATGCATGACATCCAAAGGCTTACTCCACTGTAAAGAACAACACCTTGTGCAAAAATCAGGTCTAACCATCCAACAGGTGGAAAACAGTGTAGAAAAAATTAGCAAAGATCAGTCTGATCCAAAGTACATTTTGTGGCCCACTTTATCATTGGATGGTCTTTATTTGTGCTAGGTATCTTCTTGGTGGGGCAATCTTTAGGATGGTTGGATGTCGCTCACACATGACTTTTGGTTAAATTATTTTCGAGTTAGATGATAACTTATTGTTAAGGGTCAAATATTGCATATTACCCTCCATTTATTACTTGGTTTTATGAACATGATAGTGCTTAATGTTCTATTTTAATCATATTTGTGTTGTAAGGTGAATTTAAGAGCTTGGATTGAAAAGGTTGCTAAAAATATGGATTTAACGCTTAAGAATCACAAAGACAATGATGGATATTATGAGACCAAGAATGAAGAATTCACATGCTAAAGATTCAAGAAATCTAAGTGAGGAATGAAGAGAATTGAAGACTTGAAGTAAAGAAAGAGAGCCCTAAAAATCTACCTGCTTCGACTAGTCTAAGCTCTTACTAGACTAGTCGAAAGAACTTTAACTCGAATTCCAGTAATCAAAATACTCTAAATTCTCATCATCCTCGACCAGTCGAAGGTGTCCTTTGACCAATCGAAGGTTGTCCTTGACCAATCAAAGACTAATATAAATTCTGCGCGGACTGCGTAAATTTGAGGCGGTTTCCAGATTTTTCCAACTTTGTGTGAAAGTTGGAGTTGCACAACTATAAATAGAAGTTCCTAAGATGTTCCTATGCATCTTCTAGGGTTTAAGGTGTGGAGCAAAAGGGTGGAGCCGCCATATGAGAGTTTTTTTCCTTCTTCCTTAGTTATTTTTATGCTTTTCTTAAGAGTTTTTAGTTCAATCAAGTCTATGGTTGGCTGAATCTCTTAGCTATGGCTAAGAGGTGAAGCTTGTAGTGTGATTAGGATGTTTGCTTTACTTTGATTCATGTTTTTTTGAACTCTCTTTAGATTCTAGTTTGATTATAAGGAATATTTTTAATTATTAATGGTTTGTTATGACAAATTATAATAGATTTGCGATAGCTTTGAATATCTTCTTTTCCTCTTTAAAATTCTGGGATTGGTTAATCCTACTATTCACCAATGTCCCTTAGGCATGGTAAGGTGACAAAATTCCTCCCATAATTCTCCTCTATTGATGATTAGATTTGTGAGAAGTTCAGAGATTCAAATATTTCTCTCTTTTTCCAATTGGACAGGATAAGACTCTAATTCCAATTAGATTTCCTGAATCAAGTAAGGCAGCATCCTGATTGCTATAAGTGGATCCTTGGCACCCTAATTCCCACCTTTAAATTCACAAGTTTTAATTATAAATTCACAATTACTCTTTCAACTAATTTCAGATTTATTTTTAGATCTTCTTCAAGTTCTAATTCTAGTTACTTTCAGAAATGTACGAGTTTAGTCCCAGTGGATTCAACCTCGTCTTACCAAGATTATTTGTAACATCCCGAAAATCGGGAGGTCGAGCAAAAATCCAACTCCCAAGTTCCAAAATATTATTTATGCAACATAGATATGTATGATTGAATGTTGTTTGTGATAATGTATTAAACATGAGTGAGATTAAGCTAAAACAGTATATCACGCTCCAGAAACGGTTAAATTTACAAGTGGAAGACTGTGATAGTATGTATAACATATATAAACTGTTGTATGTCTCCAGAGTGAGAATATGTTACCAGGTTATGTACATACATGTATACTCCAAAAGTAAACCAAAAGGATATACATGAGTGTTCTAAAAATATAAAATGACAAGTGTCAAGGTATCTAATCAACCTCCCTGTAATCCCGTCAATCAGAACACGCATAAAGGAGGAATCCTCCTCCTCATCATCAAGTCCAACTCCGCCTCGCAGGCCGTGCCATCATCTGTAATCACAATAGGGACTGGTGGGTGTCCGGAAATACCATCCCGTAACGTGGGAGTGAGTGATCAACTCAGTGGGATAAGAGAGCAAAGATTAACATGTTCTTAAATCAATCATGCGATAATAGTAAAGCAGTAAATCAGACAATCCTAATACTGTTGTTAATGCAATATGACATGACGTGATGTATGCCCTCACCGATGATCTCCCTCATACGGCAACATCTTACGACCCCGGCATGCAATCGACCCTCAAGTGCTCCACATCTTCCAAGCACATGCAATATTATGGTGATATGATTTTCGAGTTGTTATTAGTCCATTCAAACAGCAGGATTGGGAAACTAAGGTACTTTCCTTATATCAATCCCAACACAGATCCTGTCTAGGGTTGTCACTCCTAGTAATCTCATACGATGTATATTTTATAGGTCGCTGCAAGGGCTGCCAGGGCTGTTGCACGCACTCGTTGCTCCGCTCCCCCATCACCTTATCAATACAGGCCTACTGTACTCTACTGCTACGGAAGGGTCGTCGCCTCCCGTAGACTCAGAATACGCTCGGAGTCACTACAAAGGACTCGTCGCCTGATCAGTGTAGGCCGGCAGCAAGAATATAGTGTCCCATACCACCATAATCTTCTCATGAGACTAGGTGCTCACTGGTCACTACGGGGAGGTTTGTGGCCCCAGCGTAGGCCGACAGCTCGACCACGGTGTCCCATACCACCATGCCCGGCTCATGAGTCTTCGTGGATCAAGGTACCATGGTTAACAGGGTTTACAATGGTAAGTTCAGTACCCTAGGTTCAAGCAGTTATGACTCATGCAGGGTGAACATACAACGGCCAGTCGGGTTACTTGACGGGCTCGACTAGCACGATCGCATCTCAAGTCGAACGACATGAAGTGCGTAAAACACTTCGCGTGGCCTAACCACTGCCGCCAACTCCAAACACGACGCGTTCATCGACGCGTCGTTCATGGTAAAAATAAGCCAATCACGAATTTGCTCGGTTACCGACTGCCTGGACTAAGTATAGTCCCAAACACATATGAATCCACATCAGCAATCATGTGAGAGTATTGGAAATGAAATACAACCATGTGAGCATGTTAACACATGTTATATCGTACAACTTAAGTAAATCATCTGACACATGCCTTTCATACATATAATGAAATTATGCATATCGCCAACATATAAAAAATCATTTCCATCAGCATATTAATTGAGAATTCAATCTCAAACTAAATCATAATGAAATCATCAAACACATGTCATAACATACAACTTAAGTGAATCATCAAGCACATGCATTTCATTCATATAATGAAATCATGCATATCGCTAACATGTAGGAAACCATTTACACCAGCATATTAATTGAGAAATCAATCTCAAACTAATTCATAACACCATTTAATTCAATACATACTAATACAAGCATTTATACAAACACTTACACTACACACTTAAGTCTACATATAGTATGTCGACCCGAAGTGCGCATTTAGGCAAATCTCTTCGCCAAACTAATTATGCACGTATTCCTAACATTCTAATGCGACAATAAACCTACAAATGACTAAAATGCCCTAAATCTCATATTCTTCGTCGGTTTACGAAACAGGAAACGGACAGCATGTTGTACACGTCAAACGGCGTTACCGTCGATAATCTACTATTAAATGACATTGAAAGCATTGGAAACAGTCAATCAAAGCGTCTAAAATCCGCACCTTTCACTTTATATATGTATCGTTTCGAACGGAGCGTATACGCTTCGTCTACGGCGATCAGGCGACCTAATACACAAGTTCTATCAGCTAACATGCTATGAATCCTAGTGAACCTCAAATCAGCAACTTCTAGGGTATTTTCTTACCTGAAAATGCGGAGAAATCAACGGAAAAGTGGTTGGAGTGCGTCGCCTAAGCACGTGCAGCAGCAGCAGCAAGTGGCAGGAAAATCCCTCCCACCTTCTCTCACAAACTCTCACCTTTTCTCTCTCCCAATCTTGGGTTTTTCTCAAATTCGGATGGGAGAGAGGAATGAGGGTTTCAACCCCTTTTATAAGCCCAAAAGTGTCCAAAATAGGTTCAGGAACAAAATATACTTGAGGTATATCCAAATCGGGCCTGTTTCAGTCCAAAAGATCATTTCTGGTGGTCCCCTAGCCAAACGCGATCGGACTTAAGTTCATGCTTACAGGATCTAGCACGCATTAAGTTTTTAGTCCGGCAGGGTTCGTACATCGCCCGTGGCGGTCCAGTTTCAGTTCAGCGGTCACCGCACGTAGATCAGGTCTGCAAATCTCATGATATGAAATAGAAATTTTTCCTGATCCGAGGGTGTAATTTGGCTAAATTCTGACGGTCAGAACGCTTAATACTGACGCATCAAGTCGTGTGCCAGATTTGAATTTTAAATTCCAAATCTGTCCCTATTCGCACTCTCTTCAGTTCGGGCTCAATGAAATAGCCTGTGATTATCGGTTGGACTTGATTTTCGAAATGATTGTCAAGTCCAGCTAGGAGGTTCTAACGGTCTAAGATAGTAGGTATCGGACTTTCGACGCGCGGTCTAGATCCAATACAAAGTTTCAAAGAGGTCCAGAGAATAAACCGGTTTAGAGTTTGATCCGAGGTTTTAGAGTATCATAGCACCATGGATTCTACAAGTTTTGGGTCTTGTAGAACGTATTTAACGCGATCAGGGACTATTTCCCAGCTACTCTAGCATTGCGCTAGCTAACTTATGCTTAGTTTGTAAAGGAATTAATCCTAAGTGGTTTCTTTGGCTATGGAATTGGGTTCTGAGCGATTTTCCAGGTGTTTTAGTTGACCCATTGCCTAAGGACGTCTAATCCCAGGTTAGCCAAAATCCGGGGTGTTACATTATTAATACATCATGACCCTACATTTGGGGTTGTGAATAGTTATCATCCTACTAGTTGCTTGTGTGCTCGCCCTTGGAAATTTTTATGTGAGAGGAATATCCACATTCAATGGATTGCATGAAATCTTCATATCAACATATGTTAACATGTCATGTGTAAAGGTGAGTAGCATTTCAAAGAAAAGAAAAGAAAAAAGGTGATTAGCATTTGAAATCATCTAGCGAGCATTGGGATTGACTGAGTTGAGACTTGGGTCCCAGGAGTACAAAATAACGAATTTGTGATTTTAGGGAGCGGATTAGGTGTGGCCCTGACCGTTGGGCCCACCTTGATATATGTATTATATATCCACATTGTCCATCCCTTTTCCATCTCATTTTAGGGTATGAGCCCAAAATTGAAGGAGATCCAAATCTAAGGTGGGCCATACCATGAAATAATGGTGATTGAATGTAAGGCCAGTAACCTAGTCCGTACCATTCCATAGGATCCTATGATCCTTCCTATCGAATTTCAGCGACCCACGACATGTAGATAGCATTTCCACACGACCCTTAGTCATACCCTGTCAACTCAAGTCGACTCGACACGAGACTTGTACCCTGGTGACTCCGTCATTGTTGCGATTCCAATGTCACGTCTTGCTCACCAATGCGATACCTAGGCCAGGAGTTGTGTGCCAACGTTTATTTTGAGGAAAAAAGTGCACGTTGCGAATTTCAAGAGAATCTCTACCACCTTTCACATCAATCAATTAATCACATGTCAAGTACATAACCCATGCCTCTCCCATCCCTTTCTTACCAATAAAGACAAACAACCCATACCCCATACCACCTCACCCCCCATAAGTCAACTCTCATGTCCCCTCTCTTACACCACCCATCCATTCCTTACACCCATCCTATCCCCTTTCATCCCATCACATCTCCTCTTCCTCTCATTCTCTCTTCGATTTCCAAGCAACCTAAGGGAGTGGACGTCCAAGAAATTCCTAAAGAGAGAAGCACCTAGGTGTGGCCCACTCCCTACCACCCAATCTCTCATCTCAACCCCTTAACTTTCATCATCTTCCATCAAAGAAGAAGCCAAGGTGCTAAGCATTCCAAAGATCCAAGAAGAAGACAAATTGGTAGGTGATCTTGGGATTTTCACCCTTGATTTCTATTTGAGGAACCACTTATGGTGGGATCCATTTGATGTATGTGTTGCAACACTTGGAGGAGCTCATAGTGGCAGAACTCCACCCTCACACACATCTCTCTCTCTCTCTCTCTCTCTCTCTCTCTCTCTCTCTCTCTCTCTCTCTCTCTCTCTCTCTCTCTTCTATTGATGACCCACCTTGATGATGAATGTATTTTATCCATGCCGTCCACTGATTGGGCCCACTTGGTAGTCCGTTTGAACGAGTCCGATTGAAAGAAATTATAAATATCAGCTGATCTAAAGTTTTGTTGGGCCACCACATGAGACGCGCCATGATGCATGCGTTGAATATCCAGGGCTGTCTGATGGCTAGACGTCCAACAGCCCTGGATGAAGTGAAAACACCAATATCAGCTCCATTAAATTTGGTGGGTCCCGCACATGTGGACCCACCTTGATGTCTATCCAAACTGTCTAATCATTCGACGGTGGAAGAGGATTGGTTAGAGCTATACAGTTGTTGTATATGACATCAGTAAGTACGTGGGGCCCATGTGATGTTTATCCATACCGTCCTTTTTTTTAAACAGGTGGGAGTCCACCATGATGTATTTATACACCCATGTTGTCAGTCCATGGGTCCCACGTGGGGACTACCACGATGTATGTGCTTCAGATCCACACCATCCAGACCTCTGGACGGTGGATCTGATCATAAGGCATGTGTTATATTTGGATCGTCCATCTGTTGGATGACCAACAGCTGAGGCTACTGTATTATGTCTATAAGTTTTGTGGGACTACCATGAAGTATGTGTTATATCCTAACCGTCCATCTATTTGGACGTGGACGCCCACACTAGCTATATAGTTGTTGTATGACGTCAGTAAGTTGTGGGTCCCGTTTAATGTATGTATTACATTCCATGCCATCCATCTATTCCATCCACGCCATCCATCTGCGTTGGCCCCACCAGCATGTTCTGTGGGTTTGATAATGAGGGATGTGTTATATCCCAACCATTCATCTAGGACCCACCATGATATATGCATTTTATCCCACCATCCATCTGGATGGTGGGGACCGCCTATATAGTTATTGTTCTAACGTCAGCTAGCTCCATCGATCTGATCTGAGATGTGTTATATCCAAACTGTCCACCCATTTGTGAGCTCATTTTAAGGCTCGGGACTAAAAATAAGACAGATCTTCCTATCAGGTGGACCACACTATAAAAATCAGTGGAGGATTGAACGTCCACCATTAAAACCGTTTGGGGTCATAGAAGTTCTGGATCAATATGAAATTTATTTTTCCTCTTAATTTAGGCCTTTGTGACCTTATGAATAGATTGGATGGAAAATAAATATTATGGTGGCCCCATGAATTGCTAACGGTGAAATCATTATCTCCACTGCTATTTGTGGTATGGACCAGATGATCTTTCGATATGATTCATTTTTGGGTAATGCTCTATAATAAATAGATGTATGGTGTAGATATAATAAAATGAAAAATATAGTGTGTGGTCCCACCTTGATGTGATGTATATTGGGCCCATATGAGAGGCCCATTATGATGTGTTTGAGGCTCATGGGTTGTGGCCCATTGTGATGTATTCGAGGCCCATGGGATGTGGCCCATTATGATGCATTTGAGGCCTAGATTTGAGGCCCATTGTGATGTGTTGGAGGCTCATGGGTTGTGGCCCATTGTGATGTATTCAAGGCCCATGGGATGTGGCCCATTGTAATATATTTAAGGCCCATGGGATGTGGCCCAATGTGATGTATGTGAGGCCCTTGTAGAAGGCTCAATGTGATGCATGTGAGGTCTATGAGTGAAGCCTGAAATGAGGACCAATGTGATGTGTGATTTCACCATGATGTATGTAATGATGTTTATGATAGGCCATGCCTTAGGTGCAATGATGGTTTGATGTCCACATTGTAAGAGCAATGATGGTTAAATGTCCACATTGTAACTCTCCTTAAGGCCCATTGTTAGGCTCATTCTCACCTCCCCTTAGTGTGCTAACCCAAACTGTTGGGCCCCCATGATCATTAGGCCAATTCTTGATATGAGTAGGCCATCTAGGCCCATCCTTGATATGAGTAGAGTATCTCATCATCATATAACATGCTTAGTATAGATTTACGATCCATGCTCATGCGCATCATATGTATGCTTGATATGAGGAGTGACTAATCATAGCACTTGCCATTTAGCGAATTATATGAGACTCCGTGATAGAAGGAGTTGCCCACATGAGCACACAGTATGTGCAGGATTGCTGCATGGCTGGATAGTATGTGTAAGGCCCGTATCTTAGTCCGTACCATTTCGTGGACCTCTGCGATCATCCCTGTCAAATTATGGTGAACTGTGACCTGTAATCGGCATTTTCATACGACCCTAAGTCACATTCTATATATCAGAGTTGACTTGACTGAAGACTTATACCCTTGTGACCGCACTGTTGCCACGGTTCTAATGCCACGTCTCGCACTCCGATGCGATACCCAGGCTAGGAGATGTGGGCCCATGTTCAGTTTGAGGAAAACGTCATGCATTTACAAACTCAAGAGAACATGTCCCATCAATCGCATCAATCATGTCAAGTACATATCTCATCCCCAAGTATAAGCAATGTCACGCCCCAAACTTGAAAACTGGGCTCACAAAATTTTTGATCACCGAATCCGGCGCCGATAGCCTCCTTAGAACTCCATTCTCGGCTCTTAGCTCCCATTCGCCAGGTTCTGATCCTGGGATGCTACGAGGAGGATTTTTAAAGTCAATTTAATTCATGATAAGCATAACCAAAGGCAAAACCCACAAACAACAACCAAAAACTCCATTACATTTCCACTACAATTAAACACTTTACAAGTACAATGAGTATAAAAGGGAAATACAATGATGATAAACAAAATCTCCAAAGTGATCTGTAAAGCGCTCCTACCTCAGCGTTGCTGCACCCCAATGTCACCTGCACACAACGGTGGTGCATAAGCTTATAGAAAGCTTAGAGGGTGGTGAAAGTGTGTGCGCAAGGTAGTTATATGAACATGCAATATCAGAGTAATGCGGAATATGCAGATGGATCCATGAAAACCATTAGCCATACTAAAGCTATGCTATGTAAGACATGAATGATATCAGCCATCCCAAGGCCATACGATGTGAAATGTAACTCAAGCATACAAATTCTTATCTATGTCCACACATCAATACAACTCGAATCTGAGATATCACCGGGGTCTAGTACACTCTAAACCAGATCGCCGCCTCATCGCGCGTAATAAGGTAAGTGGAAGAGACCTCACTATCCATCTGCCAATATCGGGCTCGACTCGTCGATAGCGGACCCATTCCTCGAGCTGGTCAGACTCATCCTAGCATTGCCCCCTACACTCGGACGGGTAAGGCCGCACCCCCTTCCAACCGACCATGACACAGTGGAGAGCGCAGCCATCTGGTAATCGGCACTCAACGCTCATCTACCCACTCAGTCTAGACGTTGGAGCAATCTCTTGGTACCATAAGGGTTTAGGGACTTTTACCCAGGGATATCTATAGCACCCCATGTAGAATAAAAATTTTGGTATCCAATCCTACCAACCACGATGCGTCTGTGGAGGCTACGGCCCCGATGTCGCTAGGGCCTACAGTAACCATATTACACAATACGAAATGCATGAATCATATTATCCAATCATGCAGTAAATCCTGCGCGTATCGTGCGCTCATGTAGGGCAATACCGCCTAATCAGGAGCCCATAAACAACCTGCCCGAAGGCATATGCTATGATCAGTCACCTCTCATATCAAGCATACATATGATGCGTATGATCATGAGTCATAGAACTATACTAAACATGTAATAAAGTGATGAAATATCCATACAACGCAAGTGGGCCTAGATGGCCTATATACAACAAGTACGGGCTTAAGAATGGGCCCTAAGGAGAGTCGTAATGTGGACATCCAACCAACATTACACTCGCAATGTGGACGCCAAACCAACATTGCTCCCAAGGGGCGATCATTACGTAATCTGTGTTGGGGTCACACATTGCAATCGACCTTAGGTACATCCCATTAGGTCTTAAATATATCAAATGGGCCACATTCAATGGGCCGTATATTCATCAAGTGGACCACACCACTGGGCTGCACCAATGGGCCTTAAGTGCAATTCCCATTGGGCCTTAAATATATCAAATGGGCCACATCCATGGGCCTTATATTCATTAAGTGGGCCACATCCATGGGCCGCACCAATGGGCCTTAAGTGCATTGCAATGGGTCATAACCCGTGGGCCTTAGAATGCATCAATGGTTCTCGACCCATGGGCCTTATACATATCAAATGGGCTTACTCCCATGGGCTTTAAAATACATCAAATGGGCCTAATCCCATGGGCCTTGGAACACATCAAATGGGTCTAATCCCATGGGCCTTAAATATATCAAATGGGCCTAGTCCCATGGACCTTATAACATGCTAAGATGGGGTCCACTCGGACTATGGATCTGGCCCATTCTTTAACTCGTTTCATAAAATGGGCTTCTAGAAGGGATGGACAGATTCGATGCAGCACCTGCATCAAAGGTGGGAGCCCACAAGAAGGCCCACCATCATATATATTGTATATAATATAATATATAAACTACATATTATATATATAAAATTTATACAATATTATATATAATATGATATACATATATATATATATATATATATATATATATATATATATATGCACACACACGCTGCACACATACGTGCTACACACACGCACGCACACACACTACACACACGCTGCACCCACACATGCACACACACACATGCAACACGAGGGCCCCACCGTCAAAACACATGCATCAGTGTGGGTCCCATGTGGGGCCCACCGCCATGTTTATATACCATCCAAACCGTTGATAAGGTCGTACGGACCTGCATTAGGAGGAAAAACAAGTTTCATCTTGATCCAAAACTTCTGTGGCCTGGAAGGAAGGTTTCAAGGGCAGATGTTCAATCCCACTTTTTCCTATGGTATGGGCCACCTGAGTATTTGATGAAGCTGAAATTTGGAGGGCAGGACACTGCCAGGAGGGCCCACCACATGAACGGCTTGGATGACAAATATACATCACTGTGGGGCCCATAGTAGGAGCCGTGGATCCCAGCCCAATTGGCCGCCCGCCTGGCGCAGGCGCTGTATGTGTTCTAACAGTAACAGCGTCTGCTGCTTGGTTTTTTTTAAAAAAAATGATGGGTATTTTTCTAAGGTTTTTCATGCGTGGGGTCCGCATCAAGTGAATCTGACCCAACCGTTGGGTCCCATGGCTTAATACAAGCCCAACGAGCCCAATATTGAATATATATTGGTGCATAGAAACAACAGGTGATGTTTTCAACGACAACCGCCACAGTTTCCCATGCTATGGCCCACCCAGTGCCCAGTTTGACTTCATTCTTCAACTCAATGGGTAAAATGATCCGGAGAGTAGAATGAATGGCGTGGATTAACAACGTGCATCAAGGTGGGGCCTACACGAGCAATCCACCCAAATAGCCTTGCACCAAGGCTGATATTTGTGTTTTCCTTTCAACGTCTAGCGTCCAGGGATGCTGGACGGTTGTGTATTTCAGGTGGGCTGCCCATGTGGGCCACCAAATGATGGGTGGCGTGGATACAACACTTTTAAAGTGGGCCCCACTTAAAGCTAGCTTGGATAAAATATATACTTCATGGTGAGGTCCATCCAAGTGGACCACACAAGTACATCATCCCATAAAAAATGAAAAAGAGAGAGAGAAAGAGAGAAAGGGAGTGGGACACGCGTGTGATGGAGGGCTCCGCCACTATGAGCCCTCCCTTGAAAAAATCATACATCAAAAGAATCCCCCTACACATGGGACCACCAAAATCAAATAACGGTGGAGATCCTTTCTCCACCAATATGGACGGTCTAGATGACCTATCTAAAGTAAGGAAATAAACATCATGATGGGGTTCATGGAGAATGGCCCCATCATGGAATGATCATGATGATCAAAGTGGGCCATCGGCCACATCTTAGGGTCCCAAGTGAGATCCAAACCATTAATCGGTTGGCCTCACTTGGTCCATTTTCGAAACATGAAAAACTACTCTATCAAGCACCCACCGTCCGATCTTCTTACTCCTATGGGTTCCTTAGCACCTTAACTTTGATTTCAATGGAGGAGATGAGAAATGGATGGCTAGGATGGGAGATCTTGGGATGGAGAGGTGGGCCACACTTGAAGTTTTAAAAGAGAGGGAGAGGCTTGGAGAGCTCATATGTATGGGATTCTTTCTTGGATATTTTTTTAAAAATGAGAGAGAGTTGAAAAGGGGAGAGAGAGATAGATGGGTGATGGATGTGGTGAGTGATGGGTGTGTAAGAAAATCTTCACTTTTTGTGGTCATTTGTGTAAGAAAAGAATGGGTGGTGTAAGAACTTTTTGACTTTGAGGGTTTTTGGTACAAGAAAGGTATGGGCTTTGTAAGAGATTCTTGACTTTTGAGGTTGCTTGGGAATGGGTGAAAGGTGATGTGTACTTGACATGTACTTGACATGTGATGTGATGAGATTGATTGATTGATAGGACTGATGTGACATCTCGTAGAGATTCTCTTGAGTTTCGCAACGCGTGGCATTTTCCTCGCACTGAACGTTGGCCCACATCTCTTGACCAGGGTATCGCCTCAGCGCGCAAGTCGCGGCATCGGAACCACAGCGATGGCGCGGTCGCTATGGTAATGGTCTTGGGTTGAGTTAACTTGGGTTGACGGCGTACGAATCAGGGTCATGCGCAAATATCGATTAAGGATCGAAGGTTGTCGGAATTCAACCGGTAAGACCGCGGAAGTCTATGGAACGGTACATACTAAGATACGGGTCTTACAAGCAACCCCTACAGTCAACTCTCTCTCTCTCTTTCTCTCTCTCTCTCCACCCATCCCTTTTTAAGTACACCCAGCACTCACTCACCCATCACTCACCATCCCTCTCCCTCTCTTACATCATCTCTCTCTCTCTCTCTCTCTCTCTCTCCCTCTCTCTCTTTCTGAAACCATTCTTCCAATCTACCATGTGAGAGAACATCCATGGGAGAGGAGAAAACTAGGTATGGCCCACCTTCCTACCACCCAATCCAACCATTAGATCATCATCTCCACCATTAAAGGAGCTTCTTAGGAGTCTTGGAGCACTAGGGAGGAAGAAGGAAAGGTGGGTGTTCATAGCATTAAATTTTTTATTTTGATGATTTGAGGGCCCACATATGGTGGGACGCATTTGATGTATGGTTTGTATCACCTAGGGAGGGCCCATAGTGACGGGGTCCCTCCCCTTCACACGTCTCTTTCTCTCTCACTCTTTTCTTGTGGTGATGGTTATGAAGTGAGTGGCCCACCCATGATGCATGTATTATATCCATACCATCCATTTTTAGGACGTATGGACCCCATTGAGAAGTATGGGTCTTATCCACACTGTTCAAACCTTGGACGGTGGGACCCACCACAATGGATGTGTCATATCCTCACAGCCCAATCCCGGACGGTGGGAACTTAGATGCTACCCCTTTTATAATAATAATAATAATAATAATAATAATAATAATAATAAAAGGAATAAGTATATATATATATTATACATATTCAGATGTATATCTCGTGTGGCCTATCCATGTGGGACCCAGATCTCACCCACACCATCCATTTGTTGTTATCTCCAGATCGTCTGTCCAATGGACGGTGGGCCAACACATTAGCTATATAGCTGTTGTTGACGTAACAAGCATGTGGGTCCCGATCATGAGGGATGTGTTATATCCTAACCATTCATCTGGGACCCATGTGCAGCATAGCTGTCTTATCACATCAGCAAGCGGGGTCTGATCATCCAGACCATCCATCTATGTAGATCCAGGCTCCTTTAGCTGTTGAAGTGGCATCATCAAGTTCTGTGGGTCCCACGTATGATATATGTGTTTTATCTCCACCATCTAGTTTACTGGACCTGGATGGTGGGGTCACACCGTGATATATGTGTTTATCTATGCCATCCATCCAGTAGTAGATGGCTAATGGATTAATGTCAACAAATCCTGTGGAGTCCACACATGCTGTATAACACCGTCTGTCTTTGGAAACAGCCATGATTTATGTGTGTATCCATGCCATCCGTACATCGGACGTGGACCCACCTGATGGACATGTGTATCCACACCATCCATCCAATGAAGTAGATTCAAATCTCACGTGGAAGTCACCCTGATGTATTTGATCTCCACCATCCAGTAGCAGCAGACGATGAGATCCACCTTGATGTATGTATTACATCTCCACCCTCCAGCTAGGATAGTGGGACACACTTGATGTATGTATTCTATCCACCATCCGCACATGGGATGGTGGGATCCACCTTAATGTATCTATTGTATTCCCATCGTCCAGTAGTAGCGGACGGTGGGGCCTGCCTTGAGGAGGTATAAAATCCCGGAAAAGCCTCATGTAAAGAAAGAGTAACCCAAAGTGTACAAGTACACAAACCTGATGGTTGAACTTAGGTAATAGAACTTTGCACAACCTAACAAGATGTGACTTACGGTGAACACTCAAAAAAGCTCACATGTCATGCATGGATGTTATGCACCATGACACATATATACATTACTTTGATAGAATAGTAATGAGCTTTAACTTTCAAATAGGAAATATTCAACCATGCATTCCACATGAACTTCCATGATTTCTTTACATTCAAAGGAGGGCACACTAAGTATCATGTAAATTTCCAAGCGAAGTCACATCATTAACTAAGAGTCCATCCATAAGTACACTACATGTAAACAAATTCTCATTTTTCATATTGTAAGAACTATTTACAAGATTGTACCTACAAAATTATAGATTAAAAATATAGAAAATCATGAAGGTAATGTCTCACTACACAATTCACAAATAATATAGTATGAAAGCTTTCTTTTCTCATCACGTCTAATGGGGATATACACATAGGCAAATGATTATAAATGTGGAATAAATTTTCACAACAATACCTCATACTCATAATTAGAAGGAAACATGGGATTAAAACAATTTCTTCATAAAAGTCAAGATGACTTGGAATTTATATTTCTTTAAAATACTCTACATTAAAGAGTTAATCCACATGGAAATTAATGAATGGAAGAAGCAATGGGGGATGCTCCTCACCTTGATTGAGGGTTTCTCTTGATCTGAGTCTTCCTATGAGGCGAGTCTATGAGCTTCTGATTTGGAATTGATTGAAGGAAGGTGTCTTTCAAGTGTATCAATTGTAAACAGCCCCTGAGTGAGATATTATTGAATCTCAGTGAGTTAGTACCAAGTTGACTTGGTTGGGTTTTCAACTAATAACTTGTTGAGTCGACCCTTAAGAAATTTACTATCCATAGGGTTAGATTACTGACCCATTGAATCCAATAGTACTCAAATCATCTTAGAGTCAGCATGACTCAGTCGAAAACTGACCGAGTCAGTCTACTACTAAGTATAGAGTTGACTTAGTTGGATATCTACTAAGTTTACTCATTCATAAGTTGGATGTAGAGTTAATCAAATGACCGAGTTTGGGCGTTATACCTGGCAGAGAGTATCTTATAATGCTGATAAGATTGCAGCCCGAAACGCTGCCCTCTACAATGGCCGACTGAGTTTACAGATCTGGTTTTGTAAACACTTACTGTGTCAGCACGTTAATAGGTTATTTCAAGTAGAGATGGCAGGGATCGGTTCAAACGTCATACCTATATTTGGGGGTGATTCTATCTATCAACGTTGAGAGGTCAAGGAAAATTTTCACAACGTGATTGATCAGATTGGAATTACTGATTTCAGAAACGTGACCAGGCTCGTGAACTTGCCCGACATTTCAAAACTCAGCGCTGAGTTGATCGGATAGGAGCTGGTTTGGTGGATCTCCATTCCTCAGTTTCTTTCTCTCTATCCTCTTCTCTTTCTCCTCTTCTTCTCTACATTCTTCTTCCTTCTTCTGCTGTGGAAGTCCAGCAACTGGACTTGACTCGACACACAACTAATTCGGCTCGACTCAACACCACTGCCCCCAATCAGCTCTACCTGTCTCTTCTTCTTCTTCTTCTTCTTTCTTTTTCCTTTCTTTCTACCTACTGGAAATCGTCTAGTAGTGCACGTCCACGCCGATCGACTTGGATCTAGATGGACTGAGTCAACATAGTGTGGCTCGAATGGATGCTCTATCTCCCTCTCTCTTTCTATCGCTTTCCCCTTTCTTTCTTTAGGTTTTTCTTGGGAGACGCCCTAATACGTGGCTACTTATAGCCTTTCCATTTCTGGAGGTTTCCATAACTAATCACGAGGATTAGTTGTGGAGATATCTAGTTAACCGCGGATGGCTGCTTGGACGGATCACTTAAGGTATTAATCTTTATGCCTGGGTTTAGGCATTTATCCCTAATGAAAAATAGGTGGGATGGGCCATCTGTTGAACGTTTTAGATGCGTGAACGGGCCACCTGTGATGAGTGTGGGTTTCGCAGTTGGATCGAAGAAGATGATAGGTTGTTAATGACACTATTTTGCTGGGTGGTTTATCCAAAGATCAGGACCGTTTGGATGGTCCTGATATGTCCTAATAGTAATGTGGGGTCCACCTACGGTGCAAGGAGGGCTGTCGCTTGTGATACTAGCTAAAATGGAGGCGGTTTGAGTTGAGGCTACGTCTCATCAATATCTTAGCTTCCTTATGAGATATTCCACGCAGCCCTATTTTGGACATCCCAGATCTCTTCGAATGAAGCTTCTGGAAGATGAAGAATGGCTGGGATGGTAGTTGCTATAAGAAAAAAGTTTCTCTCCGCTTTTCGACGGGTAGGGGAGCTTCTTTTAGAAACTGTAGGGCTGACGGGGCTATCGGTGTGTATGTGGTAGGCATCCAATGCACGCCAACGGCCAGATCTGCTAGAGAAGCAGCACACATGGATTTACTCTCCCCATCAGTGCCTTCCTCAAGCAATTCTTGATCAGTCGTTAATCGTGCAGTCATAGGCGATTTTCAATCGTCGATTTCAGTATGGTCAGGGTCTATGGGACCTAACAACTCAGATGGAAAATCTGGATCTGTCTTCTGTATTCGGAAGGATGGTCATCTGCACTGTCAAACGGACGGTCAGGTTTAAAAGCTTGACGAGCAGGAGGATTTTCTTTTAAAATCGCTGGAGCTTTAGTTTTCATCAGGTCAATACTTGTTTGACCTGATGCTAAGGCGTTGAGCACGGTGTGTGCACATTATCTGTGCACACGCATGGATCGAACGTGGGTCCCACATCCCGATCTAGGTCGATCAACACCGTTCATCCATTTTTGAGAGGTCCACTAATCACTTTTGATTAGTAATTTGCGTGCTTTAAAGGTCAAGTGGGTTAAACTTCATGAAATTCATGATTAATGTCAATTTTAGGGAATCTGGCGATCGGATGGCTTCTGAGCTCGATCTTAGTGGTTCTATAAGTTTTCAAGGTCAGTGAAATTACACTTCGACGATTGGTTAGATAGCCAGAGCGTATTGATCTCTGAATGAGCCATAAATCCATATTCTTGGTTATTCTGATAGCCAGATTGTATTCGAGTTAATAATTAGCAGTTAATAGAGTTCTAGGATCTGCCTAGATGGGATTTAATGGTCGACTTTGGAGTTTGGTGGTCTATGTGTGGTGATTAAGTGATGGGCCTTTACGTTGGACCCAGATGTAAGGTGGGTTTCGTGATAGTGTGATGATTTATCTTTAACATCAAGGGTCGGATAGCTCGATCTCTAGATAAAGATCATTCCTACAGTTAAATTTTGACTAAAGGGTCTGAAAATGGTTTAATAAGCTACGATGTCATGATAACACCTGAGTACGTGAAAGTACGGGGTGTTACATGCGTCCAGTGGGCGGTGATTGCATGCAAAGTGTACTAGACCCCAGTGATGATCCCAAAGATGTACAGTGTTGATATGTGTACTTATTAAGCAGGAGTTATATACTCAACATCTTATTCATTCATTTATTCACTATCCACTTGGGCTAGTAGTGTGAAACTAATTTGATATGTGTACCTTCATAATGGCCAGGATTTCAGTTAGGTGCGCGACTAACTTGAGATTAGGAGTCTACCACATTGAGCCTGGATATCCAAATTTAGGTATGGGACTGGCTTCAATAAAAGTCCCTTGTGATGGATCCCATAGCCTGCGATACTACGTACTATCAACCCGACTTCACACTCCAGCTTGGTCATTTCATTCGCAT
This sequence comes from Magnolia kwangsiensis, assembly GCA_037074715.1. Classification (NCBI taxonomy): domain Eukaryota; kingdom Viridiplantae; phylum Streptophyta; class Magnoliopsida; order Magnoliales; family Magnoliaceae; genus Magnolia; species Magnolia kwangsiensis. The sequence goes on along the minus strand of CM073585.1, from coordinate 29,424,812 downwards.
CGCATACTGTATCTGTGGCATATGGCATTTTGGGTTGCTATGTTTCTATATTTATACGGCCTAGATGATCCTGATAGTATTTGTGGACTCATCAGGATTTACATATCACATTATATCCTTAGTATATGATATTGGCTTATTATGTTTTTTACATCGCAATGCCTGGATAAGGCTGATGATATTTATGGACTTACCAGCATGTTCTGCATTACTCTGAGATTGTGAGATTTATAGACTCACCAGTATTTCTGCTTACTCTGATATCTATATGCTTGACACATGCATCATACAGACTTTCACCACCCTTTAAGCTTTCTATAAGCTTATGTGCAATAGATCCGTGCAGGTGGCATTAGGTCGTAGTAGTGTTGAGCTTGGAGCGTGAAGCTATCATCTGGAACTTTGATTTTTGATATATGTATTTCCCCTTCATGTATTGTATTCAATTGTTTATATTAGTTAATATGTGATGATGATGATGGTGCCTTTGTGATTTGGATATACTTGTGGTTATGCTTCTTACGAAATAAATGTACGTTGAAAAATCCTGTTTGTAAGATCCCAAGATCGGAACCTGGTGTATGGGCATTGAGAGCCAATAATGGGGTACTACGGAGGCTGTTGGCACCGGATTCGGTGATCAAAAATTTTGTGAGCCCGTTTTTCGAGTTTAAGGCATGACAATATGATTCATGCATCTCATATTTGTATGATATGATTTCTTTACTCCATAGAGACATCAGGTTCATAGCCTCCACAAGCATATCGTGGATGGTAGGATTGGACACCGAAAATACTGTTACTAGTATCGGGGCACCATAGATGTCCTTAGGTGAAAATCCCTAAACCCGATGGTATAAAAGATGACTCTAATGTCGATACCGAGTGGATACATGAGCGCATGAGGGTCGTTTACCAGTAGCCAGCGTCTCTCACTGTATTGTGGTTGGTTGGAAGAGGGTGTGACCTTACCCGCCTAAGTGAGGGGGCAATATCTAGGTTGAGTTTGACCACTTTGAGGAATAGGTCTGCTATCAACTAGCCGGGGCCGATATTGGAAGGTGGATAGTGATGTCTCCTCCACTTACCCATTTGTACACTCGGATAGGGGCGGCAAGTTGGTGTAGAGTGTACTAGACCCTGGTGATTGTCTAGCATGAGATCTGTACTAATATTTAATGCTTTAGTGATGAGTTGTATGGTTATGTGGATTCAGATGAGGACTGGCATGTGTATGTTGCATCTCGCATGTGACATTTAGCTACATAGGCCTCGAATCGTGCGGCCTTGGTATGGCCAACATTATTCATGCCTTGCATCGCATGGCCTTAGTATGGCCAATAACATTCATGCCTTGCATCGCATAACCTTGGTACGATTGATGCATTCATGGACTTACCAGTATTTCTACATTACTCTGATATTGCATTCTTGCATTGTTACCTTGTGCACACACTTTCACTACCCTCTAAGATTTCTTTAAGCTTATGCACGACTGTTGTGTGTAGGTGACACTAGGTCGTAACTGAGCAGGAGCAGGTGTGTGTCGTATAGCTTCTAGAGTTTTGTCATTATTATCATTATATTTCCCTTTATGCACATTGTACTCAAGTTTTTTTTATCATAGTGGATTTTTATTATGGTGTTCTCGTTATTTTTTGTGGGTTATGCTTATAGTTATGCTTATTACGAATCAAATTCATGTTAGAAATCCTCCTTGTAGGATCCCAAGATCGAAACCTAGTATATGAGTGCCAGGAGCTGAGAATGGGGTACTACGGAAGCTATTAGCGTCGGATTCGACGATCGAGAATTTTGTGAGTCTGGTTTCTGAGTTTGGGGCATGACATTGAATGCCAACCATTATACACTTCCTAAGGCCTACCAATGCTTATCATAATGTTTATTTTCTGCAACTTGTTAATAAGGCTACAAACATGAGTGAAGAAAAAAATTAATTTATCAGCTTGATCTAAAACTTTTGTAGCCTACAATAAGTTTTTAATAGTCAATCACTACTCTTTGCTATTGCGTTTCCACCTAATAATTAGAACTGAAGGTGCCCTAGTTTTTCGAATTATGTAAATGTTGAGTTTGTCGTTAATTGAGTCCCAAGACAAAGATTTTAAGATGAAGACCTCAACCAGAGAGAAGCTTGAGTGTTCCAAACAGGTAATGAAGCCTCACTTCCCTAAACCAAACCCTAAGGTATATGACCCCCATCCAAATTAAAACTTACCTCTAAAATTACTAGAAAACACCTTGGTAAGATTAAGTAAGAAAGATACTCAGAATGCTAGAGGAATGAAAAATGCATTATACTGGCAAGTCAATTATATCGATTTGTAATTGAAAGCATCTTCGATATTATTGAAGATGGTTCATACTATCAATAAATAGTCCCATTCTATCCAGCAACAAAATGAACTATCTGCTGAAAATCTCGATAATATTAAATATAGTTCGATAATATCAAAATTCAAACTTCGGTAGATATCGAACCCTATTCAATAATATCGACTTAGGGACTTCCTCTAAACAGAACACATTCTAAAAAGTGTTCATCGATAACATCGAGTAACCTCCGATTATATTGAGAGAAAGTTTTTGATAATATCGAAGCATACTTGATAAACATCGAGTAATTGGAACATTTTGCCCAGCAAGCTATCTATATATATCATCTTATCGAATGACATCAAAGACCATTCGATATTATCGAAATTCAATTTGATAATATCAAAGGTGGCTTGATAATATCGATTTATTGGACAAGATTTTCCAACAGCCAAAGGTACATTTCTAAAGAGAATCCAAATGAGATCGAACTAACCCTCGATAACATCAAAGTGCACATCAATGGAATCGAATAGTATTCAATAAAATCGAGCAAAGTCCGTTCTACATAAAAAATAACATATATGTGTAGAAAGTTGATACAATCGAATGAGACTCAATTAAATTGAAATTTAAATTTTGATAATATCGAAGACTGTTCGATAGTATCAACAATGATAAATTTCTGTCCGTTTTATTACTGTTGGGATTCTTTCTCTATAAATACCTGAGGTTGTTTCTTGTTTAAATGAGCTAGAATCCAAGAGAGTTTGAGTATGTTATTCCAAGATCTACCTATCCTTTACTCCTCTCTCTCTCTCTCTCTCTCTCTCTCTCTCTCTCTCTCTCTCCTCTCTCTCTCTCTCTCTCTCTCTCTCTCTCTCTCTCTCTCTCTCCTCTCTCTCTCTCTCTCTCTCTCTCTCTCTCTCTCTTCCCATTATAGTTCATCATTCAATTTTTTATTTAAGCTTAACTCTTATCTTACATGCTTGGATTGAATAATGAACTTTAGCGTTCATGAAATTTCCAACCAATCATACTATCCTTGGAACTCCTGAATGCCTAGCTCATGGGAACCTTCTCTATTGATTTAAAATTTATCATTTAAATAGAGAAGATCAAAAACCTTAAACCACACAGCCTCAAAGCCTTCACGAAAGCATCATCAACAGGTTATGATTCAAGGAAGCTGAAGATTCTTCATCATCATTGAAGATCTTCACATTATGCGAAAACGGGACTCACTAACTTACTTTATAAGTATTTAGATCTAATATGTCTGAATCTCTTTCCTTGTGTAGGATTGAGATTTAGAGTTTGAGTGTCAAACTCACCAAGTCCTAGTTATAGGCCTCCGATGGGAGAATACGTTGTGTCCTTATGTAGGACGTGTAACCCTACATAGATTGTGCCTTGTGTAGGCCTGGGTTTCCTTGTGTAGGCTCCCAGTGTTGTGTCCTTAGGTAGGATGTGTCGCTTTGTGTAGGCATCTAGGACCTTGAGTAGGCGTCCTAGCTTAACCTTGTGTAGGTTGTGAAGGTTCATGTTAACCTGATTTAAAACGATTAGACAGTGAAATCCGGTACACTCTAGTAGAGATTATGTCCATCAAGAGTAGAGTAGGCAAGTAGCCAAACCACTATACATAATTGTGTTTGGGATTATTTTTTAGTACATTTATCTAATTATGCCTATGTTCATCATATGTTCACAATGATGTATGATTTAATTAATGTATAAGTATTGATAGAAGCCAAATCCCACAAACAATATACACTATCCCTATATGCTTTGCTTTTACATATGAATCTTGTATAAGCCTATGTGAATTGGACCCTCTATTGGCTTGGAAACCATAAAGTTACTTTGCCTTACTTCCTTTATTTTAAAAGTTAGGCATAGGTTGTTATTAAAAGATAACAAATTTTGAAAAAGTCCTATTCAGCCCTCCTCTAGGACACTTAGTCATACTTCATACTTCAGTACTAGCCGTTCTTCTGCAATTTCAATTAGTATTAGAGCGGGTTCCTCTTGAAGGGTTTAACAACTTAGAGGGAGATCCTTAAACTGAAGTTAGAACTATGACTAACAGAGTGGGAGAAGTGTTAATTAACACTAAGAAGATAAGTGAGTATGAAACACTTATCTCGGAAGTAGAAGAAGAAGATAATATACATGCCTATGATCAAATCTATTCCCATTGCATCAATGTTCTTAAAAGGCTTGGCATTGCTGAAAACAAAAGCAGACAATTGCAAAAAGATCTTGATAAAGCACTGGTTATTAATACTCATCTGATCAATGATCTTCAACAATATCATGCCAACAATGACAAGCTTGAAAGGACAACAACTAGTTAGATTTCATAAATTAAGGAACTGAATAAACATATAAATGAATTAGAATTTGAAAATAACAAACTGAAATAAAATAGCTCACATCTAAATACTGAAAACCATAAACTGAAAATAGAGGTAGAGAGATCTAAACATTCAGTTGAACTAAGTCACAAGTTTTACCATAGTAATGAAATACTAGAAAGACTTCTAGGAATGGGAAGAAACTTAAAAATAAGAGAGGTTTAGGATATGAGTCAAAAAAATCAAGCCCTTCTCTTGCATCACTTGTGACTAAAAGTGTTACATCGAGTAGCAACACAAGAAACACCTTTCGGTTTGAACATGCTGAAAAATTCAAAACAACCAAAAATGTAGCAATGAGAACTTCAAAGAATATATCTAATGAAGAAAGAAAATACCTTACTCCACCCAACATGATTGAAAGGATGGAGGAGTTACTGAAACCGTTAGCTCAACTGAATAAAAAAATTGAAGAATTTACGAAGTACGAAAATCTGATTCAACCCAAAGAATTCAAAGAATTCCTTATTTACCAACCTCGAGGAGAAAAATAAAAGAAAAGATCCTCTCCAAAGAATATGATAAACAAATGGGTAATAAAAAAAGTAGGAACAATTGCCTTGTAATTCATATTGCACTAAAAGCCGGCAATAGTTCAAAATGGTATCTAAATAATAGTTGCTCCAGACATATGACTAGTGACCAGACTCAGTTCTATGAATATTCAGAATTTGATGGTGGGTCGGTCACATTTGGAGATGGGAGCTCAGCTAAAATAATTGGATGGGGTACAATAGACAGGTCAAGGTTGCCTAAAATTGAGAATTCTTTATGTAGAAGGATTAAAGAACAACCTTCTAAGTATTTCTCAAATCTATGAAAAATAACACTCTGTCTCATTCTCTAAAGATACGTGTAAGATCTCAAGTCTCAAAGGAAAGCTAATCATGAAAGGTCTTTACACTAATGATAATTGCTATGTGATAGATAGCAAAGGAGACGGTACCCCATCCATGAGATGCCACATGGCCTTAGATATCGAGTCCAAGCTATGGCATCAAAGACTTGAATATGTGCTCTATAGGAACTTGGCTAAGCTATACTAAAAAAGACTTGGTGAGAGGACTACCTATGATTAAAAAAAAGAGAAGATTGTATGTGGTGATTGTGATAAGGGAAAACAAATTAAAGTTGGACAAACAAGACAACCACCATAGCAACTTCAAAAGCACTTGACTTGCTACATATATCTAGTGGCTCCCACCAAGGTTGAGAGTCATGGCAAAAAGAGATACTTCCTCGTAGTTGTTCACAACCCCAAGTGTAGGGTCACGATGTAGTAATAATCTTAATAAGACCGAGGTCGAATCCACAGGGACTAATCTTGTGCATATTCTGAAAGTAACTAGAACTAGAACTAAAAGAAGATGTGAATCTAAATTTAGAATATTAAATGGAGTAATTATGAGTGATTGTGAAAACTATAAATTAAAGGTGGGAACTAGGGTGCCAAGGATCCACTTGTAGCAATTGGGACGCTACCTTTCTTGATTCAAAGACACAACTGTAATCAGAGTTCTATCTTATCCAATTGGTAAGAGAGATGGTTAGATCTCTGAACTTCTCATTGATCTAGTCTTAACGGATGAGAGTTGTGAGGATTGAAAGTGATTCCATCATCCAACCATGCCTAGGAGACAATGGCCAATAACAGGATATATCAATCCCATAACCAATCATAGGAGAATTGTGAAGATTAGGAAGGATTCCATCACTTTACCATACCCAAGGGACGATGGTGAACAACGGGACTTACTAAGTTCACAATCTCAAATTAAGAAAAGAAGATATTCAAAGCAATTGCAGATCTATTGTAATTTGTCACAACAAACCATTAAAAACTAAAAATATTCCTTAATAAAGAACTAGAATCCATAAGGTTCAATAAAAACATGAATCAAAGCAAATTAAACATCCGAATCACACTACAAGCTTCACCTCTTAGCCCTAGCTAAGAGGTTTAGCCAACCATAGACATGATTGAACTAAGAACTCTTAAGAAAAGCATAAAAACAAACTAAGGAAAAAGAGGAAAGACTCTTGGTGGTGGCTTTCCATGCTTTTGTTCCACTCCTCAAACCTTGTAAGATGACTAGGAACATCTTAGGGACTCCTATTTATAGTTGTGAAACTCCAACTTTTGCACTGAGTTGGAAAAATCCAAAAACTGCATCAAATTTTTACAGTCCGCGCAAAATCTGCGTAACCCTCGACTAGTCGAGGATAGCCTTCAACTGGTCGAGGACAGTCTTTGACTGGTCAAGGATCACGCGAAATTAAAAGTTCATGTTGATGGATTTTGAGTTGAAGTTTCTTCGACTAGTTGAGCCAGAGCCAGGACCGGTCAAGCCAGAGCTTCGACTAATTGAGAATTACACACATGCACTTCAAATCTTTGATTTTCTTCATTCCTCACTTAGTTTCCTTGGATCTTTGGCATTTGAATTCTTCAACTTGGTCTCCTAAGATCCATCCTTTTCTTTGGTGATTCTTAAGCATCAAACCATGCTTTTAACATTCTTTTCAACCCAAGCTCTCAGATTCACCTTGCAACACAAACATGTATAAAATATATCATTAAGTTGTATCATGTTTATAAAACTAAGATATAAGTAGGAAAAAATATGAAATATTTGACACTCAACACACTCCCCAACCAGCATTTTGCTAGTCCTGAGCAAAACATGCATGAAGTAATCTTCAATTCTCAACATTCAAACCTTTTTCAGAAATCAATCCTTTGTACAATCAAGTATGAATGGGTAAAATTAAGACGAGAAAGCAGGATTTTGAAAACCTAGGGCCGAATCACATAAACAACAATCAAATAAATTGTTTATTAATTCTTTTAGAGCATAAGTTCATATATCAAAATTTTCAATGTGCTCAGTGCAAGTCAGCTTACTTCTGATAAAAATACTATCTTTTCATAATGTTAGCCATGCTCATCACTTCAAGATTAGTTGAAAATCTAAGTACTGATTCCAAACTTATCCCCCTTTACTTATTTTTTTTTTTAGTTTTTGATTTTATATTGACGGTCATTTGTATTCATTCAGCTTTTTCAATCCTTTCATCTTTTCTCTTTTCTTTCAGATTTTTATTCTTTTTCAAACTTTTTCACCATACATGACCTTTTTGTCAATATCCTTTTTTTTTAATTGGTCCTTTTCTTCTTTTAAGGTGGATAAAATTCTTCAGACTTGATTCTCAATTTCTTTCAATGGTCATCATACTAACATTCAAAAAATCTAGTACTATTCATAGAAAGCAAATTGAACGTGTCTTGTGATTTAGATTAACATGATATTCAAACTTCCTCTTAATCAATTGAGTCTAAGGACAGTAAGTGATGGGCTACTTAGTTGATAAAACTCTAACAATTCAAAATTCACTTCCTATCTTATCATCATACTCAAAGCATCACTACATACACAATTTATCAATTTCCAAATAGATTTATATCTTGAAAAATTAAAAATTTTTCATAATTTTTACTCAAAACTAAGAAAACACTGATTAGTTTACCTAATCCACACTCCCTAACCTAAAATCTACATTATCGTCAATGTAAAAGATGTAAGCATGCAATGTAAAAGAGGCAACAAATAGAAAGGAGTAGTGATGCAAAGATAGTACCTGAAGAAGGAATATTTTAGGCTTTTTCCAAGGATCTCAATGTGAAGATGAGTTAGCCAAAATACGAAATAAATGGAAATAAATCTATCCTAATACTAAATTCTATGAAAGCAATAAACCTAACTACACCTTCATCAAATTAGGAGGTCAATCCTGATAAATAGGATCAATCAAAGGTATGGACATGTCCTCTGTGTCAAACTTCTCAACAAATGGCTTTAAATGATGTCCATTCACTTAAAAACCATTACCATTGTTCAAATTTGTTATCTTAACAGCCCCATGAGGATAGACATTTATAACAGTGAAAGGGTCGGTCCAACGAGATCGGAGTTTACTTGGAAAAAGATGTAACTGAGAATTGTATAAAAGGACCTTTTGACCAATCAAGAATGATTTTTGAAGGATGTTCTTGTCATAGAACACCTTCATCCTGTCCTTGTAAATTCTTGAGTTCTTGTATGCATCATTCTGAATTTTTTCAAGTTCATTTAACTGAAGTTTACACAACGAGATATCATTGTCCAGGTTAAAATTCATGTTTTTTATGGCCTAATAAGCTCTATGTTCCAATTCTACAAGTAAGTGGCAAGCTTTTCAATAGACAAGTCTAAAGGGAGACATTCTAATGGGGGTCTTAAAAGCAGTACGGTAAGCCCATAAAACATCAATCAATCGGATTGACCAATTCTTATGGTCAGGGTTAACCGTTTTCTCCATAATGTGTTTAATTTTTCAGTTGGAAATCTCAACTTGCCCGCTTATCTGTGGGTGATATAGAGTGCTTACCTTATAAAAGATGTCATATTTCTTCATTAAGTTCTCGAATGGCCTATTACAGAAGTGTGAACCTCCATTGCTAATAATGGCCCGAGGCATTTCGAACCGAGAAAGGATATTCTCTTTAAAAATTTAATGACCATTTGATGGTCATTATTCCTTCTTGGGATTGCTTCGACCCATTTAGTGGCATAGTCTACTGCTAGTAAAATGTATAAATTCCCAAAGGATTAGGGGAATGGTGCCATGAAATCGATGCCCCAATAATCAAATGCTTCAATGATAAGAATTGGGTTCAGAGGCATCATATTTCTATGGAACAATGCTCTCAATTTTTTACAATGCTCACAAGCTTTGCAAAACTCATGAGTATCCCTGAACATATTGGGCTAATAGAAGCCGCGTTGTAGAATTTTGGTCTTGGTCTTTTTAGCAACAAAGTGACCACCACAGGCATGAGACTGACAGAAGGAAATGACACTTTGGTGTTCATTGTCTGGCACCTGGTCTGGGAAATATTTAAATAAATATAGATCATCCCAGAAGAATTTGAGTACCTTAACGAAGAATTTCTTCTTATTGTACGCAATCCAATGTATTGGCGTGAAACCTGTGGCAAGATAATTAGCCATATCAACAAACCAAGGTGAGTGGAAGACTTTAAATAATTGTTCGTCAAAGAACGTGTTGTTTATAAGTGTCGACTCAAGGGAATCGGGGAGGTTAAGTCTCAACAAATGGTCAGTCACTATGTTTTCTACTTTATTTTTATCTTTTATTTATAAATCAAATTCCTAGAGTAGGAGGATCCATCTTATCAAGCGGGGCTTAACATTATTCTTAGAAAGAAGATACTTGAGAATCGCATGATCAATGTAGATGATGATATTAGATCCAATCAAGTAAGATCTAAATTTGTCCAAAGTGAATACCACGGCTAAGAGCTCCTTTTCCGTAGTAGAGTAATTCACTTGGAAAAGATTTACAGTTCTACTTACATAATGAATAATGTAGGGCTTATTTTCTTTTCTTTGGCCTAACACCGCCCCAATAGCATAGTTAGACGCATCACACATGATCTCAAATGGAATACTCCAATCGGGTGGTTACATGATAGGTGCGGTAGTCAACATGCTTTTGAGCTTAGAGAAAGCTTCTTGGCATTGTTCAATCCACTCATAAGGTACATCCTTTTAAAGTAAATTACATAAAAGATGAGAGAGGTGACTAAAGTCCTTTATGAATCTTCTGTAAAACTCAACATGTCCTAAGAAGGATCACACATCTCGTATGCTCTTGGGTGGAGGTAGGGTAAAGATAAAATCAATTTTATCTTTATCTACCTCAATTCCCTTGGATGAGATGATATGCCCAAGAACAATTCCCTTACGAACCATGAAATGACACTTCTCTCAATTTAGTACCAAATTCTTTTCTTCACATCGCTTTAGCACATTTTTTAGATTTTCCAAGCATTCGTTAAAGGATGGACCAAAAATAAAGAAGTCATTCATGAAGACCTCTAAATATTATCCCACCATGTCAGAAAAAATAATCCACGTGCATCGTTGAAAAGTGGCGGGGGCATTACACAGTCCGATTGGCATCCTTCAGTAAGCAAAAGCACCAAAGGGATATGTGAATGTAGTCTTTTCCTGATCTTTAAGGGCTATATCTATCTGATTGTATCCCGAATACCCTTCAAGGAAGCAATAGTACATGTGACCAGCTAGCCTTTCCAAAAATTTGATCAATGAAAGGTAAAGAAAAGTGGTCATTCCTCATGACGGTATTCAATTTCCTATAGTCAATGCACATTCTCCAACCAGTAGTAACTCTAGTTGACACGAGTTCATAGTTGGTATTGTCTGTGATGGTGATTCTAGACTTCTTAGGAACCACCTGAGTTGGACTCACCCATTGACTATCAAATTTAGGGTATATGATACTCACATCCAATAGTTTAAGTACCTCAGCCTTAACTACTTCCTTCATGTTTGGATTAAATCTATGTTGTGGTTGTTGGGAGGTCTTCGCATTATCCTCTAGATAAATGCGGTAAGTACAAATCAAAGGGTCAATTCCCTTGAGGTCCGTAATCGACCATCCAAGTACTCCTTTGTACTCAATGAGAATAGAGATAATCGTATTCTTCTGTTCTTGCTCGAGGTGAGAAGAAATCACCACTGGGTATGTCTCATCTTGACCTAAATAAACATATTTCAAATCAAAGGGTAAAGGTTTTAGGTCAAGCTTCAGTGCCTTGAGGTTAGAGGGTAGAGGCACTACATCAGTTTGGGGTAATTCTTTATATTGTGCCTTCCACTGGTTAACTTTAAGTACCGGGATGATATCCATCATGGTTCCCATCTCCCTAACCATTTCATCATCTAAATCATGGAGTGGGCCACGCACATCTCTAGAGGGTCAGAGGATAAGGTTAGAAGTGTTCTATCTTCCATGAAAGAATCAATTAGGTTAATATTTTGGGCATCATCATCATCCTCTAACTGTTTACCCATATTGAAAAAAATATTGAGCTCCAATGTCATATTCCGAAAAGATAAATTCATGACTCCATTTTTACAATTAATGATTGCATTTGATGTGGCAAGGAATGGGCAACCAAGAATGATAGGAATTTAAGTGCACATGTCCACAATGGGTTGACAATCCGGGATGATAAAATCTATTGGGTAGTAGAATTTATCAACCTAGACCAACACGTCCTCAATTATCCCTCTCGGTACAAGAACTGAGCGATTGGCAAGTTGTAATGTGGTTCGTGTGGATTTTAATTCACCTAGACCCAGTTGTTCGTAAACCAAGTATGGGATAATATTTACACTCACTCTTAAGTCAAGAAGTGTGTGCTCAATTCGGTAAATCCTAATTACACAAGCAACGGTTGGACTATCGGGATCTTTGCATTTCTGCGGCACATCTTGTTTTAGGATAGCACTCACTTTTTCTATTAAAAAGATTTTCTTTTGAATATTTTATCATCTTTTAGTCGTACATAAGTCTTTCAAAAATTTGGCATATGAAGGTATTTGTTTAATGACATCTAGTAAAGGAATGTTGACCTTCACTTATTTCAACACCTCTAGAATGTCCTGAGAGTTAGAGAGAGGTTTTGGTACAATCAACCATTGGGGGAATGGTGCAATCGGCTTACCTTAAAGTTCTGGTTCTAACTCCTGTGGAGTGCTGCTAAGTCTATTAGTTTCATTTATTTTCGGGTCCTTAAAATTTTTAGCCCTTATCGAAATAGATTTGTCAATTGTTTTCCCACTCCTAAGGGTGGTGATAGACTTGGCTTGCTCCATTTGATTTGAACAGCTTGAGCCACTAATCTCATATTATGGTTTTGAATTTGGGAGAAGTTGAGTTAGAAGAATCCCTTTCTCCCCAATTGTTAAGTGTGACTCTATCCTTTAAATAGACGACGTAAGCATTCCCAATGCTGATCTAATATCATGGAATGCTTGTGGCGAATTCTGATTGAGTAGCTCTCTGTCTTGAATATGTTTTTGAACTGGGTCCTCCTGAGGTTTCCCTTGATTTAGAATTTGATTAAGGAAATCCTTGAGGAGTAGCAGTTTGTCCATTCCTCTAACTGAAGTTTAGATTATTTCTCCAACTATGATTATGGGTATTTGAAGTGGATCCAATGAAAAGTCTTTGGTAATTATTCACGACATTAGATTGCTATTAAGGGTCAAATATTTCATATTGAACCCCATTTATATCTTAGTTTTATGAACATAATACTACTTAATGTCTTATTTTACTCATATTTGTGTTACAAGGTGAATTTAAGAGCTTGGATTGAAAAAGGTGTTAAAAGCACGGATTTGACACTCAAAGATCACCAATGCAAAGAATGAATCTTAGGAGACAAAGATTGAAGATTTCAAGGTCCTAAGATTCAAGAAAACCAAGTGCAGAAGTCACATTGATTGTGACATCAAACGTTGGTCAATGACATTGAATTTATGAAGGAAAATCAAGTTGGTCGCTAGACTAATTGAAGACGTTTTTCGATGACTCGAAACTCTGCTCGATGACATTAAAGGCCTCTTCGATGACATTGAATTTTCTATGGAAAGAGGTGCGAAAGGAGGTGTCATTGACTTAAAGTTCCTAGGGCATCCCTAGGCATCTATCTAACCAATCTATTGTTTGGAGGAGCAAAGCACAAAGGCGGAGAGCCATCACCAAGAATTTTTCTTCTTTCTTCCTTAGTTTTTCATGCTTTCTTCTAGGGTTTTAGTTCCAATCATGACTATGGTTGGCTAAACCTCTTAGCTAGGGCAAAGAGGTGAAGCCTATAGCGTGATGAGATGTTTTCTATTGTTTTGATTCATATTTAAGTTGAACTCTCTTTGATTCTAATTTGATATTTAAGAAATACTTTCAGTTTTTAATGGTTTATTGTGACTCAAATTACAATAGATCTATGATAGCTTTGAGTATCTCTTTTCATGTATTGACATTGTGAAATTAGAAAATCCTATTGTTCACCATCATCTCATGGCCATGGTTGGATGATGGAATCCCTTCTAATCTTCATGATTCTCTTATGTTTGGTTATGAGATTGGTATTTCCTATTGTGAGTCATTGTCTCCTGGGCATGTTTTTATGATGGAATGGTTCACAACCCCAAGTGTAGGGTCATGATGTAGTAATAATCTTGGTGAGACCAAGGTCGAATCCACAGGGACTAATATCGTGTGCATTTTGAAAGTAAATACAAGTAGAACTAGAAAAAGATGAAAACCTAAATCTAGAAGTGTAGAGAGAGTATTGTGAATTATTTAACTAAAACTTAAGAAATTCAAAGGTAGGAACTAGGGTTTCTAAGGATCTACTTGTAGAGATCAGGGAAATCTATGCTTGATTCAAGAACATAACTGGAATCAGAGTTCGATCTTATCCTATTGGAAGATATCTCAGTAAAACTAAATCTGAACTTCTGTTGACCTAATTCTCAATGGATGAGAGGTATGAGAACTGGAAGTGATTCCATCACAAAACCATGCCCAGGAGACAATGGCTCACAATAGGATATACCAATCTTATAATCAAACATAAGATAATTATAAAGATTCTAAGGGATTACGTCACACTACCATGCCCATGGGACAATGGTGAACAACAGGATTTCCTAATTTCACAAGCTTAATACATGAAAAGAGAATACTCAAAACTATCGTAGATCTATTGTAATTTGAGCCATAACAAACCATTAAAAACTGAAAGTATTTCTTAAATATCAAAATAGAATCAAAGAGAGCTCAACTTAAACATGAATCCAAGTAATAGAAAACATCTCATCACACTACAAACTTCACCTTTTAGCCCCATTTAAGAGGTTTAACCAACCATAAACATGATTGGAATTAAAACCCTAGAAGAAAGCATGAAAAACTAAGGAAGAAGAAGAATGCTTGGCGATGGCTCCCCACGCTTTACCTCTACTCCTCAAACCCTAGATAGTACCCTGGGATACCCTGGGGACTCCTATTTATAGTTGTGCAACACCTCATTTCACACCTCTTTGGAAAAATCTGAAAACTGCCTCAAATTTATGCACTTTGCATAACTTCGCGTGGTTCGTTCGATGACATCGAGCAACCTTCAACGTCATTGAAGGTGTCTTTTGGACATGCTTTTAAAGCTTCATCCGGACTCTTTAACCTTCCATGTCATCGAACCTACCTTCGATGTCATCGAAGAGGCCTTTGATGTGATCGAATAATGTTTGAGGAATCGATAATGTGTCCCAAAAAATCCAGAGAGTTAATTTAGTTTCTTCAATAAATTTAATGTCATAGAAGAGACCTTCGATGTCATCGAGCAGATCTTCGATGCCATTAAGGAGTACTTCAAGTAATCAAAAATGGTGCCTAATGTGTCCAGCGATTTTTACCAAAATTCTATAGAAAATTCGATGTCATTGAGCAAAGCTTCGAGTCATCGAACAAGTTCTTGAGTTATCGAAAAATGTCTTCAATTTTTCCATCAACCAACTCGATCATAAATTCGATATCATTGACCTGTGTTCGATGTTATCGAATGTGTCCTCGATGACATCAAACGGTGCTCGATGAGACAGTCAATGTGTATTCTGCACTTGTTCTTTCGACTTCGTTCCTTCTCCACTTGATTTTCTTGAATATTGGGACATTAAAATCTTCAATATTTATCTCCTAAGATTTATTCTTTGGCTTGGTGATCTTTGAGCGTCAAATCCATGCTTTTAGCACCTTTTCCAATCTAAGCTCTCAAATTCACCTTGCAACACAAACATGAGTAAAATCGGACATTAAGCAGTATTATGTTCATAAAACCAAGATATAAATGGGGTCCAATATGGAATAGTTGACCCTCAACACAATTTCCAACCAGCATTTTTCTAGTCCCGAGCAAAGTATGAAAAATAAATCTCAATGCTTAATGTTAGAAATCTTTTTCAAAAAATAATCTTTTATGCGCTCAATTATGAATGGGTAGAAATAAGATACAAAAGTGAGATTTTGAAAACCTAGAACTAAATCACATAAACAACCAATCAAATAAGTTCTTTATTTATTAAATTAAAGCATAATTTGTATATTAAGTTTCTCAATGTGCTCAGTGAAAGTCAACTTACTTCCCATATGAATACTATCAATTCATCATATTAGTAACGCTCATCACTTCAAGATCAGTTTGAAACTCAGGTACTAATTTCAGACTTATCCCCTTTTCCTTCTTTTTTCAGTTTTTGATTTTATATCAACGGTCAATTTTTTATTCATTCTTTTTATTTTTGCATTCTTTTCCTTTTTTTATTCTTTTCATTCTTTTTTCATGACCTCTTTGTCGATCTCCTATTTTTTAACTGGTTCTTTTCTTCTTTTAAGGTTAATAAAATTCTCTAGACTCAATTCTCACCATCTATTAATAATTGACATACTAACAATCAGAACTTCTAGTATGTCTTACAAAAAACAAATTGAATGTGCTTTATGAATTAGATTAACATGATATTTAAGCTACCGCTTAATCAATTGAAAGCAAGCACATAAGTGATAAGTTACTTAGATGATTAGACTCTAGCAATTCAAGATTCAATCTCTATCTTATCATACTCAAAGCCTTCTTAAGTACACAATTCATCACTTTCCAAACAGATTTTAACTTGAAACATTGAAAATTTTTAAAAATTTTGCTCAAAACTAAGAAAACACTTATTAGGTTACCTAATCCCTCATCCCCAAATGAAAAATCTATATTATCCTTAATGTAAAAGAATAAGCATGAAATCTAAAAGAGGCAATGAAAACAAAAGGGAAGTGATGGAAAGGTAATACCTAAAGAAGGAATTTTGAGGCATTTCTAATAATCTTAATGTGAAGATAGGTTAGCACTAAATAAAACTCAACAAAGTATAAGCAAAATATCCTAAAATAGAGGAAACAAACTACCTTAGTCCTATGAAAGCAATAAACCTACTTATATCTCCATCAGATTAGGAAGTCAATTCTGGTACACGGGATCAGTTAAAGGTATGGACATGTCCTCTAAATCAAATTTCTCAACAAATGGCTTTAACCGATGTCCATTTACTTTGAATTCATTGCAATGTTTGGATTCTTTATCTTGACAACCCCATGAGGATGAACATTAGTAATAGTGAAGGGGTCAGTCCAACGAGGTCGGAGCTTACCTAGAAAGAGATGTAACCGAGAATTGTATAAGAGGACTTTCTGACTTGGTGTGAATGATTTTTGAAGAATGTGTTGGTCATAAAACACCTTCATCCATTCCTTGTAAATTCTCGAGTTCTCGTATGCATCATTCCGAATTTCTTCAAGTTCATTCAACTGAAGTTTGCATAGTGAGCTAGCGTTGTCCAGATTGAAATTCAGATTTTTAATTGCCCAATAGGCTCTATGTTCCAGCTCCACATGCAAGTGGCAAGCTTTCCCATAGACAAGTCTAAAGGGTGACATTCTAGTACGGGTCTTAAATGCGGTATGGGAATTGATCAATCCTTACGGTCAGGATTAACCGTCTTTTCTAAGATGTGTTTAATCTTCATATTAGAAATCTCAGCTTGCCCACTTGTTTATGGGTGGTATGGAGCGCTCACTTTGTGGGAGATGCCATATTTCTTCAATAAGTTTGCAAATGGCCTGTTACAAAAATGTGAACCTCCATCACTAATGATGGCTCGAGGCGTTCTGAACCGAAAAAGGATGTTCTCTTTTAAGAATTTAATGACCGTTTAATGATCATTGTTCTAGCATGGAATCTCTTCGACCCATTTAGTGATATAGTCTACAACGAGTAAAATATATAAATTTTCGAAAGATTGGGGGAATGGTCCCATTAAATCGATGCCCTAGCAATCAAATGCTTCAATGATCAGAATGGGTTTCAAGGGCATCATATTTCGACGGGACAATGCTCCCAATTTCTGACAATTCTCATAAGCTTTGCAAAACTCATGAGTGTCCTTGAACATAGTAGGCTATTAAAAGCCACACTGGAGAATTTTAGTCGTGGTCTTTTTGGCAAAAAAGTAACCACCATAGGCCTGAGAATGATAGAAGGAGATGACACTTTAGTGTTCATTATCAGGCCCACATCTCCTTAAGATTTGGTCTGGACAATATTTAAACAAATATGGATCATCCCATAAGAAATTACATACCTTGGTGAAAATTTTTTTCTTACCTTGCGTAGCCCAATGTGTCAGCTTGAAACCTATAGCAAGATAATTAGCGATATCTGTAACCCAAGGTGAATGGGAGACTTTGAACAATTGTTCATTAGAGAACATGTCATTTATATGTGTCATCTTAAGGTAATCAGAGAGATCAAGGTGGGAAAGATGGTCAACCACTATGTTCTCTACTCTCTTTTTATCTTTTTTTTCCAAATCAAATTCTTGGAGTAGGAGGATCCATCTTATTAAGCAAGGCTTAGCATCATTCTTGAAAAGAAGATACTTGAGCGTCGCATGATCTATATAAATGATGATCTTAGATCCGATTAAGTAGGACCTAAATTTGTCCAAAGCGAACACTACGGCTAAGGGTTCCTTTTCCATAGTAGAGTAGTTCACTTGAGTAGGATTTAGGGTTCTACTTGCATAATGAATAAGATAGGGCTTCTTTTCTTTTCTCTAGCTTAAAATCGCCCCAAGAGCATAGTCAGACATGTCGTACATAAGTTTAAAAGGTTTCAGTCGGGTGGCTCTACGATAAGTGTAGTGGTTAACATGCCCTTAAGCTTGGTAAAAGCTTCCTAGTGTTGATCAGTCTACTCGTATGGTGCATCCTTTTGAAGTAGATTGCATAAAGGACAAGAGAGGTGACTAAAGTCCTTTATAAATCTCCTGTAAAAGCTTCTAAGAAGGATCACATGTCTCGTATGTTCTTGGGTGGAGGTAAGTTAGAGATAGATCAATCTTAGCCTTATTTACCTCAATTCCCTTGGACGAGATAATATGTCCAAAGACAATTCTCTTACGAACCATGAAATGGAACTTCTTCCAATTCAGTACCAAATTCTTTTCCTCACATTGCTTCAGCACATTTTTCAAAATTTTGAAGCATTCACTAAAGGATGGACTCGAGAAATAGTCCATGAAGACCTCTAAATATTACCCCACCATATAAAAAAATACTCATCATGCATCGCTGAAAAGTGGAGAGGGAATTACACTATCCAAACAGCATCATTCGGTAAGCAAAGGTGCTAAAAGGACATGTGAACATGGTCTTTTTTTAGTCTTTAAGGGCTATCTCGATTTGATTGTACTTCGAATATTCGTCAAGGAAACAATAATAGGAATGACCAGCTAGCCTTTCCAAAATTTGATCGATGAAGGGCAAAGGAAACTAGTCCTTCCTCATGACGATATTCTACTTCCTGAAGTCAATGTGCATTTTCCAACCAGTAGTGACTTTAATTGGCACAAGTTCATTATCGGCATTGGCTACGATGGTGATTCCAAACTTCTTGGGGACCACCTGAGTTGGACTGACCCATTGACTATCAGATATAGGGTAAATGATACCCAATTCTAATAGCTTAAGAACCGTAGCTTTAACCACTTCCTTCATATTTGGATTTAATATATGTTGTGGTTGTTGGGAGGTCTTCGTATTATCCTCTAGATAAATGCGGTGAGTACAAATCAAAGGGTCAATTCCCTTGAGGTCCGCAATCGACCATCCAAGGGCTCCTTTATGCTCAATGAGAGTAGATATGAGCATACTCTTCTATTCTTGCTCAAGGTGGACAGAAATCACTACTGGATATGTCTCATCTTGACCTAAATAGACATATATCAAATCAAAGGATAAGGTTTTAGGTCAAGCTTTGGTGCCTTGAGGTTAGACGGTAGAAG
Organism: Magnolia kwangsiensis; assembly: GCA_037074715.1. NCBI lineage: Eukaryota > Viridiplantae > Streptophyta > Magnoliopsida > Magnoliales > Magnoliaceae > Magnolia > Magnolia kwangsiensis. Next base: position 29,405,224 of record CM073585.1, on the reverse strand, counting down.
CAGTACATTACTTTAGAGCAACTCTTCAAATTGTGGCCTCCATTGATTAACAAGTATGACCCCCGTCTCCCTAATCATATCATCATCCAAATTATGGGAGTGGATCAGGCACGTCTCTAGAGGGTCAGAGGACAAGGTCATCAGAGTTTTATCCTCCACGAAAGAATCAATCAAGTTAACATCATGGGCATCATCATCATTCTCTACTTATTTGCCTGTATTGAAAAAGATATTTAACTCTAATGTCATATTTCCAAAATATAAACACCATAACTCCATTCCTACAATTAATGATTTCATTTGATGTGTTAAGGAATGAGCGACCAAGAATGACAGGAATTTAAGTGCTTATGTCCACGATGGGTTGAGTATTTAAGACAATAAAATCTATCGGGTAGTAGAATTTGTCAACCTAGACTAACACATCCTCAATTACCCCTCTTGGTACATGAACTGAGTGACCAACAAGTTTTAATGTGGTTCAGGTGGGTTTTAATTCAACCAGACCTATCTGTTCATAGACCAAGTAAGGAATCAAATTTACACTCGCTCCTAAATCATGAAGTGCATGCGCAATCCGATAGTTCCCAATTACACAAGGGATGGTTGGGCTACCAGGATATTTGTATTTTTGTGGTATATCTTGCTTTAGGATGGCACTCACTTTTTCTGTCAATTTTTTTTTCTTTTTGATACTTTTCCACCTCTTAGTCGTGCACAAGTCTTTCATAAATTTGGGCATATGAAGGTATTTGTTTAACCATATCCAGTAAAGGAATATTAACCTTTACTTATTTCAATACCTCTAGAATGTCCTGAGAGTTAGAGAGAGATTTTGGTGCAATTAACCGTTGGGAAAATGGTGCAACCGGCTTGCTCAGAGGTTTCGGTTCTAATCCATGTGGAGTGTTGTTAGGTCTATCAGTTTCATCTACTTCTGGGTCCATAGAATTATCAACCCTTACCGGAATAAATTTGTCAATTATCTTCTCACTCCTAAGAGTGGTGATAGACTTAGCTTGCTTCATTTGATTTGAAAAGCTTGGATCACTTATTTCATATTGCGGTTTAGGATTGGGAAAAGGTTGGGCTGGAAGAATCGATTTTTCTCCAATTGAATTTTTTGTCTCACACCCTTGTATGGCCTTTAAAATGTCTTAAAGGGTTTGCAATATACTCTGATTGATAAGCTCTTGGTTTTGAATATGTTTCCAAACCGAATCCTCTTGAGGTTTCCCTTGATTCAAGAATTGGTTAGGGATTTCTTGAGAAGTAACAGTTTGTCCATTCCTCCAACTAAAGTTCAGACGATTTCTCTAACTAGGATTGTATGGGTTAAAGATGGGTGTACTAAAAGGTCTTTGGTAGTTGTTCATAGCATTCAATTGCTCATTCAGTGCTTCTTGAAAAGAAGGTATCGTTGGACAATTTTCAGTTGTATGTATGTTGCAAGCACAGATACCACAAATAACTTCCTTAGCCTTATCCTTCTTAAGTTCCATGGCCTCAACCTTCCTTGCGAGACTGGCCACTTTAGCATTTATATCATCATCCTCTTTCAACAAGTATATCCCACCTCTCTCCATTGCTTGAATAAGCTTAGAAGTTGTGCTAGATTTTTGGGAGATGTCCCATAATTGTGCAGTTTCAGTGAGTTTGTCAAAGTAATTCCACACCTCATCAACATTCTTGTTCATGAACTCCCCATTGTACATCGTCTCGACAAATTAGCTCATGAAAGATGTCAGTCCATCATGGAAGAAAGTTATTATACACCATGTTTCAAAATCATGTTGTGCGCATAAATTGACGAGATCCTTGAACCGCTCCCAACATTGGAAGAATGTTTCATCTTCCTTTTGGGCGAAGTTCATAATTGACTTCTCGATCGTGTTCATCTTATGGGATGGAAATAATTTTTTTATGAACTCTTTCATCATGTCATTACATGTGCCAATAGATTGTAGACGTATTGAGTGCAACCACGTCTTAGCTTTCTCTTTTAAGGAGAAAGGAAAGAGTTTTAGCCTGACTGTGTCCTCAGACATGTTAGAAAATTATAAAGTGGGTATAACCTCGTCAAACACTTGTAAGTGTAGGTATGGACTTTGAAATTCAAGTCCAAGGAACTTTGAAATGAGTTGGATCACTCTAGGTTTGATATCCATACTTCCTGTGTTTCTTAGAAAAACCATACATGAGAGCGTGGTCACCCCTACCAATTGTAAGTAATCTCATAAAGTACGAGCGGGGGTGCATTGTGCACCTCATTCTCATCCCAGACTTCTGCAACTCGAGGTTGTGGCAGATTTACAGGTTGATTTGCGGCCATAACCTCAATTAACTCTGAAGATCTCAAGTAGTGTCTAATCCCGTGATGGATAAATAACCCCTCAACCAATCCGCCTTCACTAAAAGACGTTGAGTGTTGTCACGGACCCACTTAGGCATGAAACACTCTCAGCCCTCAATTTCAGATTCTAACCTAAACGTAAAAGAAAGAGGAAGGAAATAGAGATATAGAAATAGAAAGAGAGAGAATTAAAAAGAAGTTACCAAATTAGAAGGTTCTATGTTAGGATCCTACAAAAGAAAAAGGAGAGTTAATTAGTTTCTAAAAAGAAAATAAGGGAATCAGCCTAGTTTCCAAAAGAAAAAAAATAAAAAAGAAAATTTTTTAAAAATAAAATTTAGAAAGTTTTTAAAAATTAAAAAGTTAGTTTCTAAAAATAAATTAGGAAAGTTTCTATTCTAGAATTAGAAAGTAGAGAAAGGAAAAATTTTAAAAATAGAAAAGGAAAGTTTTTAAATCTAGAATTAAAAAGCTAAGTTAGTTTCTAAAATAATTCAGAAAAACCCTAATCCTAAAAATAGAAAATAAAAAAACCATAATCTTAAACTAATTCCAAAACTAGTTAATCTCAGAAAAACACAACCTTTAATCCCTGGCAGCGGCACTAAAAACTTATTCATAACCCCAAGTGTAGGGTCGCGATTAGCAATAATCTCGGTGAAAGTGAAGTCAAATCCACAGAAACTAATCTCATATGTATTTTAAAAGCAACTAGAAGTAGAACTAGAAACAGATTAAAACCTAAATCTAGAAGTGTAGAGAGAGTATTGTGAATTATTTAACTAAAACTTAAGAAATTTAAAGATGGGAACTAGGGTTTTTAAAGATCTAATTGCAGAGATCAGGGCGATCTATGCTTGATTTAAGAACACAACTGGAATCAAAGTCTGATCTTATCCAATTGGAAGTATCTCAGTAAAACTAAATCTGAACTTCCATTGACCTAATTCTCAATGGATGAGAGGTATGAGAACTGGAAGTAATTCCATCACAAAACCATGCCCAAGAGATAATGGCTCACAATAGGATATACCAATCTCATAACCAAACATAAGAGAATTATGAATATTAGAAGGGATTCTGTCACCCTACCATGCCTATGGGATGATGCTGAACAACAAGATTTCTTGATTTCTTAATTTCAATACATGAAAAGAACATACTCAAAGCTATTGCAGATCTATTGTAATTTGAGTCACAATAAACCATTAAAAATTGAAAGTATTTCTTAAATATCAAACTAGAATTAAAGAGAGTTCAACTTAAACATAAATCAAAGCAATAGAAAACTTTTCATCACGCTACAAGCTTTACCTTTTAGACCTAGCTAATAGGTTTAGCCAACCATAGACATGATTGGAACTAAAACCTTAGAAGAAAGCATGAAAAACTCAGGAAGAAGAAGAACGCTTAGCGATGGCCTTCCATGCTTCAGTTTCACTCCTCAAACCCTAGATAGTACCCAGGGATGCCCTGAGGACTCCTATTTATAGTTCTGCAACACCTCCTTTCTCACATCTTCAGAAAAATACCAAAACTGCCTCAAATTTTGCACTTTGCGTAACTTCGCATGATCCGTTTGATGACATCGAACAACCTTCAATGTCATCGATGGTGTCTTTTATACGTGCTTTTGTAGCTTCATTCAGACTCTATAACCTCCCATGTCATCGAACTTACCTTCGATGTCATCGAAAAGGTCTTCGATGTCATCGAATAATGTTCGAGGAATCGATAATGTATCCAAAATAATCCAGAGAGTTAATCCAATTTCATCAATAAATTTGATGTCATCGAAGAGACTGTAAGTGTTATTCTATCTAGCTCCTATGATTGCAAAATTTGGTATGCCAAAACCTCTTGGAATCTGTATCTTATGTAGCTCATGTTCATGTTTAAGATCATGCAATTATTGTATAAGTTCAAGATATTTCAAGTAAAGATTCAAGCAACACATGTATAAGAACAAGAGACTCTTGCACAAGTTCTAGTTCAACATCAAGTGATAGATCAAGCTCTTAAACTTCAACCTATGTTAAGAGAAAGTGCTTTACTTTGCAAGTCAAAGCTCAAGGTGTAATACAAGTCATAAGTACTTCAAGTTCAAGCTTCAAAGTGCGTCAAGATATCAAGCTTCATGTACTTTAAGATCAACTATCAACCAAAGCGAATGATGACTCAATGTTCAAATATCACTTATAAGGTATGATTGACCCTAGATTGACCATATGATAGGTCATATTGATTGCATACTGAAATTCGGTCACTACATAATTTTATAGACTTTTTTTCGGTTAGTCCTAGCTTATGTTCGACTAGTCTAAGTACTGGCTCGACCAGTCTAAGAATTTTCTTGACCAGTCCAAAGGTTATTGTGGATTTTTTATATTTTCTTTTGAATCCTTGACTAGTCCTGGAGACTGCTCGATTAGTCGAGTGAACAGTGCTGGACCAGTCGAGCAATCTCGACTCAAAGTCCAGTAACCATTTTTGGTCCCACTTAACCAGTCGAGTGCAGGGCTTGACCGGTCATGAACGCCACTTGACCGGTTGTACCACCTACTCGACCAGTCGTGGAAGGGTCTTATCTTATCGCGCTCGAAATTTTTGAATTCTTGTTGGTCCTTCGACCAGTCGAGCTGACCTCTGGGCCAGTCAAGTGAACAATTTCTGGACTTATAAATAAAGCACGATTTTTAAAGTTTTAAATTCATTCAAGAAAAATCAAGACACCACTTTGAGCGATAAGTTTGTGATATTCTTAAACTATTTAGTGCTCATTTAATATTCTCTTTATTATAGCTTTTTGCATTTGATTTTATATTCTACATTCCAATCTTATTTGAAGAAGGGATTTTAGTTTTCCCCTTTCTTGGAATTAAAATCAAATCAAGCTAGCCCAAGGTGATTTAATCTAAAAATCAATTAAACCTTAAAACTTTTTCATAAGTGAGTGTGGACATTGAATATCTACGTTGAACATCTACTTCAAATTGGTTCTACCGAGCTGCATCAAAGGAGAATATCCAGATAAGTATATTTACATTTCTTGTAAATTTCTTTTTAATTTTTGAGGTTGTGCCAGAAAAATCTCTCTTTCTTTTTGGTTTGTCTGAGGTGATCTAGTAAACTCAGAGTATGGGGTTTTTGAATTGTGTAAGCCCACTTGAAAGACACAAGTGTGAAGGTTTTAGGTGAACCTTGGAAAACCTATTGCATAGTGAACACCAATATCCACTGTGTGAGGATATTTGGAGTGGAGTAGTTATGTGGCTGTTTTGCTAAACAGTTGGTATATACACAAGCGAACCATTATAATTTCTGGTGTTGTGGTGGTTGATTAATTATGGATTTGTGTGAATGTTGTAATTCCTTTTTAATCTTTTGTGGAGAATGTTGTAATCTCTTTTATGCAAGTGTGGGAATGTTGTAATAGCTTAGTTTATTTTCTTTGCTATTTTTATTCTTTATTCCCCTGTATTGGTTTGAAATTTTAATACACGGACCGTTCTAGAAATCAGGTTGTCCTACCATAAGCCATTGATTTTTGGTGTAAGGTCATCCTTAGAACAACATCTGTGTCAACCTCTCAATACTTGTACATTTGAGGTTGTTATTCATTTTTACTTTGTGGGATTGTTTAGTACTATCTTTATTTATATTTGTTTAATTTCACATTTATTTTTTTAATTTAGTATAGTCTTATTCATCCCACGCTCTAAGACTCTTAGCTCGGCCTTTTCAAGTGGTATAGAGCCTAATAGCTCACTTTATTTTTTAGATTTATTCCTGAGGTAATGGATCTGAGCTTTTTAAGATGTCAAATTTTGATAGCCTTTCAATCATTAGGCCTCCACCTTTTGATGGCTCTAATTATGCCTATTAGAAAGCCTGAATGAGGATTTTTTAAAAATCCATGGATGAGAGAATGTGGCAATCCACAGTGACCAATTAGATCCCTCCTACTGCTGAAGTGACTGGTACTGATATCACACCTTACTTTTCTTGGACCGTTCTTTAGAAAAGTGAGAGTAGTGCTAATGCAAAGCCTTTAAATGTAATTATTTGCGCACTATCATCAGATGAATTTAAGAGAATTATATCATGTGATACTGCAAAGCAAGCCTAGGTTATTTTGGAAATGGCACACGAGGGAGCAACAATTGTCAAGAAATCCAAAGTCCAAATCCTCATAACTTAATTTGAGGAAATAAGTATGGAAGAAAGTGAAACTTTCATGGACTTCTATACAAGATTGAATGACATTGTCAACTCTATATGGGGTCTTGGTGATAGAATCCCAGAAAGTAAAGTCTGTGCAAAGATACTACGCTCATTACCTGAACGGTTCAATTCAAAAGTAACTACGATCTAGGAACTTCGTGATACGGATAATATGAGGATAGAAGAATTGGTTGGGTCTTTACAAACCTATGAGTTAAACTTTAAAGTTCTTAAAGGTAAATCCATTGCCCTTAAGTTTCTAAAATTATTTCTCAAGAAAATAGTAATAATTCTGATTTAGAAACTTTTAAAGATGATATGGCTCTTTTAGCTAAAAAGTTTTATAAGATTTTCAAAAGTAAAAAGAGGTTGATTTGCAAAAACCTCTTGAAAAGAAAAGATCTAGATCTAAAACTTAGAAATCATTAAGTTACAACTGCCATGAATATGGGCATCTAGAGAACAAATGTCGTAAAAAGGACAAACTTAAAAAATAAAGGTATGTTGGCTACATGGAATGAATCTTCCTGCTTTGAAGCTTCTTTTGAGTCAGAAGATTCTGACGTCAAGTCAGCTAATGATGTCAAAGCCCTAATAACTTTAGCCAATTTCACTTTTTCAGATCATGATGATTCAACCAGTGAAGAAAATCTGAATAATAACCATGAAAATGAAGAAGATCTTCAAGATGCTTATGATGCCCTATACAAGGAAAGTTGTAAAATTGTTGTGAAACTAAAACTTCAGAACGAAAAGTTTTCAAAACTAAAAGAAAATTTGATAATCTAGTCTCAGAAAAATCACACATTTCAGACTGCTTTGAAAAAAACTAAGTGTGACTTAGATTTTAAAAGCTCCCTAATGGAAAACTTAAAATCTGAAAATGAAAAGCTAAAACTAGAAGCTCTTCGCTTTTGAGTTTGAAAGATACATGGAAGTATGCCCAAGGTGATCCTAGGTTAGAAAAACTTTTATCTGAATCCAAAAAATGTGGCGATCGATCTGGATTGGGCTATGATAAAATATTCCTCCTAAGAATAAGAATACTTCACCCAAATTTGTTAAAGGGGAGTCTTCTAACTCAAAAGGAGAAAGTCTGAATTAAAATTATTCTAAAAATGCTAAGACTTTTTAAAACTTAAAACCTAAAAGCAACCATATCAACTATAAAAATCAGAATTGTAATCCTTTAGCTAAGAAAATTGTTGATTTGCTTAAGGAGCTCTCAAAATCTAACTCAGTGGGTAGGTCTTATAACAACTATAACATAAGAATACCAACTATACTACTAAACCCAAAACTGTAATGAAATGGGTCCCTAAGGTTGCTTGTTTGGTTGCCCACACCGCTTTCAATGCTTTGAGCCATTCAAAGTGGTACCTAGATAGTGGTTGCACTAGACATATGACAGGTGACAAAGGTCTGTTCACCAATCTTAAAGATATGACTGATGGTTTAGTCACATTCGATGATGGTAGCAATTGCAAAATTGTTGGCCAAGGTACGGTTCAGCTCGTTAAACTCCCTCAATTTGAGAATGTTTTATATGCAGAAGGTTCAAAATATAATCTATTAAGCATCTCTCAAATATGTGATAATAATCCTAGTGTAAAATTTACTTACCAAGGGTGTGAAAGTTTAAATAAAAATGGTTCTGTAATATTAACTAGTCGCAGAACTTCTGAAAACTACTACATTTTTAGTGATTCAAGCTCATCTAATCTATCATGTTACATGGTCCATACTGATGAAATCGAATTATGGCATAAATGCCGCGGACATGTACACTACCGTAATTTGTATAAATTGAGTATAAGAGAGTTGGTAAGAGGTCTAACCAAAATATAGAAAGTTGATAAAATATGTGGTGAATGTTAGATTGGTAAACAAACCAGGAGTACTCACAAAAAGGTGAACTCCAATGCCACATTTAAACCACTCGAACTCCTCTACATAGATCTCATTGGACCATCCAGAACGGAAAGTCGAGGTGGCAAGAAGTATATTCTAGTGATAGTAGATGACTTTACAAGATATACTTGGGTAGTCTTCTTAAGAGAGAAATCAGAAACTCTTGATGAAGTAAAAAGGGTACTTAAATATATCCAAACAGAAAATGAATCACAAGTCTCTAAGATCCGTAGTGATCATGGTTCTGAATTTGAAAATAGCAGTTTTTTAAAATTTTGTAGTGATCAGAAAATATCACATGAATATTCTGTGATGAAAACACAACAATAAAATGGTGTAGTAGAAAGGAAAAATAGAGTGCTTCAAGAAATGACAAATGTAATGCTAAATAGTATGAAGCTTCCTAAAAATCTTTGGGCTAAAGCCATAAATATTGCTTGTTATATAATTAACCACGTTTACACTAGAAAATCAAACTGTAAAACTTCTTATGAAATGTGGTTTGATAAGAAGCTTACTGTCAAATACTTTCAAGTTTTCAGCAGCAAGTGCTACATTTTACGTGACCAAGAAAATCTGAAAAAATTTGACACCAAAAGTGATGAAGGAATATTTTTAGGGTATGCTCTAAATAGTCAAGCTTATCGGATTCTTAATAAGAGGACTGGTAAAATTCAAGAATCCATTAATGCGGTTATAGACGATCACTTAAATACACCAGCCTCAAGTTTAAAAAATGATGAAGTTCTTTTAATTGATAAATCAGACTCTTCATCAAGTCAAAATAACTCTGAACTGAAGACAGTTAAAGACCATCCATCGAATTAAATCCTTGAAAATCCTCTCACTGGTGTGCGCATTCATAAACAACTTAAAGATATGTGCAACTACGTGTGCTTAACATCTCAGATAGAACTAGCTAACATAAAAGAAGCCCTTACTGATGAAAACTAGATTATAGCAATATAAGAAGAGCTCAATAAGTTTGTAAGAAATGATGTTTGGTACTTAGTTCCAAAACCAAAAGATAAATATATTATCGGAACAAAATAAATTTTTAAAAATAAGTCTGATGAACTTGGTAATATTATTCGAAACAAGGCTAGGCTGGTTGTACAAGGGTACACTCAAATAGAAGGCATTGATTATGATGAGACCTTTACCCCAGTAGCTCATCTTGACTCAATCAGACTACTTATATTCATTGCGTGCTTTAGAAAATTCAAGATATACTAAATGGATGTAAAGAGTGCATTCTTAAATGGCGATTTGCATGAAGAAGTGTATGTTGAATAACCAAAGAGTTTTGAAAACCTTAAGAATGTTAATAATGTCTACCACCTGAAAAAGGCATTCTATGTTTTGAAACAAGCTCCCAGGGCATGGTATGAAAAGTTGACCAAGTTTTTTACTAAGTCATAAGTTTATAATGGAAAGTGTTGATAGGACATTATTTGTAAAGAAACATAATAATCACATATTAATAGTTCAAATCTATGTTGATGACATTATCTATGGATCTACCTGTGCTAAAATGATTGTTGAGTTTGCAGATCTTATGAAGTCTAAATTCATGCTGTCCATTTATTTTGGACCGTATGAGCTGTCCCATCAGGCCTATTGTGATGCATTCAAGGCCCAGGTGGCACGGCCTAGTGTGATCTATACCTGACCCATGTAATGGGGCTCACCTATTTTGTATTTAAGGCCCACTATGATGTATATTGAGGCCCATGGGATGTGGCCCATGGAGATTGTATATGGCCCACCGTGATGGGGCCCATTGAGATTGTATGTGGCCCACTATGTTGTGTATGAGGTCATGGGCCCACTATATGTTTGGCTCTTTGTGGGCCACTCATTGGGAGTAATGTTGGTTAAATGGCCACATTAATGGGTGATGATGATTTAATGTCCACATTGTGACCTTCCCTTAAGCCTTGTTCGACCTATCATCGAGGCCGATTCTGATTATCGAGGTCGATTATCGATCGATTCCGATTATCATGGCCGATTGCCAATTAGTAATCGGGCCGATTATCATGACCGATTACCAATTTTGATTGATGTGACCGATTTATCGATTTTGATTATCAATCAATTTCAATTATCGAGACTGATTATCGATCTATTCTAATTGTCGTGGTAGATTGTCGATTCTGATTATCATGGTCGAGTGACCGATTAATGATCGAGGCTGATTATCGTGATCGATGACCGATTCTAATTTGTCGAGGTCGATTGTATAGGACAATCTCGATTGTCAAGGCCAAGTATCATGACCGATTTCGATTATCGAGGCAGATTATATAGTTCGATTCCGATTACCAAGGCCAAGTATCTTAGTTGAGTTAGATTGTCGAGGCCAATTCTGATTCCGATTATGGAGGCTGATTTCAATTGTTGAGGCTGATCATCGAGGTCGATTCTGATTATCAAGATCGATTCCGATTGTCGAGACCTAATGTAATGTATATAAGGCTATGAAGCCCTTTGTGGTGTATATTAGGCTCGTGTTAGAGGCCCATTGTGATGTATATGTGACCTATGTGATGCGACCCACTTGATGTATATGAGGCCTAATGTGACATATTTATGTCCATCCATTGAGGCCCACCTCAATATGATGTATAATGGACCGTGTGAGAGGCCCATTGTGATGTTCTTAGGGCCCATGGGTTGTGGCCCATTGTGATGTATTCAGGGCCCATGGGACGTGGCCCATCCGATGTATATAGGCCCATGTGATGCAATCCATATGATGTGTATTAGGCTCATGTGACACCGCCCATTATGATTGTATGAGGCTCATTGTAGTGTATTTGAGGGTCAGGCTATGGAGTCCATTGTGATATATGTTAGGCCTATGTGAAAGGCTCATCGTGATGTGTATTAAGCTCTTAAGTGAGGCCCATGGTGTTGACCTTTTAGCCCTCTTATGAGGTCATGGGTCCACTATATGTTAGACTTTATGTGGGCCATTCCTTAGGGGCAATGTTGGTTAAATGTCCACGTTGTTGAGGTCGATTATTGATGTCAGTTACTGAAACAATTATGAGTATGTGATAGCATAGCATCATGATACATGCCCATACGCATCATCTGCATGTTTGTTATGAGATGTGATTGACCATTACATATGACATTGGGCAGGTTGTTATGAGACTCCCATATAAGTGGAAGTTATCTCACATGAGCACACGGTATGCGCATGATTGATGCATGACTGGATTGTATGACTCATGCATCTTGCATTGTGGTTACTGTATGCCTAAAAACATCAGGTCCGTAGCCTCCACAGACATATCGTGGATGGCCAGATGGGACACCGAAAATCTCTTACTAGCATCAGGCTGCCATAGATAACCCTGAGTGTAAATCCCTAAACCCTCTTGGTACCAAAGGACTCCTTAATGTTGAGACCGAGTGGATACATGAGCGTCCGAGTGACGAATACCAGGAGGCAGAGTCTCCCACCGTGTCGCGGTCGGTTAGGAAGGGGTGTGGCCTTACCCGTCTAAGGGTAGGGGCACAGCTAGGCTGAGTTTGACCAACTCGTAAATGGGTCTGCTATCGACATACCGGGTAGATATTGGTGGACTACTGGCCAAGTGGATGGTGAGGTCTCTTCCACTTGCATGGTCGCGCGTCAGTGGACTGCGATTGTATGTAGAGTGTACTAGACCTCGGTGATGATCCCAAAGATGAACTATACTGATATGTGGACTTATTGAGCAGGAGTTGCATACTCATTCATTCATTCTTTCACCACCCACTTGGGCTGGTGGTGCGTAACTATTTGTTACGCATACCTTCGTAATGGTCAGGATTTCGGTTGGGGCGCGCGACTAACCTGAGATCAAGAGTTTACCACATTGAGTCTGACTATCAAAATTTAGGTATGGGACTGGTTTAGATAGAAGTCCCTTGTGATGGACCTCATAGCCTGCGATACTACGTACTATCATCCCGACTTCACATTTCAGCATGGTCATTCCATTCGCACCCATCTTGCATTACATCCGTGACATATGGCATTTTGAATTACTGTGTTTATGCATTTATGTGGTCTAGGTATGATTGACGCTATTTGTGAACTCATTAGAAATTGTATATTACATTGCATCATCGACATCTGATATTTGGCTATTTATGATTCCTCATTTGCATAGCTGATCTGTATTGCGTATTTTGATATCGATTAACTCATGAACTTATCATTATTTTCGCTTACTCTGATATAGTATGGATCATGATCTTACCAGTATTTTCGATGTTGTATGATTATATCATTGTATTGAATACTTGACACTTACTTTGTGCACACACTTATACCAGCCTCTAAGATTTTTATAAGCTTATGCACGATAGATGCGTGCAGGTAATGTTAGGTTGCAGTAACGTGGAGCTTAGAGCATGTAGCTAACTTTTGGAGATTTGATTTTTGACCTATGTATTTCCCTTTCAGCACTGTACTTAAATGATTATATTAGTGGATATGTGATGATGATATTGTCTTTGTGATTTGGGTTTGCTTGTGGTTATGCTTATTATAAGTTAAATGTACATTGAAAAATCCTCCTTGTAGGATCCTAGGATCGGAATATGGCGTATGCACGCTAGAAGCTGAGAATGAGATACTATAGAGGTTGTCGACACTGGATTAGGTGATCGGGATTCCTATGAAACCGATTTCCAGATTTGGGGCGTGACACTACTGGTTGAAAAATGTGTATTGACTATAGAAAATTGAATACTGTCACAAGGAAGGACTACTTTCCTTTGCCCTTCATCGATCAAATTTTGGAAAGGCTAGCTGGTCATTCTTATTACTGTTTCCATGATGGATATTCAGGCTACAATCAGATCAAGATAGGCCTTGAAGATCAGGAAAAGACAACATTCACATACCCTTACGACACCTTTGCTTACCTAAGGATGTCATTCGGGCTATGTAATGCTCTTTCTACTTTTTAGCAATATATGTTAAGTATTATGGTGAGGCAATACTTAGAGGTCTTCATGGATGATTTCTTGGTCTTTGGTCCATCCTTCAACGAATGTCTGAAAAATCTAAAAAATGTGTTGAAGCGATGTGAAGAAAAGAACATGGTTCTGAATTGGGAAAAGTGTCACTTCATGATTCGTTAGAAAATTATCCTTAGACATATCATCTCGTTCAAAGGAATTGAGGTAGATAAGGTTAAGATTGATCTTGTCTCTAACTTACCTCCACCCACGAATATATGAGACGTTGGATCTTTCCTAAGACACGCTAAATTTTACAGACAATTCATAAAAGACTTTAGTTACCTCTCTCATCTTTTATGCAATCAACTTTAAACGGATGTACCATACGAGTGGACTGAGGAATTTCAGGAAGTTTTCACTAAGCTAAAGGACATGTTAACCACCGCAACTATCATGCAACCACCCAATTGGAACATTTCTTTTGAAATTATATGTGATGCGTATAACTATGCTCTTGGGGCGGTGTTAGGCCAAAGAAAATAAAAGAAGCCCTATGTTATACAATATGCAAGTAAAATCTTAAATTCTACCTAAATGAATTACTCTACTACAGAGAAGGAACTCCTATCCGTAGTATTCACTTTAGACAAATTTAAGTCCTACTTGATCGGATCCAAGATCATCATCTACATTGATCCTGCGGTGCTCAAGTATCTTCTTTTTAAGAATGGTGTTAAGCCCTGCTTGATAAGATGGATCCTTTTATTCTAGGAATTTGATTTGAAAATAAAAGATAAAAAGGGAGTAGAGAATGTAGTGGCTGACCATCTTTCCCACCTCGATCTCTCTAATTCCCTTTAGACGACTCAAATAAATGACAAATTCCCTGACAAACAATTATTTAAAGTCTCCCACTCACCTTGGTTTGCTAATATTTCTAATTATCTTACAACAGGTTTCACACCGACACACTAGACTATGCATGTAAGACCCATATCCTAGACCATACCATTCTGTTGGCTTCCGCAGTCCTTCCGGTCGAATTTCGCCAATCCTTGACTCGTAACCGACATTTACGCACGATCTTAAGCCGGATTGCACATACCAAAGTCGGCTCGAACCGAAACCTATATCATAGCGATCGCGCCGTCGCCTCGGTTCCAACGCCATGACTCGCACACCGAGCCGATACCCAGGATAGAAGATGTCAACCCACATTCATTTCAAGAAAAACGTCGCGCGTTGTGAACTTCGAGGGAATCTCTACAATATGTCCCATCAATCAATGTCAAGTATAAGCATTACCCAAGTACAACCAACCCATCCCTACTTTTTCCAAAAGTCAACTCTCTCTCTCCTCTCACCATCCCTCTTTTACAAAAAAATTAAACAAACCCATACCTCTTCATTACAACTACCACTCCACCCATGCCATTAATATATTATTCTCTCTTTCTCTCATTTCTTAAAACACTATCCCAAGAAAAAATTTCACACATCCCAAGCCTTCCTAACTCTCACAAGATCAACAAGTGTGGCCCACTCTCCCTACTCTCTCATCTCACATCTCAACCGTTAATCCATCATCTACCATCATTAAAAGTCAAGGAAAGGAGCTAAGGAGGTTAAGGGAGCAAGATGAAGGCTAAGAGGTGGGTGATCTTTGAGTTTCTACCGTTGATTTAATGATTTGAGGGCCCACTTGTTGGTGGGACCCATTTTGATGTATGTGATTTAATCAAGAGGGGCCCATAGTGGCGGGGTCCCTCTCTCTCTCTCTCTCTCTCTCTCTCTCTCTCTCCCTCTCTTTCTTTAAATGGCGATGATGATGAAGGGGTGATTATGGCCCACCATGAATCACATCTTCATGTGGGACCCATCGGATGGATGTGTTGGATCTACTCCATCCAGCCCATTGGCGGGCCTGGATGGAAGGAAAACATAAATATCAGATTGATCTAGGTCAAGTGGGCCACGTTTATGTGGAACCACCTTGGTTAGAGTGGCGGGCCATGTGGGACCCACCATAGTGCATGTGTTTATCCATGTCATCCAACGTCTCTGGCGTTGGACGGGTATGGTTAATGTGGAGTATGTGCACTGACATGGGTGTGTACTTGCAGGTAAAAAAAAAGAAAAGAGTAGGAAATGGTGGGCCACTCATGAAGGCCCCACCTTGATATATGTATATAATCCACACCGTCCATTCCATTTCTCAGACCATTTTAGACGTTGAGCCGAAGAATGAGACCAAACCGATAATCAAGCGGGCCATACCATAGGAAATAATTGTATTACCGTTAAAACCCACATTAATTCCTCCATTGGTCAAAAATGTGTCACATATTGGTCTCATTTGGTTGATCAGGGGCCGTAGAATCCAATGGCTGGACCGGATCTCCTTGATGCGGGCCCCACCTACGAAAAACATGAAAAAATAATTTTTTCAAAAAAAAATATAAATGAAACAGCAGCGGCATTGCTGCTGCTGCTGAAAAAAGACGCTGGTAGCGCCTACGACTGCGTAGGCTTACGGACAAACGGGTTGGGCCTCACGGGCTAGCTGTGGGCCCTACCGTGATGCGTTTCGAACATCAACACCATGCATTTGGCATGTCCCCTTTAAATTATGAGATATCCCAAAAATCAGCCGTATATGGAACTCAGGTAGGCCATACCGTCTAAAATCATGTGAGGACATGCTTAAAACATATAAAATCATTTGGTGGAGCCTACCTGAAATTTAGATGCGGCTAAAACTTGGTCTGAACCCTTAGCCAAACGGGACGCACATAATGGGTGGGATGGATTTGTGAACCACATCATGGTGGGCTCCCTGTCCATGTGATCCAATCAACAGGTTGTATATAAAAATAAATAAACATTTCAGTGGACCCCCCCTGGTCCACGTAACCTTGTGAACAGGTTGGATGTTATATAAACAGCGCGGTGGGCCCCAGGTCCGAGTGACCTCATGAACAGTTTGGATGGCAAATAAACATCACCGTGGGCTCTAGGTCCACATGACCTTATGAACCGTTTGGGTGGAAAATAAACATCACTGAGGGCCCTAGACAGATTGGATGTAAATAAACATTATAGTGGGCCCATGTTAGGTGAAAAATAAACATTACTGTGGGCCCTAGGTTTGAGTGATTTTATCAATGGGTTGGATGGAAAAGAAATATTATAGTAAGCCCCACATGGGACCCACCTGATGTATGCATCATAATCCATACCTCCATTAGTGTGGGCCCCACCATGATGTATGTGTTTCATTTATGTCGTCAATCCCTTCCATCCTCATGGACCCACCATGATGCATGTGCTACATCCAAACCGTTCAACCATTTTAGGAGCCCATTTTATGGCAGGGGCTAAAGACTGAGTCAGATCTATAGTTCAAGTGGACCCCACCTTATTATATGTTTCAGGCCCATCTTGATTTATTTGTGGCTGTCCATTGAGGCCCACCTTGGTATGTATATAAGGCCCAAGTGACTAGGCCCATCTTGACGTATTTGTGGACCGTTGTTGTGGCTCACCTTGATTTACATGTGGCCCGATGTTGAGGCCTGCCTTAATAAATATGAGGCCCATATTATGAGGCTCATTGTGATGTATGCAAGGCCCACGTAACTAGGCCCATCTTGACGTATTTTTGGCCCGATGTTGAGGCCCACTTCGATATGTACGAGATCCATGCTATGAGGCCCATTTGATGTATTGGAGGTCCATGGGTCAAGGCCTGATGAGACGTACACAAGGCCTATTGTAGTGTGATTCCACCATGGTTTATGTGTTAATAGTGGGCTATGCCTTGGGAGCAATGATGGTTTGACATCCACATTATAAGGATAATGTTGGTTAAATGTTCGCATTGTCACTCTCCCTAAGGCCCACTGATAAGCCTATATTGGTAGTGAGTAGGCCGTCTAGGCCGATATCCGTTATGCACAAGCCCAACACCCTATGACATGTTTAGAATAGATCCATGATTCATGATCATACGCATCATATGTATGTCTGATATGTCGAGTGACTGAGCATAGTATATGCCTTCGGGCGGATTATTTATAGGCTCCCTGATAGGCGAAGTTGCCTACATGAGCACGCGCTGTGTGCAGGATTGTTGCATGTTTGGTAGGGTGATTCATGCACTTGCATTTGTGTGATCATGATTATTGTATGCCCTAGCGACATCAGGGCCAAAGCCTCCACAGACACATCGTGGGCGGCTGGATTAGATACCGAAAATGTTTAGTTCTAGCATACGGGTGCCATAGATGTCCTTGGGTGAAAATCTCTAAACCCGATGGTATCAGAGGATGACTTCAACGTCGAGACCGAGTGCATATATGAGCGCACGAGGGCCGAATACTATGAGTCCGGTCTCCCACTGTGTCATGGTCAGTTGGAAAGGGGTGTGGCCTTACTCGCCTGAGGGTAGGGGAAAATACTAGGCTAAGTCTAACCAGCTTGTGAATAAGTCCACTATCGACATGTCGGATAGGTATTGACAGACTGTTAGCCAGGCAGATAGTGAGGTTTCTTACGCTCACTTGGACTGTGCGGCTGGGAGAACGACAGTGCCATTTGGAGTGTAATAAACTCTGGTGATTATCCAAAATGAGAACTGTACTGATATATGATGAGGATTGGTATGCTTGAGTTGCATCCCACATCGTATGGCTGTGTTATGGCAGATAACATTCATATCTTGCACCATATAGCCTTAGTACGACTGATTGTACTCATGTATTCACCAGCATGATTCTGCATTTCTCTGACCTTGCATTCTGAGCACACTCTTATTGTGCACACACTTACACCGTCCTCTAAGCTTTCTATAAGCTTATACACGATCGATGCATGCAGGTGACGCCAGGACGTAGCCGTAGTTGGAGCATATAGTTTGCAGTTTGGATTACACAGTTGAGCTTCTAGAGTTTCTTGTCATTTTCATTATCCTGTATTTCCCTTTCATGCGCATTGTACTCAAAAGTTTTAATCATAGTGAATTGTGTGATGATGTTCTTGTGGTTATTATTTGTGGGTTATGCTTGTGGTTATGCTCATTATGAATCAGATTGATGATTAGAAATCCTCCTTGTAGTATCCCAGGATCGGAACCTGGTATATGGGTACCGGGAGCCGAGAATGGGGTACTATGGAGGTTGTCGGCGCCGAATTTGGCGATCAGGAATTTTATGAGCCCGATTTCTGAGTTTGGGGCATGACAACGTAAGATAAGAAGAAATTTTTCACCGAGGTGCACAAATTCTTCTGAGATGATCCGTATTTATTTAAATATTACCCAGATCATATTCTAAGGAGATGTGTGCCAAACAATGAACACCAAAGTGTCATCTCCTTCTGTCACAATCAGGCCTGTGGTGGTCACTTTTTTACTAAAAAGACCACGGCCAAAAATTCTACAGTGCGATTTTTATTGGCCCACTATGTTCGAGGATACTCATGAGTTTTGTAGAACTTGTGAGCATTGTCAAAAATTGGGAGCATTGTCCCATCGAAATATGATGTCCCCTAAACCTCATTTCAATCATTGAAGTATTTGATTGCTAGGGCATCGATTTCATGGGGCCATTCCCCTAATATTTTGAGAATTTATACATTTTGCTAGTTGTAGATTATGTCACTAAATGGGTCGAAGCGATCCCATGCCAGAATAATGGCCATCAGACGGTCATTAAATTTTTAAAAGAGAATATCCTTTCCTGACTCGGAACGCCTCAGGCTATCATTAGTGATGGAGGCTCACATTTTTGTAATAGGCCATTTACAAACTTAATGAAGAAATATGGCATCTCTCATAAGGTGAGCACTCCATACCACCCACAGACATGTAGGCATGCTGAGATTTCCAACAGGGTGATTAAACATATTTTGGAAAAAATGGTTAACCCTGACAGTAAGGATTGGTCAATCCACTTGACCGATGCTTTGTGGGCTTACCGTATAGCCTTTAAAACTCACATTGGAATGTCTCCATTTAGACTTGTCTATGGGAAATCTTGTCATTTACCTGTAGAGTTGGAACATAGAGCCTACTAGGTTATTAAGAATTTGAAATTTGATTTGGACAATGCTGGCTTGTTGCGTAAGCTACAACTGAATGAACTCGAGGAGATCCGGAATGATGTATACGAGAACTCGAGAATTTACATGGAAAGGATGAAGGTGTTCCATGATAAGAACATCCTTTAGAAATCATTCTTGGTTGGTCAAAAGTCCTTCGTACAATTCTCAGTTACGTCTTTTTTGGGGAAAGATTCGATCTCGTTGGACCGATCCTTTCATAGTCACTAATATCTGTCTTCATAGGTCCATCGAGATAGAGAATCCAATCAATGGCAATGATTTTAAAGTAAATGGACATTAGATGAAGCCATTTGTTGAGAAAATTAATTCAGAGGATATGTCCATACATCTGACTGATCCTATGTACCAAGATTAATCTCCTAGTCTAATGGAGGTATAGTTAGGTTTATCGCTTTCATATGATTTAGGACTAGGATAGTTTGCTTATAATCTATTGAGTTTTATTTTATGCTAACTCATTTTATACTAAGATCCATGAAAAAGCTTCAAATTTTCTTCCTCCAAGTATTATTTTTCCATCACTATTCCCTTTCTTTTCATTGCCTCATATGCGTTACATGCTTATTTCTTTTACAATGAGGATAATGAAGATTTTAGGTTGGGGATGGGGGATTATGTAAACTAATCAATGTTTTCTCAATTTTGGGCAAAAGTTTTTAAAAATTTTCAATGTTTCAAGTTGGAATCTGTTTGAAAACGAACGTTTGTGTACTTAAGAATGCTTTGAGTAGGGTAATAAGATGAAGATTTGATCTTGAATTGTCGGAGTTTGATCACCCGAGTAAACCATCACCTAAGATTCTTGAATGATTAAGAGGAAATTTGTATATCATGTTAATTTAAATCACAAAACACATTCAAGTTACTTCCTTGGGATGTGGTAGGATTGTTAATGGTTAGTATGTGAATCATTGATAAATATTGAGAATTGAGCCTGAAGAATTTTATCTACCTTAAAAGATGAAAAACCAGTTAAAAAATAGGAGATCGACAAAAAGGCCATGAAAAGAATGAAAAATGACAACATCTCTGAGGAGAATGAAAAATGTCTCTAAAAATGATGAATTGTTTGAAAAAGAATGAATAAGAGAAGTCATCGATATAAAATCAAAAACTGGAAAAGAAGAAAAAGGGGGACATATTCAGAATCAGTACTTGAGTTTTTGACTAATTTTAATATGATGAACATGGCTAACATTATGAAATAATAGTATTCCCATGGGAAGTAAGTTAACATACATTGGAAAAACTTGGAATATGAACTTATGCTTTGAGTTAAATGATAAAGAACTTATTTGATTAATTGCTTATGTGATTCGGCTTTAGGTTTTCAAAATACCACTTTCATGTCTTGAGTCTACTCATTCATACTTGTTTACAAAAAAGATTATTTTCTGAAAAAGGTTTAAACATTGAGCATTGAAATTCATTTTTTACATACTTTGCTCGGGACTGGCAAAATGTTGGTTGGGGATTGTGTTGAGGGTCAAATATTGCATATTATCCCTCATTTATATATTAGTTTTATAAACATGATAATGCTTAATGTTATATTTTATGCATGTTTGTGTTGCAAGGTGAATCTGAGAGCTTGGATTGAGGGGAATGCTAAAATGATGGATTTAATGCTCAAGAATCACCAAGGTAAAGGTGGAATCTTAGGAGACCAAGAATGGAAAATTTTCATGCCAAAGATCCAAGGACAAATGGTGGAGAAAAGATTGGCAAAAGCACAAGTTAAACAACAGAAAAATAGCCAATTTCGATGCCACCGAAAGTGCACAAAATAGTCCAGTAAGAAAACAGTTTAATTCAATGTCACCTAAGCCTAATTTGGTGCCACCGAAGCCAATTTTGGTAGCAAGTTTGGTGGCACATTTTGCCATCGAAGTACTCTACACATACAATTTTAGATGCAGATATGATTTCGGTGCCACTGAACCAACTTCAAAGCCACTAAAATGGCGCAGAGTTATAACGCAAGGCCGACGCAGCTTGCGTAAATTGAGGCCTTCCGCAAGTAGTTTCTGAAAATTCTAAGTTGGTACGTAAGAGGGGGATTCATAACTATAAATAAGAGTCCCTAAGATGTTCATAAGATCTTCTATGGTTCAAGGAGTGGAGCAAAAGGGTGGCGCCGCCGTCCAAGAGCTTTCTTCTTCGTTCTTTAGTTTGTTTTATGCTTTGTTTGAGAGACTTTAGTTTAATCATGTTTATGGTTGGCTAAACCTCTTAGCTAGGGCTAAGAGGTGAAGCTTATAGCATGATTGGGATGTTTACTTTTCTTTAATTCATGTTTATGTTCGAACTTCATTGAATTCTAGTTGATTCTAAGGAATATTTTTAGTTTTTAATGGTTCGTTGTGACTCAAATTACAATAGATCTGCAATAGCTTTAAATATCTTCTTTTCTATTTGAGATCGTGGATTTAGTAAATCCTATTATTTGTCATCGTCCCATGGGCATGGTTGGGTGATAGAATCCCTTCCAATTCACCACAATTCTCCTTCAATGAGGCTAGATCAATGAGAGGTTCAGATATTTGACAATCTCTTCTTCCAACTAGATAGGATAGGATTGCTGATTCTAGTTGGATCTCTTGAATTAAGCAAGGTAGCATCTCAATTGCTACAAGTGGATCCTTGGCACCCTAGTTCCCACTTTTAACTGATAGTTTACTCATTACTCGAAATTACTCTTTTAAATTCAGATTTCTACTTTAGTTCTTCATCTAGTTCCAGTTCTAGTTATAGTTAAATTCAGAAGATACACAAGTTCAGTCCTTGTGGATTTGACCTCGGTCCTATCGAGATTATTACTACATTGCAACCCTACACTTGGGATTGTGAACAACTATCTGCTGGAAATCTTGATAATATTGAATATAGTTCGATAATATCAAAATTCAAACTTCGATAGATATCGAACCCTATTCAATAATATCGACTCAGGGACTTCCTCTAAACAAAAGACATTCTAAAATGTGTTCATTGATAACATTGAGTAACCTTCGATTATACCGAGAGTAAGATCTCGGTAATATCGAAGCATGCTCAATAAACATCAAGTAATTGGAACATTTTGTCCAGCAAGCTATCATACATATCATCTTATCGAATGACATCGAAGACCATTCAATATTATCAAAATTCAAATCTTGATAATATCGAGGGTGGCTCCCAATGTTGTGTTCTTAGGTAAGACGAGTCACCTTGTATAGGCATCTAAGAACCTTATGTGGGTGTCATACCTTAACCTTGTGTAGGTTGTGATCGTTCATGGTTAGCCTAATTTAAAACCATTGGATAGTTAAATCCAGTACACTCTAGGAGAGAGTGAGTCCGTCGGGACCGGAGTAGGCAATTAGCTGAACCACTATACATGATTGTGTTTAAGATTGGTTTTTTAGTACATTTATCTAATTATGCCTATGTTCACAATGATGCATGATTTAGTTAATGTATAATTATTGATTGAAGTCACATCCCACACACAATATACCCTATCCTTATAGGCTTTGCTTTTACATATAAGTCTTGTATAAGCCTATGTGAATTAGACCCTCTATTGGCTTAGAAGCCATAGAATTACCTTTCCTTACTTCCTTTATTTTAAAAGTTAGGCATAGGTTGTTATTAAAATATAGCAATTTTTTAAAAAGTCATATTCACCAACACAAGCCCCCCCCTCAAGGACACTTAGTCATAGTTCATACTTCAATACTGGTTGTTCTACCTCAATTTTAGGATCTAATATATTTTTTTAGCTCGTACCCTAAAATAAGTTAGCAAAATGGATGAACAGTGTGAACATACAATAAATACATCAAGGTGGGTTATGGTCAGGGATGCACTGAGTTTTGTGAGGCCAAGCCACACCAAATTGCTACCTTGGTGACCGTCTAATGAAAGTTCAATGAAGTCATGTTAGAGTGAATGTACTTTTTTATAAGGGTGCCAATTAGATGTTACCCGGGTAACACCCACTAAGCTATTACCCCTACATGGAAGATTATCACTGGAAAGAGACCCATGTGAACTGTTGTACACACCTCACCTAAAATAAGGACACGTCACTCTTTGAGCTTTAACTTGACTTCAATAAATTGTCTCTTACTAATTTGAAAATCATTGAAAATCCAAATGGATCAAACTAGGAACATACTTGGCATGTGTTGGAGACAACTAACAGACCCAATTGGTTAATACTAAATCCAGTAGAGATTCAGTCATGGCCAGGCATTCGAACTCTAAAACCCTTAAAACTCTCTGTATGTTGCAACCAATATACAAAAAAGGATAAAACGGATCCTCTCTACCCATAAATCACTCTCTATACCACCTAGTCTTTCCAAATAGCGTTATGTTGAGGTGTAAGAGGTCGTATCTTCAAAATCTAGGAGAGTGCAACTGTCCTGTATACGATTCATTAGAAAGGTGGTCAAATGATCCTCCTAACAAACTTAAGTTTCCTCCAATCCGAATTATGATGAGGAAGATCCGGCCTGTTTATCAAAACCATGCATTGTTGAGCGAAAATTGAAAAAACTTTAGTCGCGCTTTAAACTAGTCAAATGGGATTCGATTGAACTGATTTTACTTATAATGAAAATCTTATCAGGCAACGTTTCCAATCATCCTAAGATCATCAAAAGCAAATCATTGGTCAAATTGCAAACAACTGAATTCAGATATTGGACAGACATATTTTCGACACGTCAAATGAGGTCCAATTGAAGTAATTCAAGTATTGTTAAAAAGCTTATCTGATGATTTTTCCAACAAGATAAAGATGATAAAAAATAGACAATTAATGAAGAAGATACAAGCATTTGAACATTTGACATAAAATAAAATAAAAAAAAATAAAAAGTAATCATTAAGTTTATATATATATATATATATATATATATAAGTAATGATTATTTTTTAACTTTTATATATAAATATAAATATATTTTTATATAAAAATTAACTTAATCATTACCTTTTATTATTATTATATATATAATATATTATAATATTTCTATACGTACTGAAGGTGGGCACCCACAACAATACCCAATGCAGTGAGTCGTTGATAACGAATGCTAACATCTATATAAGGCATCTAGGTCACACAATAATACATAGGGACACATACTAAAACAAAGAGATGGAGAGAAGGAAAGAAAGGAAAGGAGAAAAAAAAAATAGAGAGTGTGAGAGAGAAAATAGAGAGTAAAAAGAAAGATAGAAAAATACAGAGAGGTTTGAGGGTTAGAGTTCGCCTAAAGGTGCTACCCAAAGTGCCTTAAAGATTTCTAACATGCCGATATGCTGCCTAACACAAGAGATAAAAATATCCATCAAATGATTCAAAAAAGCTAAGAATTCGTCCATCTCTATTTAGTTTGCATTCCACTCCACACATTTTAATTGCATTAACTACATCCGCATTTTATTCTCCATTATTGTTCATCTTTTAATTTTCACTTTATTTGCCTACCCAGGATCTTAAATCTTGTGAAGCAAGTCTAGTTAGCATTTTATCTTATTCACTACATTTTACTTTATTTTCCTACCCGGGGTCACTTAGCACTATGATGTAAGGCTCGATAACTTTTTCTTATTTTTACCTACCTGGCCAACATGGGTTATGCGAAGCATGTCCAAATATAAAATGCCGAAATTTCATTAAATCCCTAAAAATTGTAAATATTATGAAGTAGAGACCACATATTGTTTTTAAGGGTCAATGTTGCATATTATCCCTCATTTATTTCTTGGTTTTACAAACATAATATGGCTTAATGATATATTTAACATGTGTTTATGTTGTAAGGTGAATTTAGCTTAAATTGAAAAGAATCCTAAAAGCATGAATTTAGTTCTTAAAAGTCACCAAGGCAGAGAATGGACCTGTGGAGACCAAGATTGAAAATATCAAAGTCCCAAAATCTAAGAAAACTAAGTGGAGAAGGAAGGAAGTCGAAGGAACAAACATAGAAATCCCAAAGATTATGTCATTGAGGACCTTTCGATGACATCTAATTTATTGAAGAAATTTAAACAACTTGCTGGACTGGTTGAGTACTGTTCACTCGACTAGTCGAGCAGTCTCTAGGACTGGTTGAGGCTATAACAGAAAATCTCAAAAATTAATAACAAACCTTGAACTGGTCGAGGAAATTCTTGGACTGGTCGAGCCAGTACTAGGACTAGCCGAACATAGGCTAAGACTCGTCAAGAAACAATCTATAAAATTATATATTGACCCAATTTAAGTATGTAATCAATATGACCTAGCCTATGGTCAATATAGGGTCAATCATACCTTATAAGTGATATTTGAACATTGAGTCATCATTCGCTTCGGTTGATAGTTGATCTTGAAGTACAAAAAGCTTGATATCTTGATGTACTTTAAAGCTTGAACTTGAAGTACTTGTGACTTGTATTTCACCTTGAGCTTTTGAGTTTTAAAGTAAAGCATTTTGTCTTGACATAGGTTGAAGTTTGAAAGCTTGATCTATCACTTGAACTTGTGTAAGACTCTCTTATTCTTATACATGTGTTTCTTGAATCTTGAATTGGAACATCTTGAACTAGTACAAGAATTGCATGATCTTAAACATGAAGAATCGCTACCCATGATACAGATTTCAAGAGGTTTTGACACTATAAAATTTGACAATCATAGGAGCTAGGTAGAATAGCACTTACAATCTCCCCGTTTGTCAAATTCGTGACAAAACCAAATTAAAAAATTTGCATAACACGCACAGTAAAGAATCATGCACCGTATATGCATAACAAAGAATCATGCACTAGTTAAATCAATAAAGAATCATGCGCCAGTTACAAATTGGTCAAATCAATACTCCCCTGTAACATCCCGAAAATCGGGGGGTCGAGCAAAAACCCAACTCCCGAGTTCCAAAATGTTATTTATGCAACATGGATATGTATGATTGAATGTTGTCTGTGATAAGGTATTAAACATGAGTGAGATTAAGCCAGAACAGCATATCATACTCCAGAGACAGTGAAATTTGCAAGCGGAAGACTGTAATAGTATGTATAACGTACATAAACTGTTGTATGTCTCCAGAGTGTGAATATATTACCAGGTTATGCACATACATGTATACTTCAAAAGTAAACAAAAAGAATATACATGAGGGCGCTAAAAATTCAAAATGATAAATGTCCAGGTATCTAATCAACCTCCCTGCAATCCCGTCAATCAGAACACGCATAAAGGAGGAATCCTCCTTCTCATCATCAGGTCCAGCTCCGCCTCACAGGCCGCGCCATCATCTGCAATCACAAAAGGGACTGGTGGGTGTCCGGAAACACCATCCCGTAACGTGGGAATGAGTGATCAACTCAGTGGAATCATAGAGCAAAGATTAGCATGTTCACAATTCAATCACGCGATAATAGTAAAGCAGTAAATCAGACAAGTCCTAATACTGTTGTTAATGCAAGATGATATGACGTGATGTATGCCCTCACCGACGATCACCCTCATACGGCAACATCTTACGACCGCGGCATGCCACACTCCCTAGAGTGCTCCACATCTTCCAGGCACATGCAATGCTATGGTGATATGATTACCAAGTTGTTATTAGTCCATTCAAACAGCAGGATTGGGAAACTAAGGTACCTCCCTTGTATCAATCCCAACACGGATCCTGTCTAGGGTCGTCACTCCTAGTAATCTCATACGATGTACATTTCGTAGGTCACTGCAAGGGCTGCCAGGGCTGTTGCTCGCACTCGTTGCACCGCTCCCCCATCACCTTATCAATACAGGCCTACTGTACTCTACGGCACGGAAGGGTCGTCGCCTCCCGTGAACTCAGAATACGCTCGCGGTCACTACAAAGGGCTCGTCGCCTGATCAGTGTAGGCCGACAGCTAGAATATAGTGTCCCATACCACCATAATCTGCTCACGAGTCAAGGTGCTCATTGGTCACTACGGGGAGGTTTGTGGCCCCAGCGTAGGCCGACAGCTCGACCACGGTGTCCCATACCACCATGCCCGGCTCATGAGTCTTCGTGGATCAAGGTACCACGGTTAATAGGGTTTACAATGGTAAGTTCAGTACCCTAGGTTCAAGCAGTTATGATACATACAAGGTGAACAAACATCGGCCAGTCGGGTTACTTGACGGGCTCGACTAGCGCGATCGCATCTCGATTTGAATGACATGAAGTGCGTAAAACACTTCGCGTGGCCTAACCACTGCCGCCAACTCTCAACACGAATCACATTCATCGACGCGTCGTTCGTGGCTATGACCAGTCAGCCACGAATTCGCTCGGTTACCGACTGCCTGGACTAAGTCAAGTCCCACACATCTATGGAATTACATTAACACTATAAAAAGGTATTGGAATTGAAATACATCATGTGAGCATGTTAGCACATGTTATAACATTCAACTTAAGCAAATCTTCAAGGCATACTTCCCATGCATATTCAACTTAAGCAAATCCTCAAGTACATACATTCCATGCATGTAATGAAATCATGCATTTTGTCAACATGTAGAAAATCATTTAGGTCGGCATAATAATTGAAAAATCAATCACAAACTATCAAATAACTTCATTTAATTCAATACATACTAATACAAGCATTTATACAAACACATACACTACACACTTAAGTCTACATATAGTATGTCGACCCAAAGTGTGCAACTAGGCGAATCTCTTCGCCAAACTAATTATGCACGCATTCCTAACTTCCTAATGCGACAACAAACCATGTCAATCACATCAGCAAAATATGAATGTAAACAGTACTTCCTACAAATGACTAAAATGCCCTAAATCTCATATCCTTCGTTAGCTTACGAAACGGGAAACGGAGAGCATTTTATACATGTCAAACGGCGATGCCGTCAAGAATCTACTATTAAACGACATTGAAAGCGTTGGGAACCGTCAATCAAAGCGTCTAAAATCCTCACCTAGTGTCTTGTAGACTCGGGAATTGAAGCGGAGCGTATACGCTTCGTCTACGGCGAGTAAGGAGCCTAATACATAAGATCCATAAGCTACATCGCTATGGAAACAAGGAAAACTCAAATCAACAACTATTTAGGGTTTTTACTTACCTAGGATTGCGGTGGAATCGCCGGGAAAGCGGTAGAGAAGTGTTGCTTAAGCACGTGCAACACGTAGCACAAGTGGCAGGAAGAACTCTCCCACTCTCTCACAATCTCTCACTCTTTTTCTCTCTCCCAAGCTAGGGCTTCTCTCAAATTCGTATGGGAGAGAGGAGTGAGGGTTTCAACCCCTTTTATAGCCTAAAACATTCCCAAAATAGGCTTGGGAACAATGTTTACTTGGTGCCTAACCAAATCGGGGCCGTTTCGGTCCAAAAGAGCATTTCTGGAGGTCCCCAGGCCAAATGCGGTCGGACTTAAGCTCATGCATACTGGATCTAGCACGCATCCAGTTTTCAGACCGGTTGGGTTCCCAAATCGCACGTGGCGGCCCAGTTTCAGTTTAACGGTCACCGCACCAAGATCAGGCCTATAAGTCTCGTGATATATAATAGATATTTTTCCTGATCCAAGGGTGTAATTTGGCTGTATTCTGACGGTCAGAATGCTTAATACTGATGCGTCAAATTTGTGTGCCAGATTTGAATTTGAAATTCCAACTATGTCCCTATTCACACTCTCTTCGATCCGGGCTCAATGAAATAGCCTGTGATCATCGGTTTGACTTAATTTTTGGAATGAGTGTCAAGTCCAGCTAGACGGTCCTAACGGTCTAAGATAGGAGGTATCGGACTTTCAACGTGCAGTCTAGATCCAATACAAAGATTCAAAGTGGTCCAGAGAACAAACCGGTTTAGAGTTTGATCCGAGGCTTTAGAGCATTATAGCACCCTTGGTTCCACTCGCTTCGGGCCTTGTAGAACGTATTTAAAGTGATCAGGGACTGTTTCCCAGCCACTCCAACGTTGCGCTGGCTAACTTATGCTTAGTTTCTAAAGAAATTTATCCTAAGTGGTTTCTTTAGCTATGGAATTGGGTTCTGAACGATTTTTCAGGTGTTTTAATTGACCCACTGCCTAAGGACGTCAAATCCCAGATTAGCCAAAATCCGGGGTGTTACATCCCCCTTGATACTATACTTCATAGAATCCAAGAAAAAAATGCTACCTATCTCCACAGTTCCCTCCACAGTTCCACATTCATTCTTAACATCTACCTATCTCCATAGTTTCACATTCATTCTCAACAGTTATCATAATTAAATAGGCATGTTAGGCATGTCAAAATAAATTCTCCCCTTTTTATCACAATATGACAAAGGAAAGAACCGATAAATGAGAATGGAAATACAAGAGTAATGAGAGATGATAGAAAAGAGATAAGTTTAAGATAACATAGAGATAAGATAACTATTAAAAACATGTCCACATGTCTAAGCACAAGAAGAAATTTAAGTATTAAAAGTTATTACAAAACAGATGCTCAAAAACTAATCTAAACCAGAAGGAGCAGGTATGGAAGGATCAATTTGATGAAGTCCCTTGTTAATGTTCTTAAGATATTTGTGCATATATTTAAATTGCATTTTATGGGACACATTCATACTTTCAACCTTCACCTCAAGTGAGCGCAAATGCTCATCAAAATCAGATGGCCGATAATCAGGATCAGCAGCAGAATCAGATTCAATTTCATCAAAGAGGTCATCCATATTAATATCATCTGGAGGCAAATCACCCTCCTCTTCATTTGCTTTAGCAGCTTCACTAGCACCCACATCAACTTGGCCTAGGGCCAACTTCAAAATCATCTTGTTAATGTTAGAATTCTTGAATGCTAGTTGGGTAATGGGATCCTCTCCAACAGGTATAGCCACAAGACTATGGGTGGCTAAAATAGTTATAATATAAGCAAAGGGTATGTCACTGTGACCTGGATGGAGATGGAACTAAATCATGATATAAAAAATCAGAGAAGGAAGACACACAAAGACTCTAGTAATGATAGAATGAAGAATACGAGCCATGAATGTACTGAGATCAGTTTTGTTACTAGAACGAGGGTAGACATTTGAAATGAAGATCCAATGGTGAACCTTGTATCTGGGTAACATAAACTTGGAAGCAAGTGCATTCCCAGTACTCCATTCCACATCCATATTACATAAAACATGAGTGAGCATTCTCTTTTAAGATTCAGAAGGTTTTGCAATAAGTATATTAATGGGAATACCATCGTCATTGATAGATATATCCATTAATCTAGAAATAAGATGGTGGTCCACATCAATTGGACCTTCTCTGGTCGTAATTGTAAATGTCAGATTCTCAGAAGAGAAGTCACTAATGCAAGCATACATAGCCTATGCAATGGAGTGGTATGTCGGTCCACCCCAATGTAATATGTTATCCCATCCTATAGTTTGAAGGAGAAGAAGGATATCAAAAGGAGCCAAATGAACAAGATTTATAGTCCATTCTACTATCACATTGTGCAAGCGAATATCTTGCACAAACTCGGGATTTTCCTTGGGCGACCGAAGATGGTGCACCGTGATAGGAGTTGAACGAGAAGAAGAGGAACCACGAGATCCTTCATTCTTGTGTCTACTCTCCATTGTAATGAGGCAAGATGGGTTTCTAGTAGATCAGATTTTTTGAGAAAAAAAACCCCTAAAACAATCATAAAGCATGAAATAAACCATATAAATGAAGAAAAGGAAGTGGAAAGGACTTAAATATAGAAGAAAAATGAAAATAATGCACTAACCATGGAGGAATCGAAGATGGGTTTGACCGAACGAGGTAGGGCGTGTTGGAGAAGAAGACCCAAATGAAGAAAAAAGAGTTTTTTCCCAAATAAATGGTGAAACCTGAGTTTCACGATGAATCGAGTACATGCTCGACCGGTTGTGCCACGACTGGTCAAGTATGTACTGGATTGGTCATGCACCTCACAAAAAATGCAATTTTGCATAAAATTTGAATTCTAAAAATTCTAAAATTATATATATATATATATATATATATAAAATGATACAGAAAGGCATAAATCATCAGTTCACATTGCACATACCAAGATCAAATTTCAATTTTACAAACTTATTTTTGTCAAGCAATTTTGTGAATATATCAGCTAGCTGATTCTCAGTCTGAATACATTCCAAAGAAATTATCTTGTCTTCCGCCAGTTCACGAATATAATGATACCTAATGTCAACATGCTTGGTTCGTGAATACTGAATTGGATTTTTAGAGATATTAATTGCACTTGAATTATCACAATATATAACCATGGATTCTTATGCAATTCCGTAATCGCTTAGCATTCTTTTCATCCATACAAGCTGAGTACATGCATTACCCGCAGCAATGTATTCAGCCTTAACTATGGAGAGCAATACGGAACTTTATTTCTTACTTAACCAAGAAACTAAACAGTTCCCGACATAAAACCAACCACCACTGGTTGATTTACGATCATCAATGTTACTATCCCAATCAGCATCTGTGTAACCAACTAATTGCACACTAGTATCATGTGGATACCAGAGACCAACATTAGCTGAACTAGTGACATATCGTAAAATGCACCTAACAGCTAACAGATGTGACTCTTTAGGGTTCGACTGATATCTAACACAAATTCCTATGCTAAATGCAATATCAGGTCGACTCGCAGTTAAATAAAGTAGACTACCTATCTTACTGCGATACTACTTAGGATCCACAATCTTACCTGTTGAATCGTTAGAGAGTTTTAGAGTAGTACTCATTGGAGTATTAAAATTTTTCCCACTCTCAAATCTGAACTTTTTAACTAAGTTCAGAGAATATTTGGTTTCAAAGATAAAGAATTATCAGGGAGCTATTTAACTTGCAACCCTGGAAAATAGTTTAGTTCTCTAACCATGCTCATTTCAAATTTAAACTTCATAAGATCTACAAACTCAACAGTCATGTTAGCTCAAGTAGATCCATAGATAATGTCATCAACATAGATTTGAACTATTAGAATGTGATCATTATGTTTCTTTACAAACAATGTCTTCTCAACACTTCCCATTATAAAATTATGACTTAGTAGAAACTTAGTCAATTTTTCGTACCATGCCCTGGGAGCTTGTTTCAAACCATAGAGTGCCTTTTTTAGGCAGTAGACATGATTAGCATTCTTAGGGTCTTCAAAATCCATTGTTGTTCAACATACACTTCTTCATCCAAATCGTCGTTTAAGAACACACTCTTTACATCCATTTGGTATATTTTGAATTTCTAAAGCACGTAATGGATATAAATAGTTTGATTGATTTAAGATGATCTATTGGGGCAAAGGTATCATCATAATTAATGCCTTCTATTTGAGTGTACCCTTGTACAACCAGCCTACCTTATTTCCAATAATATTACCAAGTTCATCAGACTTATTTTTGAAAATCCATTTTGTTTCGATAATGTGTTTATCTTTTAGTATTGGACCTAAGTACCAAACATCATTTCTTACAAACTGATTGAGCTCTTCTTGCATTGCTACAATCCAGTTTTCATCAGTAAGAGCTTCTTTTACGTTAGCCGGTTCTATCTGAGATATGAAGAAAATGTAGTTACACATATCTTCAAGTTATTTAGGAGTGTGCACACCAGTGAGAGGGTTTCCAAGGATTTTATTAGATGTGTGCTTTTTAACTGTCCTCAGTTCAATGTTATTTTGACTTGATGAAGAGTTTGGTTTATCAATTAAAAGAACTTCATCATTTTCTAAACTTGAGACAAGTGTATTCAAGTGATCGTATATAACCACATTAATGGACTCTTGAATTACACCAGTCCTCTTGTTAAGAACTCGATACACTCGACTAGTCAGAGCATACCCTAAAAATATTTCTTCATCACTTTTGGTGTCAAATTTTCTTAGATTTTCTCAGTCACGTACAATGTAGCACTTGGTACCGAAAACTCAAAAGTACTTGACAGTAGGCTTCTTATCAAATCACATTTCATAAGCCATTTTACTGTTTGATTTTCTAGTGTAAACACAGTTAATTATATAACAAGAAGTATTTAAGGCTTCAATCCAAAGATTGTTAGGAAACATCATACTATTTAGCATTACATTTGTCATTTCTTGAATCACTCTATTTTTCCTTTCTACTACACCATTTTATTTTGGTGTTTTGGGTGTAAAATATTCATGTGATATTCCCTGATCGCTATAAAATTTCTCAAAATCGCTATTTTCAAATTCAGAACCATGATCACTATGGATCTTAGAGACTTGTGATTCTTTTTTAGTTTGAATATCATCAAGAGTTTCTGATTTCTCTCTCAAGAAGACTACCCAAGTATATCTGGTAAAGTCATCTGCTATCACTAGAATATACTTCTTGTCAACTTGACTCTCCATTCTGTTGGTCCAATAAGATCCTTGTGGAGAAGTTCGAGTGGTTTAGATGTGGCATTGGAGTTTACCTTTTTGTGAGTACTCCTGGTTTGTTTACTAATCTAACATTCGCCACATATTTTGTCTACTTTCTATATTTTGGGTAGACCTCTTACATACTCTCTTTTGCTAAATCTATACAAGTTACGGTAGTGTACATGTCTGAGGTATTTATGACATAATTTGGTTTCATCAGTATGGACCATGTAGCAAGATAAAGTAGATGAGCTTGAATCACTAATAATGTAGCAGTTTTGAGAAGTTCTGCGACTAGTTAATATTACAGAACCATTTTTATTTAAAATTTCACACCCTTGGTTAGTAAAGTTCACACTATGATTATTATTGCATATTTGAGAGATGTTTAATAAATTATGTTTTAACCCTTCTACATACAAAACATTCTCAAATAAAGGGAGGTTAAAGAGCTGAGCCGTGCCTTGGCCAATAATTCTACAGTTGCTACCTTCACCGAATGTGACTAACCCATCAGTCATGTCTTTAAGATTGGTGAACAAACCTTTGTCACCTGTCATATATCTGGAGCAACCACTATCTAGGTACCACTTTGAATGGCTCGAAGCTTTGAAAGTGGTGTGGGTAACCAAATAAGTAACCTTGGGGACCCATTGCATTACAGTTTTGGGTTTAGAAGTATAATTGGTCTTCTTATGTTTGTAGTTGTTATAAGATCGACCCACTGAGTTAGATTTTAAGAGCTCCTTAAGTAAATCAACAATTTTCTCAACTAACAGATAACAATTTTGATTTTTATAGTTGATATAGCTGTTTTTAGGTTTAAAGTTTTGAAAAGTCTTAGCATTTTTAGAATAATTTTGATTCAAACTTTTCCCTTTTGAGTTAGAAGACTCCTCTTTAACAGATTTAGGTGGAGTATTCTTATATTTGGGATGAATCTTTTATCATAGCCCAATCCAGATCGATTGCCACATTTTCTGGATCCGGATAGAAGTTTTTCTAATTTAGGATCTCCTTGATCATACCTCCATGTGTCTTTCAAACTCAAAAGCAAAGAGACTTCTAGTTTTAGCTTTTCATTTTCAGATTTTAAGTTTTCAACTTCAGAGGTTTTGAAATCTAAGTTGCACTTAATTTTTTCAAAGCAATCTGAAATGTGTGATTTTCTAAGACTAGACTATCAAAATTTTCTTTTAGTTTTGAAAACTTTTCTTTCTGAAGTTTTAGCTTTTCAGCAATTTTGAAACTGTCCTTGTATAGGGCTTCATAAGCATCTTATAGATCTTCTTCATTTTCATGGTCACTATTCATATTTTCTTCACTAGTTGAATCATCATTATTTGAAAAAGTGAACTTAGCTAGAGTCATTAGGGCTTTAACATCATTACCAGACTTGGTTTCAGAATCTTTTGACTCAGAAGAAGCTTTAAAGTAGGAAGATTCATCCCATGTAGACAACATACCTTTCTTTTTTAGGTTTGTCCTTTTTAGGACATTTGTTCACTAGATGCCCATATTCATGGCAGTTGTAGTATTGATTGTCTTCTAATGATTTCCAAGTTTTAGATCTAGATCTTTTCTTTTCAGTAGGTTTTTACAAATCAACCCTCTTTTTACTTTTAAAAATCTTGTAAAACTTTTTAACTAAAAGAGTCATATCATCATCTTTAGAGGTTTCTATATCAGAATTATTAATATTTTCTTAAGAAGTAATTTTAGAAGACTTAAGAGCGATGGATTTACCTTTAGGAGCTTTAAATTTTAACTTGTAGGTTTGTAAAGAACCAACCAATTTTTCTACCCTCATATTATTCGTATCATGAAGTTCCTAGATCACATTTACTTTTGAATTGAACCATTCAGGCAATGAGCATAGTATCTTTGCATAGACTTTACTTTCTAGGATCGTATTATCAAGATCCCACATAGAGTTAACAATTTCATTCAATCTTGTATTGATGTCTATGAAGGTTTCACTTTCTTAAATACGTATTTTCTCAAATTTGGTTATGAGGATTTGGACTTTAGATTTCTTGACAATTGTTCTTCCCTCGTGCGTCATTTCCAAAATATCTCAGGCTTGCTTTGCAGTATCATAGGATATAATTCTCTTAAATTCATCCGTTGATAGTGTGCAAGTAATTACTTTTAAAGCCTTTGCATTGGCACTACTCTCACTTTTTTGAAGAGTGGTCTAAGAAAAGTAAGGTGTGACTTTTACAGTTTTAGATCTATCGGTACCATTCACTTCAGTACAAGGAGGGGTCCAATTGGTCACTGTGGCTTGCCACACGCTCTCATCCATGGATTTTAAGAAAATCTTCATTCTGGCTTTCCAATAGGCATAATTGGATCCATCAAAAGGTGGAGGCCTAGTGACTGAAAGGCTATCAAAATTTGACATCTTAAAAAGCTCAGATCGATTAGCTCAGGAAATTAATCCAAAAATTAAAACGAGCTATTAGGCACTGATACCACTTGAAAAGGTCGAGCTAAGAGTTCTAGAGGGGGTGAATAGGACTCTGCTAAATTA
This sequence comes from Magnolia kwangsiensis, assembly GCA_037074715.1. Taxonomy (NCBI): domain Eukaryota; kingdom Viridiplantae; phylum Streptophyta; class Magnoliopsida; order Magnoliales; family Magnoliaceae; genus Magnolia; species Magnolia kwangsiensis. The sequence continues at coordinate 29,368,681 of CM073585.1, read as the reverse complement.
AAAAAATTAAATGCGAAATTAGACAGATAAAAATAAAGATAGCACTAAACAATCCCACAAAGTAGAAATGAATAACAACCACAAATGTACAAGTATTGAGAGGTTGATACAGATGTCATTCTAAGGACAACCTTACACCAAAAACCAATGGTTAGGGTAGGATAACCTAATTTCCAGAACAGTTTGTGTTTCAAAATCCCAAATCGATACAGAGGAATAAAGAATAAAAATAACAAAGAAAATAAACTAACCTATTACAGCATTCACACACTTGCATAAAAGAAATTACAACATTCACACAATCTCCACAATCAACCATCCACTGTAATACTAGAAATTATAGTGGTTCGCTTGTGTGTACGCCAACTGTTTAGAAAAACAGCCACACAACTACTCCACTCTCAATATCCTCACACAGTGGATATTGGCGTTCACTATGAAATAAGTTTTTCAAGGTTCACTTAAAACCTTCACAATTTTGTCTTTCTTACACAATTCAAAAACCCTACACTCTGAGTTTTCTTTATCACCTCAAACAAATTGAAAAAGAAAGAGAGATTTTTCTAACACAACCTAAAAAATCAAAAAGAAATTTACAATAAATGTAAATATACTTATTTGGATATTCACCTTTGATGCAGCCCGGTAGAACCAATTCGAAGTAGATGTTCAATATCCACACTCACTTATGAAAAGGTTCTAAGGTCTAATTGATTTTCAGATTAAATCACCTTGGGATAGCTTGATTTGATTTTAATTCCAAGAAAGGGAAAAACTAAAATCCCTTCTTCAAATAAGATTGGAATGTAGAATACAAAATCAAATGTAAAAAGCTGTAATAAAGAGAATATTAAATGAGCACTAAATAGTTTAAGAATATCACAAACTTATAGCTCAAAGTGGTGTCTAGATTTTTCTTGAATGAAATATAAAACTTTGAAAATCATGCTTTATTTATAAGTCCAGAAATTGTTCACTTGACTAGCACTGAGGTCAGCTCGACTGGTCGAAGGACCAACAAGAATTCAAAAATTTCGAGCGCAATAAGATAAGACCATTCCACGACTAGTCGAGTAGGTGGTATGACCGGTCAAGTGACCTTCACGATCGGTCGAGCCCTGCACTCGACTAGTCAAGTGGGACCAAAAATGGTTGCTGGACTTTGAGTCGAGCCTACTCGACTGGTCAATCATTGTTCACTCGACTGGTCGAGTAGTCTCCAGGACTAGTCGAGGATTCAACAGAAAATCTAAAAAATCCATAACAACCTTTGGATTGGTTGAGCAGTCTCTATGACCAGTCGAGGCTATAACAGAAAATCCTAAAAATTAGTAACAAACCTTAAACTAGTCGAGAAAATTCTTAGACTGGCCGAGCCAGTACTAGGACTACTGGAGAAATAGTCTATAAAATTATATAGTGACCCAATTTAAGTTCGCAATCAATATGACCTAGCTTATGGTCAATATAGGGTCAATCATACCTTATATGTGATATTTGAACATTGAGTCATCATTCGCTTCGGTTGATAGTTGTTCTTAAAGTGTAAGAAGTTTGATATCTTGATGTACTTTGAAGCTTGAACTTGAAGTACTTATGACTTGTATTTCACCTTGAGCTTTGAGTTCTAAAGTAAAGAACTTTGTCTTGACATAGGTTGAAGTTTGAAAGCTTGATCTATCACTTGATGTTGAACTAGAACTTGTGTAAGACTCTCTTGTTCTTATACATGTGCTGCTTGAATCTTGGATTTGAACATCTTGAACTTGTACAAGAATTGCATGATCAACATGAAGATGAGCTACATAAGATACAGATTCTAAGAGGTTTTGGCACTACAAAATTTGACAATCATAGGAGCTAGATAGAATAGCAATTACACTGCTACGATCTAACGTCACCTGCACTCAATGATAGTGTATAAGCTTACAAAAAGCTTAAAGGGTGGTGTAAGTGTGTGCGCAAGGTAAGTGTCAAGTATGCAATATTAGAGTAATGCAGAAATATGCTGGTAAGTCCATGAATACTATCAGTCGTACCAAGGCTATGTGATGCAAGGCATGAATGATATCGACCATACTAAGGCCATTTGATGTAAGGCCTACGTAGCCAAATGTTATATGGAGTTGCAAAATAAGCATGTCAGTCCTCATTAAGTACAAATATCAGTACAGTTTCCCTCTGAGATATCACTAGGGTCTAGTACACTCCAAACTAACTGCCGCCTCCCTAGCCGTACAGCCTAGTGAGTGAGAGAAACCACACTATCCACCTGACTAGTAGTCTACCAACACCTACTTAGCTCACCGATAATGGACCCATTTACGAGCTGGTAAACTCAGCCTAGCTTGCAATCCCCTCACTCGGGTAGATAAGGCCACACCCCCTTCTAATTGACCACGACATGGTAGGAGACGTAGCCTACTAGTATTCAAAACTCATTCGCTCATGTATCCACTTAGTTTAGACATTGGAGCATCTCTTGGTACCAAAAAGGTTCTAGAAATTTCACCTAAGGACATCTTATGCACTCATAATGCTAGAACCAAGTATTTTCGGTATCCAATTTGTCCATCCACAATGTGTCTGTGGAGGCCACCCTAATGTCGCTAGGGTGTACAATGAATCATGTCATACGGAATGCGAAATGCATGAGTCACACTATCCAGTCATGCATCACTCCTGCGCGTACCACTCGATCATGTAGGGCACTCCGTCTCATAAGGAGTCTCATAAATGTCTCAGCCCAAAGGTGTATGCTATGATCAAACACTTCTCATAACATGCATACAAATGATGCGTATGGGCATGTATCATGATGTTATACTAAGCATATTCTCAGTGTGGTCTACTAGGCTAAGTATGCTAGCATGATTATCAGATATAACAGGCGATGATCGGTCTTAACTGGTATGTCACATACAAGAGTAAGGGTTGAACGGTATGCCCCACTAGGCATATATAAGTTTATATGGAATGGTCTATGTTAGACTATCATAACCTATTCAAGGCACTAGTTTATATCCTAAGGCGGGGTGCACTTGAAAGGATGGTGGAAAGTATATCATCAATGAGAGCCCAACGGTTTGGGTTAGCCCAATGGGTACTACTGATATAAGTGGGGGCCCAACAGTTTAGGTTAGCCCACTAGGTAAGGGTGGAAGTGGGCTTAACAATGGGCCCTAGGGAGAGTTATAATGTGGACATTTAACCAACATTGCTTTTACAATGTGGACATCAAACCATCATTGCTCCCAAGGCATGGCCCGTTAAAACATTATTACATTCATCATGGTGAATCACATATTGTAATGGACATCATATACATCACATTAGGCCTAAACCCATGGGCCTCAAATACATCACAATGGGCCTCATCATATGAGCTTCACATACAATGCAGTGGGTGACAACAATGGGCCTCATATACATCAAGTGGGCCACATCACATGGGTCGCACCAATGGGCCTCAAATACATCAAGGGGTCCATATCAATGGGTCGCACCAATGGGACTCATATACATCAAGTGGGCCACATCACGTGGGCCGCACCAATGGGCCTTATATACATCAAGTGGGCCACATCCACGGGCTCCACCAATGGGCCTCATATACTGTAACGCCCTGAAAATCGGGGGTCGAGTAGGAGCCCAACTCCCAAGTTCCAACACATCACTTATGCATTATAGATAATGATGATTAAATATTATCTGTATTAGTGCATTAAACATGAGTGGGATTATACTAAATCAGCATATCATACTCCAGAGAGTTAAATTACGTAAGTGGAAGACTGTGATAGTTATATAAAGCATATAAGCAGTTGTGGGTCCCTAAAATATGAACATGTCACCAGGTCAAATAATTACATGTATAATTCCCGAAATAACAAAATGATAAAATGACATATTGTCTATTCATATCCCTATAGCCCCGATGAGCAACTCTAGGTCTATATAGACCTGCCAGAGAGTTGCATGTAGGAAAACTCTTCTTCATCAGCATAAAATTCGGGCACCATCTCGTAAGCCACGACATCACCTGCTACTATAACAGAGTCTAGTTGGTGTTTTAAAATAATGTCCCAGAGTGGGAGTGTGTGATCAACTTAGTGGAACTATAAGGTAAAGGTTAACATGTTATCAATTCAGTCAAGCAGTAATGATAAAGCAGTACAACACTCATATCCTAAGTACTCTCGTTAATGCAAGAATGGTATGTTGTAATGATGCATGCCCTCGCCTGCACTCCCTCAGTGAAATCATCTCATGATCGCACATGAAAAACTCCCTAAACATGCACTTCCTCGCCAAAACACATGCAATGCGATGCATGATCGTGTTAACCAAGTTCTTGATTAGGTTTATTCAAACAGCATGTTTGGGAAGCTAAGGCACCTCCCTTTATATCACTTACCTAAATAATGATCCATCTAGGGTTGTCAATCCTAGCTATTCACAAATGATAGATAGTTTTAGGTCGCTGCAGAGAGGCTCTTCACCTCAGCACAGGCCTGGTTTAAACTCGAGGTTACTACAGAAAGGCTCGTCACCTTAGTGTAGACCAAGTATATGCTGAAGGTCACTACGAGAAAGGCACGTCACCTTAGCGTAGGCCGATGGCTCAAATACACTGTCTTATACCACCGTATTCAACTCATAAGTTTAGGTTGCTCACTGGTCACTACGGGGAGGCTCGTTGCTCCAGCGTAAGCCGACAGCTCGACCATGGTGTCCCATACCAGCATGTCTGGCTCATAAATCTTAGCAGATCGAGGTACCAAGGTTAAACAGGTTTCATTGGTAAGTGATACCTTAGATTCAAGCAGTTGTATCCATACATGGTAAACACATGTTTAGGCCAATCGAGCTACTTGACAGGCTCGGTTAGCACAAGCGTACGTTGAATTGGTCGACATAGAGCGCGTAAGCACTCCACACGGCCTAACCACTGTCGGCAATCTCTGTATGACTCGGATTCCCCGAATGCATTAGATGTAGCGAAAGTAGTTCCACCACTTAATCAGGAACCATTATTGATTGCTTGGACTATGCAGTAGTCTCAATCACACTTAGATACAATAAGCATTCATATGTAATAGTCAATGACATGTGAATACCAATTTCAGCATCAATCTCATTTAAGCATTTCAATAACGCTAGTATTACACATGGTATCTTACATAGGCATTTCACCCATAAGAGACATAGTAGGAAGATATATTATATAAAGGAAACTATAACTATGGATAAGGAAATTGAGAATCCTATCCCAATGCCCTCATTAAATACATTACAATAAGCAATTTCTCATTCAGGCATTTTATGAAACACTTAGACTACACATATCACATGCGGGTAATAATTTAGTTAAAACGTATATTATAGCAAATCCTCTCACAAGGGAGTTGCCACACATACAACAATCATGTATCTGCAACTAATAATCATGGCAAGTACAAATCATAATTCCATATTCATTTGAACATTTCAACGAACACTTAGAATGCATTAAATTTAACCTAGGCTATAAATATATGTAATATATGGAAAACATCGTATTTAAGTATATGTGACAGCAATCAAGTCAGTCATAAATCATTACTGACATTGAAGGCCTTAGAAACCCTAACCTAAATGTTTATATTCCGCACCTTTCACCGGTAGACTCTTAACGAATTCAGTTCAAACACTAACTCTTCGTCTACGGCACAACGACAACCTATAGTATGAAATAGATTAGCTATTTCACCATTTACTCTATTTGAATCCCTAAATCAGGTTATGGATAGGATTTGTTAGCCGAAAATGGAATTAGAATCCCCGGTATAGCGACACGGAAGCGGTGGTTAAGCACGTGGAGTGGTGGGATCGAATCCCAGGAATAATTGCCAACTCTCTCTCTCTCACTTTCTCCTTCTCCTTTCTCTCTCTTCTCTCTCCTAGGGTTTGAAATTCATATGAAATGAGAGAGGGGTGGGTAAAGGAGGACCTTTTATAGGCTTAAAACTGATGGAAATGGCCTTAGGGCTATGGTATACTTAAGTTATAGCCAAAGAGTGTCTGTTTCGATCCAATGGAGCTGATCTGGAGGCCTCTTTTCTGCATACGGTCAGGAGTAAGCCCCCTGACGATGGATCTACGACAAGTTAAGATCTCGGTCAAATCGGATCAGTGGATCGGCCGCGGGGGACCAGTTTCAATTCAACGGTCACCGGTACTCGATCAGGGCCACAAGTGCACTGACGTGTGTTGAAAATTTTTCCTGATCCAAGAGTGTAATTGGATCATATTCTGACGGTCTGACTCCTTACATTTGGCCTATAAGCAAACGACTCAATTCACTTAAGTTTCAGTTCATTTCTTAAAGATATTCACATTTTTCATGCACTTCGCTTCGGGCTCAAGTTATGCATTTCTAGATATCTTTAGGACTTGATTCCCGAGATGGTTGTCAAGCCAAGCAAAGCGGTCATAACTGTATAGTTTCATAGAAATTGAACTTTCAACGCGTGGTTTAGGTTCGATATGGAGTTTCATGCTGCTCCCACGAGCAACTGGGTTTCGAGATGGAACCTAGGTTTTTAGGTGATATAATATCAACGATTCTGCTAGTTTTGGGTCTTGCAGTTCTTATTCAAAGTGGTTAGAGCTAATTTCACAGATAATCTAGTTTAATACTTAGTTAATTCTCATCTAATTTCTAAAGTATTTTATCCTTCGTGATTTCTGCCTGAGGTTGTACTTGGGTCATTGTACGGATTTTTTCGAGACGTTACAATCTACCCCCCCTTAAAGAAAAATTTTATCCTCGAAATTAGTACCTTTTTGTACTCCTCAAGAATATGAGGGTAGTTCATTCGAACCTCGGCTTCTGTTTCCCAAGTAGGCTCTTCCTCAGTGTGGTGCATCCACAGTACCTTCACAAGAGGAATCACCTTACTGCGCAACACCTGCTCCTTCTTATCTAAAATACGCGTCGGTCGTAGTACATAACTAATATCTTCACTCAACTATACCTACTCCCATCTGAAAATGTGGGAAGGGTTAAGAACATATTTCTTCAACATCAACACATGAAATACGTTGTGCATGCCTACGAGTGGTGTGGACAAGGCAAGGTGGTACGCTACCACACTCACTCGATATAGTATCTGGAATGGGCCAATAAATCTCAGCGTGAGTTTTCCTTTCTTGCCAAACTGAAGAACTCCCTTCATTGGAAAAACTTTCAGGAATACATGGTCTCCAATCTCAAACTCTAGTTGTCGCTGCCTCATATCGACGTAGCTCTTCTGTCTGCTCTATGTTGCCAGAAGTCGACGCCTGATAATGTTGATCTTCTCTAAAGTCACCTGAACTAAATCTGGGCCAATCGGGCTCTTCTTGCCAACCTCTACCGAGCAATGTGGTGCCCGACAGGGGCCCCCATACAAGGCCTTATAGGGAGCCATGCCAATATTCGCCTGAAAACCGTTGTTATAAGCGAACTCTGCATAAGGAAGAAAGTCTTCCCAACTGTCCTTGAAATCAAGCACACGAGCTCGTAGCATATCTTCTAACACTTGACTTACCCGTTCTGTCTGTTCGTCAGTCTGTTGATAGAACGTGGTACTAAACTTCAGTTTCACACCCATTACTTCCTTGATACTTATCTAAAAAATAGATGTGAATCGTGTGTCTTGGTCCGACACGATCTCCATAGGAACTCCATGCAGACATACTATCTCCTTGATGTATAGCCTGACCAAATTGTCTACTGAGTTCGAAACTCTAATAGGGAGAAAATGAGCCGATTTCGTCAACCGGTCCACAATCATCCATATGAAGTCATGTCCCTTCCTCATCTTCGGTAGCCCTAAGATGAAATCCATAGAAATGAAATCACATTTTCATTCTGCTATGGGCATGTGCTGAAGCAGTCCAGGAGGTCAGCGATGCTCTGCCTTGACCTACTGACACGTGAGACAACGGAAAACACAATCTACTATGTGGGCCTTCATGTTGTCCTACTAGTACGAGCACTTCATGTCTCGGAACATCTTCGTATTGTCAGGATGCATTACCATCTTCAAATTATGATCAGCTTCCCTTCTCAAGTCATGAAGGTTTGGGACGCATAGGAGGCCACGATAACATAGACCCCCATCCATTCCAACTCTCCATTTCGAGTTTTCATTGTCACTAACCTGCTCTCTCATCTTTTTTAATAGCTCATTGTCTCTCTAAGTTACGATAATCCTGTCATCAACGAGTGGCTGCACCTGAATATGTGCAACGCTCTCAAACGTCTCCTCTACTGTAAGTTTCTACTTAAAATCTCGCACAAACTATACCATATCCCACTTTGCTATCATCAGTGGAGCCACAAATGTTATTGTGTTCTTACGGCTCAACGTATTTGCCACAAGTTTGGCCTTGCCAGGATGGTAGGAGACCTCAAACTTGAAGTCCTTCAAGGTTTTCATCCATCGTCATTGTCTCATATTCAGGTCCCTCTCCATGATTATGTACCTGAGGCTCTTGTGGTCATAAAAGATTTCGAACACCTCTCCATAGAGGTAATGTCTCCAGAGCTTCAATGCAAAGATGATGGCCACTAACTCCAGGTCGTGCGTAGGGTAGTTTTCCTCGTGTTTCCTCAACTGTCACGATGCATAAGTAATAACCCTATCCTTTTGCATTAGAACAAAACCTAAACCAACACGAGAAGCGTCAATGTATATCGTATACTTGACCCCTTTCTCTGAAAAAATTAGCATAGGGACAGACGTCAGCTTGTCCTTCAGCTCCTGAAAAGCTGTTTCGGCCTTCTCATTCCAGGCAAACTTAAGATCTTTCTGAGTCAGCTGAGATAATGGTCTGGCTATCTTAAAAAATCCCTAATGAACCGACGGTAGTAGCCTGTCAGGCCAAAAAAATTCCTCACTTCAGTAATTAAACCGGGCTACTCCCAATCCTGAACTGTGGCTACCTTAGCAAGGTCCACAGCTATCCCTTCCTTGGACACCACATGTCCCAGGAACTTCTTCCTTCCAGAAGTCACATTTCTTGTACAGTGCAAACAACCGGTTCTCCTTGAGAGTATCAAAGACTTCTCGCAAGTGTTTCTCATATTCCTCCCAACTCTTGGAGTATATCAGGATGTCTATAAACACGATGATGAATCGGAATAGATACGGTCGAAACACTCTGTTCATAAGATCCATGAACACGACCGGTGTATTTGTGAGTCTATGCGACATTACCAAGAACTCGTAGTACCCAAAACTAGCCTTGAAAGCTGTCTTCTCCACGTCCTCATCCCTGACGCGTAACTGGTGATACCCTGACTGTAAGTCGATCTTCGTGAAATACTGCGCCCCCTTCAACTGATCACACAGATCATCTATCCTAGGCAAAGGGTACCTGTTCTTCACCATCGCTTGGTTCAATCTATGATAATTGATGAGGGTTGAATATTGCATATTAGACCCCAGTTATTACATGATTTTACATACATGATAATGCTTAATGGAATATTTTAATCATGTTTTTGTTACAGGGTGTAATTAGGAGCGTTGACTGAAAAAGAGTACTAAAAGCATAGATTTGATGCTCTAAAGTCACTAAAGTAAGGGACGGACTCCACAAGACCAACATCGATGGATTTACACACCAGAGATCCGAGGAGATCAAGCCATTCACATTAAAGAGGCCCATAAATGGTCTAGAATGCAAGATCACATGGTTTTCGCCATCCGATTGGCCTGAAACTTTATACATGGCTTGGGGGCCATAAATTAACCATGTAAATAAAATTTCACCATTGGATATCTCGAAAAGTGGGCCAACGGACAGATCAGCCCATTAATCTCTAATTTGGGGCCCACCTGATATCTGAAACTACCTCAAATTTGGAGTCAACACCTTAAATGGGGAGGCCAATTAAATGGATGGATTAGATTTCTCAAGAACATTGCAGTGGGCCCCGTATGTGCACGTGTGCGTAGACATTTCACATGTTACCGCCGTGCACCACAACAGTCGTTCGGTCCGCAAAGCGCTGACCCGTGTCTTCCTTTTAAAAAAATGGAAACTTCCATTTTTAGCTCAGTGTAACCGACGGGTGGTCCGTTTTGTGGAAGCTAGTGGGCCACCTACATCATCCGTATGGGCGATCTAAGATGTCCATCTTGTATAGGGCTTCAAAAGGATCAAAACCATGTTGATATTTTATGCCCATGCATACACACATGCGCGATACAGTGGCCACAAGCAGACTGCCCTGCAACGTTCAAAAGGATCTCAGCGTGATTGCTTCTCTGGGCCACGTCAAAAGACATTTAAAACCTACCATTCTTGACCGGTTTTCGAGAGGAATCCAATGGACGGGGTGGATTTTCCCAAAAACACTTCTGTGGGGGCCACCGATCACGTCAGTGCAGTCACATGTGTAGGCTTATGCACGTCCGTGAAAAGTGAATTTTTGGGTGATTGTGGCCCACCATCTTTGATCAGATGGAAGATCTGATTCGTCCATCGTGTAGCTTAAACAAAAACATCCTAGGAGACATTGATTTTATGGATAAAGTGCAAAGAACAAGGGACTTATGAAGCCCCAAACTTTACTGCGAAAAGGTGTTATGCGAACTTTGCTACGAAAAGTGTTTCGCACCAACTGACTTTAGCACTCCACCGCCCATCCTTGCTGTATAAAAAGAGGAGCCTAAGACGTCTAGAGGCTAGGGAGAGCAGATCCAGAGCTTGAGAGAGAAGAAAGAGAAGAGAGAGAGAGAGAGAGAGAGAGAGAGAGAGAGAGAGAGAGAGAGAGAGAGAGAGAGAGAGAGAGAGAGAGAGAGAGAGAGAGAAGGAAGAAGGGAGATGTTTTTATTTTTTAAATTTTATTTTTCCTTCTCTCTATTTAAATTCATGGATTGCTAAACTTCGTAGTTAGGGCTAAGATGAAGCCCCTAATTTGATTGACTCTTGTTTATTGTTGAATTTATGTTGATTTGATTGATTCATTTTTTTTTCTAATGTGCTTAACTGAAATTTCCGTACTTCTCCATTCTATGAGCTTAACCAAAGTCTAGATGTGGATGTTGTTTGGAATCTTATTCTAGGTGCTTATGTCTGACCACAAGCAGGTTTCCTATAGAGAAAGAAATAGAAATCTACATCTCTCCATGCCTGACCATGGATGGAAAGATGTGATCCGTATGCTTTAACGGATTATACATTCTGTGCGCTCAACCAAGGATATAGAGTATGTTTTATTTATTAAATTTATATTAATCTGAATTAGGGTGAACCAATAGGAAAAACAAGGGTCAGGATAATTAGGGGTGGATTCAAAAGTTCTAGTACTCTCCTTGATTAAATTTTTCTTATTGCTCTCGGTTACTTTTCATAGATTTTTGTTAGTTTACTTAATTGTTAGCAAAACTATTTGTCGGATTAGTTAAGAAGAATCGTAAATTTCAAATTGTGATGACCAGTCCTCGTGAGAACGATCTCGTAATACATACCATATTTACATTTGATTCGTATACTTGTGCGTTTAAAGTCATTTAAATCAGGTTGGTTTAAGTAAAACATCAAGTTTTTGGCGCCGTTGCCGGGGAATGTTTCAATCCTATTGGATTTAGGATTCTCTCTTATCATAATTCATAGCCTTAGGATTTTTCTAGCATATTTTAGGAAACTTAATTTATTTTTGTTTACAGGAATTGAGGAAGCTGCAAAATAAAATTATCTTCAAAAGGAGAAGCTCCCAAATCTTCAGTCATCGATCATCTCTTTTTTCAAGTTTTTTCTTCTAATTCTTGTTTACATAGTTTTATCTTATTTTTAGGAATTCATAATTTTTAGTTCTAGTTTTATTTCTTTTAGGTTGTATCTTAGTTTAGTTTTCTTTCTTACATTGCAATAACATAGTTTATGTTAGGGCGTAGATCTCTGAACATAGAACTAGTACCTTTTGATCCTGAAATAGAAAGAACCTTTTGTAGAAGATTTAGAAACATCTTATTTAAAATGGTGGATGAGAATGGAATTAAAGCTCTTAGAGATTATCCAGCTCCTGTCCAATTCAATGCGCCTTCATGCATAGTGTTGCCAGCCACCATGGCGACACACTTTGAACTTAACCCTGGGGTAATACAATTGTTGCCCTCTTTCTATGGTCTAGACAACGAGGATCCCTATCATCATGTGAAAGAATTCCTAGACATTTGCTCTACCTTTAGGTTTCAAAACCTTTCAGATGATTCGATCCGTTTGCGCCTTTTTCCTTTTTTCTTTGAAGGATAAGGCGAAAGTATGGTTGAATTCTCTAGGAGTTGGGTCTATCACTACATGGGATCAACTGTCTAAGAAATTCTTAAACAAGTTCATCCCTATTTACAAAACTAATGCTCTCCGTAGGGAAATAACTAATTTCACACAAAAAGAGGGTGAGCACTTTCATGAATGTTGGGAAGGATGGAAGGACTTGCTTCTTAAATGTTCACACCATGGTTTTGAGAAGTGGCAATAGGTTCAATACTTCTATGATGGTTTGACACCCCAAAATCATCGCATGGTTGATGCCACCAGTGGAGGGTCATTCATGACTAAAAGTGATGTCGAAGCGTGGAATTTCTTTGAAACCTTGTGTGGAAACTCCTAGCAATGGGACTATTCAAATAGAGGTGAAAGAAGTCCCCAACTATAGACGAAAGGTGGTATATATGAGATACGAGTCACACCAAATCTTTATGCCAAAATTGATAGCCTGACACAAAAAGTTAATACTTTGATGTTAAATAATGGACCTCCAAAAATAACTCAAATCGAGTTATGTGCCATATGTTCCAGTCTCGCCCATCCTACGCAGTCTTGTCCATCTGGTGCAGTATTTCAGAATTCTATCTGAACAAGTACATGCTATGAACACTTTTCGGAGACCTGGGAATGATCCTTACTCAGACACATACAACCCAGAGTGGGCTAGGCATCCAAATTTTTCTTGGACAAAAGGATAACAACAAGGAGGACCATCTGGAAATCCTCCTATACAACATTACCCACAAGTTGGTAGTCAACAACTTCAATAGTTTCCACAATATCAACAACTTCTTCCACAATCTAGGAAACCATCTCTTGAGGATACACTCAATCTTTTTATGCAGAGTTCACTTCAATTTCAAAAAGACACCCAACAAACTTTACTAGCTAACCAGTAAAGCTTACATGCAAATGCACAATCTATTGCCAAGATGGAAGTACAGTTGGGTCAACTTGCTGCCACATTGAGTGAGAGAGATAAGGGTAAGTTTCCTAGTCAACCTATGGTAAATCTAAAAGGACAGTATGAGATTGGATCTAATTCAAACCAAGAACAATATCATGAGCAAGCCAAATCAATCACTACCCTTAAGTCCGGTAAACAGATCGAGAATAAAGTAGAGATGCCTAGGGAAGAATCAAATTCCACATCAGAAGACTAAATTGAAGAGGAGAGACATACTAGTGCATACAAAGTTCAAAAGCACTCTGACCCTTCAGAAACCACTCATGTGCCATCTTATGTGCCTAAAGCACCTTTTCCTCAACGTTTGACACTAGTTAAGAAAGGAAACAACTCTAATGAAATATTGGACATGTTTAAGAAAGTGCAAATCAACATTCCATTGCTTGATGCTATCAAGAAGGTCCTTGCTTACGCTAAGTTCCTTAAAGAATTATGAGCTCAGAAGAGTAAGCTGAATGTTCACAAGAAGGTCTTCCTTGCAGAGAAAATTAGCTCCATGATTCAACATAACACCCCTCCTAAATTTAGGGATCTAGGAGATCCTACCATTTCTTGCGTTATAGGAGATCATAAGGTTGAGACGACATTGCTTGATTTAGGAGCGAGCGTTAATTTGTTGTCATATTCTGTGTATGAGTAGCTAGGACTTGGTGAGCTGAAACTAACTAAAATAATACTACAACTAGTTGATAGATCTATCAAGGTGCCCCGTGGAGTTATTTAGGATGTTCCAATCTAGGTTGATAAGTTTTATTTTTTAGTGGATTTCATCGTTCTAGATACTTAGCCTATTCAGAATCCTACTAGTCAAATCCTGATTATGCTGGGATGTCCATTCTTGGCCACATCCAATGCAATCATAAATTGCAGGAATTGAGTCATGAAGTTATCTTTTGGTAACATGAAGATAAAGCTCAATGTTTTCAATGATGGATAACAACCAGAAGACTCGGATGATATATTTGAAGTGGACATGATTGAGAGTCTAGTACATGAATCTTTCCTTCAATCTTTCGAAGACGCACTTGAGACTTGCTTAGCACATTTTGGCATGGATTTTGACATAAAAAGTTCCATCCAAGAAGTCAATGCATTGCTTGACTCTAATCCTGTAATGAACACTATAAAATGGAAAGCGAAAGTGGAACCTTTTCCACCATCTTAGTCTAAACTGGTCCCATCTATTGAGAAACCACCTGAACTTAACCTTAAACAATTTCCTGAAAACCTCAAGTATGATTTTTTAGGTCCTTCTGAGACCCTGCCTGTCATCATAGCTTTTAACCTTAATAAGGAACAAGAGGGTAAGTTGCTTAATATTCCAAGAGAACATAAGGCAACTATTAGGTGGACAATAGCGGACATAAAGGGAATAAGCCCCACTATGTATATGCATCGTATTCATTTTGAAAAAAATGTAAAAACGTCATGTGAAATGCAAAGGAGGCTTAACCCTAACATGAAAGAGGTCGTTTGGGCGAAGGTGCTTAAGTTGTTAGATATTAGTATCATTTACCCCATTTCAGATAGCACATGGGTTAGCCTAGTTTAAGTTGTTCCCAAAAAGTCTAGGATTACAGTGATAAAAAATGATGATAATGAATTAGTGCCAACTCGCATGACTACGGGTTGGCGAGTTTGTATTGATTGCCATAAACTGAATCTAATCACTAGGAAGGATCACTTTTCCCTTCCTTTCATAGACCAAATGCTTGAGAGATTGACAGGGCATAACTACTATTATTTCTTAGATGGATTTTTCGGGTATAATCAGATTCCCATTGCTCCTGAGGATCAAGAAAAAACCACATTTACATGTCCTTTTGGTACAATGCCTATCGGCGTATGCCATTTGGATTGTGTAATCTGCCTACTACTTTTCAACGATGCATGATGAGTATTTTTTTCAGACATGGTTGAGCATTTCCTTGAGATTTTCATAGATAATTTTTTAATTTTTGGCTCTTCCTTTGATGAATGTTTATACCATCTATCTCTTGTCTTGGAAAGATATAAAAAAATGAACCTCGTATTGAATTGGGAAAAGTGTCATTTTATAGTTCAAAAAGGGATTGTACTCGGGCATGTTCTTTCTAGTAAAAGCATTGAAGTTGATAAAGTCAAGATTGATTTAATTCTAATCTTCCTCCACCTAGAACGGTGAAGGAGATTAGATCATTCTTAGGGCATGTAGGATTCTACAGGAGATTCATTAAGAATTTTAGCAAAATTTCTCAACCTTTGTACAATTTATTAGCTAAGGATGTTGCATTTAACCTTAATGATGATTGTCGAAAAGCGTTTGACAAGTTAAAGCATTTATTAACTTCTACTCCAATCATCCAAACACCTAATTGGAGTTTACCTTTCGAGCTTATGTGTGATGCTTCTAATTATGCTGTTGGAGCTGTCTTAGGACAACGATTGAACAAAATGCCTCATGTCATTTATTATGCTAGTAGGACTTTAAATGATGCTCAACTGAACTACTCTACTACTGAAAAAAAAAATTTGGCAGTGGTATTTACTCTAAAAAAATTCAGTTCGTATCTCATAGGATCAATGGCTATAGTGTTCTCAGACCATGCAGCATTGAAATATCTTCTTTCAAAAAAAGATGTTAAACCTCGATTGATTCATTGGATCCTCTTGCTATAAGAATTCGACATTAAAATTTGGGATAAAAAGGGTTCCAAAAATGTGGTAGTTGACCATTTGTCTAGACTTGTCTTGGAGTCCATAGTGGATCCTTTACCAATGAATGAGTCTTTCCCTGATGAACAGCTTTTAGCTATTTCTCAATTACCTTGGTATGCGGATATTGTAAATTATCTTGTTACAGGTCAAGTTCCTTCTCATTGGACTAAATAGGATAAATCTAATTTTCTTACTGAGGTTAAACATTTCTTTTGGGACGATCTATACTTATTCAAAATTTGTCCTGACCTGGTTATTAGGAGATGTGTGCCTGAGAGTGAGTTTCATAGTATAATCTCCTTTTGTCATGAACATGCAAGTGGCGGTCATTTTGGTTCAAAAAAGACAGCTGTAAAAGTTTTACAAAGTGGATTTTATTGGCCTACACTTTTTCGAGACACCCATGCCTTTTGTTCTACATGCAATAGATGCCAACATACGGGTAATATTTCCTGTAGGAACATGATGTCACTTACCAATATTCTCATTGTTGAGATATTTGATGTTTGGGGTATTGACTTCATGGGTCCATTTTTTCCGTCATTTGGTTATATGTATATCCTTGTGGCTGTCAACTGTGTCTCTAGGTGGATTGAAGCAGTGCCATGTAAAATGAATAATCACAAAGTTGTGGTCCGCTTCTTGAAAGAAAATATCTTTTCTCGTTTTGGTACTCCTCAAGCAATTATAAGTGATGGAGGTACTCATTTTTGCAATAAACCGTTTGAATCTTTAATGAAGAAATATTCCATCACCCATAAAGTTGCAACGCCATACCATCCACAAACAAGTGGTCAAGTAAAGGTTTTGAATCGAGAGATTAAACAAATTTTAGAGAAAACAGTTCGCCCTAATCGTAAGGATTGGTCGCAACGTTTGAATGATTCTCTTTGGGCGTATCGTACGGCTTTCAAAACCCCAATTGGAATGTCCCCATATAGGCTTGTCTTTGGGAAAGCCTGTCACTTGCCTGTGGAATAAAAGTCTGTCACTTGCCTGTGGAATAAAAACATCATGCTTATTGGGCCATCAAAACCTTTAATTTTGACTTAAACAAGGTTGGATTGCACCATAAACTTCAACTTAATGAGTTAGAAGAAATTTGAAACGAGGCATATGAGAATGCGAAAATTTATAAAGAACGGACAAAAATTTTTCATGACAAATCAATTCTTCGCAAGACATTTGAACTGAATCAAAGAGTATTATTGTATAATTCCAGATTATGCCTCTTTCCTAGAAAAATACGTTCGTGATGGTATGGTCCATATCAAGTAGTAAAAGTATTTCCTCATGGAGCAGTTGAGATTAAAAATCTAAAGGACGGGAATATTTTCAAAGTAAATGGTCAACGGCTAAAACCATATGTAGAAGATTTGGTTTATCAAGATGTTGAGGAAATTTATTTGGAGCACCCAAGTTAGCAAGATTGATTAATTCATAGTCCATGGTTTCTTGCATAGCTTGTCTGGCTGAAGACGTTAAACTTAGCGCTCTTAGGAGGCAACCCAGCCTTTTATTTTATTTTCTTCTTTTTTTAGTTAATTAGTTCAATGTTTGCGGGTAACATTGCTGCAAACCCTCACGAGACTATAACTCGTCCATTAGGGGCAACCTAAGGGTTTAAAGGCTTGTTGCATATGCTAAATGCAATTGAGAGCACCTGAGAAAGTGGTATAGGTAGAATTTTCTTTTTGTTATTTTACTTTTGTTGATTTCTCTCTTGTGCTGACTCGCTTTTACGTTGATATTTTTAGGAAAGCCTCTTGATTCTCTGTCCAGGTACTATCTTTTCATCACTTCTCTTTTACTTTCGTTGTCCCATGTGCATTGCATGCTTAGTTCTTTTACATTGAGGAAAATGTAGATTTTAGGTTGGGAGTGGGAGATTAGGTTACCTAATTAATATTTTCTTGGTCTCGAGCAAACAATTGTGAAAAATTTTAAATTTTTTTTAAAATTTCTTGTGAAGTCTGTAAGTGCTATGATTTCATATCCCTTTAGTTGTCAAATTTTGTGGTGCCAAAACCTATATCTATGTCTTGTATATCTTGTGTTTTATGTTTGAAGACTAGTCATTGCAATCAAGACATATCAAGACATCGCATTTCAAGACAAGATCTTAAATGAAGAAAGTTTTCAAGTCTTGGATGAAGAAATCAAGAATAGAAGTTTTCAAGGTTGCATGTTCAAGATTTGATCAAGTTCAAGTTTACTAGAAGACTTTGTCAAGTCAAGATCAAGCTCATGAAGGCCTACTACAAGCTTTGTATATTCACAAGCTTCTCTTAAGGGTCATCTGAGAGAACAGACTTTCAATGTCCATCTCATTTTTAAGGTTTGTTTGACCTTAGATTGACCTTAGGATGGGCTTTACTGTAGGTCATTCCAGATACATAACTCATATTTTAATATGCTTGTTTGGAGTGTTCTAAGACCAGTCCTAGGGACTTCAAGACCAGTCTTAGCTTTTCTACGACTAGTCTTAAGTTTTTCAGGACCAGTCCTAGGTAGTTGAAGATTTTCGGATCTTTCTGGCTGTCCTACGACCAATCCAGGACATCCTACGACCAGTCCTGGAAGTTCTACGACTCATACTTCGACAAGTCGTAGCCCTACGACTCAAACTCCAGCAACCATTTTTGGGGTCCTACGACCGGTCGTAGGTGATCCACGACCAGTCATAGGTGACCCACGATCGGTCGTAGACCACCCAGGACCGGTCGTGGAACTGAAAATCTTATCCCGTGAAAATCTTTCAAAAATCTTTGATGCTACGACCAGTCCTAGGATCCTAAGACCAGTCGTAGACGAAATTTTTCAGGCTATAAATAAAGCACGAACTTCAGAGTTTTAGTACTTCAAATTAATTCTATTCAAGCATTATTTAGGCTATTCTCTGAGATAAGTTTGTGTTTATTTTAAGCTACATTGTGCTTATTTAATATTCCTTTTGCTGGCTTATTTTTATTTGATTTTGATCTACATTCCAATCTTATTAGAAAAGGAGAATTTCTGATATTCCTTCTTCTTGGATTCAAAATCAAATAGATCTAGCCCGTTTGATCTAAAATCAATTAGACTTAGAACCATTCTTAAAGTGAGTATTGGACTTTGAACGTCGAATCGAATTCTACTCCGATTGGTTCTACTGGGCTTCTTCAAAAGGTGATTCAGGTATTTTACATGTTTTGTAATTTACTTTCTCTGGTTTTTGTTTGAGATTCGCCAGAAAAATCTCATTATAGTGGTTATCTGAGGAGAGCAAGAAAACTCAGATTGTGGGGTTTTTGGATTGTGTAAGCCCGAGATCAAAGACACAATTGTGAAGGTTTTAGGTGAACTTGTGAAACCTATTTTGATAGTGCATGCTAATATCCCCTGTGTGAGGATATTAGGAGTGGAGTAGCAATCTGTGTGGCTGTTGGATAACAGTTGGTGTACACACAGGCGAACCACTATATATCATTGTGTTGTGGATGTGCTTCATTTTTTCATTCCTTTATTCATTCAGTTTTGTGGTTTGTGTTTGTGGATAAATGTTGTAATCACTTCAAGCAAGTGTGGATGAATGTTGTAATAACTTAGGATTTATTTTTCGCAAGTTATTTTGATTTCATTACTTATTATTCCTCTTTGGTTTGTGATTCTAAGGACGTTCTAGAAATAAGGTTGTCCTACCTTAAACCTCTGGTTTTTGGTGTAAGGTTGTCCTTAGAACTGATAAAATATTAATCTCTTTATTTTAGGCTATTGTGATTGTTTTATATTCAGCATTGTGCTTTAAATCTTTTATTCCGCTGTTATTAGTTTTATTTGGGATTTCCCTATTCACCCCCTTCTAGGGCATATAGTTAGGCCCTTTCAAAGTCAAAGTGATATTGAAGGATAGTTGTGATTTTAACATTACACGATATAGAATGTTGGTAATTTATGACTCTTGAATTTAGCCATCTATTATATTTCACAGTTAAGTTTGAATTGTTAACTCATGATTACAACTTTTAAACATTGATTGAGACATGATTTCATAGGACACATGTAACGTCCTAGAAAACCCATACATTGATCCGAGTACCACCTCTAGCAGATATCCTTTAGAACCTAATCCTTTAGAAATTTAATGTGAATTAAGTAGCGTTAAACTAGATTACTTGTGAATTTAGCACCAACCACTTTAAATATGATCTGTAAGACCCAAAACCTATAGAATTGTTAACGCTACATTACCCTGAAATCTAGGATCCAACTCTACGCCCAGTTGCTCTCGGGAGCATTTGAAAACTTCGTATCGGACCTGGACCGTACATCGAAAGTCCGATAGCGATGAACTTAGACAGTTATGACCGACTTGTTGGACTTGACTATCACCTCAAAAATCAAGACCAAACGAAGTCCTGAGATGATTTGCTTGAGTCCGAAGTGAAGAGTGTGAAAAAGTGAAATTTTTATAAAAATTAAATATGAATTTAAGTAATTTGAGTCGTGTCGCTTACGCTCCTTTTATAAGCGTTCTGACCATCAGAATCTGACCCAAATTCACCCTCAGATCAGGGAAGATGGCCCATACATGTCAAAGTACTTATGGCCCTGATCGAGTTTCGGTGACCGTTAAACTGAAATTGGTCCGCCACGGTCGATCTGGAAATTCGATCGGACTGAAAACTTAACTTTCTTAAGATCCAATATTAGTGAACTTAAGTCCGACCACATTTAGTAAAAGGACCTCCAAAAATGTTCCGTTAGATCAGAAAAGGCCCGATTTGGTTATAACCTAAGTATAACTTGGCCCTAGGACTATTTCCGTCGATTTTAAGCCTATATAAGGGCCTTAAACCCTCTCTCACATATCCCATACGAATTTTTAACCCTAGCTAATATAAGAGAGAGTAGAGAGAGAGAAAGTGAGAGAGTAGTTGGTGTTTTATCTTAAGATTCTTCCCAGTTTCCTCTACGCACCAATTCACCGTATCTGAATCGTTATTCCGGCGATTCTAATTACATTTTTGGGTAAGTCAATCAAGCCCTAACCTATTATGGAGCTTGGAATAGTCTAAGTGTTGTTGTAGCTAACTTAATTCATGCTTTAGGTTACGTATTCACCGTTGACGAAGAATTATCGTCTAAATCATATCTATTATGCATTTTCCGGTTTAAGGTGCAGATTATATACGTTTAGGTTATGGTTTTCAAGACTTTCAATGTTAGATAATGATTTGTTTTTGAAGTGGATACTATTACACATGCCAAATGCGCTATTCATTTTATTTTACGTATATATATAACCTATGTTGTAAATCGATTATTTCATGTATATGTTGAAATGCTTGTATACATATGAAATCTGATGTTGTGATTGTCATGATTAATTATCGTTAGTACATGATTATTATGTATGTGGTAACTCTTTGGTGAAAGGATTTGCCCTAATATGCAATACGGTCGACAAACGTGATGTATGTTGAATAGTGTAGTCTAAGTGTTTGTAAAAATGTCTAAATGGGTTAGTATTCAGTAAAGTGTGACTTATAAGGTTGTTGAGATATGAATCTCAATTACCTTGCTTATGTGTATGATTTCCTCCATGAATTGTTTAGCCTATTTTATTCATGTTAACTGTGTATATGATTTCCTCCATGTACTGTATTTATGTTTAATTTATATTTCATAACATGTTCATTTAAATATACAATATGAATCAAATTTCTATTATTGAGCTTGTATGTGATTGGGACTACATTACAGTCCAGGTAGTCAGTAACAGCCTTTAAACTGGTGGTTGAGGTTGTTTTCGCCATGCAAGATGTGTTTGATGAATGCGAGTCGTACTTGGGAGGTTCGACAGTGGTTAGGCCACACAGGGTGCTTATGCATTCCATGTCGATCAACTCAACGTGCACTTGTCCTAGTTGAGCTCGTCAAGTAACCTGATTGACCGATGTATGTTCACCATGTTTAGACATTACTGTTTGAATCTAAGGTACCGAACTTACTAGTGAAATTCCGTTAACCTTGGTACCGTGATCCGCTAAGACTCATGAGCTGGACATGGTGGTATGGGACACCGTAGTTGAGCTTTCAGCCTACGCTCGGATGACGAGCCTCCCCATAGTCACCAGTAAGCAACCTAGACTCGTGAGCTGATTATGGTGGTATGGGACACTATATTCGTGCCGTTGGCCTACATTGATTGGTGACGAGCCCTCTGTAGTGACCTCGAGTATATCCTGAGATTGTATTTAGGCGACGATCTTATTATAGTATCTAGGATATAACTAGACCTGTATTGATTGGTGACGAGCCCTTTACAGCAATTTAGAATTGTAACATCGTATGAGATTGTCTAGGACTGACGACCCTAGAATGGATCATTGTTTAAAAATTGATATAAGGGAGGTACCTTAGCTTCCCAATCCTGCTGTATGAAAAGGACTAATAAGAACTTTATAATCATGCTTATAACATCGTACTGCATATGCCGTTGGCGTTGGTGTAGAGCACAGTGGTAGTGATTCATGCCACAATCATTAGATGATGTCGCAAGAGGAAGTTTGTGGTGAGGGCATGCATCATTTCCTCGTACCATTCTTGCATTAACAAGAGTATCTAGGACATGTTTGATTGTACTGCTTTATCATTACTATTTGATTGAATTGATAATATATTAACCTTTGCTGTATAGTTCCACTGAGTTGATCACTCACTCCCACGTTCTGGGATGGTGCTTAAACACCAACCAGACTTTGACTTAGCTACAGGTGATGGTGATGCCTGTGAGGCAGAGCCTGAGTTTGATGAGGATGAGGAGGCGTTCTCGTTCATGCAGTTCTCAGGTGAGTTCATGTGATCCATGTCCTGATTGATGGAGATTCCAGGCTATGTTGTAGTGATTTATCACATTTTGTTATATGTATTTTGAAACACGACTTGTAATTCTGACCTAGCAGAGCATACATACCTATTTCAGACTTCCGCCTGCATTTTCAGACTGTCCCTGAACTATGTTTACTGACTTGGCTTAATTTATCTCATGTTTTATGCACTAATACAAACAACATACATCCATCCATAAATATGTTGCATAAGTGACATTTTGGAACTCGAGAGTTGAGTTATGCTCGACCCTCAATTTTCAGGGCGTTACAACACATCTTTCTTACACATTAAGGTTTTAGTTCGATATTGAATTGTAACTTGATAATCATCAAGCATGAAAGGAACTAGCCTGAATTTTTTTTTAACATTAGTTTATAAAGAAGAATTGAAAGGGAAAGTCGCATAATCTTCACCATAAGTTTTCTACTTATAGGCGTAGATTCGACCCCCCATGGTTGACATTTAAAAAAATTTAGGTGACAATTTTTCACTGTAGGTTTGCTCCCTATAAGTGAGGATTTGATTCCCCTCCTTGGTGTTACTGTTCATGAAAAAAATCAAAGGCTGGTAGGATAAAAAGTTAATCTATAAAGCAAGTGTTAGTTTCAGTTTTGGTTGTTATGAATGTTGTTGTTAATTACCAATGATAACATGAAAATGACAATTAGATCTCTTAACAGTGGTAAGCCGAGATCGCACTATACACTCATGGAACTTAATGTTTACAATTTTCTAATTAATGGATTAATATTTTGAACTTGATTATGTAGTTTACTGTGAGCTTGATTCCAGGAAAGAAAATTCTACTTACCATTTATGAATCTTAGAATTTTCGCATCTCGACTATCTGTTCACAAGTCACTTGGGTTTATAGGAATTGTTTTTTATTTCTGAAATTATTTTTCGCATGTTTTTCTCGGGATTAGCAAAATGTTGGTTGGGGGTCGTGATGAGGGTTGAATATTGCATGTTGGACCCCAATTATTACATAATTTTACATACATGATAATACTTAATCGAATATTTTAATCGTGTTTTTATTACAGGGAGTAATTAGGAGCGTTGACTGAAAAAGAGTATTAAAAGCATGGATTTGACACTCCAAAGTCACCAAAGCAAGGGACGGACCCCACAAGACCAACATCGACGGATTTACATGCCAGGGATATGAGGAGATTAAGCCGTTCACATTAAAGAGGCCTAAAAATGGTCTAGAATGCAAGATCACATGGTTTTCGCCATCCGATTGGCTCGAAACTTTATACATGGCCTGGGGGCCATAAATTAACCGTACAAATAAAAATTCAGCCATTGGATATCTCGAGAAGTGGGCCAACGGATAGATCAACCCATTAATCTCCAATTTGGGGCCCACTTGATATCTGGAACTACCTCAATTTTGAAGTCAATGCCTTAAATGGGGAGGCCAATAAAATGGATGGATTAGATTTCTTAAGAACATTGCAGTGGACCCCATATGTGCACGTGTGTGTATACATTGCACATGCTACCGCCATGTACAACAACAGCCGTTCGGTCCGCAAAGCGCTGACCCTTGTCTTCCTTTAAAAAAAACAGAAACTTTCATTTTTGGCTCAACGTAACGGGCGGTCCATTTTGCAGAAGCTAGTGGGCCACCTACATCATCCGTACGAGCGATCCAAGCTGTCCATCTTGTAGAGGGCTTTGAAAGGTTCAAAACCATGTTGATATTTTGCGCCCATGCATACACACGTGTGCAATACAGTGGCCATAAGCGGACTGCCCTGCGACGTTCAAAATGATCTCAGTGTGATTACTTCTCTGGGCCACGTCAAAAGACATTCAAAACCTACCATTCTTGACTAGTTTTTCGAGAGGAATCCAATGGACGGGGTGGATTTTCCTAAAAACACTTCTGCAGGGCCCACCGATCATGTCAGCGCAGTCACATGCGTAGTCTTATGCACGTCTGTGAAAATTAGATTTTCGGGAGGTTGTGGCCCACCATCTTTGATCAGATGGAAGATCTGATCCGTCCATCGTGTAGCTCAGTCAAAAACTTCCTAGGAGACATTGATTTTATGGATAAAGTATGAAGAACAAGGGACTTATGAAGCCATGAACTTTGCTGCGAAAAGGCGTTGTGTGAACTTTACTGCGAAAAAGGTTTTGCACCGATCGACTTCAGCACTCCACCGCCCATCCTTGCTGTATAAAAAGAGGAGCCTAAGACGTCTGGAGACTGGGGAGATCAGATCCAAGCTTAGGAGAGAAGAAAGAGAAGAAAGAGAGAGAGAGAGAGAGAAAGAGAGGAAGGAAGAAGGGAGATGTTTTTATTTTTAAATTTTATTTATCTTTCTCTCTGTTTAAATTCATGGATTGCTAAACTTCTTAGCTAGGGCTGAGATGAAGCCCCTAATTTGATTGACTCTTGTTTATTGTTGAATTCATGTTGATTTGATTGATTTGTTTCTTTTTCTAGTGTGTTTAACTGAAATTTCTGTACTTCTCCGTTCTATGAGTTTAACCAAAGTCTAGATGTGGATGTTTTTTGGAATCTTATTCTAGGTGCTTGTGTCTGACCATGAACAGGTTTCCTATAGAGAAAGAAATAGGAATCTACATCTCTCCATGCCTGACCATGGATGGAAAGATGTGATCCGTATGCTTTAAGAGATTATACATTCTGTGTGCCCGACTAAGGACATAGAGTGTGCTTTATTTATTAAATTTATATTAATCTGAATTAGGGTGAATCAACAGGCAAAACAAGGGTCAGGATAATTACGGGTGGATTCAAAAGTCCTAGTACTCTCCTTGATTAAATTTTTCTTATTGCTCTCGGTTACTTTTCAAAGATTTTTGTTTATTTACTTAATTGTTAGCAAAACTATTTGTCAGATTAGTTAAGAAGAATCGTGTACTTCAAATTGTGACAACCAGTCTTTGTGGGAACGATCTCATAATACGTACCATATTTACATTTGATTCGTATACTTGTGAGTTTAAAATTATTTAAATCAGGTTGGTTTAAATAAAACATCAGTAATCGATGCACAATCGCAGTGATCCATCCTTCTTCTTCACAAATAATATAGGTGCTCCCCAAGGAGACATGCTAGGTCATATGAGGCCTGCATTCAATAGATCATCGATCTATTTCCTCAATTCGTCCATCTCACACAGAGGCATGCGATACGTCGGTAATGAAATGGGAGGCACAAGGTCGATAGTAAAATTGATCTCACACCGGGGAGATAGTCCAGGTATCATCCTGAACACATCTGCAAAATCCTGAACTACTAGTGTGTCTCCCAAAATTGGACCATCAACATACTCTAACAAGGTAGCGTAGCAACTAATGTGGTAGTACCAACTGATCTGCACTTGAAATGTAAAGGTCATGCCCTTAGGTCGATGGGCTATCACCACTCTAGCATTATAATCGATCTATGCCCTCATCTCGGTGACCCAATCCATACCGAGGATCACATAGTAATGACATAGTGGGGTAATAATCAGGTCGATGAGTACTAATTTACTCCCTAAGTCTATCGAATATCTGACATAGGACCAAAGTAGGGAGGCACAACTTGTCTCCTTGCCTAGCTCGGTACAGAAAGTCTACCATCAGACACGTGCATGTGCTGCAATTACTTCATCGGGGATACACATTGTATGTGAAGATATGGTGGAGAAGGCAAAAGTCAGGAGTCATTTTGGATGCCTAGAGGCAATTTCCTGGGTTCCAATGGACTAGTCGGCCATAAAGGAATCGCGTGCGATGATCTTTTTCACGTGCACTCCTGAGACTCTTCTCACTAGCATGAACCTCCCCACGCAGTATCCCCATGACTCGGGCTATCAAGTCCACAGTGACAACAACTTCCCGCCTTCTCACGGGGATGGAAAACTGCAAAGGCTCCAGCAGTGGATTGCGTCTGTGGGCGTAAAAGGCTCGGACAGTGCTCTCATTCGCGCGTGACTTGCCCTCAAATATGGAACCCCATCTGGCATCCTCTAAGAGGTCCATCACCGGATATAGCCCAAATAGCTTCTCAACCACATGAGCCTCAAAGAGAACCCTATAGCCTTGAAATCTTCCGTGGGACAGATCTGCTAGCAGAGCCCTTTCAAGGGGAGCCTAGGGATCGAGATCCCGCTTTGTCCTTATCTCCCGATCGACGCTCACACTTGCGACGGTGCCTGTCTGCCTCCTTGAATGAGTAGGGCGGCTAGGCCCAACTTCATTCGTGGAAGCCCTCTTCTTCCCCATGAGAGAAAGAAGCATGAAAATGGAAAAAATTACCATCACGAGCTTGAAAAGAGCCATTTGAGTGAAATAAAATAGAGGGGTTGTATGGGTTGTTGAATTTGGAGATATATGAGACACAAATATGGTTTTGTGCACTCAAGGGGAGGAAATGAAGGAAATAGAAGATGATTTTTGATGAAGATGGTGGAGGCGTGTATGGAATGAAGGAAATGAGGAAGATATGAGAATGGAGGAAGGATTTGAGAGAGGGAAAATGAAATTTTAAAGTTTAAAAAGTTTGAGGAAGTGAGAATTTAGGAAATGAAGCCAAAAGGGGAGGATATAGGGGGTTCCACACCTTTTTGTGGGCCCCACACGTGTTGGGGAGTCTGCTTGATAGGCCCAGACTGTCCACGTGTCTAGGCCTTCACCGACTGCTGAACATTCGGGAAAGGCCTCGCCCCATGGGCGATGGCATCCCCCCCCCCCCCCCCGGGTGTCATATGCGTGTGGGGTCCACTTTGGGCGATGACATCCCCCCCCCCCCCCCCCGGGTGTCATATGCGTGCGGGGTCCACTTTGGATCCCCCTGATTTGCACTGTTTGGGTCCCCGAGTCCATTTGAGTGGTTTTGGGTCCCCTCTCGCGTATATTCACGTGTTTCGGGTTGTTCGAGTGTGGAATTTATCAAATTATCACCTAAAACCCATCGATTGACTGTCTGGAAAAGATCTAGGGTCATCACGCATAATCACAGATACGTACCAGCCCTGATTTCATGGTCAGTTCCACTCGTTGTGAAACTGGGATTCTTACGATCATTTCTATGTTTCATCACTCCCTCCAAGATCAAAGTACGTCAGTGTGCATCGTGTTACCATAACTTAGGTCCATTTTAATCCAAATCATGCTCTAATACCAACTTGTAACACCATGAAAATCGGGGGTCGAGCAAGAGCCCAACTCCCGAGTTCCAACACATCACTTATGCAATATAGATAATGATGATTAAATGTTGTCTTATTAGTGCATTAAACATGAGTGGGATTATACCAAATCAGCATATCATACTCCAGAGACAGTTAAATTACATAAGTGGAAGACTAATAGTTATATAAAGCATATAAGTAGTTTTGAGTCCCCAGAGTATGAACATGTCACCAGGTCAAATAATTACATGTATAATTCTTGAAATAATAAAATGATAAAATGTGATATCGTCTATTCATATCCCTGTAGCCCCGATGTGCAACTCCAGTTCTACATAGATCCACCAAAGAGTTGCATGTAGGAGAACTCCTCGTCATTATAAAAGTCGGGTTCCATCTCGTATGCCGCGATATCACCTCCAACTACAATAGAGTCTGGTTGGTGTTTTAAAACACCATCCTAGAGTGGGAGTGAGTGATCAACCTAGTGGAGATATACGGTAAAGGTTAACATATTATCAATTTAGTCAAGCAGTTTTGATAAAGTAGTACAACACTCCTATCCTAAGTACTCTTGTTAATGCGAGAATGGTATGCTGTAATGATGCATGCCCTCGCCTGCACTCCCTCAATGACATCATCTCATGATCGTGCATAGCAAACTCCCTAAACGTGCACTTCCTTGCCAAAGCACATGTAATGCAGTACATGATCATGTTAACCAAGTTCTTGATTAGGTTTATTCAAACAGCATGTTCGGGAAGCTAAGACACCTCCCTTTATATCACTTACCCAAACATTGATCCATCTAGGGTCGTCAATCCTAGTTATTCACATACAATAGATAGTTCCAGGTCACTACAGAGAGGCTCGTCACCTCAGTGAAGACCTAGTTTATACTTGAGGTTACTACGGAAAGGCTCGTCTTCTTAGCGTAGACCAAGTATATGCTCGAGGTCACTACGGGAAAGGCTCATGACCTTAGCGTAGGCCAACAGCTCGAATACACTGTCCCATACCACCGTATTCGGCTCATGAGTTTAGGTTGTTCACTGGTCACTACGGGGAGGCTCGTTACCCTAGTGTAGGTCGACAGCTTGACCACGGTGTTCCAAACCACCATGCCCGACTCATGAGTCTTAGCGGATCGAGCTACCAAGGTTAAATGGGTTTCATTGGTACCTTAGATTTAAGCAGTTGCATCCATACATGGTAAACACACATTTAGGCCAATCGGGTTACTTGACAGGCTCGATTAGTACGAGTATACGTTGACTTGGTCGACATAGAGCGCGTAAGCACTCCGTATGGCTTAACCATTGTCGACATTCTCCGTATGACTTGGATTCCCCGAATGCATCTAATGTAGCGAAGTAGTTCCACGACTTAATTGAGAACCATTACCGATTGCCTAGACTACATAGTAGTCCCAATCACACTTAGATATAATAAGCATTCATATGTAATAGTTAATGGCATGTGACAACCAATTTCAACATCAATCTCATTTAAGCATTTCAACAATGCTAGTATTACACATGGTATCTTACATAGGCATTTCACCCATAAGTCACATAGTTGGAAGATATGTTATATAAAGGAAACCATAACTATGGATAAGGGAATTGAGAATCCTATCCTAACGCCCTCATTAAATACATTATAACAAGCAATTTCTCATTCAAGCATTTTATCAAACACTTAGACTACACATATCACATACATGTATTAATTCAGTTAAAACGTATATTATAGTAAATCCTCTCATAAGAGAGTTGTCACATGTACAACAATCATGTATCTGCAGTCAATAATCATGGGAAGCACAAATCATAATTCCATATTCATTCAAACATTTCAACGAACACTTGGAATGCATTAAATTCAACCTAGGCTATAAATATATGTAATATATGAAAAATATCGTATCTATGCACATGTGACAATAATCAAGTCAGTCATAAATCATTACTTGAAGGCCTTGAAAACTATAACCTAAACGTTTATTGTCCGCACCTTTCACTGGTAGACTCATAACGAATTCAGTTCGAACACCAACTTTTCATCTACAGCACAACGACAACCTATAGTATGAAATAGATTAGCTATTCCACCATTTACTCTATTTAAATCCCTAAATCAGGTTAGTGTTAGGATTTTTTACCCAAAAATGGAATCAAAATCACCGGTATAGCGACATGGAAGAGGTGGTTAAGCAAATGGAGTGGTTGGATCGAATCCCAGGAACAATTGCCAACTCTCCCTCTCTCTCTCACTTTCTACTTCTCCTTTCTCTTCTCTCTCTTAGGGTTTGAAATTCATATGAAATGAGAGAGGGGTGGGTAAAGAACCTTATATAGGCCCAGAACTGATGGAAATGGCCTCAGAGCCATGGTATACTTAGGTTATACCCAAACAGTGACTGTTTCAATCTAACGAAGGTGATCTAGAGGCCCCCTTTCTGCATACAGTCAGGAGTAAGCCCCTTGATGATGGATCAGTGGATCTACCGTGGGGGACCAGTTTCAGTTCAACAGTCACCGGTACTCGATCAGGGCCACAATTGTGCTGACATGTGTTGGAAATTTTCCCTAATCCAAGTGTGTAATTGAGTCAGATTCTGACAGTCTGAATCCTTAGATTTGGCTTGCAAGCGAACAACTCAATTCACTTAAGTTTCAGTTCATTTTCTAAAGATATTCACGTTTCTCATGCACTTCGCTCCGAGCTCAAGTTGTGCGTTTCTGAATACCTTTAGGACTTGATTCCTGAGATAGTTGTCAAGCCCAACAAGGCAGTCATAACTGTATAGTTTCACAGAAATCAGACTTTCAAAGCACGGTCCAGGTCTAATACGGAGTTTCATGATGCTCTCGAGAGCAACTGGGTTTTGAGATGGATCCTAGGTTTTTAGGAGATGTAGTATTAACGATTCTGCTAATTTTGGGTCTTATAGTTTGTATTTAAAGCAGTTAGAGCTAATTTCACAGATAATCTATTTTAACACTTAGTTAATTCTCGTCTAATTTCTAAAGGATTTGGTCCTTAGTGATTTCTGCCTAAGGTGGTACTCGGGTCATTGTATGAATTTTTTCGAGATGTTAAATATACATTAAGTGGGCCACATCAATGGGTTGCGCCATCTACACTATTTATCTATTTTAAGAGGTTATTTTAGAGCATTACCTAAATGAATCATAACGGAAGATCATCTGGACCATACCACAATTAATAGTAGAGATAATGATTTCTACCCTTAAAATTACCAGGGCCACCATAACATTTATTTTCCATCCAATCTGTTCATATGGTCACAAATACCTGAATCAAGAGGAAAAATAAATATCATATTGATCTAGAACTTCTATGATCCCTAAGGATTTCATTAGTAGGCATTCAACTCTCCACTGTTTACTGTAGTGTGGTCCACCTGATAGATTTGCCTAATTTTAAGTCTTAGGCCTTAAGAAGAGTTCACCAACTGGATGGACGGTTTAGATGTAACATATACATCAGCAGGACCCATAGAACTTGCTGACATCCTTATAGATGGACGGTCTGGAAATAACATTGATCAGGCCCACAGAATTTTTACTGACATCAATCCAGCAGCTGTAAGGCTAGTGGATGGACGGTCTGGATTCAACACAAATCATGTGGGCTCCACGGCGTGGCTATGATTTCATATCCCTTTGGTTGTCAAATTTTGTCGTGCCAAAACTTATATCTATGTCTTGCATATATTGTTTCATGTTTGAGACTATTCATTGCTTCAAGACATCAGACTTCAAGACAAGATCTTAAATGAAGAAAGTTTC
This sequence comes from Magnolia kwangsiensis, assembly GCA_037074715.1. NCBI lineage: Eukaryota > Viridiplantae > Streptophyta > Magnoliopsida > Magnoliales > Magnoliaceae > Magnolia > Magnolia kwangsiensis. The sequence goes on along the minus strand of CM073585.1, from coordinate 29,336,848 downwards.
AAGTCATGGATGAAGAATTCAAGAATAGAAATCTTCAAGTATGCATGTTCAAGATACAATCAAGCTCAAGAAGACTTTTTTCAAGTCAAGATCAAGCTCAAGAAGACTTTGTTCAAGTCAAGATCAAGCTCAAGAAGGCCTACTACAAGATTCGTATATTCTCAAGCTTCTCTTAAGGGTCATCTGACTGTACAGACTTTCAATGTCCATCTCACTTTTAAGGTTTGTTTGACCTTAGATAGACCTTAGGATGGGCTTTACTGTAGGTCATTCTAGATACATAATTCATATATTTTAATATGTTTGTTTAGGTTGTTCTAAGACCAGTCCTAGGGACTTTAAGACCAATCCTAGCTCTGCTACGACCAGTCTTAAGTTTTTTAGGACTAGTCCTAGGTTGTTGAAGATTTTCGAATCTTTGTGGTTATCCTACGACCAGTCCTGGACATCCTACGACAAGTCTTGTGAGTTCTACGACTCATCCTTCGACTAGTCTTAGCCCTACGACTCAAAATCCATCAACTAAACTGGGGGTCCTACAACCGGTCGTAGGTGACCCACGACCAGTCGTAGGTGGCCCACGACCGGTCGTAGGCTACCCAGGACCGGTCGTGGAATATCAAATCCTTATCCCACAGAAATCTTTGAAAATATTTGAAGTTACGACCAGTCCTAGGATCCTAAGACCAGTCATAGATAGGATTTTTCAGGCTATAAATTGAGCACGAACTTCAGAGTTTTAGCAATTCAATTCAACTCTATTCAAGCATTCTTTAGGCTATACTCTGAGATAAGTTTGTGTTTGTTTTAAACTACTTTGTGCTTATTTAATATTCCTTTTGCTAGCTTGTTTTTTATTTGATTTTGATCTACATTCCAATCTCATTAGAAAAGGGGAATTTCTGATATTCCTTCTTCTTAGATTCAAAATCAAATAGAACTAGCCCTTTTGATTTAAAATCAATTAGACTTAGAACCATTCTTAAAGTGAGTATTGGACTTTGAACGTTGAATCAAACTTCTACTTCGATTGGTTCTATCGGGCTACTTCAAAAGGTGATTCAGGTATTTTACATTTTTGTAATTTACTTTCTTTAGTTTTGTTTGAGATTTGCCAGAAAAATCTCATTGTATTGGTTATCTGAGGAGAGCCAGAAAACTCAAATTGTGGGGGTTTTTGGATTGTGTAAGCCCGATATCAAAGACACAATTGTGAAGGTTTTAGGTGAACCTGTGAAACCTATTTTGATAGTGCATGCTAATATCCCCTGTGTGAGGATATTAGGAGTGGAGTAGCATTCTGTGTGGCTGTTGGATAACAGTTGGTGTACACACAGGCGAACTCCTATATATCATTGTGTTATGGATGTGTGTTATTCTTTCATTCCTTTATTCATTTAGTTTTGTGGTTTGTGTTTGTGGATGAATGTTGTAATCATTTTATTTCAAGAAAGTGTGGATGAATGTTGTAATAACTTAGGATTTATTTCTGCAAGTTATTTTGATTTTCTTGCTTTTTATTCATCATTGGTTTGTGATACAAAGGACGTTCTAGAAATAAGGTTGTCCTACCTTAAACCTTTGGTTTTTGGTGTAAGGTTGTCCTTAGAACTGATAAAGTATCATTCTCTTTATTTTAGGCTATTAAGATTACTTTAAATTCATCATTGTGCTTTATTTCTTTTATTATTCCGTTGTTATTAGTTTTATTTGGCATTGCCCTATTCACCCCCCCTTTAGGGCATATAGCTAGGCCCTTTCAAGTGGTATCAGAGCCTAATAGCTCGTGCTTATTGTTTATTTATTGGATTTATTTTCTGAGCTAACAATCTAAGTTATATTAAGATGTCAAATTTTGATAGCTTATCAGTCACTAGGCCACCACCTTTTAATGGAACAAACTATGCCTATTGGAAAGCCAGGATGAGGATCTTCCTCAAATCCTTGGATGAAAGTGTGTGGCTGGCCACAGTGAATGAATGGAACCCTCCTATCACTGAAGTAACTAATGGCGATGGTTCAAAATAAATGAAAGTAACGGCTTACTCTCTTTGGACCACACTTCAGAAAAGTGAGATTAGTGCAAATGCAAAAGCACTAAATGCAATTACTTGTGCATTATCACCAGATGAATTCAAAAGAATCATCTCTTGTGAAAATGCAAAACAAGCATGGGATGTATTAGAAATGACACACGAGGGTACATCAATTGTCAAGAAATCTAAAGTCCAACTCCTCACAACTAAATTTGAAGAAATTCATATGGTGGAGAATGAGATGTTTATGGACTTCTACAATAGATTGAATGACATTGTGAACTCTATGTGGGGTCTTGGTGATAGAATCCCCAAAAGTAAAGTGTGCGCAAAGATACTATGCTCACTTCCTGAACGGTTCAATTCTAAAGTAACCGCGATTCAGGAACTTCATGATACGGATACCATGAGGGTTGAGGAATTAGTTGGTTCACTTCAAACCTATGAGTTGTCCTTTAAAGCTCCTAAAGGAAAATTAATTGCTCTCAAATCATCTAAAAATATTTCACAAGGGAGTACTTTGGATTCAGAAAATTCCGAAGATGATGTGGCGCTTTTAGCAAAAAAGTTTTACAAAATTTTCAAAAGCAAGAAAAAAGTTAATTTTCAAAAGTCAAATGATAAGAGACGATCTAAACTTAGAACTCGAAAATCTTTGAAAGATAGTCAATGTTACAACTGTCAAGAGTATGGGCACTTAGCTAACAAATGTCCTAAAAAGGACAAATCAAAAAAGAAAAGCATGATGGCTACTTGGGATGAATCGTCTGATTCTGAATCCTCTTCTAAATCAGAAGTTTCTGAAACCGAGTCGGGCGATGACGTTAAAGCCCTTATGACTCTAGCCAAGATCACCTATTCAGATAGTGATGATATATCTAGTGAAGAAAATCTGAATAGTGATTGCGATAATGAAGATGATCTTTAGGATGCTTATAATGCCCTTTATAAAGAGAGTTGTAAAATTGTCGTTAAGCTTAAATTACAAAAAGAAAAATTTTCTAAGCTTAAGGAAGATTATGAGTCTCTTATTTTAGAAAAGTCTCATATTTTTTATTCTTTTGAAAAGACCAAATGTGATTTAGATTTCAAAACCTCCCAAATTGAAGATTTGAAATCTGAAAAAGAGAAACTCAAAAATGAGGTAGCTTCTCTTCTGAGTTTGAAAGACACATGGAGATATGCCCAAGATGATCCAAAATTGCAAAAATTATTGTCCGGATCAAGAAAATGTGGCGATCGATCCGGGTTGGGCTATGATAAGAATACATCTCCTAAACAAAAGAACATTGCTCCTAAATTTGTAAAAGGAGAGTCTTCAACTTCAAAAGAAAAGAATACCTATCAAGGTTTTTCCAAAAATTCAAGGTCTTTTCAAAAACCTAAAGGTGGCCATGTCAACTTTAATTTTCAAAACTGAAATCCTTTAGCTGAAAAAATAATTGATCTACTCAAGGAGCTATTAAAGTCTAACTCTATACGTCACTCCTATAACAACAGACAGAAAAACACCATCTATTCTCCTAAACCCAAAACAGTTCTGAAATGGGTTCCTAAAGTTGCCAGCTTGGTTGCCCACATTACTTTCAAAGAAACAAGCCATTCAAAGTGGTACCTAAATAGTGGTTGCTCCGGGCATATGACAGGTGACAAGGCTTTATTCACCAATCTAAAAGATATGACTGACGGGTCAGTCACATTTGGTGATGGAAGCAATTGTAAGATCATTGGCCAAGGTACGGTTCAGCTTTATAACCTTCCCTTATTTAAAAATATTTTGTATGTTGAGGGCTTGAAACACAACCTTCTTAGCATTTCTCAGATATGTGATAACAACCATAGTGTGAAGTTTTCTAATTAAGGTTGTGAGATTCTTAATAAAAAGGGTTCCGTTATATTAACTAGTCGTAGAACTTCTGAAAACTGCTACATCGTTAATGATGCAAGATCATCTACTCAATCATGTTACATGGTCCATACCGATGAGACTGGCATAAATGCCTTGGACATGTACACTATCGGAACTTATTTAGATTGAGCAATAGAGAACTAATTAGAGGTCTACCCAAATTGTAAAAAGTAGACAAATTATGTGATGAATGCCAGTTGGGCAAACAGATTAGGAGCTCTCACAAGAAAGTGAACTCCAATACCACATTTAGACCACTCGAGCTTCTCCATATGGATCTTATTGGACCAACTAGATCGGAGAGTCGAGAAGGCAAAAAATACATCTTGATTATCGTAGATGACTATACTAGATTCACTTGGGTATCGTTCTCAAAAGACAAAAATGAAACCCTAAATGAAGTAAAAAAGGTCATCAAACAAATGCAAAATGAAAAAGGTTCTCATGTTAGTAAGATCCGTAGTGATCATGGATTCGAATTCAAAAATAGTAGTTTTGAGAAATTCTATAGCGATCTGGGAATATCACATGAATTCTCTGCGCCCAAAACAATGCAACAAAATGGTATAGTTGAAAGAAAAAATAGAGTGCTTCAGGATATGGCTAATGTTATGTTGAATAGCATGAAGCTCTCTAGAAATCTTTGGGTGGAATCAGTTAATACCGCATGTTATGTTATTAATTGGGTTTATACCAGTAAATCTGATAATAAGACTGCTTATGAATTATGGTTTGAAAAGAAATCTACTATCAAATACTTTCAAGTTTTTGGCAGCAAGTGTTATATTTTACGTGATCATGAAAATTTGAAAAAGTTTGATACGAAGAGTGATGAAGGTATTTTTCTTGGTTATTCTTTGAACAGTCGAGCTTATAGGGTTCTAAATAAGAGAACTGGTGTGATTCAAGAGTCCATCAATGTGGTCATTGATGATCATTTGAATACACCAGCTCTGAGTTCAGATGATGATGAAGCTCATATTATCGACAATCAAGATACCTCATCAAGACAAAAAGAATCTGAACCAAGGACTGTCAAAGATCATCCAACCAATCAAATACTTGGAAACCCTCTCACTGGAGTTCGTACTCGCAAATAACTTGAGAACATATGTAATTATGTCTATTTTACATCCCAAATAGAACCGGTCAACGTGAAAGAAGCACTTTCTGATGAAAATTGGATAGTTTCTATGCAGGATGAACTTAATCAATTTGTTCGTAATGATGTCTGGTATCTTATTCCTAGACCTAAATATAAACACATTATTGGAACAAAATGGATCTTTAAAAATAAGTCTGATGAGCTTGGAAATATAATACGAAATAAGGCTAGACTGGTTGTACAAGGGTACACTCAGATTGAAGGCATCGATTACGATGAAACCTTTGCTCCAGTTGCTCACCTTGAATCAATCAAACTTTTTATTTCCATCGCATGCTTTAAAAAATTTAAGATTTATCAGATGGATGTAAAGAGCGCCTTCTTGAATGACGATTTACATGAAGAAGTGTATGTTGAACAACCTTCAGGGTTTGAAGATCCCAAGCTATTTGACCATGTATTTCATCTCAAAAAGGCTCTCTATGGTCTAAAACAAGCGCCCAGGGCATGGTATGAGAAATTGACTAAATTCTTACTTAGTCATAGCTTTCAAGTAGGTAGTGTCGATAAGACACTCTTTGTGTCTAACAATGATATTTTGATGGTTCAAATTTATGTTGATGATATTATTTACGGATCAACTTGCTCTAACATGTCCATTTATTTTGCAGAGTCAATGAAATCAAGGTTCGAAATAAGCATGGTTGGCGAACTAAACTATTTCCTAGGGTTGCAAGTAAAACAACAACCTGATGGAATTTTCATTTCCTAGACCAAATATGCTTCAAACTTGGTTAAAAGGTTTGGATTTGAGAATGGTAAGAACTTTGATACTCTTATGAGCACAACGTTAAGACTCTCAAAAGACTCTACAGGTAAAGATATAGATCCTAAACTAGATCGTAGTATGATTGGTAGTTTGTTGTATCTAACTGCTAGTAGACCTAATATGGCATTCAGTGTTGGTATTTGTGCGAGATATTAGTCTAATCCTAAGGAATCACATCTTACTGTTGTTAAACGGATTATTAGATATGTCGTAAGTACTATAAATCTGGGTCTATGGTACCCTTTTGATACTAGTGTTCAATTAGCCGGGTACTCAGATGCTGATTGGGCCGGTAATATCGATGATAGAAAATCAACCAGTGGTGGTTGTTTTTACATTGGAAATTGCTTAGTTTCTTGGTTCAGCAAGAAGTAAAGCTCAATATCGCTCTCCACTGCTGAGGCTGAGTATATTGTAGCAGGATATGCATATACTCAACTAGTTTGGATGAAACACATGCTAAGTGATTATGGAATTAATCAAGATTCAATGATCTTACATTGTGATAATTCCAGTGCTATAAATATTTTCAAAAATCCAATCCAGCATTCACATACTAAGCACATTGACATTAGGTATCATTACATTCGTGAGTTGGTTGATGAAAAAGTTATTTCCTTGGAATATATACCAACCGAAACTCAACTTGCTGATATATTTACTAAACCGCTCGACAAAAGTAGGTTTAATAAATTGAAATTTGATCTTGGTATGTGCATTTTACATTGAATATTCTTGCTTGCATGTATCATAGTGTACTATATTTAGTATTATTTGTGTTTAAATTTTAATTTTTTACATTAAAAATGTATTTTTAGTCGATACTCGACCGGTCGTGGCTGTACACGACCAGTCGTGGTTCGACCGGTCGTGAACCACACTCAACCAGTCGTGGAGCTCGTGAATGTGATATATTTGGGGAAAATCTCCTTCTTCTTCATTTCTACTCCTACCTACGATGAGTCATGGCTCGACCAGTCATAGGATTTCTTATTTTTCTTCAAGGTGAGTCCTATTTCATCATTTTTCTTGAAGATTCATGCTCTCTATGCTTTGATTTGATCATTGTGTAGCTAGATTTCATCTCTTGTTGGTTTTTTTCAAGGGTTTCTTCTCAATTTACTGATCTAGAGAAAACCCATCCTTTCTTTTGTGCATTTCTCTTACTTTTTGTATATCTTTTTGAATATGGATGTTAGAGGAAAAAAGAAAACATCCCGTGGTCCATCTTCATCTAGATCTACACCGATAACTAAACGGCACCTTCGGTCACTCGAAGATGATTCTCAAGATGTACGAAATTTACGTGTCCGTAATGTTATCATTGAGCATGCCGCTGATCTCATTCACATTGCTCCATATGGTATTGTCCCTCTCCTTAAATCTATTGGCTGGACTAACATTTTTCTTTGGGGTGGTCTGCATACCAGTCCATTGCTCAATCAATGGTAGCATGCTTCTCAGAATTTTCTCTTGATAATTTAACATTTTCAATTGATATAGAGAAGGGAAATTTGAAGTAGACCATCATTTGATATCAGGTATTATGGATATACCTATTAATGATGAAGGTATACTGATTCATACTTTATATGACAAACCATCTGAATCAGAAAAATACATGTTTACAAGAGATTTATGCAAAATTGATGCACAATGGACACACAAAGGGAATGCGCTCCCTTCAAAGTATTTGTTACCTAGATATAGAGTGTTACATCGTTTCTTCATTTTCAATGTGTATCCTTGGTCCGGTAATAAAACTGAGTTGACTTCTTTCATGGTTCGTGTGTTGCATTCTATTGCTTCTGGTACCATGGTCTGTCTTCCTTCTTTGATTTGTTATTTCAATATTCAGTTTCGCCTCCATTCGGGTCATAGTGATATTCTGTTTGGTTATCTTATGATTGTTTTAGCCACTCACATGTTTGTCGATAAACCTGTTAATGAGGCACCAATTCATCATCTTATCTTCAAAAATTCCAATCTTAATAAGATGAAGCTGGATTTGCTTCCTGGCCAAGTAGATGAAGGTGGTGTTGGTGGTGAAGCTGGAAATGAAGGGGAAGCTGGCGATCTTCCTCAATAGGATATTAATATGGATGATTTATTTGATGATATAGAATCTGATTCGCCTAATGATCCTAATTACGATCCATCTAGTCATGATGTATGCCTTCGTGCATTGGAGGAGAAGGTTGATAACATGAGTATAGCCCATGATATGCAATTTAAGTACATGCGAAAATATCTTCATCGCATCAATAGGGGCTTACACCAGATTGATCTGACTCTCCCTGCTCCCTCCTCTGGATCTGATTAGGCGAATTATCTTCTGAATAGTATAACATTATCTTTTATTTTGAATATTGTATTATCTTTTGGATATTGTATTGTGGATTGATAATAGTTTGATGCTTCTGGTTTATATTTTAAAATATACTATGTCCTTTCATATGTCTTTCTCATTATCTGCTTATTGTTACTCTCTATGTTGATGTTCTCTTTCCTATTATGACTTTTCCTTATCATTTTGTGACAAAAGGAGGGAGTAGAATGGTAAAGGGGAGTATTATGGAAAGATGGAAAGGGGGAGTAATTTGAATTGATTTGGATTGATTGATTGAGAAGGATATGTGGATGAGAATATGTTGTATTGATGTTATTGATTGGTTACATGAGCAGTATTTGTATTACTCAGGGGGAGTAGAGTAATTTGTGATTTTATGGCTCATGATTCCTTCTTATTCTTTATGCTATGTTTTTTGTCACAAATTTGACAAAGGGGGAGATTGTAAGTGCTATGATTTCATATCCCTTTGGTTGTCAAATTTTGTCGTGCCAAAACCTATATCTATGTCTTATATATCTTGTTTCATGTTTGAGACTATTCATTGCTTCAAGACATCAGACTTCAAGACAAGATCTTAAATGAAGAAAGTTTCAAGTCATGGATGAAGAATTCAAGAATAGAAGTCTTCAAGTATGCATGTTCAAGATACAATCAAGCTTAAGAAGACTTTATTCAAGTCAAGATCAAGCTCAAGAAGACTTTGTTTAAGTCAAGATCAAGCACAAGAAGGCCTACTACAAGATTCGTATATTCTCAAGCTTCTCTTAAGGGTCATCTGACTGTACAGACTTTCAATGTCCATCTCACTTTTAAGGTTTGTTTGACCTTAGATTGACCTTAGGATGGGCTTTACTATAAGTCATTCTAGATACATAATTCATATATTTTAATATGCTTGTTTAGGCTGTTCTAAGACCAGTCCTAGCTCTGCTATGACCAATCTTAAGTTTTTCAGGACCAGTCCTAGGTTGTTGAAGATTTTTGGATCTTTCTGGTTGTCCTACGACCAGTCCTGGACATTCTACGACCGGTCCTATGAGTTCTACGACTCATCTTTCGACCAGTCTTAGCCCTACAACTCAAACTCCAACAACTAAACTGGGGGTCCTACGACCGATCGTAGGTGACCCACGACCAGTCGTAGGTGCCCCACGACCGGTCATAGGCTACCCAGGACCAGTCGTGGAATAGTAAATCCTTATCCCGCAGAAATCTTTGAAAATCTTTGAAGCTACGACCAGTCATAGGATCCTAAGACCAGTCGTAGACGGGATTTTTCAGGCTATAAATTAAGCACGAACTTCAGAGTTTTAGCAATTCAATTCAACTCTATTCAAGCATTCTTTAGGCTATACTCTGAGATAAGTTTGTGTTTGTTTTAAACTACTTTGTGCTTATTTAATATTCCTTTTGCTAGCTTGTTTTTTATTTGATTTTGATCTACATTCCAATCTCATTAGAAAAGGGGAATTTCTGATATTCCTTCTTCTTGGATTCAAAATCAAATAGAACTAGCCCTTTTGATTTAAAATCAATTAGACTTAGAACCATTCTTAAAGTAAGTATTGGACTTTGAACGTTGAATCAAACTTCTACTTCGATTAGTTCTACCAGGCTACTTCAAAAGGTGATTCAGGTGTTTTACATTTTTGTAATTTACTTTCTTTGGTTTTGTTTGAGATTTGCCAGAAAAATCTCATTGTATTGGTTATCTGAGGAGAGCCAGAAAACTCAGATTGTGGGGGTTTTTGGATTGTGTAAGCCCGAGATCAAAGACACAATTGTGAAGGTTTTAGGTGAACTTGTGAAACCTATTTTGATAGTGCATGCTAATATCCCCTGTGTGAGGATATTAGGAGTGGAGTAGCATTCTGTGTGGCTGTTGGATAACAGTTGGTGTACACACAGGCGAACCACTATATATTGTTGTGTTGTAGATGTGCGTTATTCTTTCATTTCTTTATTCATTCAGTTTTGTGATTTGTGTTTGTGGATGAATGTTGTAATCATTTTATTTCAAGCAAGTGTGGATGAATGTTGTAATAACTTAGGATTTATTTCTGCAAGTTATTTTGATTTCCTTACTTTTTATTCATCATTGGTTTGTGATACAAAGGACATTCTAGAAATAAGGTTGTCCTACCTTAAACCTTTGGTTTTTGGTGTAAGGTTGTCCTTAGAACTGATAAAGTATCATTCTCTTTATTTTAGGCTATTGAGATCACTTTAAATTCAACATTGTGCTCTATTTCTTTTATTATTTCGTTGTTATTAGTTTGATTTGGCATTGCCCTATTCACCCCCCCTCTAGGGCATATAGCTAGGCCCTTTCAGGCTATGAAACACATACATCATGCAGCTCCATCGTCCATTGTTGAACGGTGGACAAAATGGATAGGACGAATATATCTTAGGTGGGTCCCATCCAGATGGACGGTATAAATGAAACACATACATCGTGCAGACCTGCAGAACTTGTTGACGTCAATACCTTAGCCACTTAGGTGGTGTGACCCATAGAGCTTATTGACGACATACAGTAGCTATATAGCTGGTGTGAGGTCCTCTAGCCAATTAGCTCCCCACCGTCTAGAAAATGGATAGTGTGGATTTTTTTTTTTCAAAAAAGATATATATATATATATATATATATAAATTATGGTGGTCCCACATCATAGGCCACCCGTATTGCATTAAGCTGATATCTGTGATTTCTCTTCATCTGGGCCTATCTAGACAGATCGGAAGTAGGCCTGTCCGCTGGATAGGCAGCGAAGTTGGTCTCACCAACGGACGGCGTGGAATGAAATACATTATGGTAAGGTGGACCATCAAACAGGGCAAATGCCACGCCATGGACTTGATGATCGGATTCACAAGGAACCTAATAGCCGGTTCTGACCGCAATAGCCTTCGTAGTACCCCATTCTCAGCTCCTAAGATAGGTTTCGATCCTAGGATTTTATAAGGAGGATTTCTATATTATAAATCCGATTCAATCAAGCCTACCCAACGTCATAACATAGTGACCGTAGATGATAACTACAGGAACAACATTATAAAATCCACTAGGAATTTAAAATTTATACATGATACTAGGCTCAAAGGGGAAATACATAAACAAGATAAGGAAATCTCCAAAAGGTCCGTGGCACACTCCTTGCTCCTTAGCTACTACGGTTGCCTAGAATCACCCGCATGCATCAATCATGCATAAGCTTATAGAAAGCTTAGATGGCGGTGTAAGTGTGTGTAATACCAGTACCAGGAAGAAATATCAGAGAATGCAGAAGCTCGGCATGAGCCATGAACACTATCAATACCACTAGCCATACCAGGCTAAGCTATGACACTCATGAATGTAACAAGCCGTACCAAGGCCATGCAAGGAAACATATGAGTACTGAACGCCATACTAAGGCGATGTTATACCAAGCGTGAATGTCATAAGCTGTCACAAGGTGATGCGATGCAACATGTGAGTACTGGGCGCCATACCAAGGGATGCACAAAAGGCTTACATAGCTAATGTTATATACAAGGTGTAATACAATCATGTCAGTGCTCATCGTAAATACACATATCAGTATAGTTCCTTTCTAGGAAAATCACCGAGGTCTGATTCACTACATGCTGACTACCTCTTTGTTAGCAGCACAACCTAGCGAGCATAAGAGACTTCACTACCAGCCTGTGGACAGCCAATCACCAGTGAGGCTCGATGGTAGCAGACCCATTCATGAGCTGGTTAGACTCAGCCTAGCTATTACCCTCTCACTCAGGCAGGTAGGGCCACACCCCATCCCTACTGACCACGTTATAGTGGGAGTTGCAGCCTAATGGTATAAGGCCCTCGTGCGCTCATGTTTTTCACTCGGTCTCAGCAATGGGTCGTCCCCTCGGTATCGTGAAAGTTCAGGGGCTTTCACCCAGGGATATCCTATGCATCCCAATGCTCAAGTAACATTTTTGGTGTCCAAACATGACCATCCACAATATACCTATGGAGGCTATGACCCTAATGAAGCACGAGTGAATATCCATATATTTTGCAGTGCCAAATGCATGAATCACACAATCAACCTTGCATCAATCCCAAGCATCCAATGTGCTTAAGAGAGGATAATACGTCCCTCGGGGAAGCTAATATGTAATGCAACCATGACCACACACAGTGTCAACTAAGTATACAATGATGTACACGGGCCATGAAGATGAATCCAGATGCGTTATGTGGTGATGTACAATGTAGTACACTCCTCCCATCTAAGAAGGGACCAAGTCTAGGTACTTAGAAGAATTTTCATAAGAAATCAACCTCTAATGGGAGCCTATTTACCTGGGGTAGCCCACGAGACTAAGCATACAAGCAACGGGCCTAAATAATATAGAGATAGGCCTAGCAAAAGTCTAAGAGGGGCATTCGACCACACTTAGATACAAACGGGCCTAGAGGGGTTCATAATGGGGACATTTAACCACCATTTTCTAAAAGACATTTCAAAAATAAACTATATACATACAAGGCCCAAGGCCCACATTCAAGATAAAAATAAATAGCCACATACACATGTCCCACATAATGGGCCATAAGAAAATGGTCCAATCTACATATAATAATATGGGCCAAGGAAGGGAATCAAGGCCCAAATCTCAATGGCCACCGAATCCATACATTAAGTTGGACTTGGTGGGCAGCCTGTAAGACCCATATCTTAGCCTGTACCGTTTCATAGGCTTCCGCGGTCCTCCCCCTCAAATTTTGGCGACCCGCAATCTGTTATCAGTGTTTACGAATGATCCTGAGTCATGTCGCGTATATCAGAGTCGGCCCGACCCGAGACTTGTATCCTTGCGACTGCGCCTGAAAGTGCTATGGTTTCTTGCTCCTTTGGTTGTCAAATTTTGTTGTGCCAACACTTCAATCTGTGTCTTGTGCAGCACATTGGTATATATGTTCAAGACACTGCATCATAATGCTCCAAGACAAGAACAATGATTTACTTCAAGAAATGCAAGAACAAGTACATTGTTCTCTTCTCTAAAAACTTTAGAGTTTTAAAGCTACGAGATCTTGTTCAAGACTCAACGCGAAATACAACTCAAGAACTACAAGTTCAAGGTTTCAAAGTTTTCAAGTTCAAGCTTCATCATCTGTCAAGATCTCTAGCCTCAGGAACTTCAAAGATCATCCATCATCTGAATAAATGAAGATTCAATGTCCATACTTCACATTCAAGGTATGAATGACCTTAGATTGACCTTAGGGTAGGTCATTTTGTATACATAAGTCAAATTGAATCACTTTGTAAGTATTGAGACTGTTCTAAGGCTAGTCTTGAATCTTGTTCGACTAGTCCTAGCACTGGCTCGACCAATCCAAGAAATTTCAGGACCAGTCCTAAGTTTGTTGCAATTTTTTAGAATTTTTGGTTCTTCCAGGACCAGTCCTGGACTCTGTTCGACCAGTCGTGTAAACAGTGCACGACTTGTCCTTTGAGCAGTCCAGGATCTACTACTCAAACTACAACGACTAAATCAAGCTTCGTTTGACTAGTCGTTGGCAAGTCACAACCAGTCATGGAGGACTCACGACCGATCATGGACATCCTTCAATCAGTCGTGGAACAGTTTTATTTGATCGCGCTCAAAATTCAAAAATTTGTTTGCCCTTTGACCGGTCGTAGTGTCCTTAGGACCAGTCGAAGATGCGATTTTTATAACTATAAATAGAGCATGAATTTCAGAGTTTGATAATCTAATTTAAGTAAAATCAAGGCATCACTCTGAGAGATAAGTTTGTATTCTTTTTAAGCTACATTGTGCGTATTTAATATTCTCTTTTATTAGCTTTTCATATTTGATTTTATATCTACATTTTAATCTGATTTCAAAGAGGAATTGTGATATTCCACTTCTTAGAATCAAAATCAAATAGAGCTAGCCCGACTTGATTTAATCTAAAATCAACTTAGACCTAGAAACATTTTAAAGTGAGTATTGGACATTGAACTTCTATATTCAAACTTCTACTCTGACTTGGTTCTTCCGGGCTACAATAAAAGGAGAAATCCATTTATTTTACATTTGTGTAAATCTTCTGTTATTTGGTTTATTTTGAGATTAAGTTAGAAAAATCTCATTGTATTGGTTACCTGAGGAGAGCCAAAAAACTCAGAGTGGGGTTTTTTGAATTGTGTAAGTGTAACACCCTGAAAATCGAGGGTCGTGTATAAACCCGACTCCCGAGTTCCAGAACATCACTTATGTAACAAATATGATTATGATTCAAGGTTGACTAAGTTAGAACATTCACCTGAGTAAGATTATACCAAAACTGCAATTCATACTCCAAATTCAGTGATAAAACGCAAGCGGAAGACTAAAGAATATATATATCACTATATGGAAAATAAAATACTCTCAAACTGTCTCCAAGGTATGAATTCATCTCTGAGTCTCATATACATGTAATAGAACAAAAATTAAAATGTCATAAGGTCCAACTATGAAGTCCCGCCAATCTAGGCCACCTATGCAAAGTCGTCGGTGAACTGCATATACGAGAACTCGTCCTGGTCCTCGTCGTAGTCTGGCTCTGCATCCTGAATCGCCGCATCACCTGCAACTAAGACAGGGTTTGGTGGGTGTCACAAACACCACCCCGTAACGTGGGAGTGAGTGATCAACTCAGTGGAATAATAGAGCAAAGATTAGCATGTTCTCAAATCAATCACGTGATAATAGTAAAGCAATAAAACAATCATTCCAAGATTCTGTTGCTAATGTATGCATGAAATGACATGATGGATGCCCTCACCGACATACTCCCTCATGCGGTACCATCTGCGTCCACGACATGCTTTCTTCCTGCAGTACTCCACATCTTCCAGGCACATGCAATGCGATATGAATAATGATTACCAGGTTATTATTAGTCCTTTTCATACAGCAGGATTGAGAATCTAAGGTACTTCGCTTATATCAATCCCAACACAGATCCTGTCTAGGGTCGTCACTCCTAGAAATCACATACGATATTATATTTGTAGGTCACTGCAAGGGCTGTCAGGGCTGTTGCTCGCACTCATTGTACCGCTCCCCCATCACCTTATCAATACAGGCCTAATGTCCTCTCATTACTACGGAAGGGTCGTCGCCTCTCGTATACTCAGAATACGATCGTGGTCACTATAAAAGGCTCGTCATATGATCAGTGTAGGCCGACAGCTCGAATGTAGTGTCCCATACCACCACAATCGGCTCACGAGTCATAGGTGCTCACTGGTCACTACGGGGAGGTTTGTGGCCCCAGCGTAGGCCGACAGCTCGACCACGGTGTCTCATACTACCATGCCCGGCTCATGAGTCTTTATGGATCAAGGTACCATGGTTAACAGGGTTTCCAATGGTAAGTTCAGTGCCCTAGGTTCAAGCAGTTATGACTCATACAAGGTGAAAAATCAACGGCCAGTCGGGTTACTTGACGGGCTCGACTAGTATGAGCGCATCGCAAGTCGAACGACATGAAGTGCATAATACACTTCCTGTGGCCTAACCATTACCGCAAACTCAAAACACGACTCGCGTTCATAGACACGTCCTTCATGGCAAATAGAAGCCAACCACGAATTTGATCATTTACCGACTGCCTGGACTAGGTCATAGCCCCAAACATTTGTAAATCAGCATCATTAATCATATGAGAGCAATAGAAATGCAATACAACAATACAAGCATGTTGTCACATGTTATAACATACAACTTAAGCAATTCATCCAACACATGCATTTCATACATATAGTGAAATCTATACATTTAGCCAACATGGTGAAAATCATATACATCAGCATATTACTTGAGAATTCAATCTCAAAATTCATTCACAACTCCATTTACTCAATACATACTAGTACAAACATTTATACAAACACTTAGTCTACACACTTTAGTCTACATAGCGTATGTCGACCCAAAGTGCGCATTAGGGCGAATCTCTTCGCCAAACCTACCATGCACGCATTCCTAATATCTTAACACGACAAAAAGCCATGGCAAACATTTCAGCAAAATATGGATGGAAACAGTATTTCCTACAAATGACTAAAATTTCCTAAATCTCATATTTTCCATACGTTTGCAAAACGGAAAACGGATAGCATGTTGTACATGTCAAACGGCGTTGCCGTCGATAATCTACTATTAAACGACATTGAAAGCTTTGAAATCAGTCAATCAAAGCGTCTAAAATCCGCACCTTTCGCTTCAGATGTGTATCGTTTCGAACGGAACGAATACGCTTCGTCAACAGCGTCAATACGACCTAATGCACAAGTACATAAGCTACTTTGCTATTTGAATTGAAGAATTCCCCAAATCAGTTAGGGTTTTCCTTACCTAGAAGTGCATTGGAATCACCGAAAAAGTGATTTGAACGCGATGCTTTATCCCGTGCAACAGCTAGTGTAAGTGGCAAGAAGATCTCTCCCACACTCTCTCACAATCTCTCACTTTTTCTCTCTCTCTAGCTAGCGTTTCTAGCAAATTCGGATGGGTGAGATAAGTGAGGGTTTAAAGCCCTTATATAAGGTAAAACCTTCCCAAATTAGGCTTGGGAACAAAGTTTACTTGAGGTATAACCAAATCGGGGCTGTTCTGGTCCAAAAGAGCAGTTTGGGAGGTCCCCTGGCCGAATGCGATCGAACTTAAGCTCATGCATACTGGATCTTGTTCACACGAAGTTTTCAGACCAGTAGAGTTCGTACATCGCACGTGGCGGTTCAGTTTTAGTTCAGCGGTCATTGCACTTAAATCAAGTCTACAAGTCTCATAATATAAAAGAGAAATTTTTCCTAATCCGAGGGTGTAATTTGGCTGAATTCTGACAGTCAGAACGTTTAATAATAACGCGCCAATTCACGTGCCAGATTTGGATTTAAATTTTCAAATCTAACCCTTTTCTCATTCTCTTCACTCCAGGCTCAATGAAATAGCCTCTGAACGTCTGTTGGGCTTGATTTTCGAAATGATTGTCAAGTCCAGCTAAGCGGTCATAATGGTCTAAGATTGTAGGTATCGGACTTTTGACGCGCGGTCTAGATCTAATACAAAGTTTCAAAGGTTTCCTGAGAGCAAACGGGTTTAGAGTTTGATCCAAGGTTTCAGGATATTATAGCGTCATTGATTCTTCAAGTTTTGGGACTTGTAGAACATATTTAAAGTGTTCAGGGACAATTTCATAGCTACTCTAGCGTAGCGCTAGCTAACTTATGCTTATTTTTTAAAGGAATTATTCCTAAGCGATTTCTGGTCGAGTTGGTACTCGAGTCTCAGTACGGATTTTTCCAGGGCGTTACAATCTACCCCCCTTAACAAAAAATTTCATCCTCAAAATTTATACCTTTTCATACTCCTCGAGAAGTTGTAGGTAGTTCTTTCTGATCTCTGCTTCTGTCTCCCAGGTAGCCTCTTCCTCATAGTGATGTGTCCACAACACCTTCACAAGGGGGATCACCTTGCTACGCAGTACCTGCTCCTTCCTGTCTAGTATACGCATCGGTCACAGTATATATGTAACATCCTCTCCTAACTGCACCTGCTCCCATCTGATAATATGGGAAGGATCAGAAATGTATTTCTTCAACCTAGAAACATGAAATACGTTGTGAACGCTCGCGAGAGGCGTAGGCAAAGATAGACGATAAGCCACTGCACCCACATGATCGATAATCTGAAATGGTCCAATGAATTACGGTGCCAACTTTCCCTTCTTCCCAAACCGAAGGACTCTCTTCATAGGGAAAACTCGTAAAAATACATGATCCCCAACCATGAACTCTAGCGGGCGCCGTCTCGTATCGGCATAACTCTTGTCTGCTCTACGCTGTAAGAAGCTGGTATCTAATGATGTCAATCTTCTCCGACGTCGCCTGCACTAACTCTGGGCCAATCAATCTACACTCACCGACCTCTACCCAACAATGCGGTGCTCGACAAGGTCGCCCATACAACGCCTCATAAAGTGTCATTCCGATACTCGCCTGAAAACTGTTATTGTACGCGAACTCCGCATATGCAAGACAGTCATCCCAACTGTCCTTGAAGTCCAATGTGCAAGCCCGCAACATGTCCTCTAAAATCTGGTTCACCCGTTCTGTCTGTCCGTCTGTCTGTGGGTGGAAGGTTGTACTAAACTTTAACTTCACACCCATAGCCTCCTGAATGCGAGTCCAGAAAATAGAAGTGAAACGCGTGTATCTATCCGACACGATCTCCAATGGAACTCCATGCAGACGCACGATCTCTCTGATATATAGTCTAGCCAGCTCGTCTGTAGAGTTCGTAACTCTGATCAGTAGGAAGTGTACCCACTTCGTCAGACGGTCGACGATCACCTAAATAGAATCATGTCCCTTCCTCGTCTCCGGTAGTCTTGAGATAAAATCCATGGAAATGAAGTCCCACTTCCACTCAGCTATAGGCATAGGCTGAAGGAGTCCAGGTGGTCGGCGATGCTCTGCCTTCACCTGCTGGCAAGTGAGACAACAGGACACGAACTCTGCAATGTGGGTCCTCATACCTTCCCACCAATACGTCCTCCTCACATCGCGATACATCTTTGTGCTGTCCAGATGCATCGTAAGTCTGGTATAGTGCGCAAACTCGAAAATCTCTCGTCTCAAGTCGGGAATGTCTGGGACGCATAGGCGGCCACGATAATGTAAGCCCCCATCCGTGCCAACACGCCACTCGGCTTCTGCATCATCACTAGCCTGCTCTCGAAGCTCAGTCAGACGCGCATCATCCCCCTACGCCGCAATGACTCTGTCATCGATCTGAGATCGCACCTGTACATGTGCGATAAACTCATACGGCTCCTCCACAGTGAGTTTCTGCTTAAAGTCTCACAAAAACTCAACCATGTCCCACTCAGCAACTATCAGCAGAGCCACAAACTCTATCGCCTTCTTACGGCTCAACGTGTCAGCCACAAGGTTCGCCTTGCCAGGATGGTAGGAGACTTCGAACTTGAAGTCCTTCAAAGTCTCCATCCATCGCCGCTGCCTCATATTCAAGTCTCGCTGCGTGAATATGTACTTGAGGCTCTTGTGGTTGCAAAAGAACTCGAACTCCTCTCCATAGAGGTAATGTCTCCAGAGCCTCAATGCGAATATGACGGCTGCAAACTCCAGGTCGTGTGTAGGGTAATTCTCCTCGTGCTTCCTTAATTGTCTCGAGGCATACGAAATTACCCTGTCCTTCTGCATAAGGACACAACCCAGACCAACGCTAGACGCGTCAGTGTATATCCTGTATCTAACCCCTTGCTCTAGCAATACTAGTACAGGGGCGGACGTAAGTCTGTCCTTCAGCTCCTGAAAAGCTGACTCCGCCTTATCATTCCAGGTAAACTTCACGTCCTTCCGTGTCAACTGAGATAGAGGTCTAGCGATCTTTGAGAAATCCTAAATGAAGCATCGATAGTAGCAAGCAAGACCCAAGAAACTCCTCACCTCAGTGACAGAACCAGGCTGATCCCAGTCCTGAACCGCAGCTACCTTAGACAGGTCAACTGCCATCCCATCCTTGGACACTACGTGTCCCAGGAACTTCACTTCCTGCTTCCAGAAGTCGCACTTCTTGTACTGTGCGAACAACTGATGCTGTCTGAGTGTATCCAGGACCAAACTCCTCTCGACTCCTGGAATATACCAAAATATTGTCTGTGAACACAATGACGAATCGATAGAGGAAAGGCCGAAATACTCGGTTCATCAGATCCATGAACACGGATGGTGCTTTCATGAGACCGAACGACATCACAAGGAACTCGTAGTGGCCAAAGCTGGTCCTGAATGTTGTCTTCTGCACGTCCTCATCCCTGACGCGCAACTGATGATATCCTGACTGAAGATCAATCTTTGAGAAGTACTGCGCCCCTCTCAACTGATCAAATAAGTCATCGATCCTGGGTAAAGGGTACTTGTTCTTCACGGTGATCTGGTTCAGCCTGTGATAATCAATACACAATCGCATAGAACCATCATTCTTCTTCATGAACAGAACAGGTGCTCCCCAAGGAGACACACTCGGTCGAATGAAGCCAACCTCCAACAGATCGTTAATCTGTTTCCTCAACTCCTCCATCTCACACGGTGCCATGCGATACATCGGCAGTGAGACGGGCGTGGAACCAAGCACTAGATCGATAGTAAAATCAATCTCTCGCTGAGGCGGCAAATCAGGGATCTTCCTGAACAGATCTCCAAAATCACGGACGACTGGTGTATGCTCAAGTGTCGGGGCATCAGCGTCCCGTAGTAAAGTAGCGTAGCTAAGTATGTGGAAGGGGAGATTTACCCGCACTGAAAATGTAAAAGGCGTGCCATCTGGCTCGTATACCGTCACTACACGGGTCTTGCAGCCAATCTCGGCCCTCGCTGCAGTCAGCCAATCCATGCCAAGAATGACGTCGAGATAAACGAGAGAAGGCTCGACGATAAGATTAATAGATATGGTCCTGCCTCCTAGATCCATCAAGCAACCCTCACACATCAGGGTGGCATCAGAAAAATCTCCGTGAGCTGAAAGGACTCGCATCCCATCCATCCGAATAGTCGGTAACCCAAGGCGCCTGACTATGGAATGCAATATCAATGAAATCGTGGATCCAGTATCCACCATCATGAGTATAGGAGTACCTCCAATATGGGTGGTGACCTCAAAGGCCAAGGGTTGAGTAGCCTCTATCTCGGCTATCTCTGTTGTCAAGGCATGTACCCGAGCCTGCTGTGGCCCGTTCGACCGCGATATCATAGGCCGTAGAGGTAGCTGAAACGAAGGTACGGGAGGTCTGAAGGATGGATGCGCAGGAGCCGACCGTAGAGGCAGTGCTGATAGAGCCTATGGACGTGGACGGTCGATCTTCTGCGGTGGCGAAAACCCACTGTCTCTCATCTGAGCGAAACAGTTCCCCACAGAATGACTCGATCTCCCACAATAAGTACACGACAGATCGGGGCACCTCATCGAAAGTGCTGGTGCTGTAGCCCTAGGAGGAGGGTCGACGCGAGGCCTCTTGCCCGCAAAGGGCCCATCCTGCAAATCTGGTCGTGGCCTAGGAACAATAGGGCCACGAGATCTCATAAGTCGATCCACATCCTGCTCTGTCCTCATAGACATGTGAATCAGCTCAGTGTAGGAGGGAAAGCTAATGCAACACATCTTCGATCTAATGTCCGGTCTTAAACCCTCAGAGAACCGCCGTATGCGCATCTTCTCGTCTGCAAGTATAGTCGGGACGTATCTGTCCAACTCGGTAAACTGATGCTCATACTCTGTCACAGACATGCCTCCCTATCTGGGGCGTAGAAACTCATTCTCCCGCTCATGCTTGTAAGTCTGGGGATAGTATTTCTCGTGGAAACGGAACTCAAACGTTGCCCAAGTCCAGATATAATCAGCAGCAACAGTCCGCAAGACGTTATCCCTCCACAAGCTGGCCTCTCGCTCGAACATGAACGTAGCCAACTCTACTTACTCGGACTCTGAGTAGTGCAACATCTGTAGTATCTTCGACACACGGTCGAGCCAATACTCGGCCTCCTCGGGTCTGTGAGAACCCGTGAAAGTAGGAGGCCATAAGCGCTGAAATCGCTCCAGTAGGCCCCGTGTATCAGCGGCATTCCCCGCAGGGTAAGCAGGCGGTGCAGGATGAGCCATGCCCTCATCCTGAGTCGAAGTACCGGCATCCACGGCTGGATGCACAGGGGTGCTAGAGCCCCTGCTATCATAGTCAAGAGCTGCTGGTGTTGCTGATGCATCATGGCCATCAACTGCTCAAATCTATCTAGAGGTGGAGTAGGCTGTGGTACATACTGCGTCGAGGAAGACGCACGGTACTGCTCTCTCACAGGTGGTGTGAAAGGCGGTGGTCAAACTGCAGGACCTGTGGAAGGTTGAGACTCACTCGCAGTCTCAGGAATTGGGCCCACAGCAGGGTCCGTATGAACATCAGTTTGGAGAGGAACCCGATCCATAGGCTCTCCCAATGTAAGTCGTGCTGTGCTCCGCATAGCCTTAGGCAACATTCCCTATATTCAAAATAGGGCGCAACCTTATCAATCACAGCAATAGCACAAACACACCACCACAAAGTCATTCACATAACAAGCCAAAAACATTCCATGCATTTCATTTAATCAAAATTATCACAATACAAGAGATATATCCTTACATGCATCATGACCAGAAACACATGGGAACTAAGCCAGTAAGCTACTACAGCAACATAAGCAAACTACTATCCTTATGAGGCTCACACAGAAAATAGGAAACAACTAACTACAATGAACAACATCTGGATCTAGATCACTAGTCCGAGTTTGGGGATGGAGGAGGAGCACCCTTATCCTGCAAGCAACACAGGATCGCCTTCAAGGTGCGAGTCACCTTACCAAATTTTCTCTTCATGACGGCCTTGATATCCTCAATCTCGGCCCGAAGTTCCTGGACTTCCTGTCGCAAGGTAACCTGACTCTCCTCAAGTCAGGCAATGTGAGCATCTCTAGTAGCCTGGGTCGATGGGGGAGGGCTCTCATCAGTATCCTGAGCCTCCTCTTCCTTTTCTCCCTGGGCTTCTTCCTCTATTTCTACCCCAGCCTCTTCTTCACTTGCATCCTTTTCGCTATCATAATCACCCTCGCTATCCTCATCAAGCTGAGCCTCACGCTGCCGCCCGATCTTCATCTTGTCCATGGTAGTCTCATCGATGAAGTGGATCGGCACAGGAAACTCCGGCCCAAGTCTGTAAGCAAACTCAAGCGCGATCTTGCATATGAGCCGACTAAAAGGAAGTGACTCAGACATTCATCTCGACTTCGCTAAAGGATGATCTGTCGCAACACATAGGTGGCCATGCATACATTCTCTCCCTGGCCCACTTGATATAAGAAATCGACCATGAGACGCGTACATTCATAGCGGTTGGTCGACCTGGGATACACATTGAACGTGCAAATGTGGTGCAGCAGGCGAAAATCATCCAACATATTGGACGCTAGAAGGCTATTATTAGGCTTCCACGGAACCAAACCACCACATAGGAACCTGGTGTGGCGATCTCGCTCACGAACATTCTTCAGATTCATAGCACTTGGATGAACTTCACTAAGAGGCACCTTCAGAATGCGAGCTATCAACCGAACATCGATCGTAGCCATCCGGTCTCTATCAAAGGGAATTCTAAACTGTAATGGCTCCAACGTAGGATCCTAGATACGAGCATAGAAGGCACGAATGGTGCTCACGTTCGCATGAGAGCGGGCTTCAAAGAATGGACCCCAATTGGCAACCTCAATTCGCACAAACAACAAAAATTCACCGAAGAGCTGCTCATCTACATGCGCTTCAAATAGGACCTTGCGATCTGTATAAGTGCTGTGAGGCAACTCTGCTAACAGTACTCGCCCAACGTGAGCCTGGGGATGCAAATCCCGCTTTGTGTGAAACTCACGAGCTGTACTTGGACCTGCGGCGGTGCTTGAGTTAGCGGCGCCACCCATCGACTTTCTTGATCGTGAAGGGTGACTAGGCCCAACTTCATCTGAGACAGTCTTCCTCTTTCCCATCAGAGAGAGGATGGTGGAGAAAGAGAAAAAAGCCAAAATGGCTTCAACAAAAGCCATGAAAAATGAGGGAAATAAGGAGAAATGGTTGCCCAAATGGATTGAAGCAAATCTACACATTGTAGAGAGATGAATCAAGCTCCCAAATGCTAGATTCTCAAAGGGAAAAGAGAAAACTAAATCGGAATGGAGCTCCACACGATTTCAGCTTTGAATGGAGGTTGTGGGAGCTTCAAACGATGAAAATGGAGGGAGAGAGGACTTCCAGTTGCCGTGGACGATGGAGTGGGGTCATTTTTAGCAGAAAATGAGCTTGGGAGTGGTTTGGAGACATGATTTGAGGGGGAGGCAGCAAAAAAAATGAAAAGGGAGAGCTTAGAGGGGGCTGTTGTGAAGGAGATAGGTTTTAGGGGGGTTTTAACGTGCGAACCGCACATGGGAGGGGTGCCCTACCCCTTTTAGGGTGTCCGCCCGACGCACGGCTCAAGTGGGGCCCATTGGTCGGCGATGCCATATCCGGTCGACCATCAATCCGGCCGGTTAGGCCACATGAGTTGGGTCCCCCCTGCCCTAGGGACCTCAAATATACATGGGGCCCACCCTGGTTCATTGTAATTTGGCCTAGATAGGCCCAAAACTATGTTTGGGGTGTTCTGGGGCCATTTTATGATTCAGAATGAATTTAGGCATCATGTGGCATATGATTTTGGGGTAGGAGAATCTACTCCATCCAATTAACCCATTTGGTATAAGATATTCCATAAATGGAATGGCCAAAGTCTAATTCTTACCTATTTTTTTACTATTTATAGTAAATTTTTGTCAAAGTATGATTTTCTATCATTTACACATTAGGATTTATGCCTAGTATAAAAAGACTTAGAAAAAGTTGAAGAATGGGATGGTAAGAGGAAAGATTCTGAAGGAATTGGCTGAAATGGGGTTTTTAAGCCTTGAGATTGAGTATAAGGGTTGTGGTTGCCCCACAACCTAAGGACATGTATTTTAGGGTTTGGAAATGCTTCTGGGAACATCTTAAACCTGCCTACTAACAACCTACAGACTACTTAGGTCGCCTCACGCGACCAAAGATATGTTACGAACTCGATCAAACGAACGATTTGAGTAGACTTCGCCTATTGGCGAAACTGCGATCCTATAAGTGTTTCTAGGTTCCTTTCGTACCCACCTAAGTCAAAGGAGTGACAGCGTACGTCGCGTGGCCATAACCCAGGTCCAGTTTAATCTCAATCATGCTTTGATACCAACTTGTAACACCTTGAAAATCGGGGATCGTGTATAAACCCGACTCCTGAGTTCTAGACCATCACTTATACAAAAATATGATTATGATTTAAGGTTGACTGAGTTAGAACATTCACATGAGTAAGATTATACCAAAACTGCAATTCATACTCCAGATTCAGTGATAAAATGCAAGCGGGAGACTAAAGAATATATATGTCACTATATGGAAAATAAAATACTCTCAAACTATCTCCAAGGTATGAATACATCTCTGAGTCTCATATACATCTAATAGAACAAAAATCAAAATGTCATAAGGTCCAACTATGAAGTCCCACCAATCCAGGCCACCTATGCAAAGCCGTCAGCAAACTGCATATACGAGTACTCGTCCTGGTCCTCGTCCAAGTCTGGCTCTGCATCCTGAATCAGCGCATCACCTGCAACTAAGACAGGGTCTGGTGGGTGTTACAAATATCATCCCGTAACGTGGGAGGGAGTGATCAACTCAGTGGAATAATAGAGCAAAGATTAGCATGTTCTCAAATCAATCACGCGATAATAGTAAAGCAATAAAACAATCATTCCTAGATTCTGTTGTTAATGTATGCATGAAATGACATGATGGCTGCCCTCACCGACATACTCCCTCATGCGGCACTATCTGCGTCCGTGGCATACTTTCTTCCTACAGTGTTCCACATCTTCCAGGCACCTGCAATGCGATATGATAATGATTACCGGGTTATTATTAGTCCTTTTCATGCAGCAGGATTGAGAATCTAAGGTACTTCGCTTATATCAATCCCAACACAGATCCTATCCAGGGTCGTCACTCCTAGAAATCACATACGATATTATATTTGTAGGTCACTGCAAGGGCTGTCAGGGCTGTTGCTCGCACTCGTTGCACCGCTCCCCCATCACCTTATCAATATAGGCCTCATGTACTCTCATTACTATGGAAGGGTCGTCGCCTCCCGTAGACTCAGAATACACTCGCGGTCACTACAAAGGGCTCCTCACCTGATCAGTGTAGGTCGACAGCTCGAATGTAGTGTCTCATACCACCACAATCGGCTCACGAGTCATAGGTGCTCACTGGTCACTACGGGGAGATTTGTAGCCCCAGCGTAGGCCGACAGCTCGACCACAGTGTCCCATACCACCATGCCCGGCTCATGAGTCTTTATAGATCAAGGTACCATGGTTAACAGGGTTTTCAATGGTAAGTTCAGTACCCTAGGTTCAAGTAGTTATGACTCATACAAGGTGAACAATCAACAGCCAGTCGGGTTACTTGACAGTCTCGACTAGTACGAGCGCATCGCAAGTCGAACGACATGAAGGGCGTAATACACTTCGTGTGGCCTAACCACTGCCGCCAACTCAAAACACGACTCGCATTTATCGACGCGTCCTTCGTGACAAATAGAAGCCAATCACGAATTTGATCATTTACCAACTGCCTGGACTAGGTCATAGCCCCAAACATTTGTAAATCAGCATTAGTAATCATATGAGAGTAATAGAAATGCAATACAACAATACAAGCATGTTGTCACATGTTATAACATAAAACTTAACCAATTCATCCAACACATGCATTTCATACATATAGTGAAATCTATACATTTAGCCAACATGGTGAAAATCATATACATCAGCATATTACTTGAGAATTCAATCTCAAAAGTCATTCACAACTCCATTTACTCAATACATACTAGTACAAACATTTATACAAACACTTAGTCTACACACTTTAGTCTACATAGCGTATGTCGACCCAAAGTGCGCATTAGGGCAAATCTCTTCGCCAAACCTACCATGCACGCATTCCTAATATCCTAACACGACAAAAAGCCATGGCAAACATTTCAGCGAAATATGGATGGAAACAGTATTTCCTACAAATGACTAAAATTTTCTAAATCTCATATTTTCCATACGTTTGTAAAACGGAAAACGGATAGCATGTTGTACATATCAAACGGTGTTGCCGTCGATAATCTACTATTAAGCGACATTGAAAGCTTTGAAATCAGCCAATCAAAGCATCTAAAATCCGCACCTTTCGTTTCAGATGTGTATCGTTTCGAACGGAACGAATACGCTTCGTCAACTGTGTCAATACGACCTAATGCACAAGTACATAAGCTACTTTGCTATTTGAATCGAAGAATTCCCCAAATCAGCAAGTGGTTAGGGTTTTCCTTACCTAGAAGTATGTTGGAATCACCGAGAAAGTGATTTGAACGTTATGCTTTAGCACGTGCAACAACTAGTGTAAGTGGCAAGAAGATCTCTCCCACACTCTCTCACAATCTCTTAATTTTTCTCTCTCTAGCTAGGGTTTCTAGCAAATTTGGATGGGTGAGATAAGTGAGGGTTTAAAGCCCTTATATAGGCTAAAACCTTTCCAAATTAGGCTTGGGAACAAAGTTTACTTGAGGTATAACCAAATCGGGACTGTTCTGGTCCAAAAGATCAGTTCGGGAGGTCCCCTGGCCGAATGCGATCAGACTTAAGCTCATGCATACTGGATGTTGTTCATACGAAGTTTTCAGACCAGTAGAGTTCGTATATCGCACGTGGCAGTCCAGTTTCAGTTCAGCGGTCATCGCACCTAAATCAGGTCTACAAGTCTCATAATATGAAAGAGAAATTTTTTCTGATCCGAGGGTGTAATTTGGCTGAATTCTGACGATCAGAATGCTTAATAATAACGCGCCAAGTCACGTGCCAGATTTGGATTTAAATTTTCAAATCTAACCCTTTTCTCACTCTCTTCACTCCAGGCTCAATGAAATAGCTTCTAAACGTCGGTTGGGCTTGATTTTCGAAATGATTGTCAAGTCCAGCTAAGCGGTCATAAAGGTTTAAGATTATAGGTATCGAACTTTCGAAGCGCGGTCTAGATCCAATACAAAGTTTCAAAGGGTTCCTGAGAGAAAACGGGTTTAGAGTTTGATCCAAGGTTTCAGGATATTATAGCGTTATTGATTCTTCAAGTTTTGAGTCTTGTAGAACATATTTAAAGTGTTCAGGGACAATTTCATAGCTACTCTAGTGTAGCGCTAGCTAACTTATGCTTATTTTCTAAAGGAATTAATCCTAAGTGATTTCTAGTAGAGTTGGTACTCGAGTCTCATTACGGATTTTGCAGGGCATTACAGTAAGCCCATATGAAAGACACAATTATGAGGGTTTTATGTAAACCTGAGAAAAACCTATTTTCATAGTGAACGCTAATATCCACTGTGTGAGGATATTAAGAGTGGAGTAGCAAGCTGTGTGGCTATTGTTTTACAGTTGGTGTACACATAGGCGAACCACTATAACTCTTTATGTCTTGTGATTTGATTGTTTGTTTAATTTCTTTATCTTTTATCATTCAAGTTTGTGGGATGTGTGTGTTAATGTGAATGTTGTAATATTTACATTTCAAGCATTGTGGGAAATGTTTTAATAGTGTAGAATTTCTTTCTTGTTATTTCCTTTATTTCCTTTCTAGTTTGAGATTTTGTTTCTCTAATTGTTCTAGTAAGGTTGTCCTGCCATAATCCATTGGTTTTTATGGTGAAAGGTGTCCTTAGAACAACTAGAATTTGAGATTTCTTTACATTCTCTATTGTGGATTGTTATCTTTCCTTTACTTGGCTATCTTATTGTTTTATTCTGCTGGTATTATTTTAGATTTTCAAGTGGTATCAGAGCTTAATAACTCATATTAATTGTTATATTTTTGGATTTATTTCCTTTCCTGAGCAAACCAATCTAAGCTATTTATAAGATGTCAAATTTTGATAGCCTTTCAGTCATTAGGCCTCCACCATTTGATGGCACAAATTATGCCTATTAGAAATCCAGGATGAGGATTTTCTTTAAATCCATGGATGAGAGTGTGTGACTAGCCACAATGAATGAATGGACCCCTCCTACCACTAAAGTAACTGGAATCGATGGATCTAAATCTATGAGAATTGCACCTTATTTCTCTTAGACCACACTTTAGAAAAGTGAGAGTAGTGCAAATGCAAAAGCACTAAATGCAATTACTGGATGAATTCAAAAGAATTATATTCTATGATTATGCAAAGCAAGCCTAGGATTTTTAGAAATGATACATGAGGGAACATCAATTGTCAAGAAATCTAAGATTCAAATCCTCACAACCAAATTTGAGGAAATATGTATGGAAGAAAATGAAATGTTCATGGACTTCTATACAAGATTAAATGGCATTGTGAACTCTATGTAGGGTCTTGGTGATAAAATCTCGAAAAGTAAAATTTGTGCAAAGAGACTACACTCACTTCCTGAACGGTTCAATCCTAAGGTAACCTCGATCCAGGAACTTCGTGATATGGACAATATGAGGGTAGAAGACTTAGTTAGCTCTTTACAAACCTATGAGTTAACTTTAAAGCTCTTAAAGGTAAATCTGTCGCTCTTAAATCTTCCAAATATATTTCTCAAGAAAATTCTGATTTGAAAAATTCTAAAGATGATATGGCCCTTTTAACAAAAAAGTTTTACAAAATTTTCAAAAGTAAAAAGAGGATTGATTTTCAAAAATCAAATGATAAGAAAAGATCTAAATCTAAATCTAAAACTTGAAAATCCTTAAGAGATAGTCAATGTTATAACTGCCAAGAATATGGGCATTTAGCAAAAAAATGTCCTAAAAAGGACAAACCTAAAAAGAAAGGAATGTTGTCTACTTGGGATAAATCTTCTGGCTCTGAAGCCTCTTCTGAATCAGAAGATTCTGAAACTGAGTCGGGCAATGAACTTAAAGCCCTTATGACTCTAGCCAAGTTCACTTTTTTAAATCACGATGATTCAACTAGTGAAGAAAATCTGAAGAGTGATCATGAAAATGAAGAAGATCTTCAAGATCCTTACAATGCCCTATACAAGGAAAGTTGTAAAATTGTCGTAAAACTAAAACTTCAAAAAGAGAAATTTTTAAAACTTAAAGAAAATTTTGATTCACTTATTTTAGAAAAATCCCACATTTCATATTATTTTTAAAAATTAAAATGCAATTTAGATTTCAAAACCTCCCTAATTGAAAATCTTAAATCTGAAAATGAAAAACTTAAACATGAAGTCTCTTCACCTTTGAGTTTAAAGGATACATGGAGGTATGCCCAAGGTGATCCAAAGTTAGAAAAACTATTATCTGGATCAAGAAAATGTGACGACTGATCCCGTTTGGGCTATAATAAAAACGTTCCTCCTAAACAAAAAATACTCCTCCTAAATTTGTGAAAGGAGAGTCTTCAAACTTAAAAGAGAAAAGTTCTAATCAAAAGTTTTCTAAAAATACCAAAACTTTTCAATCTATCAAACCTAAAAGTAATCATATCAACTATAAAAAATATAACCGAAACCCTTTAGCTGAGAAAATAGTTGATTTACTTAAGGAGCTCTTAAAATCTAACTCAGTAGGTCATTCTTACGATAACTACAAATACAAGAAGACCAACTATACTCCTAAACCCAAGACAGTTATGAAATGGGTTCCTAAGGTTACTTGCTTGGTTGCCCACACGCTTTCAAAGCCTCAAACCATTCAAAGTGGTACTTAGACAGTGGATGCTCCAGGCACATAACTGGTGACAAAGGTCTGTTCACCACTCTTAAAGACATGATTGATGGTTCAGTCACATTTGGTGATGGTAGCAACTGCAGGATTATTGTCCAAGGTACGGTTCAACTTTCTAATCTCCCTTTATTTGAGAATGTTTTATACGTTAAAGGGTTAAAACACTATCTATTAAGCATATTTCAAATATGTGATAAAAATTATAGTGTTAAAATTTCTAACCTAGGGTGTGAAATTTTAAAAAAGAATGGTTCAGTAATATTAACTAGTCGTAGAACTTCTGAAAACTGCTATATAGTTAGTGATTCTAGCTCATCTAGTCAATCGTGTTACATGGTTCATACCGATGAGACTGAATTATGGCATAAACGCTTTGGACATGTACACTACCGTAATCTGTATAGATTGAGCAAAAGAGAACTGATAAGAAGTCTACCTAAATTATAAAAAGTAGACAAAGTATATGGCGAATGCCAGATTGGTAAACAAACTAGGAGTGCTCACAAAAAGGTGGACTCCGATGCCATATCTAAACCTCTTGAACTTCTCCACATGGATCTTATAGGACCAACCAGGACGGAGAGTTGAGGTGACAAAAAATACATACTGATAATCATGGATGATTATACCAGATTCACTTGGGTAGCATTTTTAAGGGATAAATCAGAAACCCTTGATGAAGTAAAAAGAGTTCTCAAACGAATCCAAATAGAAAAAGGTTCTCAAGTCTGTAAGATCAGTAGTGATCATGGATCAGAATTTGAGAATAGTAGTTTTAAAAAATTCTGTTGCAATCAGGGAATATCACATGAATTCTCTGCACCCAAAACTCCACAACAAAATGGAATTGTTGAAAGAAAAAATAGAGTGCTTCAAGAAATGGTAAATGTAATGTTGATTAGTATGAAGCTCCCTAAAAATCTATGAGCTAAAGCCGTAAATACTGCATGCTATATAATGAACAAGGTCTATATAAGAAAATCAAATGGTAAGACAGCTTATGAAATATGGTTTGATAAGAAGCCTACTGTCAAATACTTTCGAGTCTTTGACAGCAAGTGCTATATTTTACGTGACTGTAAAAATCTGGGAAAGTTTGATACTAAAAGTGACGAAGGGATCTTTTTAGGTTATTCTTTGAACAGTCGAGCATATTGAGTACTGAATAAGAGGACTGGTGTTATTCAAGAGTCCATCAATGTGGTTATTGATGATCACTTGAATACACCTGCCTCAAGTTTAGACAATGATGAAGTTCTTCTAATTGACATATCAGATACTTCATCAAGTCAAAATAACTCTGATCTAAGGACTGTTAAAGATCATCCAACCACTCAGATTCTTATAAACCCTCTCACTGGTGTGCACACTCATAGACAACTAGAAGATATATGTAATTACGTGTGCTTTATATCCTAGATTGAATCAGCAAACATAAAAGAAGCTCTTACTGACGAAAACTGGATAGTAGCGACGCAAGAAGAGCTTAACTAATTTGTGAGCAATAATGTTTGGTATCTTGTTCCTAGACTTAAAGATAAACATATTATTGGTACTAAGTGGATTTTCAAAAATAAGTCTAATGAACTTGGTAATATAATTCGAAACAAGGCTAGACTGGTTATACAAGGGTACACTCAAATTGAACACATCGATTATGATGAAACCTTTGCCCCAGTAGCTCATCTTGAATCAATCAGACTATTTATGTCCATTGCGTGCTTTAGAAAATTCAAAATTTATCAAATAGATGTAAAGAGTGCTTTCTTAAATGGTGATCTACATGAAGAAGTGTATGTTGAACAACCAATGGGTTTTGATGACCCTAAGAACACTGATCATGTCTATCGCCTTAAAATGGCTGTCTACGGTTTGAAACAAGCTCCCAGGGCATGGTATGAAAAATTGAATAAGTTTTTACTAAATCACAATTTTCAAATGAGAAGTGCTGATAAGACTCTTTTTGTTAAAAAAACATAACAATCATATATTAATAGTGCAGATCTATGTTGATGATATTATTTATGGATCTACCTGTACTAACATGACAGTTGAGTTTGCAGATTTAATGAAATCTAAGTTCGAAATGAGCATGGTTAGGGAATTGAATTATTTCCTAGGGTTGCAAGTAGAAGAACAACTTGATGGTATTTTCATTTCTCAGACCAAATATGCTCTGAACTTGATTAAAAAGTTCAGATTTGAGAATGGTAAGAATTTTGATACTCCTATGAGTACAACATTAAGAACACTCTACAGGTAAAAATGCAGATCCTAAATTACACCGCAGTATGATTGGCAGTTTACTTTATTTAAGTGTAAGTAAACTTGATATTGCTTTTAGTGTTGGTATTTGCACTAGATATCAATCTAACCCAAGAGTCACATCTAACTGTTGTTAATCGGATTATTCGATATTCACAAGTACTATTAATTTGGGTCTCTGGTATCTAGTGTTCAGTTGGCTGGGTACACTGATGCTGATTGGGCTGGTAATATCGATGATAGAAAATCAACCAGTGGTGGTTGTTTCTATATTGGAAATTGTTTAGTTTCATAGTTTAGCAAGAAGCAAAGTTCCGTATTGCTTTCAACTGCTGAGGCTGAATACATCGTAGCTGGAAATGCATGTACTCAACTTGTATGGATGAATAAAATGTTGAGCGATTACGGAATTGCACAAGATTCAATGGTGTTATATTGTGACAATTCTACTGTAATAAATATATCTAAAAATCCAATCCAACATTCATGTACTAAGCACATTGACATTAGGTATCACTACATTCGTGAATTAGTGGAAGAAAAAATAATCTCTTTGGATTACATTCTTACTGAGACTCAACATGCCGACATTTTCACTAAATCACTCGACAAAAGTAGGTTTAATAAATTGAAATTTGATCTTGGTATGTGCAATTTAAATTGATTATTCATGTTTTTCTATATTATAGTTTATATATTTATTAAATTATAGTTTTAAAAATCAGAATTATGTGAAAATGCATGTTTTTGTGTTTGCACGATCGTTCGAGGATTTACACGACCAATTGTGGCACG
Source organism: Magnolia kwangsiensis (assembly GCA_037074715.1). Classification (NCBI taxonomy): domain Eukaryota; kingdom Viridiplantae; phylum Streptophyta; class Magnoliopsida; order Magnoliales; family Magnoliaceae; genus Magnolia; species Magnolia kwangsiensis. The sequence goes on along the minus strand of CM073585.1, from coordinate 29,303,065 downwards.
ACCGATCGAGGACATCCCACGACCAATCGTGTAGCACGCTGGACCCTTTTTAATTTCGGGAAAACTATTTCTTCTTCATTTTCTCTTTCTTCTCCAATGGGTCGTGGCACAACTAGTCGTACCCATCTCCTTGATTCTTCAAGCTGAGTGCATTATTTCAGTTTTCCTTCTAGATTCAAGCTCTAATCTCTTTATTTTCTTCCTTGGAGTGCTTGATTTCAAGTTTTCTTGAAGTTTTTCGTGTTTTCTTCTCCAAAATCTTATTTTGAAGAAACCCACTATACATCTTTTACAACCTCTTGATTCCTTCATTTCTTAGTTGTAAATGGATGTTAGAGGTAAAAAGAAAACTTTTCATGATGCTTCCTCATCTAGATTAGCTCCTTTAACAAGGCACCATCTTTGGTCACCCGAAGATGATCCCTCATATGTTCGGGATATAAGAATGCACAAAGTTATTGTTGAGCGACCTGTGTGTATTGAACACATTGCTCCTTTTGGTCTCCTTCCACTTCTTCAAGCTGTAGGATGGGATAACATCTTATAATGGGGTGAGTCAGCATACTGGTCTATTGCTCAATCCATGTTTGCATGCATTTCTGATTTTTTAACTAAGAATTTAACATTTAAAATTGCTACTAGAGAAGGTCCATTTGAGATTGACCGTCATTTGATTTCAGGTCTAATGGACATACCTGTTAATGATGAGGGTATTCCTATTCATACTCTAGTTGAGAAACCCTCATAATCAGAAAAACGCATGCTCACTAGAGCATTATGCAATATGGATGTGCAATGGAGTTAAAAGGGTAATGCGCTTGCTTCCAAGTACCTGTTATCCAGATACAGGGTTTTGCATCAAATATTTATTTCAAATCTATATCCTCAGTCTGGTAACAAAACAAAACTGACTTGCTTTATGGTTCGTATTTTTCATTCCATCATCACTGGTGCAAATGTCTGTCTACCTTCTTTAATATGCCATTCCATTTTTCAGTTTTGTCTCCATCTAGGATAGTGATATTCCATTTGCCTACCTTATGACTGTGTTGGCTACTCACATGCTAGTTGCTATGCCTGTTGGAGAGGCTCCTATCCATTATCTTATTTTCAACAACTCTAATATAAACAAGATGAAATTGGAATTGGCTCCTAGCCAAGTAGATGTTGGTGGTGGTGGAGTTGAAGGAGTGAATGAAAACGAAGCTTGTGATCTTCCTCCTGATGATATAAATATGGATGACATTTTTGATGAAATTGAATCAGACTTTGCAAATGATCCTGACTATGAGCCATCAGATTTTAATGCGCATTTACGTGCACTTGAGGAGAAGGTAGAGAATATGAATGTTGCGCATGATTTACAATTTAAATATATGTGCAAGTATCTTAGGCGCTTAAACAAGGGTCTTCATCAACTTGATCCTACTATACCTACTCCTTCTTCAGGATCTAATTAAGTGTTTTTATCCTATGGTTTGTAATAACTCTTAGACTAATTTGTTTTCTTTGAGTTTGTGAGACTTACTTTGGCTGACTTTGGTTTATGCTAGTTAATGATATATGAACTTTAAATTTGCTTATATATCTTGCATATCTTGACTTATCAACTCCTTTATTGCTCTCTTGTTCTTTTTTCTCTTCCATATCTTACTTGCTTCCTTTGTCATATTGTGACAAAAAGGGGGAGAATATTTTATTATGTTTGGAAATGGATATGGATGGATTGTGAATAATAGTGGAGTAGCATTTTTTTTAAATGTGTGTGTAACTCAAGGGGAGTAAGTAAGGAGGTATTGTGACTGTTTGATGATGTTGTGTGCTACTTGATGATAACTGGTGCATGATTCTGTAACCAGGCTGTAACTGGTTTTCGTTTATAACTGGTGGATGATTATGATTCTTTATGTGGTTACTGGTTATATTATTATTGAGTGTGTTTTGTCACAAATTTGACAAAGGGGGAGATTGTAAGTGCTATGGTTTTTTGCTCCTTTGGTTGTCAAATTTTGTGGTGCCTAAACTTCAATCTGTGTCTTGTGTAGCAGATTGGTATATATGTTCAAGGCACTGCGTCACAATGCTCCAAGACAAAAACAATGATCTACTTCAAGAAATGCAAGAACAAGTACATTGTTCTCTTCTCTAAAAACTTTAGAGTTTTAAAGCTACAAGATCTTGTTCAAGACTCAATGTGAAATACAACTCAAGAACTACAAGCTCAAGGTTTCAAAGTTTTCAAGTTCAAGCTTCATCATCTGTCAAGATCTCAAGCCTCATGAACTTTAAAGATCATCCATCATCTGAATAAATGAAGATTCAATGTCCATACTTCACATTCAAGGTATGAATGACCTTAGACTGACCTTAAGGTAGGTCATTTTGTATACATAAGTCAAATTGAATCACTTTGTAAGTGTTGGGACTGTTCTAAGGCTAGTCCTGAATCTCATTCGACTAATCCTACTGATTAGACCAGTCCAAGAAATTCCAGGACCAGTTCTAATTTTGTTACAATTTTTTAGAATTTTTAGTTCTTCCACCACTAATCCTGGACTCTATTCGACCGGTCATGTGAACAGTGCACGACTCGTCCTTCGACCAATCGAGGATCTACGATTCAAACTACAGTGACTAAATCAGGCTTCCTTTGACCAGTCATAGGTAGGTCACGACCAGTCGTGGAGGACTCATTACCGGTCGTGGACATTCTTCGACCAGTCGTGGAACAATTTTATCCGATTGTGCACAAAATTCAAAAATTTGTTCGACCTTCGACTAGTCATAGTGTCCTCAGGACCAGTCGAAGATGCGATTTCTGCAACTATAAATAGAGCACGAATTTCAAAGTTTGATAATCTAATTCAAGTAAAATCATGGCATCACTCTGAGAGATAATTTTGTGTTCTTTTTAAGCTACATTGTGCATATTTAATATTCTCTTTTGTTAGCTTTTTATTTTGATTTTGTTTCTACATTCCAATCTGATTTGAAAGAGGAATTGTGACATTCCACTTCTTGGAATCAAAATCAAATAGAGCTAGCCCGACTTGATTTAATCTAAAATTAACTTAGTCCTAGAACCATTTTAAAGTGAGTATTGGACATTGAACTTCTATATTCGAACTTCTACTCCGACTTGGTTCTTCCGGGTGCAATAAAAGGAGAAATCCAGGTAGTTTACATTTGTGTAAATCTTTTGTTATTTGGTTTATTTTGAGATTAAGCTAGAAAAATCTCATTATATTAGTTATCTGAGAAGTGCCAGAAAACTCAGAGGGGTTTTTTGAATTGTGTAAGCCCATTTGAAAGACATAATTGTGAGGGTTTTAGGTGAACCTTAGAAAAACCTATTTTCATAGTGAACGCTAATATCCACTGTGTGAGGATATTAGGAGTGGAGTAGCAAGTTGTGTGGCTGTTGTTTAGCAGTTGGTGTACACACAGGCGAACCACTATAACTCTTTGTGTCTTGTAATTTGAATGTTTATTTAATTTCTTTATCTTTTATCATTCAAGTTTGTGGGATGTATGTGTGAATGTGAATGTTGTAATATTTACATTTCAAGCTTTATGGGGAATGTTGTAATAGTGTAGAATTTCTTTCTTGCTATTTCCTTTATTTCCTTTCTAGTTTGAGATTTTGTTTCTCTAATTGTTCTAGTAAGGTTGTCCTACTATAAACCCTTGGTTTTTATGGTGAAAGGTTGTCCTGCCATAAATCCTTAGTTTTTATAATAGTATAATATATACTATACAATATATGATGGTGGACCCCACGTGGGACCCACCTAGATTTGGGAATGGATTGGCTGGTGTGCACTGACAGTAGCAATATAGTTGCTGTCATGACGTCATCAAGTTCTGTGGGTCCCACCTGTATTGACGTCAATGGGGTCTATAAGACCTACATGTGGTAAGTGTGATATCCAACCATTCATCCATTTTTCATCCACACCGTACACTCGTGTAAGTGCCTCCATAATGTATTATATTTCCATGACATCCACCTACTAGGTCCCGTGCAGCAGGTAGCTGCTGCTTCCCTGCACGTCAGTGGTTTTGTGGGCCACCCCTTGATGAATGTGGTGTATGCACACCGTCAACCACACCATGATGTATTTGTTTCGATCCACACCATCCAAACAGTGCTGGACGGTGTTAGACATGTTTGAGTGGTACTGATTTACATAGACAATGTTTAGATGGTGTCAAATTACATGGGAAATGTTTGGGTGGTCCTGATTTACCTGGATAATGTTTGGATGGTGCTGATCATCGTTAGTGGACCATGTGCCCCATGGAATGATAGGGTACAGTGATACACATGTTACACCTACAACTATTGAAATGATTTTTAGTGTGGTCCAAACCCACTTGAGGCCCATTGGTGCGGCCCATCCATGAGGCCCATCATGATGTATATTTGAGGCCCATGTGATAGGGGTAATTTACCTTGTATTTAAGGCCCACCTACTTGAATCTAAGGCCCATGGCCAAGGCCCATTGTGATGTATTCAAGGCCTATGAGCAAGGCCCATTGTAATGTATTTGTGGCCTATAGGTAAGGCCCATTGTGATATGTATTAGGCCCATGACGTGTGGCCCATTTGATGTATTCAAGGCCCAAACGCGTGGCCCATTTGATGCATATGAGACCCATGTGTAGGGCCCACATGTTATGTATTAGAGGCCCATGTGCAAGGCCCACCTATTTTGTATATGAGGCCCATTGGTGCAGCCCACTTGTGGTATTTGAGGCCCATGGGTTGTGGCCCATTATGATGTACTAAGGCTCATGGGTCATGGCCTATTGAGATGTATTCCCAACCCATATGGCATGGTCATTGTGATATTTATAGCCCATTTAATGAGGCCCATTATGATGTGCATTAGGCCTATGGGTTATGGCCCATGGTGATGTATATTAGGCCCGTATGAGCGGCCCATTGTGACTGGTCCATTTGGTAAGGCCCATTGTGATGTAATTCCGTCCCATTTGGTAAGGCCCATTGTGATGTATTTTTGGCCCATTTGGTAGGGCCCACTGTGATGTACTTTCAGCCGATATCTGCGGCCCATTAAGTTGTATATGTGGCTCGGGAGTGAGGCCTAGTGTGATATATGTGAGGCCTAAATGGCAAGGTTCAATGTGATGTGTGAGAGGCCCATGCAATGTGGCCCACTTGATGTGTATATGGCCCTTATGAGAGGTCACGAGTCCACTATATGTTATGCCCTGTGTGGGCTACTCCTTGGGAGAAATGTTGGTTAAATGTCCACATTGATGGACGGTGATGGTTAAATGTCTTCATTGTGACCTTCCCTTAGGTCAATTGTCGAGACCAATTTAATTATCGAGGCCAATTCCAATTATCGAGGATGATTCTGATTATTGAGGCTGATTCCGATTATCGAGGCCGATCTCGATTGTCAATATCGATTCCGATTGTCGATACCAATTTTGATTATCGAGGCTGATTCCAATTGTCAAGGTCAATTACCGAGGCCGATTTCGATTATCAAGGCCGATTCTAATTTCGATTGTTGAGGCTGATTCTAATTGTGAGGCCGATTCTGATTGTCGAGGTTGATTGTTGAGGTCGATTATCGAAGTTGATTCCAATTCTGATTGTCGAGGCCGATTGTTGAGGCCGATTCCTATTCTGATTGTCGAGGCCCAATGTGATGTATATGCGGCCCGTATTTGAGGCCCATTGTGATGTGCATTTAGCCTATGTTTGAGGCCCAATGTGATGTATATGCGACCGGTATTCGAGGCCATTGTGATGTGCATTTGGCCCATGTTTAAGGCCCAATATGATGTATATGAGGCCTATTGTGATACATTTGAGGGCCAAGTGATGAAGCCCATTGTGATGTATGTTAGGCCCATGTAAAAGGTCCATTGTAATGTGTATTAAGTTCTTGAGTGAGGCTCATGGTGTTGTATATTTGGCCCTTGTGTGAGGCTATGGGTCTATTATATGTTAGGCTCTATGTGGGTCATTCCTTGGGGGCAATGTTGGTTAAATTTTCATATTATTGACGTCAATTTTCAATGCCAGTTATTGACACCAATTATGAGTATGTGACAGCATGACATCATGATACATGCCCATACGCATCATCTACATGTTTATTATGAGATGTGGTTGACCATTACATATGTCAATGGGCAGGTTGTTATGAGACTCCCTGATAGGGAAAGTGCCCTAATTTTTCAATTAGCATAAGTGTTGGGTTAGTCAGACTGCAGAGCCTCATAGGAAGATCAATTTAAAGTGTCTGCCTCAACCGGATGTGTACAAGATTTCCATAGGTAAATCTAAGCCTCACATCCCATGTCCCAAAACACCAGGTGAATAAAACCCTTAAAACAAGTTAGAACATCATAGGATTTATTAGTGAGAAAACTTTTTCAAAAACAGAAAATCTCTAAGTTTTCTTGCTTTGTCGATTGTATCGATACACGTCTCAATATGATCGACCTGCGCTGTCAATTTCATCGATGACACATCGATTCCATCAGAATGAGGACAAAAAGTGTCCAGCAACCACATGAATATCTAGACGAAATTATCGATGTATCGACGTACCTATCAATACCATCGATATTTGAATCTCTAGTTCATCGAAAATGACTTGATAAATCGATAGGCAAATTTTCAATGCCCCTGTTTTTACTTAAGAAAATCATATATGCTTCGATATATCGAAGTCCTCCTCAATACCATCGAAGTTCAAATCTCGATGATATCGGAAGGCTCTCAATGATATCGGTCATGGGTGGAAAGATTTCCAACAAAATATTTCAGGGTAGTTTATCTGTGATCAAGGGTCACTCGATAGAATCGATATTCAAATATCGATGGTATTGAGGCCAAATCGATGGCATCGAGACAGGACAGAAACTGTCCAGTAAGCTCACTAGAAAAATCTTTAGTTTTATCAATGTCCTCAAGACGACCTTTGATATCATCGGTATTCAAATTCTGATGATATCGAGTGTACCTCGATCATTCTTGTAAACCTGAAATATATCAAGCAAGTCTCTCTCATTTTCAAATGTCGAGGAATCGAACCTTGCATCGATGAAATCAGAATTCGAAATTCGATGACATCGACACGAGTCTCGATTCTCTCGACTAGCTGGCAAGAGATTTTTAATAGCGTATGACATTGAGTTTGTGTCGTCGAGCGGACCGTCGATGCTATTGAGAGTATACGCTCGATGATATCGATCCTGCTCGATGATATCAGACTTTATCATTAATGTGACCATTTTATATCCATTGGAACCTTTTGCCTATATAAAAAGAACTTGTCTATTGTTGCTGGTAGATAAAGAAGAGAGTGCTTTTGAGTGTTTAACCTTAGATCTTCCACCCAAAGCCCTTTCTCTCAAGGGAGTTCATCCTCCAATCCACCCTCATCATTGATATTCAATAGAGTGGATTGAGGAATGAACTTCCACATTCAAGGATCCTCCAACTACTACCTTAATGGCAAATCATTAAGCTGGGATGCCTTGAATGCATAGATGATTGGAATCGCTCTATCTACCTAATAGGAAAATATTTAGAGAGTTGGATTCCATCATAACCTTGACCCAACTCGGCGTCATATATTGGTACATCATTTGAGTTGTGAATCAAGGAAGCAGAAGATTCTTCATCAATAAGGAGGAGATCTTCGTCAACGTGCTGAATGGGACTTAACCACTTATCTATAAGTATCTAGAGTTCAGAGGACCCTTTGATCATTCCTTTATAGGATTGGGTCTAAGGTGTTCTCACCCTTGCAAGTCCTCAAGGAGGCCTCCCCCGGGAGTGTACATGGTGGGTACGTTGTGTGGACCCTTTCTCTATGGAGAGCATAAACTGTAACACCCCGAATTTTTTTCAACCTGGGGTTAGACGTCCTTAGGCAATGGTTCAACCAAAACACATTGGTAACCGCTCAGAACCCAATTCCATAGCCAAAGAAATCACTTAGGATTAATTCCTTTAGAAACTAAGCATAAGTTAGCTAGCGCTACGCTGGAGTAGCTGTGAAATTGTCCCTGATCGCTTTAAATACGTTCTACAAGACCCAAAACTTGTAGAACCAATGATGCTATAATAACCTAAAACCTTGGATCAAACTCTAAACCCGTTTGCTCTTTGGATCTCTTTGAAACTTTGTATTGGATCTAGACCGCGCGTCGAAAGTCCAATACCTACAATCTTAGACCACTATGACCGCTTGGCTAGACTTGACAACCGTTTTGAAAATCAAGGCCAACCGACGTTCAGAGGCTATTTCATTGAGCTTGGAGTGAAGAGAGTGAGAATAGGGTTAGATTTGGAATTTTTAATTCAAATCTGGCACGTGACTTGGCACGTTATTATTAAGCATTCTGACCATAAGAATTCAGCCAAATTACACCCTTGGATCAAGAAAAATTTCTCTTTCATATCATGAGACTTGTAGACCTGATCCAGGTGCGATGACCGTTGAACTGAAATTGGACCGCCACGTGCGATCTGTGAACTCTTTCGGTCTGAAAACTTGATGTGTGCTAGATCCAGTATGCATGAACTTAAGTCCGACCGCGTTTGGCCAGGGGACCTCCAGAAATGCTCTTTTGGATCAAAACAACTCCGTTTTGGTTATAACTTAAGTGTACTTTGTTTCCAAGCCTAATTTGGGAAGATTTGAGCTTATAAAAGGGCTTTAAACCCTCTCATATCTCTCCCATCCTAATTTGCTAAGAACCCTAGATTGAGAGAGAGAGAAAGTGAGAGATTTTGAGAGAGGGTGGGAGAGATTTTTCTGTCACCTGCTGCTGCTGCTGCACGTGCTTAGGCGACGCACTCCAATCACTTTCCTGGCGATTCCAACGCACTTCTAGCTAAGGAAAACCCTAACCACTTGCTAATTTAGGGATTTCGTCGATTCAAATAGCAAGGTATCTGATGTACGTGTGTATTAGGTTCCCTGATCGCCGTAGACGAAGCGTATACGCTCCGTTCGAAATGATACACTCCTACGACAAAAGGTGCGGATTCTAGACGCTTTGATTGACTGTTTTCAATGCTTTCAATGTTGTTTAATAGTAGATTATCGACGGCAACGCCGTTTGACATGTACAACATGCTGTCCGTTTCCTGTTTCGTAAGCAGACGAAAAATATGAGATTTAGGACATTTTAGTCATTTGTAGGAAATACTGTTTTCATCCATATTTTACTGATATGACTGACATGGCTTCTTGTCGGATTAGGATATTAGGAATGCGTGCATAATCATTTTGGCGAAGAAATTCGCCTAAGTACACACTTTGAGTCGACATACTATATGTAGACTTAAGTGTGTAGTCTAAGTGTTTGTATAAATGTTTGTATTAGTATGTATTGAATTAAATGGTGTTATGATTTAGTTTGAGATTGAATTTTCAAATAATATGCTGATGTAAATGATTTCCTACATGTTAGCTATATGCATGATTTCATTTTATGTATGAAATGCATGTGTTAGATGATTTACTTAAGTTGTATGTTATAACATGTGTTAACTTGCTCACATTGTTGTATTTCATTCCCATTACTATGATTGCTAATGTGAATTCATAAATGTTTGGGACTATACCTAGTCCAGGCAGTCGGCAACCGAGTAAATTCGTGGTTGGCTTATCTTTGCCACGAACGACGCGTCGATGAACGCGAGTCGTGTTTTGGAGTTAGCGGCAGTGGTTAGGCCACACGAGGTGTTTTATGCACTTCACGTCGTTCGACTTGAGATGCACTCATGCTAGTCTAGCCCGTCAAGTAACCCGACTGGCCATTTTATGTTCATCTTCTATGAGTCATAACTGCTTGAACCTAGGGTACTGAACTTACTATTGTAAACCCTATTAACCATGGTACCTTGATCCATAAAGACTCATGAGCCGGGCATGGTGGTATGGGACACCGTGGTCGAGCTGTCGGCCTACGCTGGGGTCACAAACCTCCCCGTAGTGACCAGTGAGCAACCCAGACTCGTGAGCAGATTATGGTGGTATGGGACACTATATTCTTACTGTCGGCCTACATTGATAAGGTGATGGGGGAGTGGTGCAACGAGTGCGAGCAACAGCCCTGGCAGCCCTTTGTAGTGACCTCGAGCGTATTCTGAGTCTATGGGAGCGACAAGAGTATAAGTAGGCCTGTATTGATAAGGTGATGGGGGAGCAGTGCAACGAGTGCGAGCAACAGCCCTAGCAGCCCTTGCAGCGACCTACAAATATAACATTGTATGAGATTACTAGGAGTGACGATCCTAGACAGGATCTGTGTTGGGATTGATATAAGCAAGGTACCTTAGTTTTCCAATCCTGCTGTATGAAAAGGACTAATAATAACTCGGTAATCATATCAACATCACATTACATGTGCCTGGAAGATGTGAAGCACTGAGCGGTACGCAAGCATGCTGTGGACGCAGATGGTGCCGTATGAGGGAGAATGTCGGTGAGGGCATCCATCATGTCATGTCATATTGCATTAACAACAGTATTAGGAATGTTTGATTTACTGCTTTACTATTATCGTATGATTGATTTGATAACATGCTAATCTCTGTTCTCTTATCCCACTGAGTTGATCACTCACTCCCACGTTACGGGATGGTGTTTTCGAACACCCACCAGTCCCTATTGTGATTGCAGATGATGGCGCGGCCTACGAGGCGGAGCTGGACTTGATGATGCTGAGGAGGATCCCTCCTTTATGCGTGTTCTGATTGACGGGATTACAGAGAGGTTGATTAGATGCCTTGACACTTGTCATTTTATATTTTTAGAGCACTCATGTATATTCTTTTTGTTTACTTTTGGAGTATAAATGTATATATATAACCTGGTAACATGTTCACACTCTGGAGACATACAACAGTTATATATGTTATACATATTATCACAGTCTTCCGCTTGTTAATTTAACTGTCTCTGGAATATGATATGTTGTTTTGGCTTAATCCCACTCATGTTTAATACATTAACACAGACAACATTCAATCATACACATTTATGTTGCATAAGTGATGTTCTAGAACTCGGGAGTGGAGTTTTTACTCGACCCTCGATTTTCGGGATGTTACATAAACATCTGGTTAAAGGTGAACTAGTCAAAACCTTGTGTTTGAGGTGAACCATGTGAAACCCCTGTTAGGGTCTTATGGAAGATCCTTAGCCAGTGTGCCTAAAAGTGGGTGCGTTGTGCTGACCCTTGCTCGTGAGAGCATAAATAGTCAACCTCAGTGTAGGTTGTAAAGGTTGAAGGTGAACCTGATTTAAAAACTTAGTTTTGAGGTGAACCACTGTGAAACCTCCTTAGCAAAATTTGGTACACTCAAGTGTTGAGTGCGATTACCTGGAGAGGAGTAGATAAGTAGTTGAACCACTATAAAAATGACTGTGTTTGAGATTGTTATTCTTTTGGTTAGTGATTTACTTTTATATTGTCATATCTAAATATCTGAGATCACACCTCACACACATACACAGTCATATCCATCATAGACTAATTTACATATTGTTCACTTCTTGAATAGTTTGTGATTGGATCCTCTACCGGGCTTGGAAGTCAGTAGAGTTACTTTTGAGTAATCCCGATAAGTGTCTATTGTTAGGATTAGTGTAATAGAATTTTTAATAAATTATAAAAACTTTAAAAAGTCCTATTCACCCCCCTCTAGGATATATTGGCATATTCCTACTTCAACTAAAACAGTCTTCACTGATATTTCAATTAGAGCAGGTCTCTCTTTAAGGGTTTCACCACCTAGAGAGTGATCTTAACTGAAGTGTGGAATATGGCCAAAGGAGAGGGCTCATCAGTCATTAGACCTCCAGTATTTGATGGATAAAATTACGCATACTGGAAGGCTAGGATGCATTACTTTCTGAGATCTTTGGATCATGATGTCTGGGATATAGTTGAAAATGGATATGTGCCACCATCTGAACAAATTGTACTTGATAATGACAAAACCATTACAAAACCCAAATCTAAAGAAAAGTGGACCACGTTCAATAAAGAAAAATAGATTGCTGAATCTAAAGTTATGAACGCCATCTACTATGTCGTGTCCCAAGATATATTCAATCAAGTAAGTATGTGTAGGACATCCAAGGAAGCATGGGATCTATTGGAAACAACCCATGAAGGCATAAACACTGTGAATAGGTCCAAACTACAACTTCTGACTTCATAGTTCAAAAGTCTCAGAATGGAAGAGCATGAGACATTTATGGAGTTTTTCATAAAATTGAATATCATTTGCAACTCCATGGGTGGATTGGGAGAAAAAGTTCCGATAGAGAAAATTTGTAGGAAAATTCTAAGATCCCTGCTGGAATGATTTAATCCTAAAGTCACAACTATAGAAGAGTGTAGGAATATTGATGAAATGAAAGTAGAAGAATTGGTAGGTTCCCTACAAACTTTTGAACTACACTTCAAATAATCCCAAAAATCAAAAAATACTGTCTTAAAAACTTCAAAGAAAACAACATATGAGGACAGTTGAAGTGAAAAAAAAAGATGAAGATGAGGAAGTGGCTTTGTTGGCACAATGATTTCAAAAATTCTTTCAGAAGAATCGTGGTCGTCCCTCCAAAGGAAGAAATGTGGACAACAGACCTTCTGCAGGTAAAATTAGTAAAAAGGCCAAAGAACCGTAATGTTATGCCTATTAGAAGTATGGACACCTGTCTACTAAATGCCCAAATAGAAAAAATAAGGGCAAGGCAATGGCCGCCACATGGGATGATATAGAAGAGTTAAATTTAGAATCTAGTGACTCAGAGAGCGACGGAGATCAGAAATCATTAAAAAATTTTATGATCACCAATGCTCCAATCATTCCCATGGAATCTAAAAACAAGGAAGAACAGTAAGCCACTGAATCATTTCCATCTGATAATGAGGAAACAGAGGAGGATGAAGAGAAACAGGATAAACTACAAGATTCTTACAATCAACTGTACATTCACAGCATCAAAGTTGTTAAAAGACTTGGAATATCTAAGAATAAAAAGGAATTGCTGCAAAAAGATTTGGATAAAACTCTAAAATTTAATACACACCTAATTAATGATTTACAACAACATCACTCAAATAATGATAGACTTGAAAGAATTAACACCTTCCTTAAATTAGAATCTGAAAAACTAAAAAAACAGGTTAAGCAATTAAAAGATAAAAATATGCTCCTACAAAATGAAAATCATACACTTTTGTTTGATTTAGAGGAATCCAAAAAAACTACTAAGATACACTATAAGTTTTCCCAGAGTGGGGAGAAATTAGAAAAACTATTACGTATGGGAAAATCTGCAAAGGATAAGAACGGATTAGGATAAGAAATAAAGACTGGAACTGCAGCACTAACAAATGAAAAAACTACTGCTTCAAGTAGTAATAAAAGAATTACTCCACTGTGTCATTTATATGGTGATTCAGGTCATTATAAGATTGAATGCTTGTCTCCTTGAAAGACTCAACATAGCTCTGGTCAGAATCATGTTTGGAAAATTTAAACCTACCAGACAAGTGCGAAATGGCTTGAGACAATCTAGAAATATGATTAAAATAGATTAACACCCACCACCACCTAAAATGACTAACAAAGAACAACTAAATCAAGTGGTCAAATTAAACAAGAAAACAATATCTACCACTATTAAAAATCCTGTCACGAAATGGGTCCCAAAAGAAAAGAAGAATTGTTTGGTTACTCATTCAAACCATATGTCAGGCAATGAAACTGAGTGGTATCTGAATAGCGGATGTTCAAGACATGTCACAGGTGACAAATCCCTCCTTACAAATTATTCAGATCTTAATCATGGGATAGTTACCTATGGAGATGGAAGCACCACTAAGGTTATTGGACAGGGAATCATTAAGGGAATCCAGTTGGTCAAAAATGAGAATGTCTTTTGCATAAAAAGGATTAACACACAATCTTTTAAGCATTTCTCAAATTTGTGACGATAAGCATGTGGTTGCATTCTATAAGGAGAAATGCGAAATCTTGGACCTCTCAAGAAAATCAGTGATGAAGGGTTCTCGCACAAATAACCACTGTTATGTCATCAAAGGTACGGGAAAGGATGATCCTTATGCCTAGAAATACTGAACATAGAGAGAACATGTGCAGATCATGCATCAAGATTTGGATATTTGCTGAAATCATGCATTTTTGCTTCTAATGATACATCCTAGGTCTCTCTCCTCATTTTTTTAATAAACATCTTAATGCTTATAATTTTGATTTGTACAATGCTTGTACAGAAGTTTGTTGAGTATATTGTTGATACATAGATATACTAATAGTATACATGAAAGATTGTCTGAATGCTGAAAATTGAAAACATCCACATTTGAGATACCTATCGATACATCGAGTGATCGGTTCGATTGCATCGATCAAGAATCGATATCATCGACAATCTCTAGAGAAACTGAATCATCGGGACGGTTAGACTTCCTTTTGATCTTCATTGAAAATATCAATGAGGTTCCCCGATGTCAACGAAACGATGTTCGATGATATCAACGGTTACTGGCGAATTAAAGACGGACGATCAGAAAAAGAGACTCATTAGTTGATCTCAAAACGGGAGTACATTTCTTAGAACAGTTTTTCTTCTAAACAAACATGTCTAAAAATTTGGTTCTTCCACAACAACCTTCCATGAAGAGCAAGAAAGGAAAGAATAAAGCAACTGGCTCATCTCCACTTTTCAACTTGAACCTTATGGCAGAACGGTCAGTTCAGAGGAAGAGCATTACACCTTTTGGGATCATCAATCTCTTAGAACTGATTGGTTAGGGGAATATCATGAATCTTGAAGGAGGATTTCAGCATAATCTGGTGCATCAGTTTTTAAGCTTAATCTACAAGGTTGAAAATAATCCTCCAATTGTTTCAGTTGCTATCATAAATTGGTCCGAGCACATCACCCCTATACTGATAAGCTAATAAGCTAACTGATTAGGTAGAGGTCACAAGTATACCTGTATCATAACGAAATATGAATAGTCTTGGTGTATGGGGTGAAGTTACTCGGGCACTGTGTGATGGTGTTACTATACCAAGAAATGTAAAAAATGCACTTCATGTTAAATATCTCAATCCTTCATACAAAATTCTTCACAGTATTTTCAGTACAAATGTCTATCCCTGTGAAGTCTCTGGCAACATACTTCTCCATACATGCTGAATGTTTTGTATGATTTTCATCTTGATATTCGCATCTGCCTACCCACTCTTATTCTCCAACAATTGATTCAGGTATCTTTAGATGAATCCATCACTATCCTTCCATTCCCATGTCTTATGACCAAGCTATCGCAATAATTTGGGCTGCCTCCTACTAACGATCTCCCACACCCGCATATTTGGTTTAATTAAGAAGACATCTGCAATATCATTGCCAGTGCGCCTCGTGGTGGAATCAATTTAAGCTCAGACAATGACTATTCTGTTCACAGCCCTGTCTCTGATGAAAATATTCAGGTTGTCATCAATCGAGACATTATACAAGATCTACTTGATAGACAATCCTACATGATGAAACAGCTGGATGAGTGTGAAGTCCGTCTACTGGATATCAAAATCATGCTAGCAACTCTACAACATGATACATAACAAATTCTGAATGTCCTGCCAGCATAGTAGAGGTTGTTGATTATCTATAGAATGTCCAATGCATCACAGACCTAGATTCTCACTAAAATGTTGAGGGCATTAATATCCTTTTGAATGCTCTTCGCTCAGGCATAGGTGTGATGCATTACTAAAATTCCAATTTTTTTGGTATAAAAAACCTCTGAGTAAAGAAGACTTAGTCTTTTAATGGTTTTCTATTCTACTACTGCCAACCTTGGGCAATGTATGTTTTTTTTTTTTTTTTTTGTTGAATGTGGCTGGATGTAATTCTATTTTTACTGCCATTCTGATGTATGTGATCACCTGATTTATCTAGTTTCTGATATGGAGTGCATGTGTTTTTCATGATTATTTCGTCAATTTTTATCACTGCTCTAATTAATCTGATATGCATCCATACTTTCTAAAAAAGATGTATGCTTAAACTGATTTTTATCTTTATACATCTATATCTGTGTGTTCTCCCACATGTCTTTAAAACTTCAGTCAATATCTGCTGTCATGCAATCTTTGTCAATGACTAACAAAAAGGGAGAGAACAGTTCAAACACCCCGTCAAGAAATGTGTATCTGCTTGAGTGTAGTGTTGCAGGTGTTAGAGGGAGCAGCTGCACTAAGTGAGGGTAAGTTTGTAGATAGGGGGAGCAGCTTCTGGATGTATTATGTATATGACACTGTTAGCATTGTACAATTATGTAGAGAAAATGTACACACAATTTAGGGTGTCAGTATAGAAGTTCGTCTAGGGTGTTTTGGTATTTTGTCACGTAATAGACAACGGGGGAGATTGAAAGTGCCCTGGTTTGTCAATTACCGTGAGTGTTAGGTCAGTTAGACTGTAGAGCCTCATAGGAAGATCAATTCAAAGTGTCTGGCTCAACTGGATATGTGCAAGCTCACCATAGGTAAATCTAAGCCTCACATCCCATGTCCCAAAATTCCAGGTGAATAAAATCCTTAGAACAAGTTAGAACATCATAGGGTTTATAAGTGAGAAAACTTTTCTAAAAATAGAAAATCTCTAAGTTTACTTGCTTTGTCGATTGTATCGATACATGTCTCGATATGATCGATCTATGCCGTTGATGTCCTCAATGACACATTGATTCTATCGGAATGAGGACAAAAAGTGTCCAGCAACCACATGAATATCTGGATGGAATTATCGATGTATCGATGTACCTATCAATACCATCAATATTTAAATCTTGAGTCCATCAAAAATGGCTTGATAAATCGATAGGAAGATTTTCGACGCCCCTATTTTTACTTAAGAAAATCATATATGCTTCAATATATTGAAGCCCTCCTCGATACCATCGAAGTTCAAATCTCAATGATACCGGAAGGTTCTCGATGATATCGGTCATGGGCGTGAAGATTTCTAGCAAAATATTTTAGGGTAGTTTATCTGTGATCGAGGGTCACTTGATAGAATCGATATTCAAATATCGATGGTATCAAGGCCGAATCGATGGCATCGAGACAGGATAGAAACTGTCCAGCAAGCTCATTAGAAAAATCTTTAGATTTATCGATGTCTTGAGACAACCTTCGATATCATCGGTAGTCAAATTCTGATGATATCGAGTGTACCTCGATCATTCTTATAAACCTGAAATATATCAAGCAAGTCTCTCTCATTTTTAAATGTCGAGGAATCGAACCTTGCATCGATGAAATCGGAGTTCAAAATTTGATGACATCGACATGAATCTCGATTCCCTCGACCAACTGGTAAGAGGTTTTCAATAGCGTATGACATTGAGTTTGTGTCATCGAGCGGACCGTCGATGCTATCGAGAGTATACGCTCGATGATATCGATCTCGCTTGATGATATCGAACTTTGTCATAAATGTGACTGTTTTATATCCGTTGAAACCTTTTGCCTATATAAAGAGAACTTACTATTGTTACTGGTAGAGAAAGAAGAGAGTGCTTTTGAGTGTTTAACCTTAGATCTTTTACCCAAAGCCCTTTCTCTCAAGGAGTTCATCCTCCAATCCACCCTCATTATTGATATTCAATAAAGTGGATTGGGGAATGAACTTTCGCATTCAAGGATCCTCTAGCTACTACCTTAATGGCAAATCATTAAGCTAAGATACCTTGAATGCATAGATGATTGGAATCGCTCTATCTTCCTAATAGGAAAACATTTAGAGAGTTGGATTCTATCATAACCTTAACCCAACCCGTCGCCATATATTGATATATCATTTGAGTTGTAGATCAAGGAAGGAGAAGATTCTTCATCAACAATGAGGAGACCTTCGTCAATGTGCTGAATGAGACTCATCCACTTATCTGTAAGTATCAAGAGTCTAGACGACCCTTTAATCATTCCTTTGTAGGATTGGTCTAAGGTGTTTCTCACCCTTGTAAGTCCTCAAGGAGGCGTCCGGCGGGAGTGTACGTGGTGTGTGGACCCTTGCTTTGTAGAGACCATAAACATATGGTTAAAGGTGAACTAGTCAAAACCTTGGGTTTGAAGTGAACCATGTGAAACCTCTGTTAGGGTCTTATGAAAGACCTTGGCTAGTGTGCCTAAAAGTGGGCGTATTGTGTTAACCCTTGCTCGTGAGAGTATAAACAGTCAGCCTTAGTGTAAGTTGTAAAGGTTGAAGGTGAACCTGATTTAAAAACTTAGGTTTGAGGTGAACCACTGTGAAACCTCGTTAGTGAAATCTGGTACACTCAAGTGTTGAGTGCAGTTACCAGGAGTGGAGTAGAAAAGTAGTTGAACCACTATAAAAATGACTATGCTTGAGATTATTATTCTTTTGGTTGCATGATTTACTTTAATATTGTCATATCTAAATATCTAAGATCACACCTTACACACATACATAGTCATATCCATCATAGACTAGTTTACATATTGTTCACTTCTTGAATAGTTTGTGATTGGATCCTCTACCGGGCTTGGAAGTTAGTAGAGTTACTTTTGAGTAATCCTGATAAGTGTCTATTGTTAGGATTAGTGTAATAGGATTTTTAATAAATCATAAAAACTTTAAAAAGTCCTATTCACTCCCCTTTAGGACATATTGGCATGTTCCTACTTCAATTAAAGTGGTCTTGACCGCTATTTCTGTTATCTCACATGAGCGCATTATATGCTTAAGATTGATACATGACTAGATTGTATGACTCATGCACTTTGCATTGTGTGTTGTGATTATTGTATACCCTAGTGACATCATGGTCGTTTCCTCCACAAGCATATCGTGGATGGCTAGATGGGACATTAAAAATCCATTATTAGCATCGAGCTGCATAGATGGCCCTGGGTGAAAATTCCTAAACCCTCTTGGTACCAGAGGATACCCCAACGTCGAGACCAAGTGGATTCATGAGCGCCCAAGTACCGAATACCAGGAGGTCGCGTCTCCCACAATGTCATGGTTAGTTGGGAGGGGGTATGGCCTTACCCGCTCGAGGGTAAGGGGAATAGCTAAGCTGAGTTTAACTAGCTAATGAATGGGTCAGCTATCGACGTGCCGATTAGGTATTGGCTGACTACTGGCCAAGTGGATAATGAGGTCTCTTCCACTTGCATGGTCGGGCATCAGTGGGCCGCGATTGCATGTAGAGTGTACTAGACCCCGGTGATGATCCCAGAGATATACAGTACTGATATGTGGACTTATTGATCAGGAGTTTCATATTCACTTATTCATTTATTCATTCACTATCTACTCGGGCTAGTGGTGCGTAACTATTTATTACGTGTACCTTCACAATGGCCAGGATTTCGGTTGGGGCGCGTGACTAACCTGAGATTAGTAGTTTACTACATTGAGTCTGACTATCTAAATTAGGTATGTGACTGGTTTAGATAGAAGTCCCTTGTGGTAGACCCCAAAGCCTGTGATACTATGTACTATCATCCCAACTTCACACTCCAGCATGGTCATCCCATTAGTACCATATATTGCATTACATCTGCGGCATATGACATTTTGGGTTACTATATTTCTGAATTTATATGGCCTAGATACGGCTGAAGGTATTCGTGAACTCATCAGGAATTGTATATTATATTGCATCTTTGGCATCTGATATTTGGCTCTTTATGACTCCTCATATGCGTAATTGATTTGCATTACGTATTTTGATATTGATTGACTCATGGACTTGTCAGTATTTTCGCTTACTCTGATATCGTATGATTCATGAACTTACCAATATTTCCAATATTGTATGATTATGGCATTGTATTAAATACTTGGTACTTATCTTATGCACACACTTACACCACCCTTTAAGCTTTCTATAAGCTTATGCATGATAGATGCATGCGGGTGATGTTAGGTTGCAGCAGCGTAGAGATTGGAGCATGCAACGGTCTTCTAAAGCTTTGATTTTCTATATATGTATATTTCCCTTTCAACATTGCATTCAAATGTTTACATTAGTGGATATGTGATGATGATGTTGGCTTTGTGATTTAGGTATACTTTTGATTATGCTTATTACGAGTTAAATGTATATTAGAAAATCCTCCTTGTAGGATCCTAGGATCAGAATCTGGTGTATGGACAGTAAGAGCTGAGAATGGGGTACTACAGAGGCTGTCATCACCAGATTCGGCGATCGAAAATTTTGTGAGCCCGATTTCTGAGTTTGGGGCGTGACACAACCCATGAACACAAGTACATGGCCCAAAGTCAGGTCTAAGTTGGGTAAAATGGGCCTTACAACATCAGCCTAAGAATTGGTAATATAAGTGGGCAAGGTAAGGGCCTAATCTCACCCTTGTCTTAGTCCACAAGTCCAGCAAGATGGTGGGAAGCAGCCCATACACATGGCTGGGCAAAGCTGGGATGTCCCAGCCCAATCTGGGCCCGCTGGATGTCCCAAAAATCTGATCTAAGTTGGAGTTTTCATATGATCACTAAAGGTGACCCAAAAGAAAT
The DNA here is from genome assembly GCA_037074715.1 of Magnolia kwangsiensis. Lineage (NCBI taxonomy): Eukaryota > Viridiplantae > Streptophyta > Magnoliopsida > Magnoliales > Magnoliaceae > Magnolia > Magnolia kwangsiensis. The sequence continues at coordinate 29,282,437 of CM073585.1, read as the reverse complement.
GCACTAATTAAACTCAAAAATTTTAAAAATATAAGCATGCAACATATACACAAGTTCCTCAATATGGTGGGCCCCACATCCAATAAAGTTTTAGTCATAACAAAGTACATTTAAGGCCCCTAACTGGACTTTTAGCCCACCTAACTTCTTGGACCTGCCGACGTCCAGAAATTAGTCAAACTATGTGGAAATAATCTCATGTAGGCCTACAATGCTCATAGGGGGCCCCACCAGAAGGAGAGTGTGTATACATCATAAAAAGATCAAGTGGGCCTGCTACTGGACTACGAGTCCAGCTGCAGCCCAAGACAATGGGTGACCTCATGATTAGGCAGTCTAAGGCCTAGATAGCCTAGACCATACATACATTAAGGTGGGCTTCTCATACATTCATATTGAGCCTTAATAAATAGACTAGGGCCTATTCAAAACATGGGTCCAAAGGAAACACACATAGCCCGACCCATATGTATACTACTATGAGCCCATAGGGAAAGGTTAGGGCCCAACATAAAGGCCACAAATTCCATATATTGTGGTGGGCTTAGTGGGCAGCCCATTGCTCAAACCACATGGGCAAATGTCATGTTCTTAATAAAGTAAATTGGTCCTACAACCCGGCCCAAGTATAAAGTTGATTTGGTGGGCAACTAAGGGCCCAACTACTTGTCTAACTCGGCCCATTATCCCAATATAATAGTATGGTAAAAATGGCCCAAGAGTCCAAAGGGCCTACCTAGAAAGTCCTAACCCTTTTATGCTTAAGGAGCCCAACAACTAGTTTCATTTATGGACAAATTAAAAACTCCAACTATGGTGGGCCTGAAAGATGCACTAATTAAGCCCAAAGCATGATAAGAAATAGAGAAAGATGTGCATGCAAACATCCCCAAATATGGTGGCCATGCTGCTCCAAAATATACAATTATGGGCAGTAACTTTGGGCATATTGCTGAAATTCTAGCCCATCCACTTTCTAGGCCTGCTGGAATCCAGCAATAATTTAATTTATATAAATATTTTGTTCCCTGGTAACCCACACATGACACAGTAGGTCCCACCAGATAGGAGGAGTGCATATAACACATACATCAAGTGGGCCAACTGCTGGACTGGACGTCCAGCAACAACCCAATAGGGTTGGGTGTCCCAGCTTGGACCGTCAAGGGGCCTTAGATGGCTTCCCTTAAAATCATCAAAGTGGGCCCCACATGTGGACATCCCACTAGGAGGTGGGCCATGACCATGTGGGTCACGCAATGGAGGGACGGCATGGATGAAACCATACATCAAGGTGGGCCGAAAGAGGGTGGATGACTAGCCCATGGCTAGACGCCAGCCCAGCTGGAACATCCAGCTATGGCTGCCAGTCCAACAATAATACACCCCTGTTTGGGTTGGAAAAATGGTGGCCCACACCCCCAAGATGGTTCCCAACATGATGGACCACAAGATGGGCCAATTAGGAAGCCACAAGCCCAAACACAACATGAAGAAAACACATGGACAACAAGGTAGGAATTAAAAGTTCTACTGCACAAACATTGCTGTCCACACCAATATACACCCATAAAAGTGGGCCTAGACTTGTCTAAGAGGGGATAGATGAGTGGTGAATAATTTTTATGAAAAATAAAGTAAGGTGGGGTCCACAAAAGTGGCCCACCACATGAAGAATCAAGCTGATATTAGTGTTTCCCCTTCATTCATTAAGGTTGGACGGTCCAGCAAGGTGGACCGTCCACCTCTATGGGCCTGCCCTTTTGGGTGTATTTGGAAAGTCAGCTAGAGGTGGGGTCTATCATACTTCAAGGTGGGGTCCACTCCTCCAAGGGACACCCCACATCAGGAAGAAAAAGAATGAAAATCATGGACAAATCCCATGCCAAACATCAACTACAACGATCCATGCAAACAGTCCAGAATTTCTGGACAGCAATATATGGCTGGTCATACCAGCCCATATCTGGAAATATCCATCAAATCAAGGGTGGTGTGGCCTTTCTTAGTGGGCCCCACTAATGCCCAGATCAAACCCCAAGTCACCACACTTGCATGCATTAAATAAGGCAGCAAATGGGACACCCAAAATCATGGCATAAGGGGCATGGGAGTCCCACCATTGTTGGATTTTTTAGACGTGCTAGGCCCACCAAATGGGCCACACACACACATCAGAGAAAAATAAGAGAAAAGGGAGAGAGACGAACAATCCGGCCATAGGGAAAGGGCTCCGCCACTATTGAGCCCTCCCAAGAACAATCACACGCACACATCTTCATTAATATACAAGTTACAACATGGGGCTAGCAGATGCATGTCCTTTAATAAAAAATGGATGGTTGGGATACCATTCCCGCCATGATGCTAAGGTCTAGATGACCCATCATGCTATGAAATTAGAGGAAACCACCATGATGGGGTCCATAGAGGAAAACCCCATGCATGGGACATGCATGCATAAGGTAGGCCTTTTGGCCACACCTATGGGAATGTGTGGGATCTCCACCATTGATTGGTGGGTCCTACAATCCCCTCATGAAGGAAATAAGAGATCTAAGCTATGGAAATGAAATTCTACATTCTAGAAGAACATCCACCTCTTGATCTCCACCAAAACTCCAACTTTAGGCTTCTAATGCTCCAAGGATGCAAGATTAATGGTTAAGATGGGATTGGGATGGATGGATTGAGGGGAAATGGAACAGAAGGGGGCTGGAATATGAGAATATGGTGGGGACGTCTCACCGTCTTGCTAGGGAGAATGAAAAGAGAGTAGGGAGAAAATGAGAGAGAGAGAGAGAGGGGGGGGGGGGGGGGGGGGGGTGTTGTAGTAAAGTGATCATTACAAATGGCTTGGGAAGAAAAACCATTATGATTTCTCTAGGGAAGAGTTGCATGGGGGAGAGACTCATCATAGGCTAGGAAAAGAAGAGTTAATGGGAGCTATAAGGTAGGGATGGGTGGTGTTGGTGGTGTGGGTAGTGTAGAAGATGGAAGTTTAGGTGGTGTGTGTTGGAAACTACATAAAGGGAGTGGGCCACCTTGGAAAACATGCTCTCCACACTAGGTGGGCCACATGATTATGATCAAAGGACTAGAATTGAAATGCCTACAACTTATGATCTGCACACTGGATGGGTGCACAGGATGCGGCATCGGAACCACAGCGATGATGCGAACATGATGGCATGGGTTAAGGGTCAATCCGGGTTGGGTCAACGTGACCGGATTTGAGGATGACCGCAAACACTATCCGAGGGTCACGGGTCACCAAGATTCGATCGGTTAGACCGCAGACTAAGAAAAATGAAATGCACACACACACACACGCACTCGAGTCGAGTCTTACAAAAAGAGAGAGAGAGAGAGAGAGAGAGAGAGAGAGAGAGAGTGAGAGAGAGAGAGAGAGAGAGAGAGAGAGAGAGACGTGAAGTGGGGGAGCTCCACCACTATGAGCTCCCGTAGACATTACAATACATACATCAAGGTGGAAATCAAAAATCTAAAATAGGTGGGCCCTAAATCAAAAATCTAAGGTGGAAATCCTATTTCCATCATAAATTTCAAGGTCTACATGACCTAATACAAGATGGATAACAAATAACATCATAGTGGGGTCCATGGAGAATGGACCCCTCATGGGTAACACATGCATATCATGGTAGGCCATAGGCCACACCTTGGGTCCAAAATGGGATCCCTACCATTGACCGGTAGGCCCCACTTGCCCTATGAACAAAGATCATCATCTACACCTAAGATCACCCACCTATGGTCCTCTTCTTTAGCTCCTTAGAATACTGAGCTCCTAAGCTCACTATTTGATGGAGGATGATGAAGAACGGAGGGTTGGATGGTGAGATTTAAGGGTAAGAAGTGGGCCGAACACTTAGCTTATCTTCTCTCCTTAGGATTCTTCTCTCAAGGTTGCTTGGGAAATGGTAGAGAATAGAGTGAAATGAGAGAGGAGAGGGGTTGTGTAAGAGGGATGGGATGAGAGGAATGGGTAGTGTAAGAGAGGGATGGGTGTGTGTAAGAGAGAGTTGACTTATGGGGGGTGAGGTGGCATAGGGTATGGGTTGCTTGTCTTTGGTGGTAAGAAAGGGATGGGAGAGGCATAGGTTGTGTACTTGACTAGTACTTGATTGATTGATGTGATGGGTTATAGAGATTCTCTTAGAATTCACAATGCGTGGTGTTTCTTTGAAATATACGCAAGCCCACACCTCTTGGCCTGGGTATCACATCAGTGTGTAAGACGCGGTGTTGGAACCGCGACGACGGTACGGTCATGATGGTACAATTTTTGAGTCGAGCCAACTCAGATCTGTGGGATGCGACTCGAGGTCATGCACAAATATCGATTACAGGTTGTGGGTTACCAAAATTAGAAAGGGAGGATCAAGGGAGTCTACAAAATAGTACGGACTAGGATACGGGCCTTACGCATTTTATGGTTCGTAAGGGAATAGTCCTTAGACATATCATTTCATCCAAGGGAATTGAGGTAGATAAAGATAAAATTGATCTTATCTCTACCTTATCCCCACCTAAAAGCATACGAGACATGTGATCCTTTTTAAGACATACTGGATTTTACAAAAGATTCATAAAGGACTTTAGTCATATCTCATCCTTTATGCAATCTACTTCAAAAGGATATTCCATATGAGTGGACTGAGCAGTGCCAAGAAGCTTTTGCTAAACTTAAGGGCATGTTGACTATCGCACTTATTATACAACCACCCAATTGAAACATTTCTTTTGAACTTATGTGTGATGTGTCTAACTATGCTATTGGGGCAGTATTAGGCTAGAGAAAAGAAAAGAAGCCTTATGTTATTCATTATGCAAGTAAAATGCTAAATTTTTCCTGAGTGAATTACTCTACTATGGAAAAAGAACTCTTAGTCATAGTATTCGCTTTGGACAAATTTAGATCTTACTTGATTGGATCCAAGATCATTATCTACACCAATCATGCGGCACTCAAGTATCTTCTTTTAAAGAATAATGCTAAGCCCCGCTTGATAAGATGGATGCTCCTACTCCAAGAATTTGATTTGGAAATAAAGGATAAAGTCTCACATTCAACTTAGTTCACTGATATTGATAATTATCTTGCCACAGGTTTCACGCCGACACATTGGAGTGCGCAAGATAAGAAGAAATTTTTCACTGAGGTGAGCAAATTCTTTTGGGATGATCCTTATTTAAATATTGCCCTGACCAAATCATAAGGAGATGTGTGCCAGACAATGAATAGCAGAGTGTCATCTCCTTCTATCATTCTCAGGCTTGTGGCGGTCACTTTTCTACTAAAAAGACCACAGTCAAAATTCTGCAGTGTGACTTTTATTTTCCCACTATGTTTAAGGACAGTCATGAATTTTGCAAAGATTGTGAGCATTATCAAAAACTGGGGGCATTATCTCATCAAAATGTGATGCCTCTGAACCCCATTCTCATCATTGAAATATTTGATTGTTGGGGCATCGATTTCATGGGACCATTCCCCCAATCTCATGGAAACTTATATATTTTTCTAGCCGTAGACTATGTCACTAAATGGGTCGAAGCGATCCCATGCCAGAATAATGACCATCAGATGGTCATTAAATTCTTAAAAGAGAACATCCTTTCCCAGTTTGGAACACCTTGAGCCATCATTAGTGATGGAGGCTCACATTTTTGTAATAGGCCATTTGTAAACTTAACGAAGAAATATGGCATCACTCACAAGGTGAGCACTCCATACCACCTATAGACAAGTGGGAAAAGTAAGATTTCCAATAGGGAGATCAAACACATCCTGGAAAAGATAGTTAACCCTGATCGTAAGGATTGGTCAATCCGCTTGACCAATGCTTTATGGGCTTACCGTACAACCTTTAAAACTCCCATTGGAATATCTCCCTTTAGACTAGTCTACGGGAAAGCTTGTCACTTACCCGTGGAGTTAGAACATAGAGCCTACTGGGTTATAAAGAATTTAAACTTTGACTTGGACAACGCTAGCTCGCTGCGTAAGCTACAATTGAATGAACTCGAGGTGATCCACAAAGATGCGTATGAGAACTCGAGATTTTACAAGGATAGGATAAAAGTGTTTCATGTCCAGCATATTCTTCAGAAATTATTCACACTAGGTTAGAAAGTCCTCTTGTACAATTCACGGTTACATCTCTTCCCGGGAAAACTCTAATCTCGTTGGACCGGCCCACTATTACTAATGTGTATTCTCATAAGCCTGTCAAGATAAAGAATCTAGACAATGGCAATGAATCCAAAGTCAATGGACATCGATTAAAGCCATTTGTTAAAAAATTCGATTCAAAGGAAATGTCCATACCTCTAAGTGAACCTATTTACTAGGATTGATCTCCTAGTCTGATGGAGGTATAGGTAGATTTATCACTTTCTTAGGACTAGGGTAGTTTTCTTTCACTATTTTAGGATAGTTTTATTATACTCTATTAAATTTTTTTGTGTGCTAACCCATTTTATGCTGAGATCCATGAAAAAGCTTCAAATTCCCATCCTTTAGGTACTATATCTTTCCATCATCATTCCCTTTCTTTTCGTTGCCTCATTCACATTACATGCTTATTTCTTGTACATTGAGGACAATGTAAATTTTTATGGGGGATGTGGGGGATTAAGTAATGTAATCAGTGTTTTTCTCAGTTTTGAACAAAAAATTTGAAAATTTTTAATGTTTTAAGTAAAAATTTGTTTAGGAAGCGATGACTTGTGTACTTAAGAATGCTTTGAGTATGATAAGATAGAGATTGAATTTTAAATTTCTAGAGTCTAATCATCTAAGTAACTTATCACCTAAGTTCTTGTGTGCAATTATTTTAGAGGTAGTTTGAATATCACGTTAATCTAGATCACAGGACACATTCGATTTGTCTTCTATAAGATGTGCTAGAATTTATGATTATTAGCATGAGAATCATTGATAAATGGTGAGAATTGAGTCTAGAGAATTTCATCCACCTTAAAAGAAGAAAATAACTAGTTAAAAAATAGGAGATTAACAAAGAGGTCATGAAAAAGAAGGCAGAAATAAAGAACGAAAAATAAAATAAAATTGACCATTGATATAAAATCAAAAATTAGAAAAAGAAGAAGAAGGGGATGAATTCGGAATCAGTACTTGAATTCAAACCAATCTTGAAGTGATGAGTATGGCTAACATTATGAAACGATAGAAGTCGTATAGAAGGTAAGTTGCTTTTCACTGAGCACAATGAAAAACATGGTATATAACTTACTCTGATTTGATTGACAAAGAACTTACTTAATTGGTTACCCATATGATTCAGCTCTAGGATTTTCAAAATCTCACCTTCTTATCTTGTCTGTACTCATCCATACTTGATTGCACAAAAGATTATTTTTCCAAAAGATTTTGATTTTGAGATTGAAGATTATTTATCGCATACTTTGCTCGAGAATAGCAAAATGCTGGTTGGGAGTTGTGTTGAGGGTCAAATATTGTATATTATCCCCCATTTATTTCTTAGTTTTACAAACATAATATGGCTTAATTGTATATTTTACATGTATTTGTATTGCAAGGTGAATTTAAGAGCTTAGATTGAAAAGAACACTAAAAGCATGGATTCAATGCTCAAAAGTCACCAAGGCAGAGAATGGACCTGTGGAGACCAAGACTAAAGATTTCAAAGTCCCAAGATATAAGAAAACCAAGTGGAGAAGGAAATCGAAGGAACAAGTGTAGAAATTACAAAGACTATGTCATCGAGGACCTTTCGATGACATCAAAGAGTTGTTTAATGACATCGAACACTGGTCGATGACATCAAATTTATGAGGAAAAATCGAGTTGGTTGCTAGACATATTGGTTGTTTTTCTTAATCAATTGAAGACATGCTCGATGACATCGAAGGAAGGTATTCGATGACATCAAAGAACTCTCAATGACATCAAATTTATTGAAGTAACTCACTGGACTGTTTTGGACACATTTTCGATGACTTGAAGACCCTTTTGATGGATCGAAGCTTTGCTTGATGACATTGAAGGATAGTTAGATGACACAAAGACTTACACAATGTAAAAGAAGAAAAGGCGTGACTTCTAGATTCAAACCCCTTCGATGACATCGAAGTGTGTTCGATGACATTGAAGGCGTTACACAGTCTATGTAAATTAGATCCAGTTTTGTGTTTTTGCAGAACTTTTCTTATAAATAGGGATTTTTAGGCACTTTTTAGGATATCTAGGGCTTGGAGGAGTAGAATAAAAGGGTGGAGCTGCTTCTCAAGAGTTATTCTTCCCTTCTCCTTAGTTTTTCATGTTTTCTTCTAAGGTTTTTAATACAATCATGTCTATGGTTAGATAGATCCCTTAGTTAGGGCTAAGGGGAGAAGCTTGTAGTGCCGTTGGGATATTTTTCTTATTTGATTCATGTTATTGTTAAACTTCTTTTATTCTATTTTGATATTTAAGGAATACTTTTAGTTTTTAATGGTTTGTTGTGACCTAAATTATAATGGATCTACAATAGCTTGAAGTATCTTCTTTTTCTATTTGTAGTTTGTGAAATTAGGAAATCCTGTTGTTCTTCATTGTTCCTTGGGCATGGATGGGTGATGAAATCCCTTCTATTCTTCACAATTCTCCCATGTTGGTTGCTGGATCGGTATACCCCATTGTCTATCATTGTCTCCTGGGCATGGTTAGGTGATGGAATCACTTCCAACCTTTACAACTTCCATCCATTGAGAATTAGGTTAATAGAAGTTCAGATCTTATCTTAATGAATATCTTCCAATTGGATAAGATAGGACTCCAATTGTAAGACCCGTATCCCAAATCATACTATTCCGTACGCTCCCGCAATCCTCCCGGTCGAATTTCAGCGATCCGTCATCTGTTATCAGCTTTTGTGTGCGACCCTGAGTCGTATCCCATATTCCAAAGTCAGCTGTAAGACCCGTATCTTGGTCCGTACCTTTCTTTAGACTTCCGCTATCTTACCGGTCAAATTTCGACAACCTTCGACCCTTAACCGATATTACCGCGCGACCCTGATTCATATATCGACAACCCGAGTCGACTCAACCCGAGACCAATACCATAGCGACCGCGCCGTCGCCCAGTTCCAATGCCGCGACTCGTGCACCGAGGCGATACCCTGGTCAAGAGATGTGGGCCAATGTTCGGTGCGAGAAAACGTCGCGCGTTGCGAAACTCAAGGGAATCTCTACGATGTCTCACATCAATCACATCAATCCATCGCATGTCAAGTACACATCACTTTCACCCCTTTTCCCAAGCAACCACAAAAGTCTCCCAAAACCATACCTCTCTTACACAAAAAGCCACAAAAGTCAAGCTTTTCTTACACCTCCCATACCTCTCTTACACAAAAGGCCTCAAAAGTCAAGCTTTTCTTACACAACCATCACTCACCACATCCATCCATCACTCTCTCTCTCCCTTTACAACTCCTCTCTTTCTCATTTGTAAAAACTCCAAGCAAAAGAGCTCCATACGTATAGAATTTTTCAAGTATCCCTAAGCTCCAAGTGGTCCACTTTCCTACCCCATCATCTCCCATCTCAACCCTCCATTCCTCATCTTAACCATTGAAATCCAAGCTAAGGTGCCAAGGAACTCCTAGGAGCAAGAAGATCGGACGGTGGGTGCTAGATTATGGTAGTTTTTCATATTTTTGAGATGGGCGAAGGGAGGCCAACCGATCAATGGTTTGGATCTCACTTGGGACCTTAAGTTGTGGCCGATGGACCACTAGGATCATCATGATCATTCCATGATGGGGCCATTCTCCATGGACCTCATCATGATATTTATTTTCTTTTTGAAGGTCATCTAGACCATCCATATTGGTGGGGAAAGGATCCCCACCATTGATTTTAAGTTTTGATGGTCCTATGTGCTAAATGACTCTCTTGATGTATGATTCATTGCAAGGGAGGGCTCATAGTGGCGGAGCCCTCCATCACAAAGCGTGTCCCACTCTCCATATCTCTCTCCCTCCTTATTTCTTTTATTTTATTTTATTTTATTTTATTTTATGCAATAGGGTTGTGTGGCCCACTTGAATGGACCTCACCTTGAGGTATTTATTTTGTCCAAGAGTCCTTCAAGTGGGGCCCACCTTGTATGTTGTACCCCCCATCATCCGACAGTAGTGGCCCACTTCAAAAAGGCCCACCACAATGTATATTTTTTAAAGAGGCCCAGCGTCCAGCGTCTGGGACGCTGGACGTCCCTGTACAAAAAAAAAAATAAAGAGAAAAAGAAAAGCCTTTGGTGGTCCACTTGCTTAGGCCCCACCGTGATGTATTTAAACAATCCAAGCTGTCCATCCTCTTACCTATAGCATTTTAGCTGTTGGGTAGAAGTTTGGGGCTGATTGGAAGACCTGGTGGGCCATGGCATCGAAGAACGCATCATTACCATTCAAGGATCCTTCTCTGATTTTTTTTCATTTTCTAATCATGAAAAAAAAAATCAAACTTCGGACTCATTTCGACTGTTACGGGCCACTGAACGCAATGGCCAGAGCGGATTTCATTTTAGCGGGCCCCACGCGCGAAAAACCCCGAGAAAACGGGTTTTTTTCCAAAAAAAATTTCAAGAGGCAGAGCCTCTGCCTTCCCTTGTCAGCGGTCAGCCGCTGAGGGCGGGCGGACGGACGTGGGGGGGGCCACGGCCCTACATGTGGGCCTCACCATAATGTTTATTTATTATCCAATCTGATCACGAGGTGGGCCACCCCCAGTAGTGGGCCCCCTCCGAATTTCAGCCCCATCCATTTATCAGGTGGCCCACACCATAAGGAACAGTGTGAATGAACATCTACTATTGAAACTCTTCCTGGGCCCACAGAAGTGTTGGATCAAGCTGAAATTTATGTTTTCCCTTCATCCAGGTCCGAGTGACCTTATGAACGGGTTGGATGTCACCTAAACATTACAGTGGGCCCCACACGGGACCCACAATGATGTATTTGTTAAGTCCACCGTCCAGACGGACGGTGGCACCCACCACGGTGGCGCTCACCTCATGTATGTACTGTCTCCACCATCCAGCGGACGGTGGGGCCCCTGTGTGATGTATGTGCTCTATCCGCACTATCCACTGGACAGTGGGACCCACCATGATGCATGTGATGCATTCAGACCGTCCATCCGCCTGGTGAAATCATTTTAAGGCATGAGTGGCTGATTGGGTGGGCCATTGATATCCCTGGGTGAAAGTCCCTAAACCCTTATGGTACCAAGAGGTTGCTCCAACGTCTAGACCGAGTGGGTAGATGAGGGTTGAGTGCCGATTACCAGACGGTTACGCTCTCCACTGTGTCGTGGTCGGTTGGAAGAGGGTGCGGCCTTACCCGCTCGAGTGTAGGGGGCAATACTAGGCTGAGTCTGACTAGCTCGAGGAATGGGTTCGCTATCGACGAGTCGCGCCCGATATTGGCAGACGAATAGTGAGGTCTCTTCCACTTACCTTATTGCGCGCGATGTGGCGGTATTCTGGTTTAGAGTGTACTGACCCCGGTGATATCCCATATTTGAGCTATATTGATGTGTGGACATAGATGAGGATCTGTATGCTTGAGTTGCATTGCACATTGCATGGCCTTGGGGTGGCCGATACCATTCATGTCTTGCATCGCATAAGCCTTGGTACGGCTCATGACATTATGGATTCATTTGCATATTCCGTATTACTCTGATATTGCATGATCATATTACTACCTTGCGCACACACTTTCACCACCCTCTAAGATTTCTATAAGCTTATGCACGACCATTGCGTGCAGGTGATGTCGGTTCGCAGTAGCGTTGAGGCAGGAGCACGTTGCAGATCGTTTTAGAGATTTTGTTCTTTACCATTGTATTTCCCTTTATGCTCATTGTACTTGTAAAGTTTTTGATCATAGTGGAAACGTAATGGAGTTCTTGGTTGTTGTTTGTGGGTTATGCCATTAGTTATGCTTATTACAAATCAAACTGACATTGAAAATCCTCCTCGTAGCATCCTAGGATCGGAACCTAGCGAATGGGAGCTAGGAGCCGAGAATGGGGTTCTACGGAGGCTGTCGACGCCGGATTCGGCGATCGGGAATTTTATGAGCTCAGTTTCTGAGTTTGGGGTGTGACATTAACTCAACCTAAGACTTGTACCCTAACGACCGCGTCGTCGCCGCCTCTCATGCGCAGAGGTGATACCCAAGCCAGGAGATGTGGGCCCACGTTCAATTTGAGAAAAATATCGTGTTGCAATCCTGAGAGAATCCATCACATCAAATGTCAAGTACACATCACATCACTCCCATCACCCATACCCATCCCAAGTACAACTACCCATCCCTAAAAGTTAACTTTCCATCACTTCACCCATCCCTCTCCCCATCACTCCATCACTCACATCACCTCTCTCTCTCATCTCTCTCATTTTTTCTCCCAAGCTCCATGAGAGCAACCCACGTCCAAGAAAGCTCCATGAGAGAGCTTTGTGTGGCTCACTTCCTACCACTCAATCCAACCCTTCAAAGTCGATCTCAACCGTTAAAATCTACCCCTTAGAGCTCTAGATCACATCGATGGAAGGAGGAGTCCGAGAAGATCAAAGGTGGATGATTTTATTATTTAATTTGTGATTTAAGGGCCCACATATGTGGGACCCATCTTGATGTATGTGTTATATCAAAGAGGGACCCATAGTGGCAGAGTCCCTCCGCTACTCCAATCTCTCTCTCTCTCACTCTCTCTCTCTCTCCCTCTCTCTTGTGATGGGCGTGTCCCACTAGATCCACACCATTCTTGGTTGGGACGGTGGGTCTCCACCATGATTTATGTGATATTCCACACCATCCAGATTATGCTGAACGGTGTTGAACAATGTTTGGACAGTACTGTCCAATGTTTGGACGATGCTGTGGACCCCACGCTGACATATGTATTATAGATCCACCCCATCCATGCATGGGACGTGGGGTCCACCTTATTGCTGCCACATGTGGCCTGCCATGATGCATGTATACCAGTTGTCCATCCCTTCCTGGACACTGTAGATCAGCTAATAAAAAATTAAAAATAAGTAAAATAATAACTCATATTAATATTATATGTATATGTTATACATATCAGGTGGGGTGGCCCACCACGTGGGACCCACCTACCAGAATATTATATATATATATATATATATATATATATATATATATATATATATATATATATATATATATATATCTGGGTCGTCCATCTACTGGACCGCCATCTAAGGCCAGCAATGGCCAGCAGCTACTTAGCTGCTGGAATGACATCACCAGGTCCTGTGGGACCCACCATGATGAATGTGTATTGAAGCCCCACCGTCCATCTATTTTGATGGTGGTCAGCAGCTGCTGCCTGTAGTTGATACACATGCAGCAGCAACTCAGGGGTCCACAGTGATGCAAGCCGTCCATCTATTTTGCCATTTGGGCCCTAATCATGATGCATGTCTGATATCCAAACCATTCATCTGCTAAACGTGTGGGGGCCAGCACACCACCATCCATTCATTTGGCGAGCTCCTCATAAGCTTGAGATAAAAAATTAAGCAGATTCACATCTCTAGTGGGCCACATATGTGGACCCTACCCCTGATCTATGTGATCCATCCAAACCATCCATCCATTTAGTGAGCTCATCCTAAGGGCTTTAAACTGAAAATAAGACAGATCCAATTATCAGGTGGATCACATTGTAGAAAATAGTGGGTTTGAATGTCCACTATTGAAGCCCCTTGGGTTACAGAAGTTTTAGACCAATATGATATTTATTTTTCCTCTCGATTCAGGACTTTGTGACCTTATGAACTGACTGGATGGAAAATAAACGCTATGGTGAGCCCTCTAAATTTTAACAGTGGAAATCATTATCACACTATTATCTGTGGTATTGTCTAGATGATCTTTTGATATGATTCATTTATTTGGATAATGCTCTAAAATGATCTCTATAGATGGATGAATGGTGTTGTTGGTATGGCAGCCTATTTGATGTATTTGTGGCCCATTTGGTGAGGCCCAATGTGATATATGAGACCCAATATGATGTATTTGTGGCCCATTCGTTAAGGCCCAATATGATGTATTTGGAGCCCATGGGTTGAGGCCTATTATGATACATTCAGGGCCCATGGGTTAAGGCCCATTGTGATGTATTCGGTGCCCATGGGTTAAGGCCCATTGTGATGTATTTGGAACTTATGAGTAGAGGCCCATTGTGATATATTTGAGGCTCATGGGATGGAGCCATTATGATGTATATTACACCCGTGTTAGAGGCCCATTTGATGCATATGAGGCCCAAGCAGTTCGGCCCACTTGTTGTATATAAGGCCCATGGTGATGCATTTATGGCCCATTTAATGAGGCCCATTATAATAGCTTGGAGGCTCATGAGACGTGGCCCATTGTGATATATCTTAGGCCCATGGGCGTGGCCAATTGAGACGTATCTGAGGCCCATGGGTGTGGATCATTGTGATACGTTCAAGGCCCTTGTATGAAGCCCAATGCGATATATGAGAGGCCCATGAATGAAGCCCAATGTGATGTATGTGTGGCCATTACGTTGTATATGAATCTCTTACATAGGTCACTCCTTAGGAGCAATGTTGGTTAGATGTCCACATTAATGGGCATGATGGTTAGATGTCCTCTTTGTGACCTTCCCGTAGGCCTTTTTAGGCTCATTCACACCATTCTCTAAGTGGGTTAACCCAAATAAGTGGGCCTCATTCGCCATAGACGGATGACTCCGTGCCATCAGATTTGATATAACCACGACCGTGGGCTGATCTTTATATTATAGTTGATCGGTCGTCCATCTATGGACCCCACCTTATTTATATGTCGATTATCAGGGCTGATTGTTAAGGCCAATTGTAATTTCGATTATCGAGGCTGATTCTGATTGTCGAGGCTGATTGTTGAAGCTGATTTCGATTGTTGAGGCCGATTATTAAGGCCGATTCCAATTGTCAAGGCCGATTGTTAAGCCGATTCTGATTCTGATTGTCAAGGCTGATTCCAATTGTCAAGGCCATTTATCGAGGCTAATCTCAATTGTCGATATGATTCTGATTGTCGAGGCTGATTATTAAGGCTGATTTTAATTCTGATTATCGAGGCTGATTCTGATTGTTGAGGCCAATTCCGATTGTCGAGGCCGATTGTCGAGGCCGAATCCGATTTCGATTGTCTAGGCTGATTGTCGAGGTCAATTTTGATTCCGATTATTGAGGCCAATTGTGATGGTTGAGGCTAATTTTTAAGGCTTATTCCAATTATCAAGGCCAATTGTTGAGGCCGATAATATGGGCCACATATATATCACCATTATGATATATATTTGGCCCATGTGAGAGGCCCATCATGATGTGTATTAAGCTCTTGAGTGAGGCCCATGGTATTGTATATTTGGCCCTTGTGTGAGGCCATGAGTCCATTATATGTTAGGCTCTATCTGGGCCATTTCTTGGGATAATATTGGTTAAATATCCACATTATTGAGGCTGATTGTCAATGTCAGTTATTAATACCGATTATGAGTATGTGACAACAATATGATGTATTTGCAGCCAATTTGTTAAGGCCCAATATGATGTATTTGGGGCCCATAGGTTGAGGCCTATTATGATGTATTCGAGGCCCATGGGTTAAGGCCCATTGTGATGTATTCGGGGCCCATGGGTTAAGGCCCATTATGGTGTATTTGGAGCCCATGGATAGAGGCCCATTATGATATATTTGAGGCCCATGGGATGAAGCCCTTTGTAATGTATATTACGCCTGTGTCAGAGGCTCATTTGATGCATATGAGGCCCAAGCAGTGCGGCCCACTTATTGTATATAAGGTCCACGTATAAGGCCCATGGTGATGCATTTACGGCCCATTTGATGAGGCCCATTGCGATAGCTTGGAGGCTCATAGGACGTTGCCCATTGTGATATATCCAAGGCCCATGGGCGCGGCTCATTGAGATGTATCTGAGGCCCATAGGTATGGCTCATTTGATACGTTTGAGGCCCTTGTATGAAGCCCAATGCGATACATGAGAGGCCCATGAATGAGGCCCAATGTGATGTATATGTGGCCGCTATATTGTGTATGAATCCCTTATGTAAGCCACTCCTTGGGAGCAATGTTGGTTAGATGTCCACATTGATGGACAATGATGGTTAGATGTCCTCATTGTGACCTTTCCGTAGGCCCTGTTAGGCCCATTCGCACCATTCTCTAAGTGGGTTATCCAAATAAGTTGGCCTCATTCGCCATAGACGGATGGCTTCGTGCCATCAGATTTGATACAACTAGGGTCGTGGGTCGATCTTTATATTATGGTTGATCAGCGATCCATCTATGGACCCCGCCTTGTTTATATGCTGATTGTCGAGGCCGATTATTGAGGCTGATTTCGATTATGATTATCGAGACCAATTCTAATTGTCGAGACCGATTGTTGAGGCTAATTCTCATTGTCAAGGCCGATTGTTGAGGCCGATTTCGATTCCGATTGTCAAGGCCGATTCTGATTATCGAGGTCGATTATCTAGGCTGATTCTTATTGTTGAGGCTAATTTCGATTTCGATTGTCGAGGCCGATTCTGATTGTTGATACCAATTCCGATTGTCAAGGCCGATTATTGAGGCTGATTCCAATTTTGATTATCGAGGTCAATTCCAATTATCGAGGCCGATTCTGATTTCAATTGTCGAGCCAATTTCGATTGTCGTGGCCGATTCTGATTGTCGATAGCGATTCCAATTATCAAGGCTGATTTCGATTGTCTATACCAATTTCGATTGTCGAGTCTGATTGTTGAGGCCGATTCTGATTCTGATTATCGATGCGGATTCCAATTGTCGAGGTTGATTGTTGATGCTGAATCCAATTTCGATTTCGATTTCTATTGTCGAGGCTGATTGTTGAGGATGATTTCGAATCTGATTGTCGAGGCTAATTTCGATTGTTGAGGCCGATTATCGAGGCCGATTCTGATTGTTGATACTGATTCCTATTATCGAGGCCGATTCTGATTGTTAAGGCTGATTGTTGAGGCCAATTATCGAAGCCAATTTCGATTGTTGATACCGATTCCAATTATTGAGGCCAATTTCGATTGTCGACGCCGATTGTTGAGACCGACTCCGATTATCGAGGCCAATTCCGATTCTAATTGTCAAGGCTGATTCTAATTTTGAATGTTGATACCGATTCTGATTATTGAGGCCAATTCTAATTGTCAGGGCCGATTATCGAGGCTGATTCTAATTGTTGAGGCCGATTGTCGAGGCCGATTATCGAGGTCAATTATTGAGGCTAATTTTGATTGTCGAGGCCGGATATTGAGGCTGATTGTTAAAGCCCATTGTGATGTATATGCGGCCCGTATTTGAGGCTCATTTTAATATGCATTCAGCCCATGTTTAAGGCCCAATGTGATGTATATGCGGCCTATTTTTTAGGCCCATTGTGATGTGTATTCAGCACGTGTTTAAGGCCCAATGTGATGTATATGAGGCCTATATGATGAAGCCCATTGTGGAGTATTTGAGGGTCAGGCGATGGAGCCCATTGTGATGTATATTAGGCCCATGTGAGAGGCCCATCGTGATATGTATTAAGCTCTTGAGTGAGGCCCATGGTATTGTATATTCGGCCCTTGTGTGAGGTCATGGGTCCACTATATGTCAAGCTCTATGTGGGCCATTCCTTGGGGTCAATGTTGGTTAAATGTCCACATTGTCGAGGCTGATTGTCGATGCGAGTTAATAATACTGATTATGAGTATGTGATAGCATAACATCATGATACATGCCCATATGCATTATCTGCATGTTTGTTATGGGATGTGATTAACCATTGCATATGCCATAGCACAGATGGTTTATGGGACTCCCTAATAGGTGGAGTTATCCCACATGAGTGCACAGTATACGTAGGATTGATGCATGATTGGGCTACATGACTCATGTATCTTACATTGTGTGATTGTGATTACTATACGCCCTAATGACATCAGGGTTATGACCTTCACAGGCATGTCGTGGATGGCCAAATGGGACACCGAAAATATTTAGTTCCTAGTATATGACATTTGCTTATTATGTTTTTGCATCATATAGCTTGGATAAGGATAATGGTATTTATGGTTTACCAGTATGTTTCTACATTACTCTGATAATATACGGTTTATGGATTGCCAGTATTTCTGCTTACTCTAATATATATATGCTTAGCACGTGTAATGCACACACTTGCACCACCCTCTAATCTTTTTATAAGCTTAAGTACGATAGATGTGTGTAAGCGGCGTTAGGTCGAAGTAGTGATGAGCTTAGAGCGTGCAGCAGACTTCTGGAGCTTTGATTTTTAATATATATATTTTTCCTTTTAGCATTGTATTCAAACAATTATATTATGGATATGTGATGATGAAGTTGCCTTTGTGATTTGGGTATACCTGTGGTTATGCTTCTTAGGAGTAAAATGTACATTGAAAAATCCTCCTTGTAGAATCCCAGGATCGAAATCTTGCATATGGACGCTGGGAACCAAGAATGGGGTACTATGGATTCGGCGATCGGGAATTTTGTGAGCCCGGTTTCTGAGTTTGGGATGTGACACCAATTCTGATTAAGTGCCTTGAATCAAATAGGGAAACATCTTAATAACTGTAAGTGGATCCCTGGAAACCCTAGTTTCTCACCTTTAAATTCTTAAGTTTCTGAATTCATCATCTCACAATTACTCTTTACTTTCCTGATTTAGGTTAGATCTTTTTCTAGTTTTGATTCCAATTACTCTTAGAATAAATACACAAGATTAGTCCCTGTGGATTTGACCTCGGTCTCACCGACTTTATTACTATATCTCGACCGTACACTTGAGGTTGTGAACAATTATATGGGCGGAAAAGGGTTCTTAATCCCTTCCTTTTCCTTCATCGAGGCACTTACTCAGAATCTACAACTGCAGACCAACCATAAGAATTATTTGAGTTAGGAAATCATGAGAATCCCTGAATCCTAAGCGATTATATGGTTCCTAGCCGACCGTAGATTATATGCTTCATTTGGCTAATGATGACTCTGTATCAAATGCATTTTTATACTCGAATCAATAGCATACTTCATGTATAGTAACAAAATCAATACCAAAGCCAATGAAGCAAGGGGCACTGCCACGCTCATGCACGCATGTGGGGGGTGGTGTTCACATTGCACATGTAACAACTCCCATTTAATGCGTTAGGGAGAGACTTCAAATTTTCTCACTCCACAACTTCTCTCACTCACCTTCTTCTCTTCCTCTTAGATCTCTCAGTCCCTCTTTCTCATTCTCTTTACTTACATCTTTCCTGCTCTCATCATCTTTTTTTCTCCCCAATGTCTTACACGTACTATCCCTTTATCTCCGCTCCACCAAACCTACCCAACAATGGTGGCCATTCCAACATTGGGAAACCATTGCAGCATGCATTTCTCTCCTCTCCTCTCTCTCTCTCTCTCTCTCTCTCTCTCTCTCTCTCTCTCTAACACCGAATATACAAACCCTAATTAATGTTTTCTAATGGTGTATGTATATAACACCCTAAATTTCAAGAGTCGAGCACATACTCGACCTCTTACATTTTGGGTGTCACTTTTTCTTTACGGAAGATTGATTTCTCATTTACAGTTATAATGGCATCAAAACAATATAAGAGCTAAGCTAAATAGTGAATATATATCTAAATTTAAGTCTAGTCACAAAAATTTTCAAAAAGTACATACAATCCAATTAATCCACAAACTAGACGATAATATACATGTCCATAACACATAAATAAAAGTCAAATGTATCTACCTAATACTCCAATAATAATACAATGGTGAAGCATACCAGCCTATGATAGCCTATATAAGACTGAAAGTATGAGACCTTATCTACAGTGTCCAAGCATGCCTCATCTAATGTATTGGCCTCGGTGATACCTACATCGATAATATCGTCTAGTTTGTGTTTTAAAACACCATCTCAGGTGAGAGTGATTTGTTAGTGTACTGATTTGTGCACCTTTTTATTAATCATGTGCGTCTATGTGCCAATGAGTCGGTTGAGCTTTTAGAAGCTGAAAATTGGAGACACATTAAAACTTAGATCATCAAGGATTAAAGAAATAGATAAATTGAGGTGTCTTAGTGAACCTAACCTTAAATCCAAAACAACCTAACATCTAGATAATCCTAACATTAATTTATAAATCTTGATTGATCATCCTTTAGCTTTAGGATCCATATTGAAACATAGTAAGATAGGGTAAAAGAGGTGCAATGCAGTTGTAAATATATTAGCCTAAAATAATAATGTTCAAGTGATCCTCGATCTCATTGACAACATGTTGATGGGTCATGATGGAATCGAATACCAGCTCAATGAGATCGAAGAAATATTCTAACAACTAAAAAGAAATTTCCTTAATTTTCTCGATAGGTCGAGGGACAGTTTGATCATATCGAATGGCCTTTTAATCCTATTAACATAGCTATTAACTAGCCGTTTTATAGTCTTTATAATACAAACTATATAAAATAGGCATTCGATTCTTGGGCATTTTGATGGATTTTAGTGTAATTAGAGGTTAGGTATTTTTCAACTTATACCACATATTCTAAACCCAAATATAAAGAGTTTCATGCTAATTTTCTTATGGTTATTTATTATAATGAGCTTTCTATGCTCATATTCGAAGTATTAAATGAACTCTCACCTTTTTAGAGATTAGACACTATGTATATAGTCAAATCCTAGTCTAAACTCTCTAGCTACCCATCTAGGTGAATCCCCTAGGATTACAATATTCCCGTAAGTTGTTTGAAGATTAAACCAACCTCCCATTACCTTAGTTACCTCTTGGAACATCATATGTAAGGCGATTAATCGAAGGAGTTGAAGCATCAACCTCAAAGATCAGAGGATCAATTGAGGATCGAATTCAAGCATGAGAGAGCTTTGAAGTAGAAACCTAAGGAAGGAAACAAAGGGGCTTAATCCGACATGTAAGATATTAAATGTGAGTCCATACACTCTTTCCTTGTGTAGCATTGAGTGTAAGAGTTTGTGACCCAAACTCAAATAGGTTCTTGTGTAAGGCCAAACTCACTAGATACAAGTGCGTACATGTTAGTTTCTATGAAAGCCTCTGGTAGGAGTAAACGTATATCCCTATATTAGGACTGAGGTTATTAGTTAGCTAATAGAAAACCAACTAAGTCTATGAGGGAGTCTCTAATAGGAGTGCATATTTACAATTTCTTGTGTAGGCCTCCGATGGAAGTGTGTGCTTGTAAAGGTTAGGGGTGAAACTATTGAAAGCTACTAAGATAGTGAATACCGATATAGTCGAGGAGAGTGTAGTTTTTATACATGCTTGTGTTTGGGATTGTCAATTGAGTAAATTTTAAATTATGCTTGTGAACTTAATTTGCTAAATTATGTGTATGTATATTAATTGTATGCTAAGGGTTAAATAGCTAACACATCTCTCACGTAAAATCACTATCTTATCTTATAGACTAGTTGTTTAATTGGCATATCTTTTGTAGTCTATGTGATTGGACCCACTTTGGTTTGGAACCCTTAGTGTTAATTTGACTTAATTAGTTTAATTAGTAAATTAGTTTATATATGTAAGAAGTTTGATTTAGTCTTAATCACCCCCAAGGACTTAGACGTAATTTTATAGCCCTGTCAAGCTTCTGCATGCATCATGGTAGACTATTCCACAAAATTTCAATTAGTATCAGAGTAGGTTGCTCTTCAAGGACTAAATCATCTAGAGTAAGATCTAAAAATGAGCTTTTAAATTATGTCTACTATGAGGGGAAAAACACAGTTACCCATGAAAATGAACATAGTGGTAAGTACTTTGGTATGGGTAAGTCTTTTTAAGATAATAGAGGATTTGAAGTTAATTGGAATAGCTTTGCTACGGCTTCTATCCCTCTGGTAATCCAAAAGGATTCATCTACTTCAAGAAGTAGATCAAGAGCCTCTCCTATGTGCCATATGGGTGGAGGTGTTGGGAACTTAAAATTTGAGTGTTTTGATCTTTAAAAGGGCACAATCCACCTTAATCACAACCCAAACTAGTAAATATGTTTTGACTGAGAAATTGGTAAACCAACGGAGAAGCATCCTAAAAGGATTGCCAAAAAAGAAGAGAGTTTTTAACCCTTCTTAAAATGACTGATTGTATGAAGGTGTTGTTGAAACTAATTGCTCGGCTTAATGAAAAAGTGAAGCCAATGTTAATCCAAGGCAATAATAATCAAGGTAGGACTCACATAGTTAAATCTCCTACTAAACATAGATATCTAATTAGAAATTCACTTAAGGGAGATACATCTAGGAAAATCACTCTCCCTCCTGAATATTATACAGGTCCGAAGAAATTCATAACTAAGCAGGTTGTGAAGAGGGATAGGTGACCTTAGAAGGTCTGTAAGGGCTTAATTATTAAATTAAAAGAATTAAGCCTCATTATTGAGCATTATAGGTAATTTTGAGTATGTTAGCATCATTATGCGCTTATAGTTAAATTAGAGAATTATTGTTCACAACCCCAAGTGTAGGGTCACGATGTAGTAATAACTCAGTAAGACCAAGGTCGAATTTGCAGGGAGTAAAATTGTATGTATTATGAAAATAACCAGAGCTAGAACTAGAAAAAGATATAAATCTAAATATGGAATAAAAAAGAGTAATTGTGAAGGATTTATCAAATATCAAAAGTGGACTAGAGCACTAAGGATCCACTTGTAGCTATCAAGATATTACCTTACTTGATTCAATAAACACAATTAGAATTGGAGTCTTATCCTATCCAATTGAAAGATAAAAAAATCTAAATCAAATCTGAACTTTTCATTGACCTAATTCTCAATGGAGGAGAATTGTGAAGATTGGAAGGGATTCCATCACCCAACCATGCCCAGGAGACTATGATGAACAATAGAATTTACTAATCTTACAATCTCAAAATAGGTAAAGAAGATATCGAAAGCTATCACAACATCTATTGTAATTTGAGTAACAATAAATCATAGAAAATTGAAAATATTCCTTTAATATCAAACTATAAATTAAAGAAGTTTAATAAGAACAAGAATCAAAGCAAAATAAATAACCCAACACGCTACAAGCTTCACCTCTTAGCCCTAGCTAAAAGGTTTAGCCAACCATAGATATGATTGAAATCAAATCTCTTAAACAAAACATGAAAAAAAATTAGAAAAGAAAAAACTCTTTGGCAGTGGCTCCACCCTTGTGTATACTCCTTAAGACATTTTCAAACCCTGGAATATGCTTTGGAGCATCCTAAGGAGTCCTATTTATAGTTGTGGAACTCCAACTTTCGCACATAGTTGGAAAACTCTAGAAACTGCCTCAAATTTACGCTGTTTGTTAAAATATACTTCACTCTATGCATTTTTTTAAAATAGACTTCACTCTACATAATTTTCCAAAAAGACCTCTCTGTGCTAGAATATGCTTTTTCAGGACAATTTTAGGAATATTTTTGTTTTCAGTTCAATTTCAGGATTTCTTTTCTTCACTTCAAATATTTGATTCTCTTTATTCCTCACTTGGTTTTCTCAAATCTTTAACATGTGAATTCTTCATTAATGATTTCCAAATCTCCAAATCTTCATTTAGTAATATTTTGAGCATAAATCTTCCTTTTGGTATTAATTTCACCTTAAGCTCTTGAAATCACCTCGAACATGAAAACATGCATAATTAGATTGATTAAGAACTATCATGTTTATAAAAGTAAGGTACAAATGGGGTATAATATGCAATATTTGACGCTTAAGAAAATCCCTAACCAACATTTCGCTAGTCCCGAGCAAAGTATGCGTGAAATAAATCTAAATGCTTAATGTACAAAACCTCTCTAGGAAAATAATCTTTTGTACACTTAAGTATGAATGGGTAGAATTAAGATACAAAAGTGGGGTTTTGAAAACTTAGAGCTGAACCACATAACCAACCAATTAAGTAAATTCTTTATCCATTAAATCGAGCATAATTTGTATATCAAGTTTTTCAATGTGCTTAGTGAAAATCAACTTACCTCCTGTATGAATACTATTGGTTCATCATGTTAGTCATACTCATCACTTCAAGATCAGTTTAAAACTCAAGTGCTGATTTCAAACTTATCTCCTTTTCCTTCTTTTTCTAGTCTTGATTTTATATCGACAATCAATTTTTTATTCATTCTTTTTATTTTTGCATTATTTTTCATTCTTTTTATTACTTTTCATAACCTCTTTGTTGTTCTCTTATTTTTTTAACTGGTTCTTTTCTTCTTTTAAGGTGGATAAAATTCTCTAAACTTGATTCTCACCATCTATCAATGATTCACATACTAACAGTCAGAACTTCTAGCATGTCTTACAGAAGACAAATTGAATGTGTTTTGTGATTTAGATTAACATGATATTCAAACTATCTCTTAATCAATTGAGCATAAGAACTTAGATGATAGATTACTTAGTTGATCAAACTCCAACAATCTGAAATTCAATCTTTATTTTTATCATACCCAACGCATTCTTAAGTACACAATTCATCGCTTCCCAAACAAATTTCAAATTGAAACATTGAAAATTTTTAAAATTTTTGCTCAAAACTGAAAAAACACTGATTAGTTCACCTAATCCTCCATCCCCAACCGAAAAATCTACATTGTCCTCAATGTAAAAGAAATAAGCATGTAATGCAAAAGAGGAAATGAAAAGAGAAGGGAAGTGATGGAAAGGTGATACCTAAAGAAGGAATTTTGAGGCTTTTCGAATGGTCTCAGTGTGAAGATGGGTTAGCATAAGAATTAAACTAATAGAAAGCAAACTATTCTAAATAGTGGAAAGTAAACTATCCTAAACAGCGAAAAGTAAATTGTCAAAATCCTAAAACATATGAAAGAAACTAAATTTACCTATACCTCCGTCAGACTAGGAGGTCAATCCTAGTAAATAGGGTTAATTAGAGGTATTGACATGTCCTCTTAATCAAAATTTTCAACAAATGGCTTTAAACGATATCCATTTACTTTGAATTCATTATCATTATTTGGATTCCGAATCTCGACAGCCCTATGAGGATAAACATTAGCAATAGTGAAAGGGCCGGTCCAACGAGATCGGAGTTTACTTGGAAAAAGGTGTAATCGAGAATTATACAAAAGGACTTTCTGACCTGGCGTGAATGATTTCTGAAGAATGTGTTAGTCATAAAACATCTTCATCTTGTCCTTGTAAATTCTTGAGTTTTCATATGAATCATTCTGAATTTCTTCCAGTTCATTCAATTGAAGTTTGCACAGCGAGCCAACGTTGTCCAAATTGAAGTTCAGATTTTTAATCACCCAGTAGGCCCTATGTTCTAACTCCACAAGCAAGTGGTAAGCCTTCCCATAGAAAAGTCTAAAGGGAGACATTCCAATAGGGGTCTTAAATGCAGTACGATAAGCCCATAAAGCATCGATCAATTGAATTGACCAATCTTTACGGTCAGGGTTAACTATTTTTTTCAAAATATGTTTAATTTTTCTATTAAAAATTTTAGCTTGCTCACTTGTTTGTAGGTGTTATGGAGTGCTCACTTTGTGGGAGATGTCATATTTCTTCATTAAGTTCACAAATGGCTTGTTACAGAAATGTAAACCTCCATCACTAATGATGGCTCGAAGCATTTCAAACCGATAAAAGGATGTTCTCTTTTAAGAATTTAATGATCATCTAATGATCATTGTTCTGGCATAGGATTGCATTAACCCATTTAGTGACATAGTCTACTACGAGCAATATATAAATTTCTGAAAGATTGGAAAAATGGTCCCATGAAATCGATGCCCAAACAATCAAATGCTTCAATGATCAGAATGGGGTTTAAGGACATCATATTTCAATGAGACATTGCTCCCAATTTCTTACAATACTCACAAGCTTTGTAAAACTCATGAGTATCCTTGAACATAGTGGGCCAATAAAAGCTGCACTATGGAATTTTGGTCATGGTCTTTTTAGTCGAAAAGTGACCACCACAGGCCAGAGAATGACAGAAGGAGAAGATACTTTAGTGTTCATTATCTGGCATACATCTCCTTAAGATTTGGTATGAGCAATTTATAAACAAATATAGATCATCCTAGAAGAATTTGCGTACCTCGGTGAAAAATTTCTTCTTATCTTGCGTTGTCCAATGTGTTGGCGTGAAACCTATGGAAAGATAATTAGCAATATCTGTAAACTAAGGTGATTGGGAGACTTTAAATAGTTATTCATCAAGGAACATGTCATTTATATTCTTCATCTCAAGAGAATTAGAGAGGTCAAGGCGAGAAAGATGGTCAACCACTACGTTCTCTACTCCCTTCTTATCTTTTATTTCCAAATAAAATTCTTAGAGTAGGAGGATCCATCTTATCAATCAGGGCTTAGTATCATTCTTAGAAAGAAGATTCTTAAGCGCCACATGATCTATGTTGATGATGATCTTGGATTTGATCAAGTATGACCAAAATTTGTCCAAAGCGAGTACTACAGCTAAAAATTCCTTCTCTGTAGTTGAGTAATTCACTTGAGCAGGATTTAGAGTTCTACTTGCATAGTGTATAACATCGGGTTTCTTCTCTTTTCTCTAGCCTAACACTGCCCCAAGAGCATAATTGAACACATCACACATAATTTCAAAAGGAATGCTCTAGTTGGGTGGTTATATGATAGGTGCAGTGGTTAACATGCCCTTGAGCATTGAAAAAGCTTCCTGGCATTGATCAGTCCACTCGTATGGTACATCCTTCTGAAGTAGAATGCATAAAGGACGAGAGAGGTGACTAAAGTCCTTTATGAATCTCCTGTAAAATTCGACGTGTCCTAAAAAGGATCACATGTCTCTTATGTTCTTGGGTGGAGGTAAGTTAGAGATAAGATCAATCTTAGCCTTATCTACCTCAATTCCTTTAGACGAGATGATATGTCTAAGGAAAATTCCCTTACGAACCATGAAATGGCACTTCTCCCAATTCAGTACCAAATTCTTTTCCTCACATCGCTTCAACACACATTTAAGATTCTCCAAACAATCACTGAAATATGGACCAAAGATAAAAAATTCATTCATGAAGACCTCTAAATATTGTCCCACCATGTCAAAAAAAAAAAAAAACTCATCATACATCGCTGAAAAGTGGTGGGGGTATTATACAATCCAAATGGCATCCTTTAGTAAGCAAAGGTGCCAAAGGGACATGTGAATGTGGTATTTTCCTAATCTTCAGGGGCTATCTCTATCTGGTTGTAGCCTGAATATCCATCAAGGAAATAATGATAAGAATGACCAGTTAGCCTTTCCAAGATTTGATCAATAAAGGGCAAAAAAAAGTGGTCCTTCCTTGTGACGGTATTCAATTTCATGTAGTCAATGCACATTCTCCAACCAGTAGTAACTCTACTTGGCACGAGTTCATTATCGACATTGGCTATAATGGTTATTCCAGACTTCTTAGGAACCACTTGAATTGGACTCATCCATTGGCTATCGGATATAGGGTATATGATGCACACATCCAATAGCTTAAGAACCTCGGCCTTAACCACTTCCTTCATTTTTAGATTTAATCTACATTGTGGTTGTCGAGAAGTCTTCGCATTATCATTTAAATAAATGCAGTGAGTACAAATCAAAGGGTCAATTCCCTTAAGGTCCTCAATCGACCATCAAGGGCTCCATTGTGCTCAATGAGAATAGAAATAAGCATACTCTCATATTCTTGCTCAAGGTGGGAAGAAATCACCAGTGGGTATGTCTCATCTTGACCTAAATAGACATTTTAAATCAGAGGGTA
Source organism: Magnolia kwangsiensis (assembly GCA_037074715.1). Lineage (NCBI taxonomy): Eukaryota > Viridiplantae > Streptophyta > Magnoliopsida > Magnoliales > Magnoliaceae > Magnolia > Magnolia kwangsiensis. The sequence goes on along the minus strand of CM073585.1, from coordinate 29,254,469 downwards.
AAGGTTTTATGTCAAATTTCGGTACCTTGAGGTTAGACGGTAGAGGCACTATATCCATTTAGGGCAATTCTTCAAATTATGGCCTCCACCAGTTAACTTCAAGTACCGACAGTATTTAGCATGACACCCGTCTCCCTAATCATATCATCATCTAAATCATGGGAATGGGCCAAGCACGTCTCTAGAGGGTCGGAGGATAAGGTCATTAGAGTTCTATTTTTCATGAAAGAATCATTCAAGTTAACATCATGGGCATCGTCATCATCCTCTGCCTGTTTGATCATATTGAAAAAGATATTAAGCTCCAATGTTATATTCTCAAAAGACAAATTCATGACTCCATTCCTACAATTGATGATTGCATTTGAAATAGCAAGGAATGGGCGACTAAGGATGATAGGAATTTGAGTGCTCATATCCACAATGGGTTGAGTATCCAGGATGATAAAATCTACTGGATAGTAGAATTTGTCAACTTGGACCAACACATCCTCAATTATCTCTCTCGACATACGAACTGAGAGATTGGCCAGTTGTAATGTGGTCCGGGTGGGTTTTAATTCACCTGGACCCAGTCGTTCATAAACTAAGTATGGGATCAAATTTACACTCACTCCTAAGTCAAGAAGTGCATGCTCAATCCGGTAATTCCCAATTACACAAGTGATAGTTAGGCTACTAGGATCTTTGTACTTCTATGGCACATCTTGCTTTAGGATGGCACTCACTTTTTTTGTTAAGTAGATTTTCTTTTGAATGTTTTGTCATCTTTTGGTCATACATAAATCTTTCAAAAATTTATCATATGAAGGTATCTATTTTATGGCATCCAGTAAAGGAATGTTGACCTTCACTTGCTTAGGCACCTCTAGAATATCCTGAGAGTTAGAGAGAGGTTTTAGTGCTATCAACCGTTGGGGAAATAGAGCAATCGGTTTGCTTTGAAGTTTCGATTCTACCTCATGTGTAGCATTGCTAGGTCTATCAGTCTCATCTATATTCAGTCCTTAGGCTTCTCAGCCCTTACCGGAATAGATTTGTCAATTATCTTCCCACTCCTAAGAGTGGTGATAGACTTAACTTGCTCCATTAGATTTGAAGAGCCTGGTCCACTAACTCCATATTGCGGTTTAGGATTGGGGATAGGTTGGGCTAGAAGCATCCCTTTCTCCATAACTGTAACGTGTGAGTCTAGCTTTTATATAACCTTTGTGAGTTCTTATAAGGCTTGAAGAGTACTTTCCTGGATGAGCTCTTGAGGATTTTGAACCAATTCCTCTTAAGGTTTCCCTTAATTTAAGAATTGATTAAGGATTCCTTGAGGTGTAACAGATTATCCATTCCTCCAACTAAAATTTGGATTGATTTCTCTAGCTGAAGTTGTATGTGTTTAAAGTGAGTCCCTTAAAAGGCCTTTGGTAGTTGGTTATGACATTTGATTGCTCATTCAATATTTCTTGAAACGCAAGTATTGTTGGACAATTTTCAGTTATATGAATATTACAAGCACAAATACCACAGATAACTTCCTTATCCTTATTGCTCCTAAGTTTCATGGCCTCGAGTTTCCTTATGAGACTGGCCACTTTAACGTTGATATCATCTTCCTCTTTCAAAAGATATATTCCACCTCTCCTTTGATTAGCAGGCTTAGACGTGATGCTCGTTCTTGGGGAGATGTCCCATGATTGTGCTGTTTTAGCAAGTTTATCAAAGTAATCCCACACTTCATCAACATCTTTGTTCAGGAATTTCCCATATCACATTATCTTGACAAATTGGTGCGTGGAAGATGTCAGTCTTTCATGAAAGAAATTTGTTATGCGCCATGTTTCAAAACCGTGTTGTGGGCATGAACTAACAAGATCCTTGAACCGCTCCCAACATTGGAAGAATGTTTTATCTTCCCTTTGGATAAAGTTCATGATCGAATTTCTAATAGTGTTCGTTTAATGATATGGAAAGAATTTCTTTATGAACTCCCATGTCATGTCATTATATCTGCCAATAAATTATGGACGCAGTGAATGTAACCACGTCTTAACCTTTTCTTTTAGGGAGAAAGGAAAGAGTTTCAGCCCGATTGTGTCCTCAAACACATTAGGAAAGTATAAAGTGGCTATGATCTCATCAAACTCTTTCAAATATAAATATAGATTTTCATATTCAAGCCCATGGAACTTTGGAAGGAGTTGGATCACTCATGGCTTGATGTCTATGTTTCTTGTATTTTTTGAAAAAACCATACAGGAAGGAGTGCTCACCCTCGTCGATTATAAATAGTCTCGTAAGGTACGAGGCAGGGTGCTCGATGCACCTCATTCTCATCCTAAATTTCCTCCACCTTAGGTTGGGGTGGATTTGGAGGTTGATTAGCTAGTTGATTTGCAGCCATAACTTCAGTTAACTCTGTGGATCTTGAATGGTGTATAATCTTGTAATGGATAGATAACCCTTCAACCATTCCTCCTTCACTCAAGAGATATCGAGTGTTGTCACGGACCCACTTGGGCATGAAAACTCTCAGCCCTCAATTTCGAAATCTAACCTAAATCTAAAAAGAAAAGGGAAAATAGAAATTTAGAAATAGAAAGTGTAACGCCCGTGAAAAATCCATATTTGGGCTCGAGTACCAACTCGACCCGAAATTGCGTAGAATTCATTCCTTTAGAAAATATGACTAGGTTAGCTAGTGCAACGTTGGAATAGCTGGGAAATGGTCCCTGATCACTTTAAATACGTTCTACAAGGCCCGAAGCGAGAGGAACCAAGGGTGCTATAATGCTCTAAAGCCTCGGATCAAACTCTAAACCGGTTTGTTCTCTGGACCACTTTGAATCTTTGTATTGGATCTAGACCGCACGTTGAAAGTCCGATACCTCCTATCTTAGACCGTTAGGACCGTCTAGCTGGGCTTGACACTCATTCCAAAAATCAAGTCAAACCGATTATCACAGGCTATTTCATTGAGCCCGGACCGAAGAGAGTGTGAATAGGGACAGTTGGAATTTCAAATTCAAATCTGGCACACAAATTTGACGCATCAGTATTAAGCATTCTGACCGTCAGAATACAGCCAAATTACACCCTTGGATCAGGAAAAATATCTATTATATATCACGGGACTTATAGGCCTGATCTTTTTTGGGGTGGGACCAACTTTTTTGGGGCCCTGGGACCATGGGGGACCAGACCCATGGGGTCCCGCTGGCCAACCTGAAGGTTGGCCGGCGATGCCATCGCCGGCCGGGCGATGCATCGCCGGCCGGCCACCTCCGATGGTGCTGCCCTTTGGGCGCACCCACTTAAATACACCCCCCATCACTCCTAGCTACCTCCCATCCCACGAAAACCCCTAAAACACCCCTCTCCTTCACAAACAGCCCCCTTGCATACCCTAGATTTGATTTTCAGCACTCCATTCCAAACCCCGGCGACCCAAACCCCTCCTAAACCCTTCCTTGGCCAAAACCGACCACCACCCATCGATTATTGGGTGTTGGCAGCCCCTTTCCTTGAAGATTTCCCCATTTGGAGCTCCAAAATCCCCCAAATAGTGCTGAAATCGTGAGCAGCTCCATTCCATCTTTTTGTTCTTATTTTTCCCTGAAAGTACAGCCTTGGGAAGCTTGAAGCATCCCTCTACGACGCCTAGATTTCCTTTCGTCAGATTGGACAGCCATTTCTCCGCATTTTCAGCGTTTTCCATGGCTTTCGTGGAAGCTATTTTGGGTCTTTTGTCACTCTCATCCATCCTGTCTTTGATGGGTAAGAGGAAAACTGCAACAGACGAGGCTGGGCCGAGCCGCCTTGCTCGATCGAGAAGACCGCGGGGTGGTGCCGCAAGTTCAAGCGCCGCCGCAGGTCCAGCGGCAGTCCTGGAGTGCCGTACAAAGCGGGATTTGGATCCCCATGCACATCTTGGACGAACCATCCTATCAAAGATGCCTCATGGTGAATACACTGATCGTAGAGTGTTATTTGAGGCGGACGTAGATGGGCGATTGTTCGGCGAGTATCTGTTGTTCGAACGCATTGAAGCTGCGCACTGGGGACCGATCTTTGAAGCTCGCGCTCGTGCTAATGTGAGCACTGTTCGTGCCTTCTATGCTAGCATCCAGAGTCCTACCTTGGAGCCCTTGCAGTTCAAAATCCCTTTTGGTAGAGATCGGATGGCTACGATCGACGTCCAGTTGGTTGCGCGACTTCTCAACGTGCCTCTAGGTGATGTACATCCAAGTGAGAAGAATTTGAGGACTAGACGTGAACGAGATCACCGCACCAGGTTTCTGTGCGGTAAGTTGGTTCCATGGCAGCCTAATAATAGCCTCAAGGCGACGTACATGTCTGAGGATTTGCGTCTGCTGCATCACATCTGCACGTTCAATGTTTATCCTAGGTCGACGAACCGCATTGAATGTACACGTCTTATGGTCGATTTCTTATTTCTGGTGGCTCAGGGAGAGAACGTATGTATGGCCACTTTCATCTTACGGCAGATAGTTCTCATAGCCAGGTCGAGAAGAACATCCGAATCCCTTCCCTTTGGCCGACTCATTTGCAAGATTGCGCTTGAGTTTGCCTATAGACTTGGACCCGAATTGCCGGTATCGATTCACACCATCGATGAGTCGACGATGGTTAAGATGAAGATTGGGTCGCAATATCGTGAAAATCAACTTGAAAGGGATAGTGGGGACGACTTTGACGAAGAGGAAGATTAAAGCGAAGGAGAACTTAGTGCAGAAGTTCAGGAAGAGACTCAGGAAGAAGCAGAAGAGGAGGCTCAGGATACTGATGAGAGTCCTCCTCCTTCTGCGCAGACTACTATTGACGATCGCATTGCTCGGATGGAGGAGAGTCAGACCGCTTTGCGAAGGGAAGTCCAAGAACTTCGAGCAGAGGTCGCTGATGCCAAGGCCGTTACGAAGAAGAAATTTGGCAAGGTGACTCGCACCTTGAAGGCAATCCTGTGTTGCTTACAGGATAAGGGTGCTCCTCCTCCGTCGCCAGACTCCGACTAGCGACGCGATCTTTGATGTTGTTATGAGTAGTTAGCCATTTTCTGTTTTATGTGTGTAAAGCCTATTAGGGCTAGTGCTTTGCTTATGTTGCTGTTGCTTAACTGTCTTAATTTCCATGTCATTCTAGTCATGATGCTTGTAAGGATATATCCCTTGTATTGTGACAATTTTGATTAATTGAAATGCATGGAATGCCTTTGACTCTTTAGTGAATGATTGTGGTGTATTTGTGCAATTGAGACTGACAAGGTTGCGCCCTATTTTGAATATAGGGAATGCCACCTAAGACTACGAGGAGCGCGGTTCGGCTTTCATTGTCAGAGCAGATGGATCAGGCTCCCTCTCAGTCTGGCACTCGTCCGGACCCTGCTGTGGGCCCGATTCCTGAGACTGTTCGATCGTCTCAGCCTGCTACTGGTCCTACAGATGGACCACCGCCATTTACACCATCAGTTAGAGAGCCACAGCGCGCATCTACTTCCGCACCTCATCCGCCACAGCCTGCTCCACCACCTGATAGATTCGAGCAGATGATGGCTATGATGCTACAGCAGCAGCAGCTATTGACTACCATAGTCGGGACTTTAGCCCAGGGTGGGGGTGCGACTGCACCTACTCCGCCTACACCACCTGCGCATCCAGCTGAGGATGCCTATACTTACGCCCAGGATGAGGGCATAGCACTTCCTGCGCAGCCTGCTTTCCCTGCGGGGAACCCTGCCGACACACGGGGCCTTCTGGAGCGATTTCAGCGCTTGCGGCCTCCTACTTTCACGGGTTCTCACAGACCCGAGGAGGCTGAGTTTTGGCTCGACCGAGTGTCGAAGATTCTGCGCATGTTGCACTGTACTGAGGCAGAGCAGGTAGAGCTGGCTACCTTCCAGTTTGAGAGAGAGGCCAGTATGTGGTGGGATAGTGTATTGCGGACTGTTACCGCAGACTTCGTATGGACATGGGCAGCATTCGAGTTTCGCTTCCATGAGAAGTATTATCCTCAGACCTACAGACACGAGAGGGAGAATGAGTTTCTCCGTCTCAGGCAGGCAGCGATGACGGTCACCGAGTATGAGCATCGGTTCACAGAGTTGGGCAGGTACGTCCCGACGATTTTAGCTGATGAGCAGATGCGCATACGGCGCTTTTTGGAGGGCTTGCGACCGGATATTCGGTCGAAGATGTGCTGTATCAGTTTCTCCTCCTATGCGGAGTTGGTTCATATGTCCATGCGGGCAGAGCAGGACGTGGATCGACTTGCGCGATCACGAGGCCCGACTACTTCTAGGCCGCGACCGGAGTTGCCAGATAGGCCCTTCGCGGGCAAGAGGCCTCGCATTGATCCTCCTACCAGGACCACGGCGCCAGTAGGACCGTTTCGACGCCCTGATCTATCATGCACATACTGTGGGAGGACGGGCCACCTAGCGCCGAGTTGCTTTACGAGGATGCGGGACAGTGGGTTCTCGCCGCCGCAGAAGATTGATCGTGTACGTCCACAGGCGATATCAGCACCGCCTATACGGTCAGCTCCTGCGCAGTCCTCTTTCAGACCCACAGTATCGCAGATTCGACAGCCCCCACGGCCCTTGACACAGCGGCCGAACCGGCCACAGCAGGCTCGAGTTCATGCACTGACCGCTGAGGCAGCTACGACGCCGACTTTCCAGCATTCAGCCTTCGAGGTCACGGGCCATATCGGAGGTACTCCCGTTCTTGTCATGGTGGACACTGGTTCCACGATTTCTTTGATATCGCGTGCCGTAGTCAGACGTCTTGGGTTACAGACTATCACTATGGATAGCGTGCGAGTCCTTGCAGCTCATGGAGATTATTCGGATGTCACCCAGATGTGTGAGGGTTGTTTAGTTGATCTGGGAGGCAGGACGATGACTCTTGATCTGGTCGTCGATCCCTCGCTCGTATATCTCGACGTCATTCTTGGCATGGACTGGTTGACTGCAGCGAGAGCCGAGATTGACTGCGAGGCTCGTGTGGTGACGGTGTACGAGCCTGAGGGCACGCCTTTCTCATTTTCAGTGCGGGTAAATCTTCCTTTCCGCATTCTTAGCTACGCCACTCTATTGCGCGACGCTGGTGCCCAGGTACTTGAGCAGACGCCAGTTGTTTCTGAATTCGGGGATCTGTTCAGGAAGATCCCTGGTTTGCCGCCCAGACGTGAGATCGATTTCACTATCGATCTGATTCCTGGTTCTACACCCGTCTCACTGCCGACGTATCGCATGGCACCATGTGAGATGGAGGAGTTGAGGACGCAGATTGACGGTCTACTAGAGCTCGGCCTTATACGGCCTAGCGTATCTCCTTGGGGGGCACCGGTCTTGTTCGTGAAGAAGAAGGATGGTTCGCTGCGATTGTGTATTGATTATCGCAGGCTGAACCAACTCACAGTGAAGAACAAGTACCCTTTGCCCAGGATCGATGACTTGTTTGATCAGTTGAGAGGAGCGCAGTACTTCTCGAAGATTGACCTTCAGTCAGGATATCATCAGCTGCGCGTCAGAGATGAGGACGTGCAGAAGACAGCGTTCAGGACCAGTTTTGGTCATTACGAGTTCCTTGTGATGTCGTTCGGTCTCACGAACGCACCGGCCGTGTTCATGGATCTGATGAACAGGGTATTGCGGCCCTTCCTCTATCGATTCGTCGTTGTCTTCATCGACGACATTTTGGTATACTCTAGGAGTCGAGAGGAGCATGAGGAGCACTTGCGTTTGGTCCTTGATACGCTCAGACAGCATCAGTTGTTCGCACAGTACAAGAAGTGCGACTTCTGGAAGCAGGAGGTGAAGTTTCTGGGACACGTGGTGTCCAAGGATGGCATGGCAGTTGACCTGTCTAAGGTAGCTGCGGTGCAGGACTGGGAGCAGCCTGGTTCTGTCACTGAGGTGAGGAGTTTCTTGGGTCTCGCTGGCTACTATCGGCGCTTCATTCAGGATTTCTCGAAGATCGCGAGACCCTTATCTCAGTTGACACGGAAGGACGTGAAGTTCGCCTGGAATGATAAGGCGGAGTCAGCTTTTCAGGAGCTGAAGGACAGACTTACGTCCGCCCCTGTGCTAGTATTGCCAGAGCAAGGGGTTAAATACACTATATACACTGACGCGTCTAGCGTTGGTTTGGGTTGTGTCCTTATGCAGAGGGACAGGGTAATTTCGTATGCCTCGAGACAATTAAGGAAGCACGAGGAGAATTACCCTACACACGACCTGGAGTTGGCAGCCGTGATATTCGCACTGAGACTCTGGAGACATTACCTCTACGGAGAGGAGTTCGAGCTCTTTTGCGACCACAAGAGCCTCAAGTACATATTCACACAGCGGGACTTGAATATGAGGCAGCGGCGATGGATGGAGACGCTGAAGGACTTCAAGTTTGAAGTCTCTTACCATCCTGGGAAGGCGAACCTTGTGGCTGATGCGTTGAGCCGCAAGAAGGCGATAGAGTTTGCGGCTCCGCTGATGGTTGCCGAGTGGGATATGGTTGAGTTTTTGCGAGACTTTGAGCAGAAACTCACCGTAGAGGAGCCATTTGAGTTCATCGCACATGTTCAGGTGCGATCCCCGATCGATGACCGTGTCATCGAGGCGCAGAGGGACGACGCGCATCTTACTGAGCTTCGAGAGCAGGCCAGTGATGATGCTGACGCCGACTGGCGAGTTGGCATGGATGGGGGCTTACGTTACCGTGGCCGCCTATGCGTTCCTGATGTCCCTGACTTGAGACGAGAGATTCTCGAGGCTGCGCATTCTACTAGACTCGCGATGCATCCTGGCAGCACGAAGATGTATCGTGACGTGAAGAGGACGTACTGGTGGGAAGGTATGAAGACCCACATTGCTGAGTTCGTGTCCCGTTGTCTCACTTGTCAGCAGGTGAAGGTAGAGCATCGCCGACCACCTGGACTTTTGCAGCCTATGCCGATTGCAGAGTGGAAGTGGGATTTCATTTCCATGGACTTCATTTCTGGGTTGCCGAAGACGAGGAAGGGGCATGATTCCATTTGGGTGATCGTCGACCGATTGACGAAGTCGGCGCACTTCCTACCTATCAGAGTTACGAACTCTGCAGACGAGCTGGCTAGATTGTATATCCGAGAGATTGTGCGTCTGCATGGAGTTCCGTTGGAGATCGTGTCGGACAGAGACACGCGATTCACTTCTATTTTCTGGACTCGCATTCAGGAGGCTATGGGTGTGAAGTTGAAGTTCAGTACTGCCTTCCACCCACAGACGGACGGACAGACAGAGCGAGTGAACCAGATCCTGGAGGACATGTTGCGAGCTTGCGCGTTGGACTTCAAGGACAGTTGGGATGACTGTCTTGCATATGCGGAGTTTGCGTACAACAATAGCTTCCAGGCGAGTATCGGCATGGCACCTTATGAGGCGCTGTATGGGCGACCTTGTCGCGCACCGCATTGCTGGTTAGAGGTCGGTGAGCGCAGCTTGATTGGCCCAGAGTTGGTGCAGGCGACGTCAGAGAAGATTGATATTATTCGACGTCGGCTTCTTACAGCGCAGAGCAGACAGAAGAGCTACGCCGATACGAGACGGAGACCACTAGAGTTCACAGTCGGGGATCATGTGTTTTTGCGAGTTTCCCCTATGAAGGGAGTCCTTCGGTTCGGGAAGAAGGGGAAGCTGGCACCGCGATTCATTGTCCATTTCAGATCCTCGATCGTGTGGGAGCAGTGGCTTACCGATTGGCTTTACCCACGCCCCTCGCGAGCGTCCACAACGTATTTCATGTTTCTATGCTGAAGAAGTACGTTGCTGATCCTTCTCATATCATCAGATGGGAGCAGGTGCAGTTAGGAGAGGATGTTACTTATATCCTGCGACCGACACGCATCTTAGACCGGAAGGAGCAGGTACTGCGTAGCAAGGTGATTCCCCTTGTGAAGGTACTATGGACGCATCATACTGAGGAGGAGGCTACTTGGGAGACAGAAGCCGAGATCAGAAAGAACTACCCACAGCTTCTCGAGGAGTACGAAAAGGTACAAAATTTCGAGGACGAAATTATTTGTTAAGGGGGGTAGATTGTAACGCCCGTGAAAAATCCATATTTGGGCTCGAGTACCAACTCGACCCGAAATTGCGTAGAATTCATTCCTTTAGAAAATATGACTAGGTTAGCTAGTGCAACGTTGGAATAGCTGGGAAATGGTCCCTGATCACTTTAAATACGTTCTACAAGGCCCGAAGCGAGAGGAACCAAGGGTGCTATAATGCTCTAAAGCCTCGGATCAAACTCTAAACCGGTTTGTTCTCTGGACCACTTTGAATCTTTGTATTGGATCTAGACCGCACGTTGAAAGTCCGATACCTCCTATCTTAGACCGTTAGGACCGTCTAGCTGGGCTTGACACTCATTCCAAAAATCAAGTCAAACCGATTATCACAGGCTATTTCATTGAGCCCGGACCGAAGAGAGTGTGAATAGGGACAGTTGGAATTTCAAATTCAAATCTGGCACACAAATTTGACGCATCAGTATTAAGCATTCTGACCGTCAGAATACAGCCAAATTACACCCTTGGATCAGGAAAAATATCTATTATATATCACGGGACTTATAGGCCTGATCTTGGTGCGGTGACCGTTAAACTGAAACTGGGCCGCCACGTGCGATCTGGGAACCCAACCGGTCTGAATACTGGATGTATGCTAGATCTAGTATGCATGAGCTTAAGTCCGACCGCATTTGGCCTGGGGACCTCCAGAAATGCCCTTTTGGACCGAAACGGCCCCGATTTGGTTAGGCACCAAGTAAACATTGTTCCCAAGCCTATTTTGGGAATGTTTTAGGCTATAAAAGGGGTTGAAACCCTCACTCCTCTCTCCCATCCGAATTTGAGAGAAGCCCTAGCTTGGGAGAGAGAAAAAGAGTGAGAGATTGTGAGAGAGTGGGAGAATTCTTCCCGCCACTTATGCTACGTGTTGCACATGCTTAAGCAACACTCCTCTACCGCTTTCCCGGCGATTCCACCTCAATCCTAGGTAAGTAAAAACCCTAAATAGTTGGTGATTTGAGTTTTTCTTGTTTCCATAGCGATGTAGCTTATGGATCTTATGTATTAGGCTCCTTACTCGCCGTAGACGAAGCATATACACTCCGCTTCAATTCCCGAGTCTACAAGACACTAGGTGAGGATTTTAGACGCTTGGATTGACGGTTCCCAATGCTTTCAATGTCGTTTAATAGTAGATTCTTGACGGCATCTCCGTTTGACATGTACAAAATGCTCTCCGTTTCCCGTTTCGTAAGCTAACGAAGAATATGAGATTTAGGGCATTTTAGTCATTTGTAGGAAGTACTGTTTGCATTCATATTTTGCTGATGTGATTGACATGGTTTGTTGTCGCATTAGGGAGTTAGGAATGCGTGCATAATTAGTTTGGCGAAGAGATTCGCCTAGTTGCACACTTTGGGTCGACATGCTATATGTAGACCTAAGTGTGTAGTGCATGTGTTTGTATAAATGCTTGTATTAGTATGTATTGAATTAAATGATGTTATTTGATACCTTGTGATTGATTTTTCAACTATTATGCCGACCTAAATGATTTTCTACATGTTGACAAAATGCATGATTTCATTACATGCATGGAATGTATGTGCTTGAGGATTTGCTTAAGTTGAATATGCATGGGAAGTATGCCTTGAAGATTTGCTTAAGTTGAATGTTATAACATGTGCTAACATGCTCACATGATGTATTTCAATTCCAATACCTTTTATAGTGATTCCATAGATGTGTGGGACTTGACTTAGTCCAGGCAGTCGGTAACCGAGCGAATTCGTGGCTGACTGGTCATAGCCACGAATGACGCGTCGATGAATGTGATTCGTGTTGAGAGTTGGCGGCAGTGGTTAGGCCACGCGAAGTGTTTTACGCACTTCATGTCGTTCAGTTCGAGATGCGATCGCGCTAGTCGAGCCCGTCAAGTAACCCGACTGGCCGATGTTTGTTCACCATGTATGTATCATAACTGCTTGAACCTAGGGTACTGAACTTACCATTGTAAACCCTATTAACCGTGGTACCTTGATCCACGAAGACTCATGAGCCGGGCATGGTGGTATGGGACACCGTGGTCGAGCTGTCAGCCTACGCTGGGGCCACAAACCTCCCCGTAGTGACCAATGAGCACCTTGACTCGTGAGCAGATTATGGTGGTATGGGACACTATATTCTAGCTGTCGGCCTACACTGATCAGGCGACGAGCCCTTTGTAGTGACCGCGAGCGTATTCTGAGTTCACGGGAGGCGACGACCCTTCCGTGCAGTAGAGTACAGTAGGCCTGTATTGATAAGGTGATGGGGGAGCGGTGCAACGAGTGCGAGCAACAGCCCTGGCAGCCCTTGCAGTGACCTACGAAATGTACATCGTATGAGATTACTAGGAGTGACGACCCTAGACAGGATCCGTGTTGGGATTGATACAAGGGAGGTACCTTAGTTTCCCAATCCTGCTGTTTGAATGGACTAATAACAACTTGGTAATCATATCACCATAACATTGCATGTGCCTGGAAGATGTGGAGCACTCTAGGGAGTGTGGCATGCCGCGGTCGTAAGATGTTGCCGTATGAGGGTGATCGTCGGTGAGGGCATACATCACGTCATATCATCTTGCATTAACAACAGTATTAGGACTTGTCTGATTTACTGCTTTACTATTATCGCGTGACTGAATTGTGAACATGCTAATCTTTGCTCTATGATTCCACTGAGTTGATCACTCATTCCCACGTTACGGGATGGTGTTTGCAACACCCACCAGACCCTGTTGTAGTTGCAGGTGACGATGAGATCCAGGAGGTGGAGCTAGATGATGACGAGGACCAGGATGAGTTCTCGTATATGCAGTATCACGACGGCTTCCCGTAGGCGACCTGGATCGAGGGGACATCAGTGGGACTTTTCTTTTTAAACATTATTCTTTTGTTATGTACATGTATATGAGACTCAGAGATGTAGTCATACTTTGGAGACAGTTGAGATTACTTTGTTTTTCCATACAGTGATATATATCTTGTTTAGTCTTCCGCTTGCTTTTATCACTGGATCTGAAGTATGAATTGCAGTTTTGGTATACTTTTACTCATGTGAATGCTTTAAATCAGACAACATTGAATCATAACCATTTTTGTTGCATAAGTGACGGTCTGGAACTCGGGAGTTGAGTTTATACACGACCCCCGATTTTCAGGGTGTAACAGAAAGAGAGAGAATTAGAGGGAAGTTACTAAATTAGAAGTTTCTATGTTAGGATCCTATAAAAGAAAAAGGAAAGTGAAGTAGTTTCTAAAAAGAGAAATAGAAAGTTTCTAAAAATAGAAGGATGAGTTAGTTTCTAAAAATGAAAAAGGAAAGTTTTTAAAAATAAATTAGGAAAGTTTCTGAACCTAAAATTAGAAGGTAAATTAGTTTCTAAAAATAATTCAAAAAATTCCTAACCTAAAAATAAAAAGTCAACAAATCCTAATCTTAACCTAATTCCAAAACTAGTTAATCTCAGAAAAATGCAACCGTTAATCCCCAGCAACGGCGCTAAAAACTTATTCACAACCTCAAGTGTAGGGTCGCAATGTAGTAATAACTCGGTAAGACCGAAGTCGAATCCATAAGGACTAAACTTGTACGTATTTTGAAAATAACTAGAACTAGAAGTAGAAAAATATATAAATCTAAATATGGAATGAAAGAGAGTAATTGTGAAGGATTTATCAATATCAAGAGTGAACTAGAGCACCAAGGATTCACCTGTAGCTATCAAGATGCTACCTTGCTTGATTCAATAAACACAATTGGAATTACAGTCCTATCCTATCCAATTGGAAGATAAAAGAATTTAAATCAAATCTTAACTTTTTATTAACCTAATTCTCAATGGAGAAAAATTGTGGAGATTGGAAGAGATTCCATCACCCTACCATACGCAGGAGACTATGGTGAACATCAGGATTTACCAATCTCAAAATAAGTAAAGAAGATATCGAAAGCTATCACAACATCTATTGTAATTTAAGTTGCAATAAATTATAGAAAACTGAAAATATTTCATTAATACTAAACTATAAATCAATGAAGTTCAATAAGAACAAGAAAAAAAGTAAAATAAACATCCCAACACGCTACAAGCTTTACCTCTTAGCCCTAGCTAAAAGGTTTAAACAACCATAGACATGATTGAAACCAAATCTTTTAAACAAAGCATGAAAAATAAACTAGGGAAGAAAAAACTCTTTGACGATAGCTCCACCCTTGCGTATGCTCCTTGAGACCTTTTCAAACCCTAAAATATGTTTTGAAACATCCTAAGGAGTCCTATTTATAGTTGTGGAACTCCAACTTTTGCACCTAGTTAGAAAACTCTAGAAACTGCCTCGAATTTACACGGTTCGCTAAAATATACTTCACTCTATGCAATTTATCAAAATAGACTTCACTCTGCACAATTTCTCAAAAAGACCCAGAGTTTCAGAATATGCTTTTTGAGGACAATTTCAGGAATATATTTATTTTCAGGACAATTTCAGGATTCCTTTTCTTCACATCAAATATTTGATACTCTTCATTCCTCACTTGGTTTTCTTGGATCTTTGGCATGTAAATTCTTTATTAATAATTTTTAAATCTCCAAATCTTCATTTAGTAATCTTTTGAGCAAAAATCTTCCTTTTGACATCATTTCACCTTAAACTCTCGAAATCACCTCACACTTGAAACCATGCATAATTAGATTGATTAAGCACTATCATATTTATAAAACTAAGATATAAATGGGGGATAATATGTAATATTTAACCCTCAACGATTGTAGTCTTATTTTCTTTTTAATAGTTTAGTTTTAAAGTTGCTTAATTAAAGTATCACATGTTTATTGCTAGACTATCATTGGTTATTGATTTTCAATTAGTATATGTTATGGGTAAAATCAATCCAATCTATGAAGCACAAGGCTACCAGCAAATGCTCTGAAAAACCTAACAGTTAAGGAGGATGAGCCAAGTAGATAGAGCCAGTGTCTGAGTTGAAAAACCTAGGATAAGGCTTATCAGCAAACCTACAGATCTCGATTGCAAGCCTCGGCAGCAGAGATTGCAAGCCTCGGTAGCAGACTTACCAACCTCAACTTCACATCCTAACCTCAAGGCTAGATACTGACCTCGACCTTGGAATAGAAATATTCAGAGAGAATCATGTGACATATAAAGATAGGATCGATTCGACACGGTCATAGTTAAAAATCATGCCAATTGAGGAGAAATCAAAGATATTATCGAAATTAGATTCTAAGATGAGCCCCTCTAGCATGTCCAGCAAATCCACTCAAATACACACACTTCCTAGAAAGCCTATAAATACACATCCTGCCAGGGGTAAAAGGTACACACAACTATTTTGATTTTACTATACCTACTGTAAGTCTATAAGCCTGACTTTGGCATCGGAGGGTCCTCGGCCACAACTGGTGCCCCTAATGTCTCATTATTCTCCATTAATTTATAAATACCAAGTGGCTCATAGGAGGTGGGATAGGATCGACCAGATTTAAGCAACAATAGTTTGGTGCAATCTATAGGAATGACAACAAAGTTGTCCACCAGTTCACTCTATATCAAATCTACTTATCTGCTTTTCCCTTATCCTATTATGGCTAAAGAAAAATAAAAGGCCTTGGCTGCCATTACTAAGCTGACCCCAATGCCGGAAGAACAACCTAAGAACTCTCGGGCACTACAATCAAATCACCAAGCTGACCCCCCTCCAACGGCAGTTGTACAAATATCTTGTAATAAGGGGGTCGACTTATCTCCCTAGAAAACCAAGTTGACACCTTTGCCGGTAATGTGGATCGAATAATGCAGATATTGGAAAGACAACAACCATTCCCTGACCAAGGCATGGAAGTGGGGCAAAAACTGAACAATCTCGAACTCTATGAATACTCCATGATTCATATGCAGTAAAGGATCAACCAACGCGATGAAAACAGATCCCCAAGAAAACAATGGGAACGACCAAAGTCACCGAGTCATACATATGCCACACTCTAGAGAAAAGAATATGTGGAAAGGGTTTTGAGGTCGTCACAGAAAGCGACGTCCCACGGGAGGTAGAGTTGAAGGAAATCTAAGACCAGCTCGGTGACATCCAACAAGCTTGCCGAGTAACAGCTCCACCATCCTTGAGGAAGTCAAGCCCCCGTTCATAGATGACTTCATGAGATCCTAGTTGTTGTCAAGGTTCTGGATGCTCCAGATCATCCCTACTCATGTTCCGGGGACTTGGCCAAGCACATGAAATCTTTTAGAGCATGGATGGAACTTTACGGTGCTTATGGACTCGTGATGTGTAAAGCATGTTCCCTAACCTTATTAATAACTGTGCGGAAATGATATAGACACTTGAAGCCAAAGTCCATTAGCTCCTTTACTCAACTTAACAAGGCCTTTGTCACACAGTTCACTAACAGGAAAGATAGAATAAAGACAACAACTCATCATCTTACGATTACCCAGAGGGAGAATGTGCTTATAAGAGACTACATTATCTGCTTCAATGCAGAAGTAGTCCGGGTCGACGGCTACCTTGACTAGATAGCACTTTCTAGTATGATATCTAGCCTTAAGCTGGGAAAATTCCTCTTCTCAATTGGTAAGAACCCCCCGACTACTCTAGGCGACATACTTAATTAAGTCCAAAAATAATCAAATGCGAAAGAGCTCTTCAGCTCCTAGAGAGCTACTTAGAGCGAACACAGCTCGGTTAGGGACATGAATTGAAAAGAGGAAGGGAAGCTATTTACCCTTAATAATAAGAAGAAGGAGGATGGCCAAAGAAAAGGCTGGTGCACAAACCAATGATCAGAGAACCGATTCCACTCATATACTCCCCTGAACACTGCTCATGAACAAATACTCATGAAAATAAGTGATAAATAGATTTTGAAATGGTCAAGTAAGATGAAGGCCGGTGCTGAGAAAAGAGACAAGCGGAAATATTGTCATTTTTATCAATATCATGGTCACCATATAGTGGAATGTTTCAACCTTAAAAAAGAAATTGAGTCCCTCATCCGAAAGGGGCACATGCGAGAGTTCATCGACAAGAGAAGGGACAACCAACTAGCTAAGAAAGAAGAGAAACATGACAACTAGAAAAACAATGAAGCAACATTCGAGATACACACCATATTCGAGGGACTAGCCGGTGGTGGAGACTCGAACAGGGTGCGCCAAGCACACTCTCGAAGCTTAAGTAATAGTGATAAGGAGCATCACATCTACCTTACCAGCAGGACTACAAAAAAACAGAGATTGAGCTCATGTTGCTTAAACGTCACAAAGGAAGACAGCTGAGGAGTCCACCACCCGTACGACAATGCCCTGGTAATCACAATGACTGTGGTTAACCATAAGGTGCACCGAATACTGGTCGACATTGGCAGCTCAACCAATATCCTATTTACCATTACTTTTAACAAGTATGAGTTAGGAGGTCTAGATTATGACCTGTCTAAAATCCCCTGCTCGGATTCGCAAGAGAGAATATTATCTCCAAAGGACGTAGAAGGTTACTCATAACCACTGGCAAAGGTGTCAACCAGATGACTACTATGATCGACTTCCTCGTAGTGGACTGTCCATCAGTCCATAATATAATCTTGGGCAAACCATCCCTTAATACCATAAGAGTTGTAGTGTCCACATATCACCTCATAATGAAATTCCCAACTGAGCATGTTGTTGGTCAAGTCAGGGGCGATCAACACAAGGCATGACAATGCTACTTAATAGTGCTCCGATCAAAAACATAACGATAGTATACAATGCACATCACCTCGGATCCACAAGAAGAATATACCGAAAGAGGATCGCTAGTGGAAGACCTTGTATCGATACCACTCTATGAGGATGACCTGACAAACATGGTGCAGGTCAGCTCGTTACTAGAGTCAGAGTAATGGACTAGGATTGTCACCCTTTTGAGACAACACACTGATGTCTTCACTTGGTTTGACGAAGACATGTCGGGCATTGATTCAGAGGTGATGGTCTACAGACTGAAAGTCGGCCCCTGACCACAAGTCGGTAAGGCAGAAGCGATGCACATTTGATCTAAAAAGGTATGAAACCATCAGTGAGGAGGTCGACAAACTCCTCGTGTAACACCCCAAATTTTTGCGGCCCGAGTACATACTTGTGGCCGATAAATCCGAGTGTTAATAATGTAAAAATTGGATGCTTCAAAATCACACCTTATTTTTTTATTTAGATCATATCCAGTTATATTCACGAAGTTAACCACTCACAAGAGTAAAACCAACTATATTTATTATTCCATTAGAGTAAAAAGAGTTCAATAAATCATCAAATACCCACTCAACAGGAGTTTAGTACATTATCAAATTTTGCAGTGAAAAATAAATAAAACTAATCGTGCACTATTATTCTTCTCTATTCAAACCCATCTTCCACAAAACGGTCGTCGTTCATTACATCAATATATAATTCACCTGCAACATCTATATGGTTGGAGAGGGTCAATGCCCTACTCATAGTGGTGGTTGTCCTTTAAAGTTTATAATGATTCAATTGATTCAAAATAATAAAAGGGTCCCGATACAATTCATACTCCATAAATACAAGTGGTATCGGTATGCACAAATATTCTAGATGAAATGCATGCCCAGCAAAGTATGTGTAGTCCATCACACGTGGCAATCATCACAATGTGGTAAATAATTCAAGAATACCCAACTCGCCTTGCGTCCCATACTACGGAGATTCATCTGCGTGTCCAATGTTAACGTGGATTTTTACGAACATCTCAAGGTGACACAACAACACGATTGAAAGATTTACATGACACGATTTGTTCATGGAGCAACTATTTCTGACATCTAATTCAAAGAAGTGATGTAAATCATGCATCACTACCCAACCCACAGGATTACTTGCCGATCAAGAGGGCTGCTATCCGAAACACATTACGTCCACGATAATATATTGATCACTAGGGTGAGATTTCCAATATGAAACTTACATGACAAGGTAATAATGTGGTAATTTAAATTATGTAATAGTCATTCATAAGGTGATGATTCACAATAATAAAATTCGAATAATGTAAGAATAAGATAATCAAATTAAGTTATTACAAAATTTAAAGGAAAAACCCTCACCTTTTTACATTAAAGTGCCCTCTTGTATTATTAAAACTTAGTGCATGCTCTTTAAACTCAACTTCAACTATAGATTACACAAATAATACGATTAAGGTTTAATCCTGCATTTCATCTTTCATCTGTGTAAGTTAAACTAATTATTAGCCAAATTAGAAAGTTAATATAAATCATCATGTAAATGGCCAACTTACCTTGATCAACACCTAAGTCTCAGTTCAAAAACGAGTTTAGTGCTACTCTTTCCCTAAGTTGGCTCGATCACAATCTACCCATGCTTTGGAACTTTATGTTTGACTGAAGGTTTGGATGATAATAAAAGATCATAAGAGAGATCAAACAAACTGACTAACCTCAGAAGTTTTTAGGGCTTCGCTCAGATCTAAACTCAATCTTATGATTTGGCGAGTCACCGCACAACACAGGGCATGCGCACTCCCTCGTGTTTCTTCTTCTCCTTCTTCTTCTTCTTCTTCTTGAAAAGTTGGACAAGAAATCTAGATAAACCAGACTCACAGCTAGCCTGAACCCAACTCTTGCTGGAAGTTAGTCGGATTGGATTCTTGCCGGACTTCAGGGGTTGAGCGTTGTTCACAATGCCCGATCATCTTTTCTTCTTTCTCCCTCTCTCTTTCTTTCTTCTTTCTCTCTTTCTAACATTTTGTTGTGCTAGGAAACACATAAAGAAAGTGGTTATATAGATATTTTGGACAAGGTTACCATGTGGGAGGTGGTTTTCTACTCCAGCTATAACAGCATGCAGTGTTCCTATGCATGATTCGAAAACTGAACACATTTGGATGTTTGGCCGGCTATGTTGCTCTCTCTCTCTCTCTCTCTCTCTCTCTCTCTCTCTCTCTCTCTCTCTCTTCCATTCTTCGCAATCTTTCCTTAGGCTTTTGAGAATTGTCCTAGTTGATTGGGATTAGAGGATAGGGATCGAACGATCTTCTTCGTCTATCATTTTTCTAATGAAGAAGGTGATCTGCATTAATGGCGAATTTCCTCACGGCCATTCATTCTTCGAACCAGTTTCTCTAGGCAGTCCAAATTGATCTACTGGTGTTTGTTGGGTAGCAACATCGAAGGTCTCAGTCTTTCTTCTCAGTGGGTTTCCTATCTCATTGGAATACCAGTTTTCACATGCCATCGCAATCGAGTCTGTAAAGATCGAAAATCCAGTGTGTGCAGCTTCTCCGTTTCTTCTGGATTTCTAGACTTTGGTCAAAATCTATCATAGAGGAGTTTGGATGGTTGGGATGGGGTAGAGGGATGAGTAGGAGAGTCTAGGTGGGAGGAAAATCCTAAGATCACAATTTCCTTGGATGTTGTTACAGCACAGGGGGGTTCTGGCCTTTTTCACTTGCTGGTGTAAGTGGGGTCCACTTGTGATGTTCTTTCGGTAGATTCACTCTGTTCATTTATTTTGTAGGGTCATGTTAGGCCATGGGCTAAAATTTGGTGTGGGTCCAAGTTTTGGATGGACCACATGATCAGTCAAGGTGCGGAACGATGCTCGCTGCTTACGATTTCCACTCTCACTTACGTGGGTTGTTCAAAATAGGCGGGGCCCACTTATGATGACTTTGTGAAAGATGCATGCCCTTCACCGGATTTAACACACCATGTTGGCCTATGGCTCCAAGTTTGAAGCAAATCTAAGCTCTAGTTAGACCACACTATCGGATAATACATAAAATGATGTTCATTGTTCAAACAAATATGTAGTTACCATGCATTTGGAATCCAATATTTACAGATTTACCATCCATTTCTCATTTGGCTTCCAACGTCTATTATGTCAGAATGCGTTGTTCGATTGCTTTAAAATTAGGCGAGCATTCCTCATTTTTCGTGCTCTTTCCATCAGTCAAGTTTGGGACTCAATCTCCTAAGGATGTCAAAGATGCTCTTTTTAATGCCTAACACACTCCTTGCTTTAAGACCATGGTTATACACATCTAATTGAAACATTACCCGGTGGTTTGGACATGCAATATAAGATCTTCATAATAACTGAATTATCCAAATATTTCGATGGCTTGTTTGGGGATTCAAATATGATGGACGGTTAGATGACATGCTAAAAATAGGAAGACTTGATGGTTGGTACTCTAACCGTGTATATAGGTGTATGTACGATCAATTTTGTAAACGAATGAACACAAGTGGGTTTTTGAGGTGATCAAGAGGTAGGGCATTGGTACCATTATATTCGAGCGACTTGTTCGCATAGGTGAGTTTTACACATTATACTTTTGATGGTGGGTTAAGTTTATTCATAGGTGGCAAACGGGATAAACGGATCGAAATCTCAATCTAATACATGTACGAACGGATGTAGAGATCAAATAGCTAGTTTACTATGATCGGGTGGTCTAAAATCAAAGTGGATGGATAGATGTCTCTATCTAGTAGTGACTATTTGACTGAGTGGTTGGTTATGATGGACAGGTGAGGATACTTAGATATATGATGGTCCTGTTTTAAAATCGATAGTCGGATGGCTTGATCTATGAATGAAGATTATTCCCAACAGTTAGATTCATGTTGGAGAATAGATGTAAGGTTAGAATAGCTAAATTGGTATCGTACACATGTACATACTAAGTTAAACTTCATTATAACACTCGAGAACTTTCAATACTCGGGTATTAAAAAGTTCGGGGTGTTACAATATACCCCCCTTAAAGAAAATTTTGTCCCCAAAATTTGATTACTTTTACCATTTACACTGATTTATTATGTTTAACGTCTCATTGTATTCCTCGTGAGGTAGATATATATGTCTAAGTGTGCATATAATTGGCTACATGAAATTAGGATACTACACCTCAAGGTCAAGTTCATTGAGGAACTTTTTTATCCCGACTGGTTCGTGAATGTAGTATTATAAATAAGGCCAACCGGAAATGCCAAGTATACGTTGACTATACCGACCTGAATAAGCCATGTCCGAAAGATAACTTCCCTCTCTCGAGGATTGACTAACTGGTTAATAGCATTGTCGGGCACAAGCTCATCAACTTCATGGACATTTACTCAGGAGACAATCAAATCGCCATGCATGAGCATGATGAGCAGAAAACGGCCTTCATCACTAATAAAGGATTCTACTGCTACAAAGTCAAGCCCTTCATGCCGAAGAACGTTGGGGTGACTTACCAATGCCTAATCAATAAAATGTTCACCAAATAAATTGGTACCATGATTAAAGTCTACGCCAACGATATGTTGGTCAAAAGCACTAAGGCAAGACTGTAAGTGTTAATGTTTTAAGCACATAAGTAGTTGTCGAATTTCATAGACAAAATGTATATGGTATGAAACTTCAACACCTTTTAGCTCTCTTCGACACTTCAAGACTAGAGCACGACTCGACATATCCATAGTAGAAAGTTCAGTACAATTTTAAAAGAAAGATCTATTATATGCCAACCTATAAGTAAAGATGACTTTAAAAAAGACCCTAGGATAAAGTGCAACATTATGGTTTTTCAAACTTTAACTTGTGACTAATTTTACTTAAAAAAGCAAGGGCGTTCAGCCAACCCAACCACACCTTCGACCAGCCCAACCATCTCAGGTCAGCCTAAGATTAACCTAACTCAAGTATCCAGCAACCACAATTTTTATATCATATGGAGCTTTGGCCAGCTTGACCCTGCCCTTGGCAAGCCGAACTTAGCTCGAGTTAGCCCGAAGTCAACCCAGGTTAAGTTTACAGCGATATATATTTTCTGATTTCCAGAAGCTTAGGCCAGTAGAACCTTGTCTCCAGCCACTTGAAGCTTACTTTAGCTAGCCAGAGATTTTCTCAGGCCAACCTAAGTTTTAATAAAATCAAATCTGAAATTTGATAACCATTAAAACACTATCGTGAAAATCCGGCCAACCAAATGGATTCTTAGCCTGACCGAAGATCCAAATATTTGATAATAAATAGAGACCATTTCTCATTGTTTAAAACATAAAAATTAGAGAGAATTCTTTCACAAACAAAAGAGAGAAAGTCCAGTCTTTTTTAAGCTACTTGTTAAGTCATTCTTATGTTTGTTTTATAGTTTATTCAATTCTGTTGTTAAGTAGATTTAAATTCAAATAGGGAGTGTTTTATACTCAACTTGATATTAGAGAATTGAATCTGCATCTTTCAAGGTTTTTATTTTTTGAGAAACCATATTGTTCACTCCTTTTTTTTAGTACGGGTGGCTTGCGGGCATGCCATAATTGGGATTCCAGCTCCAATTCAAACTGAACAACTATGACCCCAAGCACCAAAGTAAGCAGACACAGAGTAAGACTAAGCCTGAGAAGATCGGTCGCCTATTCAACCACTCGCTCAATGTGTAAACAAATCAAGCGATAGTCAAAGGGTGTGGTTCATCCTTTGATAATGGGTACTCCTTTGCCTACCATATGAAAGGACTTTTCAATACAGATTAACCAGAATGAGAGAGAATTCCTTACAATAGACCGTTATTAGCTCCTGAAGGACACTCCTCCGATGATGCGATGAGGTTCGGTGTGCAAGTTTAGACTCTGATTGCAACTACAATTATCGGTTGTCAGGTTAACACTACAGGTTATGCTACAAAATGTAAATGACAGGTGTGAAAAGTAAATTGCTGCACTAAGAAAAGTAATTTACTGAACATAAAAAGTTACCGATTAAACTAAGGAATATAAATTGGCAAGGGTAATTGAAAGATAGATTTGGTTTGATTGATTTGGTATGAAATGAGTTTCCTTCTTGATTTGTGTAAGTGCTTATACTTAAAGCACAATTAGGATACAAGCACTCGTGAGTATGTTCTTCAACAACTCATGAAGACTACGTGGAGACTTGATCAACATCTCAAGGAAGACTCAACATCTCAAGCTTTAAATATGCATAGTTTGAAGTTTGAAGCATTTTGTATGTGTCAACCATTAGGAGGTATAACCTTAAAATGATCCTAGGTTAGGCGTAATTCATATGACAACATGATAAACATAATTTTAAGTAAAATACATTAAAGTTAGGCCAATCTGACTTTTGGTTCGGCCAACCTAACTGCCTTCGACTAACCCAACACATTTTGGGCAAGTATATAGTAAGATAGAGTTTTTCTAAGTCAAGTTCGACCAGCCCAACTTTGAGTTCGGCCAACCCAAAGTGTTCGGTTACATTTCCAGCAACATTATATTTTCATATCTCAGGGAGATTCGTCCAACCGAACCCTGTGTTTGGCCAACCGAATTTTTAAAAATTTTTATCCCATGAAATTCAAGTGTCGTTGGAACGATATCATTGGAATTCGGCTAGTCAAATTGAAAATCAGGCCAGCTGAATTTTCAAATCCTTTGGCTATAAATAGAGGCCCTCTCTCATTCATTTCTACAAAAAAAAAAAATGTGAGTAATATACTCAAGCAAGGAGAGAAAGTCAGGGCTTTCGTAAGCTATTTGTGCGATAAATCTGATATTTAATTTAGCTTATTCTATTCTCTTTCTCAAGTTAGTTTTAATCATTTTCAATAGAGTAATCCATACTCTACTTGAGAATTAGAGAATTGAATTTGCATCATTAGGGTTTTTGTTTATTACTTGAAAATACATTAGATTCCTTCATTCTTTTTGGGTTAAACATATATACGTCTTCATCAATATCCCAAGAACGAAGATTGCTGCAATCAAGCTACAGTTACATCTTCAACTCAACATTTGAAGATAAGTACTATATTTACTTTTATTATCTTTTGAGTTTTTCCACGATAGCCCAGAAATCTCAGCGGGTTGTTTTATAATGAGCTCGAAAAAATCATAAATTGGGTTTTGTTGTGATAGCCCATGAAAATCATAAGAATAGCATAAAGTTGTTAAGGTGAACCTGTGAAAACCTTAAAATAGTGAAAGTCAAAGTTACGTGGGTAGTAATTTTGGGAGTGGAGTAGGTGTGGGGTTAAGCACCGAACCACTATAACTCCTTGAGTAGTGGTGGTGAAAGTTTTTTTTATTTATTGCTTTCCTTGTAATTGATTGTCTTTTACTAAGTTTGATGTTTTGATCTCAAAGACATCATGAAATAAAGTTTTCATGCCTAAATATTTTAGGTGGAGGTTGTCCTATGAACTATTTGGAATCAAGAATTCAATACTCAAAGCAATTGAGAGTATTTATTTTATTATTCTGCATTATATTGAAATATTTTATATTGTCCTATTCACACCACCCCCCCCCCCCCCCCCCCGCCCCCCCCCCCCCCCCCCCCCTTCTAGGACATCTATATAGCTTGTCCTTTCAACTTGCCTTGCTATTCATAGTTTTGACTCAGCACTCTTGATCCTTCCCATGTTCAAACAGTTATTGTAACCATTTCTCCATTATTCTGCTTCTTCGAATCCTTCCCACATTCTACTTCTTCGAATCCTTCTTTAGCCATATGTCTAACAACTGTGCGAACTTAACCATTAGCCACCTATCACTTGGTCATCTGGACTTGGTCACACACGTAAAGGCCACTTTAATGCAATTGATATTGTAAGACCTATAACACCGTGAGACTGACCGTACGCTTCAAATTTGGAACTGGTGTATTCCTAGTAGACTAGATCAACAAGTTTTGATTACGACCCTATTTTAGTACCGTAACACCCCAAGACTCACACCCTAGCAACTGCACGGGTGCTACAATTCTAACGCCGCATGGCTCACCCCATTGTGATCCTTAGATTATAAGTTCCAATTTTGGCATGATCTGAGGTGGGTCGTTCAACATACGTGACCCCACTTACATAAATCCCAAGGTTGTCCAATCAATCAATCCATTAATCAAGTCATCCATCACTCATGTCTCTCCCTGTTAGTGAAATAAGATCATGCCTTACTCATGCACCAAGCAACTTCACCCAAGTGATCTGTACGAGATAACCTTGAAACCTCTGTAGTGTGGACAGCATTGTCGTTACAGTCGCAATGGTGAAAACCGTACATCGATCTAACACTTCGTTAGTGAGATACAACCCATCGAATCCATGACCCAAATCACATATCTTGTAACACAAGCAACGTTTATTATGCTAGGGCCATTGGACTTGAGCTCATGTGGGCCTAAATCCCACTTTCTAGAATATGAAAATTATCACAAAATGGGACAATCACTACATGAAAAATGAATATCTAACACATATGAGATAATGCACTATAAGATAAAAATCATTTATACCCCAAAATCCATCATTAGCCCTCTCCTCATGCCTTAGAAACTAATCATGGCTCATGTCCACTTCATTCTATATATGCATCCAATACATGTCTTATTTTATGCCACATCACTTTAAACAACCAATTGAACTACTTCACCTCTCATCCACCACGCATCACGTACAACCCATAATCCTTATCCATCCACTAGCCAATGCATGCCTAAATTTTTTTCCACCATGTCCAATGCATTCTTAGCACCATCTCTTCATATCCATCCACTACGTATAACATATAACACCTTCTACTTCACTTTTAGCACCAATAAGACCCCATAAACTTGCCACATCATCTTGCCACCTCAAGCCCAATTCTCTATATAAGAGTAAGAGCTCTCTTACACTCATACTTTTTCTACACTTAAAAATTTCTGAGATTTTAAGAGAGAGAGAGAGGGGGGCCAAGGTGTGGCGCACCATCAAACCTAGAAGGAGTGGACCAACACATCATTATCCAATCGTACATCCATTTGAGGTGAGTGTACACCCCCTCCTTCCATCCTCCTCATTCTCCTCTTTCTTCCTTTTCTATTTTCTTGATGTGTATGGGGCCCACTAGTGTGGAGCCCCTGTGTGCAAGTATAACTAGCCATGGTGGTCAACAAGGTGGCCCATGTCAGTGTGGCCCACCATGATGTACATTATATTTTCATATTTCACATGTAATCCAGTTTTCATATCTAGACAACAACTTGTAAAAGTCTTATAAAATCAACAATGTTAAGATCTTAACTGAAACTTGGAAATAATAAGAATCGCACTATGAGATAACTTTGGACCAAATTTTGTGGCTATCTAATGGTCCAATCTTCTATAGCATTAATTTTACTTGGTTGTTGTCCAACAGTGCACCGATGGTCCCGGTTTGCCAAAAAGGACCCCGTTTTAGTCCCTTATTGAAATCAATAGAAATATATATTCTATTGGCTTCATAGAAAATCTAAGTAACCTTCCAACGGTATATACTAAGCCTCGATTGGAGTTCAGACGACTAAGATCTTGACTTAGTACCAAAATGTATCTGAAGGCATGTTGTGACTACATATTGTGTCAGCCATATCCGTGATTCCAACGATCAGATCTATTTTATATTTTTCCTTACCTTAAGTTAGTTGATAATCATATATACAGTCCTTATGATTAGATTAATTTTTTAGAGAATTTGAAAATTTCTAGACCAAAAGATACTTCTATAAGAGTAAATCTTGAATTTTTGTGTGTTCTAAATAGATCCAAGGCCCTATATGGTTGGAAACCTATATGTATACTAAATGATGTATTCTAAAACCATCCATTGGCTTAGATTTTCGAACTGAGAATCTGATCATAGATATTTGATTAATATATTTCATGTGCTACTTGATGTGTATGTTGTAAATATGTTGTCCATAACGTTCATCATCTTATTGACCCACTTGGGAGTGGGACCACTTGTGATTTATGTATTTTATTAGTTTATCCAATCTGCACACCTATGTGCACTTTTGTGTGTGTCTTATCTATAGTTTTTCAGCATGTGACCCCACTTGCCATTAGATCTATTTCATTCCCTTTACACCATCTATTTGCTAGAATTTTATCAAAAATGATCTCCAAATGTTTGGAAAGTGGGCCCAAACTTGTGACAGACTCTATAGCTAAGAATTGTCAAATTATTTGTGTTTTGTACAAACTTTGGTCCTCTATAATGGACCCCTCGCACAAGATATGTATGGGCCACCACTTGGACCCTTTAACCTATATCGATGAATAGAGAAATAATATTTTACTTGGGCTAAATTAGATCCCACATGATTGGGGATTGAGTCCTAAAATGGAGCCAGGCATGGTTGTGCAGAAAATTGTGTAGAAAATTAAAATACATATGTTTTGCCCTACACCAAACATTATGTGTGCACAAGCAGTTGGTCCCATCTTATATTTTTTAAATTCCATATATAGGAATACAAAGGACACTTGACTTCACACTGAAAAGTGGTCCCTCTTGATCAAGAGACATACTCAAAATTGTGCTAAAACCAATTATGCACTGTGTTTCCTGCACATTTTCTCCAAGTATTCATGTTTGGGCCATCACCGTAAATTGTATATACTCAACCAATGGGGCTTGCCTTATAATTTTTAAATCCCATACATAAAGCTACATGGTAGCTATTTTCTAAATTGTATATCCTCAACCAATGGGGCCTACCTTATAATTTTTAAATCCCATACATAGAGTTACATGGTAGCTATTTTCTTTCACCATATATGGGCCACATGTAATCATGAATCTAACTCTAGAATGGCTCATAACCAACCTTGTACCAAAAGTCTGTTTGCTATAGAATTCATGTGGGCCACATCATTAGGGTTCACCACCTTCCCAAAGTATTTAATGCAACATCTAAACTTTGAAAATGAACTCTCAAGTGCTAGTGGGCTCAAAACCTTAGATAGACCATCTAGTGTGGGTTATCTTGTATGGGCTTTACCCTTCATGTAATGAGGCCCACTTAGCATGTTTTGTAAATGGGTGTTGTATAATTTGTAAAATATGTAGTGGATAAATCTTGCTGTTTAGTTGTTATCTTAATATATGGGTGGCCTTAGGCCCATCTAAATGAGGTAACCCTAAGGCCCAAGTGGGCCCAACACCAAGAGAAATCGTTAGGGAGTGAGAAGCCCACCATGATAACCTTCCTTGAGCCTGTTAGGTAGGCCCATCGCCTACTGGCCAACGTGTCTTACACACTACCTCTGGTCAAGTGGACCACACTTAACGATGCCTATTTTAGAATTCATAAACAGGATTATTAGGCTTTTTCTTTGTTTACTTATATATTTGGCTATTAGGCCTGATATGATGTATGATATGAAAGATGTTAGCATATTGTCCTTATGTTTGAGATTATGCATTATTTCTAGTTGATGGTGGAATGTGTGGGTCCCACTTAGTTGTAGAATTAGATCCACACCATTGAAAGCCCTGTGTAATGCCCCGTACCTTTCAATACACGGGTGTTACAGTGGAAGTCTAAATCTGTTTACACGTGTGTGGAAACACAGATGACTTACCTTACACATCATCATCTAGTGACCCACAATTTATGCATCTCGGCCGTCTAGTATAATCTCCATCGATTTATTAAGTCATCTGACCCTTGAATTTCAAAACAAGGTCATTCATCACACGATTTGACGTAAATAATTTCCCTTAAATGAAATGATGAATAAACTCCTTATCCATAATGATTTAGATATACGTTCTTTTATAAGAATTATTTAGAAATGTACCTATAACTATGTGGAGCTGAAGTTCATTTATCGATTTTCTAATCATCTTGCAATGTTCATGTACAATATGATTTCTGGGTGGTTTAGAGTTATATGTTTATTTCCTAGCCATCTTGTGGTGTTCAGTCGTACCATGATTTCTACGTGGAGCTAAAGTTCGCTTATCGATTTTTTTAACCATCTTGCGGTGTTCACGTACGATATGATTTTCGGGTGGTCTAGAGTTTATATATTAATTATCTCCTCATTTAGGGAGTTCAGTCATACCAAGATTTTCAGGTGGAGCTGAAGTTTATTTATCAATTTTCTAGCCATCTTGTGGAGTTCACGTACGGTATGATTCTCGGGTGAAGTAGAGGTTTAAAGGTTAATTTTCTATTCACCCTACGAATTTTACTTGTACCAAGATTTTCAGGTGGAGCTGAAGTTCACTTATCGATTTTCTAGCCATATTGCAGAGTTCATGAAGAATGTGATTTTTGGGTGTAATAGAAAGTCGTATGGTAGATTATTTGATTACCTAAACATATTTCCTTACATTGCGATTGCTATTATATTTTACTTATAATGAGATTCTATTGACTGGCTTGACTTTTGAGTGTATAATCATTGTAAGGCCCGTATCCTATCCACACTGTTCCGTCGACTCCCACGATCCTTCCCAACGATTCCTACAACCCGCAACCTATAATTGACGTTTGTACGTAACCCTAAGTCATATCCCATATATTTGAGTAGGTTTAATCCGAGACTTGTACCATTACGATCGCACAGTCGCCGCGGTTCTGGCACCGTGTCTTACTCACCGATTCGATACCTTGGCCAGGAGATGTGGGCCCATGTTCAGTTCAAGGAAAACACCGCGCGTTTGCAATCCCAAGAGAATCTCTACAACATGTCCCATCAATCAATCAATCACCTCATGTCAAGTACAAGAGCAACCCCAAAGTCAACTCTCTCTCACCCTCTCTCTTACACACCCATACATGTCAAGTACACCTATCAACTCACATCCATCACCTCTCCCTTACAACCACCATGTCTCTCTCCTTCTCTTCACATTTTCCAAGCAACCAAAAAAAAAAGTGGACGTCCAAGCTTTTCTATGGAGAGAAAAGTATGATGCGTGTGGCCCACTACCTATCCTAAGATCCACCATCCTAGCCTTTCATTTCTCATCATCTTCTATCAAAGTGAGGCACAAGAAGATTGACGTTCCATCGGACTAAGAAGATCGAACGATGGGTGTTTCTATATGCCTAGATTTCATTTTTGATGATGGGCCAAGTGAGGCCTACCGATTGATGGTATGGATCTCACTTTGGACCCTAAGTGTGGCCGATGGCCCACCTTGATTCTCATGATCATTCCATGATAGGGCCATTCTCCATGGACCCCATCATGATGTTTATTTTCCTTGCATGGATAGGGTCATCTAGACCTTACATTTTGGTGGAGAAAGGAACTCCACCATTGATTTTGATTGATGGGCCCATATGTAATAGGACCCACTTGATGTATGTTGTAAATCATAGAAGGGAGGGCTCATAGTGCCGCAGTCCCTCCATCACTCTCTCTCTCTCTCTCTCTCTCTCTCTCTCTCTCTCTCTCTCTCTCTCTCTCTCTCTCTCTCTCTCTCTTCCCTTGATTGTTGGTTCCATGATGTATGCAATGTATCTATGTTTTCTGCCTTCGTGGGACCCACTTAATGAACGTGTTGGATCTACACCGTCCAAGCCATGCAGGCCCTACCCTTTGGTGATGGAAAACACAAGTCTCAGGTTGATCCAATCAAGTGGGCCACGTCCATGAGGGACCCACCTTGATTCACACCATCCTTCCAGCATCCCTGGACACTGGACATGCACTGTGAAGTGTGAACAGACAATGAGCTGTACTCATAGCAAAAAAAAGGATATAGTGGTTTAACTTTTAAGGCTTTTAGGTGGGCCACTCATACAGGCCTAACCTTGATGTATGAACCTTATCCACACCATCCATTCCATTCCTCAGCTCATTTTAGAAGTTGGCCTGAAAAATGAAGCAAATCTGATTACCTGGCCGGCCATAGCATAGAAAATAGTAATTTTTATCATTTAAATCTGCTATGGCCCACTTTAATGTTTCTACATACCGAAACACGTTGAATATTGGGCTTGATTGGTCTGTCTTTAGCCATAGAATTAAATGGGTGGAGTGGATCCTCCTGATGTGAGCCCCGCCTGGGAAAAACCATGAAAAATTATTTTTTAAAAAATAAATAAATAAAATAAGATGCAGCAGGTCTGCTGCTAACGTCCAGAGGATGCGCAGCAAGGTCCTGCTGCACTGTGGACGGACGGGTAGGGACCATGGGTCCTAGCCATGATGCTTGCATTTTATCTATGTCATCCAGCCTTTGGCCGGCCGTCCATCCGCTGGATAGCCAGTGGACCCCACCCTTGATGTCTATGTTACATCCAATCTGTCCAACCAGTTGGTGACCTGCCTTAAGGCTTGAGATAAAATGAGGCAGATTTGCCTATCAAGTGGACCACACAACAAAAGCAATGGGGATTGAGCGTCTGCCATTAAAACCCTTTTTATAACCACAGAAGTTTTGAATAATTAGGAAATTTGTTTTTCCTCTTAATTCAAGTCTGTGTGACCTTATGATCAGATTGGGTAGAAAATAAATACTATAGTGGGCCTTGAGAATTTTAATGGTGGAAATCTTTGTCACCACTATTATTTGGAGTGCGGTCCAGTTGATCTTTTGATATGATTCATTATATATATATATATATATATATATATATATATATATATATATATATTAATTTCTACAAATAGATGAGTTGGGTTTGGCCTATTTGAATTGGCCCATTCGACTTTGCCCATTGATTCGGCCCATTAGATAAGGCCCATGTGATGAAGCCCATCTTGATGTATTTGTGGCTGTCCGATAGGGCCCACCTTGATATATATGAGGCCCATGTGATGAGGCCCATCTTGATGTATTTGTGGCCTGTCCATTGAGGCCTACCTTGATATATATGAGGCCCACATGATCCAGCCCATTTGATGTATCTGAGGCCCATGGGTTGAAGCCCAATGGGATGTACACAAGTCCATTGCAATGGGTGATTCTACCATGGTTTATGTAATGATGTTTATGGCGGGCTATGCCTTGGGAGCAATGATGGTTTGACATCCACATTGTAAGGATAATGTTAGTTAAATGTCCGCATTGTAACTTTCCCTTGGGCTCATTGATAGGCCCATACTTGTTGATAGTTCATCACTTTATAATATGCTTAGTATAATTTCATTATTCATACCCATTCTCATCATATGTATGCTTAATATGAGGAGTGACTGATCATAGCATATTTCATTGGGCAGATTATCTATGGGACTCACTGAAGGAAGTTACCCACATGAGCACGTGGTATGTGCAGGATTGTTGCATGAATGGACAGTGTGATTCATGCATCTTGCATTTCTATGTCATGATCATTGTACGCCCTAGTGATATCAGGGTCATGGCCTCCACAGGTACATCGTGGATGGTCGTATCAGATACTAAAAATACTTGGTTCTAGCACTGTAGGCATTTAGGATGTCCTTGGGTGAAAGTCCTAGAACTTTTTTGGTACAAGGAGATGCTCTAACGTCTAGACTAAGTGGATACAAGAGCGTAGGAGTGTCGAATACCAGTAGGCCGTGTCTCCCACTGTGCCATGGTCAATTGGAAGAGGGTGTGGCCTTATCCGCTCAAGTGAGGGGGTTGTAAGCTAAGATGAGTTTGACTAGCTCATAAATGAGTCTGCTATCGATGAGCTAGATAGGTATTGGTAGACTACTGGTCAGGTGGATAGTGTGGTCTATTCCACTTACTGGGTTGTGCTGTTAGGGAGACGGCAGTCAGTGTAAAGTGTATTAGACCCCGGTGATATCCCAGAGATAAACTATGCTGATATGTGTACTTGATGAAGATTGACATGCTCTCTTTGCATCTCGCATATGACATTTGGCTACTTTAGACACTGAAAATCGGTGCCCATGCTAATTTTTCATTTGTTAGGTGATTAGTGAGTGATAGGCGGGGCTGCATGTGTGTTGAATGGTTTGAATCATGGTTTTGGGTTGTGGATTGGGGGTTTGGGGACTTTTTGGTCAAGGTTTGGTTTGGGCTGCAATTAAGGTTTGGTTTAAGGTATGATCATGGTTCTCAGGTAGTCTTAGCCTTCTCAAGATGTAGCCTGGGTGGGGTGTCTACAGATGCCCCTCTTTAACCGAGGTTGTGAGCAACTGAAGGTCAAAATGAGTGGACACCCCACCCTTCTGGTCAGAAAAAAGGGTAGTGACTCGAATCTGTTGTCTGTCATTGTATCATTATCGGTCGACTGTTTGGAAAAGAGATGACTTACACATATCCCAAGGGTTGAGGAAAACGTTATGATTGCCTCCTACGCATTCGTCACGGCTTTACAAATCACCAATCACAACCCTTTCACATCAGATTGTTAATAACATTGGAGGGTGAGTCTGAAAAGTAAGGGCCTCTGAGCATTTGTCGCGGCTTTACGAGGATTCCCTCACTGTTTGGTCTGTCGTTCCTTTGCTACGTAATCACCCTAGGAGTATTCAATCTATTTAATTGTCAAAGAGGTTAGCTGCCCTGCATGTTGGTGTGGCCTTTCGGGGAACTCACTACTCTGACTTGAACTCAATCAAATTTTTTGAACATCCCGGACTAGGTATGTGCAGGTAATCTTTTGTCATGCAGTCTGCTGATTCTGATACTTTAGTTATAATGGATTGTTGTCACTTTGAGTTTGATTATTTTTTCCAGAGATAGATCCACTCATTTTACTAGCATTCGTACGACTCTCCAGATATAGAGATCGGGCCAATCGTGCATGTATCATGTACGAATTAGATCGTCCTTTAAGAAAATCGGAAGAGATCAAATCTTATTTAGCTGTGTGCACTGGCCGCAACTGAAGAATATGGAAGATTCTTCAGTGTACTGCGTGCCACGTGCATTTTTTGAAAGCTTTTGTTTGAAAACTATCCTCTTTGGAGCTAGACTCCTTGGGGATTTTATTTGAATATATTTTTAGATTTTTTTTAGAAAATATCCATTCGATCTCGCAGGTGGGCATCGTCGTTCGGTTTTTATTTGCAACAAAGTCAGATGGCCTCCACTAATAAATTAATGAGAATAATGATTTAGAATATTTTTAGATTTTTGAAAGATCCATCCGATCTCGCGGGAGAGCGTCGTCGTCCAGTTTTTATTGTAGAAAAGTCAGATGGCCTCCATTAATAAATTAATGGGGCTTGACTAGTTAGAAGAAATGTCCCTCTTTTTTTAAGCTATACTCCCAGGGGATTTATGGAATTTTTTAGAATTTTTAGAGATTTTTTAGAATTTTCTGGAACTTTGGAGATTTTTTTTAGAATTTTCTGGGATTTTGGAGATTTTTTAAAATTTTCTGGGATTTTAGAGATTTTTTAGAATTTTCTGAGATTTTTTCAAAATTTTTTGGAATTTTCTAAATATTTCTGGGATTTTTCAAAATTTTTTTTAGAAATTCAGGGGTTATTTTTGTAATTTTAAAAAAAAAAATATTTTTTAAATATTGCCAACGGTCAGAGGGTGGGACCGATTACTCACATCAACCCTTGGGGGACAGACTGCTGTCTCAGACACTCTTTTGGTTGACGGTCGGATTGTCGTGGGCGGCAGACCGACTACCGCCTGGTCCGATGTTTGGACCGCTGGTCTGCCAGGTGCGCTGGTCCGTCCGGTGTAGCCTTCTCCCTTATTTGAATCTTTCATTTGGGACATCCAGGGACCCATTTGTGGTCCCTGAAGCTTTCTTGGAGAGGTTTTTGCAGCCAATTTTCCTTTCATTTTCTCCCTCCATTCCATTTTAGGTAATCTTGACCAATAAACTCTTGCTGGATCTCTGTTGGGCCACTTTCTTGAGGAGTATTTGATGGGTTAGATTTTCTTTTCGATGTGGATAAGGCCATGATTAGGACCGTTGGGCCATCCCAATTGGACCTGATCCATTGGATCTTGTTGGACTGATTTTATTTTGGGTCAAATGGTTGCTTTATATTATATTTTATTTTTTAGTTTTGTTTTTTTGTTGGAGTGAGGTGTGATAAGAAAAGGGGCCCCACCCTTTATTCATTTTAATTTTTTATGTTTTATCTTTTTTTTGTTTCTTTTTTTTTAAAGTTGTTGGTGATGATCTGGACCGTTGGATGAATGATCTTGGGCTTACTTGAGTGTGTTGATGCCATGGATTGTGATGATTGGCCATTTTTGGTGAATGATGGATGAGTGAGATTTTTGAAGTTGGGCCCCACATTATGCTCCTGACATGTCCAGATACATGGATTTGTAGTGGATGGTGATTTTTAAAAGTAGTCCCTATAAAGAAGTTTTTTGGAAAATGGGCCTTGAGATGGGCTTTTTGAAAATGGGCCTTAAGATGGGCTTTTTTGAAATGGGCCTTAGGCTTTGGGGAATGGGTCTTAAGATGGGCTTTTTTAAAATGGGCCTTGGGCTTTTTGAAATGGGCCTTAAGATGGGCTTTTAGGAATGGGCCTTAAGATAAGCCTTAGTTTTTTGAAATGGGCCTTGGGCCTGTTTGGAAATGGGCCTTAAGATAGGCTTTTTTTAAAATGGGACTTGGACTTTTGGAAATGGGCCTTGAGATGGGCTTTTTGAAATGGGCCTTGAAACTTTTTTAAAATGGGCCTTGGGGCATTTTTGAAAATGGGCCTTAAGATGGGCCTTTTTTGAAATGGGCCTTGGGCTTTTAGAAATGGGCCTTGGATGGGCTTTGAAGTAGGCCTCCAGATGGACTTTTGAAATAGGCCTCCTGATGGGCCCTTGAAATGGGCCTTTAGGAAAGATACTTGTGTGTTTTGTATGTGCAACATGCCTCGTCATGGTAAAAATGAGGCTAGTTCCTCCCATCAGTCGACCGACCCATGCTATGTACCAAGAGAGGACCAGCATTTGTCTGACCTAGCCCAGGAAGGTGGTGCCCCCGCAGTCTTAAGAGGACTAGTAGTCAGGACACATTGGCCTAATTGGTTTCATAACCCGCAACCGCTATTCTTTGAGGTCTTGGAGCGCACTCCATTTGCCCACCTATTCCAAGTTCGTCTAAGCAGGACAAACATATCTCTCTTGTCTACTTTGACCAAGCGATGGCACCCTGAGACCCATACCTTCTAGCTGCCTTTTGGAGAGTGGAGCATAACCCCATGGGACATATACATGCAGCTGGGCCTTCGATACGACGGAGGATCCGTTCCTTTCGAGGATGACCTTCCGGTGCCCACTAAGGATGATTGGATGAGATTATTGGGGATGATGCCCGATGATACGGATTTTATCGGTCCTCGATTCAAGCTTCTCTTGCTATGGTCAAATTTCACCAGACGTATCCTCGAGACTAAAGTTGCGACTGTGGTGAAGGCGCGTGCCCTAATCTTGTATACTATGGGTGCGATGATTTTCTGCTACAGGAATGAGCTGGTGAGGAGGTAGGGTTCAATAATAGTGGAGGGGACCCATTTATGGATAAGTTAATGGAGGTTGGTGGGGGAGTAATGGGCCCTTTTGAGGAGATCAATGCTATTTATGGCATTACTCCTACAACCATTAATGGAGGAAGTGAGGTTGGGTTGGATAAGATGAAGGTTTTGATAGGTTGGATGGACCCATACTAGATGGGCCGATAGGATTTATGGATGCTACGACGGATGGTTTGGGTGGTGAGGATAGTGTGGCGATGGTAGGAGATGGCTTGATTGATGAAGTGATGTCCATGGGTGGTGTAGATA
Source organism: Magnolia kwangsiensis (assembly GCA_037074715.1). Taxonomy (NCBI): domain Eukaryota; kingdom Viridiplantae; phylum Streptophyta; class Magnoliopsida; order Magnoliales; family Magnoliaceae; genus Magnolia; species Magnolia kwangsiensis. The sequence continues at coordinate 29,216,846 of CM073585.1, read as the reverse complement.
GGAGCATAGCGATGGTGGATGGTGCAGATGGGATGGATCAGATTTCGATGAATGGCGGGCCCTATTTTGGTGGCCCAAGCGGTTTGGATTTAGTGGATGATGGATTTTTTACAGACGGCTTGGCTCAGATTTTTAGTACGGATATCGAGACAATGTTGGGACCTGCAGTTGCAATCAGGGCTCAAGATGTCAGTCCTATCAGCCATTGGGACACTTTGGGTGCTACGGCTCCTGGGGCTTCTGTGTTTCAGACAGCTCTTGATGTGGCAGTCATTGGTGGCTCCAGCCCACCTGCTGCGGCTTTCTAGGACACCTTGCGTGATGCGATGGGTGATGCTGGCTTTTTTCAGCATCACGAGACAGACTTGCTGGATGAGGGAATGCCCATTTTTATGATTTCCCCATTGACCTGGGGATTCAGATTGTGAAGGGCGTGCTTATTCGGCCCTATCGATTGCAGCCCTGTGATACCTGCTCAGAGCGACTGCACTCTTGGATAGAGAGCTTGACAGAGTCGGAGATCTTCGAGCTGAGTTCCTTGGGCTTTCGGGATGTTCTCCACTTCCACTGAGTTCGCCTAGATTGGTGACTTTTGAGTGCTGCATCGTATGACTGGGTTCTGTCTCTAAATTTGTTTTCCTTCAACGATCTGGAACTGCACCCATCCCTGGAGGAGTTTTCCCACTGGTTTGGTCTTCCTCTTACTCAAGAGCCCTATGTTCCCTCTTCAGAGCTAGTTCATCCTTCTGATCTGATATCTTGGTTGGGATTCCTCACTGCTCTATCTACTGTAAAAGGCAGGGCTGATGAGCTTTCTCTTGCGGTCCTGTATGATCGTTGTTCCACTTCCCGAGGTGCCCCTGGATTAGATCGCCAGCTTCAATGTTTGAATGCACTAATATTTTGTGTCCTAGCCGAGCTGCTCTTCTCAGGTTGGTGGCAGTCTTCATTGGCAATCTTACTGGATGTATTCCACCCTGTCCTGTATCGCAGGAGCAATACCTTCGTGGTGATGACGGAGCTCTTTTTAGGGTTGACCGAGTGCTCCCTTGGACGTACCTGTATCCTCCGGGGCTGTTGCCCATTCCTTCAAGTATTTTCCATTTTTCCCTTTCTTTTGCCTGGCGTGGTTATCCGTTTGCGACTTGAGCTCGACCCATATTTTCTTACAGGTTTGGTTGTGGGAGCAGTTGTTCATGACTCCTCAGCTTCTGTGGCCGGATTCCTTTTGTGGTGACGTGTTGTGCTTGTTGCTTGATGGCCTTCCACTTGGTGCTCAAGCTACGGAGTTACTTTATCGTTGTATGCTCACCCAGCTTCGAGGGTAGGAGATTAGCTTGGAGGCTACTTGGCTTTGTCGTTCGTCATTGATCTGTAGCGCTGCTCGCACTCCTCTTTTGTTGTTCGACCTGCGAGGGTACTGCTCCTACCATCCCGTACGCTTCCTCCGAAAGTTCGGCTTCCGGCAGGATATTCCGGAGTTTACTTTCTCTGGATTCGGGCATGCCTCACTTCCTTCTGATTTGACTGCTCTGTATAGGTGGTCTGGATTTCTTGGTAGGGATCTTTAGATGCGACAATGCTGGAACTCGAGTCTTGGGTTCCTCCCTTGGCCACGATGCCATATCAGTGATGGGTGGCAGAGCAGTCACTGTATCGTCAGGTCCAGGGCTGGCACTTGGCGGATGAGGCTGCTGATCAGGATATGGTGGGTGATCCCACTTCTTCCTCCTCTTGCGTTGTTGATTCATTCGAGGCATTTGAGGAGCGCCCCTTCATTGATACATCCTTCTTACTCGCTACTCACTGTCATCTAATATCTGAGATTGCCATCCTCCACCATGCATGTGAGGACATGGGTTGTCGGCTGGCAGTGGGGCTGCGGTATGATGAGAGTATGCTTGTGACACACCTCTTAGAGAGGGATGAGGCCTTCTACTTGCACATGGAGATAGAGAGGCTCAGGCAGAGGTTATTGATGTACCAGAGATAGGAGCTTACCTACGGTTCCCAATGTCGATCAACTGCTTTGTCATGTATGCATGAAACCCCTTTTTGTGTTTTTGGCTTTTTATGATAGAAGAAAACAATGCTCAATTTTAAAAAAATGAAAGAAAATTTTTTTTGTACTAAATTTTCCAATGTTCGCCCGTGTTTGGATTTGTGCTTTGGATTATTGGGATCAGAATTTTGGGCTCAGCCCATGTTGTATGCAGTATTCTAGATTGTGCTTATATGATCTTGGTTCCCTGAGAGGGTGTTGGAGATCGCACCCCTAGACTTGAACAGAGTTTGATAGAGTACTGATTCGCAGTTGATCTTTCCTTTGATCTTGTTGTGATGCTTAGTGTCTTGGCCTCTCCTGTACCTGCACTTTTATTTTATGCTTTCTTTTTCTTATTATTTTTACCCGTAGCACCTTTTCGAATTTTTACTACGTCCAGCTCTCCCCATCATTTTTGGCTGTAGTATCCTTTCAAATTTTTACTATGTCTTGAGTTTTGTATCTTGCCTGCCCCTTGGCAGTTGTGCTGTTTTTACCCTTAGCGCCCTTTCAAGTTTTCACCAAGTCCGCTACATGCCCGCTGTTTTTACTCGAGCTGCCCTTTCGGGTTTTCAACTCAACCCTTTCTGCTTAGGCATGCCCCTTATTTTTTTTTCATTTCTTTAATGCTGGGAGTGATGGAGGGACTTCCTTCATAGCCGGCCAACTAGTTACCTTCCCATCCTTGTCTTTAAGTACAATCGTAAGCTAGTTTGTGGTTAGGTATTTGGGGATATGGGATTTTTTTTTCGGGTCTTTGAGATCTTTCTCCTTCTTTCTTTTTCTTTTTCTCTTTCTTTTCCTTTCTTTTTGCTTTTACACCCCCCCCCCCCCCCCCCCCCCCTTTTCGTTTTCTTTCTTTCTTCTTTCTTTTGGTTTCTTTTTGCTTTCTCTTTCTTTTGTGGGTGGGACGATTGGTGTTTCTGATGGGAGAGGTGGTGCATATATTTTGTTATGAGGGATGCAGCTTTGTGATTATAATCATTGACAAAGATCGGTATGGTTACCCGTGATAGATTTTCACGTTATCGGCGTTGATGGGCTCGGGAAGATCTTCTCCTCTCAGATTGGTGAGCCGAAGAGCCCCTCCTGGGAGCACTTCTTGAATGATCAATGGTCCTTCCCATGAGGGTTTGAACTTTTCTCTGGGATCTGGTAGGTGAAGCGGTAGGATGCGCTTCATGACCATGTCACTGACTTTGAAACTCCTATTCCAGACCCTCTTGTTGTAGGCTCGAGCGATCCTTCTTTGATAACATTGGGAGTGGCTTAGCGCTCCCATGCACTTTTCATCTGCCAGATGAAGTTGATCGTATCTTGCTTTTTGTCACTCGCCTTCCTCAACTTCACTTTCTAACAGCACTCGGAGTGACGGGATTTCAATTTCGACTAGTAGTACTGCTTCCATTTCGTATGCGAGCTCATACGGAGTTGCCCCTGTAGCAAACCGTACAGACGTCCGATAGGCCCAGAGTGCATAGGGCAGCATCTCCGACCAGTTACAGTATGTTTTCACCATTTTCTCCAATATACGAATGACAGTTTTATTGGCGGCTTAGACCCCACGGTTCATTTAAGGGCGGTAGGGGCTCGTCCAATGGTGTTGGATCTTGAATTTTTTGAGGAAATCACCCATCCTTTTATTGACAAACGGAGTTCCATTGTCAGTAATAATGGCTTGAGGGACCCCATAACGATTAATGATGTTGTTCTTCATAAACTTGACCACATGAGATGCCGCGATAGTGGTGTAGGATGCTGCCTCTATCCATTTGGTGAAGTAGTCTACCGCCACCAGGATGTATTCATACCCATTTAAAGCTTTAGGGCTGATCTTGCCGATGATGTCTAGCCCCCATACAAAGAAGGGCTATGGTGATGTCAGGTTGTAGAGTTCGGAAGCGGCGCATGGATCTTATTTGCATGCTCTTGACACTTGAAACATTTCCTGACATGTTTGCAGCAATCTGTCTCCATCGTGAGCGAATAATAGTCAAGTCATAAAATCTTTTTTGCCATCATGTGCCCATTCATGTGTGGGCTGCATAGTCCTTCGTGGATTTCTGACATGACGTGCTTTGCTTCTGTTTCATCCACGCAATGGAGAAGGACTCAATTGAAGGATCGCTTGTAAAGGATGCTACCGGTAATCACGAACTATGCCGCTAGCCGTTGTATGGTGCGACGATCTATCAGTGTTGCTTCTTTCGAGTATTTCTGATGGTCGAGATATTCCTTGATGTCCGTGTACCACAGTCGATCATTCGCAGGAGGTTCGGCCTCATTGATTTGAAGACAGAATGTAGGTTCCTCCTGAAGTTGAACGGTGAGTTCCCATTTGGCAACTCCCTTTGGGATCTCTAGTATTGAGGCGAGACTAGCCAGAGCGTCTGCAAATTGGTTCCTGGCTCGGGGCATGTAAGAGAATGTGACCTCTTCGAACTCCTTGATTAGATTTTTCCAGGCAGACATGATATGGGACCAGCTTTTTATCCTTAGTCTTCCAGTCATCGTTCGTCTAATTGATGATGAGTTACGAGTCCCCGAAGACCCATAACTTTTTTACATTGATTATTATAGCCTCTCTTAAACTAACGATACATGCTTCATACTCAGCTATGTTGTTAGTGCATTGTAATGCTAGCCTTCTGGATATGGAAACTGGGATGTCTTCGGGAGAGTAGAGTATGGTTCCTACTCCACTTCCTTTTGAGTTTGCAGCTCCATCAAAGAAGAGTGTCCACTCTCCTACCTTTCTTTCTTCTTCTTCCTCGATCAGGAGGATGTCCTTATTAGGGAAGAAGGTCTTCAGTGGTTGATAATCAAACAGAGAATGTGCCACTAGATGATCGGCCAGTGCTTGCCTCTTGATTGCCTTCTGAGTGACATAGGTGATGTCGAACTCAGAGAGCAATAATTGTCATTTTGTGATCCTGCCTGTCAATGCTGACTTTACGAACAAGTACTTTAACGGATCCATGCGAGCGAGTAGAAGGACTGGATAGGAGATCATATACTGTTATAGTCGTTATGTTGCCCAGACTAGGGCGAGGCATGTCTTTTCTAAGCTGGAATATTTGGCTTCATAGCTCGTGAATCATCTGCTTAGATATTAGATTGCTTGCTCTTTTCTTCCTGTGTTGTCATGTTGGTAGAGAACACATCTGATTGCTTCTGCTGCGACGAAAATATATAGCAGCGACAGCTGACCTGGAGTAGGTGGCATGAGTACTGGAGGATTTAGCAGGTACCTTTTGATCTTGTCGAAGGCTACTTGACAGTCGTCATTCCATTCCTTTGGTGAGTTCTTCCGCAGGAGCTTGAATATGGGCTCACAGACCGGAGTGAGTTGTGTGATGAATCGGCTAATATACTGGATCCGCTTGAGGAAGCTCCGAATTTCTTTTTTAGTCTTGGGCAGTGGCATTTCAATGATTGCCTTAGTCTTGGTTTCATCCACCCAAATACCTTCTTCGCTGACGATGAAGCCTAACAACTTATCTCCAGTTGCACCAAAGACACATTTTTACGGATTGAGTCAGAGCTTGAACCTCTCTAACCTGTCGAAGAGCTTCTTGAGGTCTTCGAAATGTCCTTTGATTGTGTGAGACTTGACAATCATGTCGTCCACATAGACTTCCATTTCCTTGTTTATCATGTCATGGAACAAGGTAGTTATGGCTCGCTAAAATGTAGCTCCTATATTCTTTAGTCCTAAAGGCATAACTCAATAACAGAAAGTTTCCCATGGTGTGATGAAGGAAGTTTTCTCACGATCCTCGATGGCCATCTTGATTTGATTTTAACCAGAGAAACATATCATGAAGGAGAAAATCTTGTGTCTTACAGTATTATCTACCAGTGTATCAATGTGAGGCAAAGGGAAGTCATCTTTAGGGCTTACTTTGTTGAGGTCCCTGAAGTCGATGCACATTCTGACTTTCTTATCTTTCTTTGGAACTAGTACGATATTTGTGAGTCATTCCAGGTAATTGGAAACTACCAGGAATCCGGCGTTGTATTGCTTGATGACTTCATCACGGACCTTCAAGGCCCATTCTGGCTTCATTCTCCACAGCTTTTGTTTGACAGGCTTCATGTCTGACTTTATTGGTAGGTGATGCACCACCAGATCTTCATTGAGCCCTGACATGTCCTCGTACGAGAAGAAAAAGTTGGACAACCTCTGTTTCAGAAATTCCATCATCCTCTGCTTATATTCCGGGGATAGCGATTTTCCAATGTACACCTCTCCGGGGAGTTCCGCTGACCCCTAGGTTCACAATTTTGAAGTCGTCTACTATAACATTAGCCTTCGTTTCAAACTGTTCGAGAGAATCCTCAAATTCGAGAGCTGTATCATCATTTCCCTCATCCGGGGCTTTATCCAAACCCATGAGTTCGAAGTCCAACTCGAGATCGAAATCATACAAGTCGACCTCAAACTCCGGCGATGTGTGTGAGATTTTGGCACAATGGTTTTTAAAATTTTTTCTATTTTTTTGTTATTTTGAAAATTTTCTGATGTTTTATGGTTTTGAGAAATATTTAAATTTTTTATACTTTTGGGAATATGTGGTGTTTTTGTGTTTTGAAATTTTTTTGATTTTTTTGTGTTGCCTGGGGGTCTCGAACAAGACGGTGTTGTGAACCAAGATTGGTCATTTCCTAATTCAGGGTACCAACTGCTATTTACATTGGCATTTTTTTTAGGTCGGCATCTATGGGGGGTTTACCGACCGACTTGAATATTAGGGGGACAACTGTCCATGGTGGTTCTTCCCCTCTTCCAATCCCTCGGTCCTGATTTGTGTGTTCTTGTGGGTCACCTATCCTAATGATCATGATGTCCGCTGGGCTGGGCTCAGAGTCAGAATCTGATTCGAACTCTTCATCCAGGAGTTGAAGTTCTTCTGATTCCTCTGGCTCCTCTTGTGATGGGGACTTGACGTCTGTCCAGTCAAGGGTGAGCCACTTCCCCTTATCAATCCAGTCGATGGGCTGCTTCTGCCCCTTGTGTCGCTGAGCTGGTGGAGGGGATGTGTCCCCTTGAGTGTGAGTGAAAATGGGTGTTTCCCTGTTCTTGCCTGTACCTCCTTCAAGGGGCACTCTTGGTTCTGAATCCTCTATGGGTGGACTTGTTTCCATGCCCCTGACCTCATGCGATGGATTTAGGGGTTCTGCCCCTTGCGTCGTACATGCTTTTGATACCTTGAGAATTTTGTCCCACCTTATTGGTGGCTAGACGGACTTTGGGTTGGAATGTTTAGAGAGTTGGAGCAGCTGGAGGTGGTCCTCAAGGGGAACTATCGGGTCTCCACAAACTGTCCCAGCCTTGATGAACTTGATGGGTGTGCACCTAAATGGTTTCCCTTTTTTGGGCCTTTCAACTTGATCCTCCGGTTGATATCCCAGTCCCTATCTCCGCACATTATCATGTGTTAGATTTACTATTATACCTTTCTCATGGAACTCGGTACGGTAGTTCCAGATTAGTCGTTCAGCAGGGAGAATAACATGTTCAGCAATGAGGGGTTCAGGATTAGTGATTAAGTTTACAACTTTGAATTCGAAGCTGTGATACGATACGTCACCCTCTGCATGTTGGACGTCAATTACAGGGATGTTAGTTTCTGGGATATTAACTGTCATCGGCAGGACAGTTTTTGGTTAGACCAACACTGAGATGATTCGATTTCCTGAAGGGAATTTTACCCTTTAATGGAGGGTTGAAGGAATGGCTCCAATAGCATGGAGCCATGGCCGCCCTAACAGAAGGTTAAATGAGGCAGGGATGTTAATGACCTAAAAGGTGACAAGGGTCACGTCTAGTCCAATTTGTAGCTCAATGTCAATTTCTACCTCGACCTGCCTTCGGGAATTATCGAACACTCTGATGCTCATGGTGCTAGGCCTGAAGGAAAATGGTTCTATCCCCAACCGTTTGGCAGTCCTTAGAGGGAAAACGTTAAGGCTAGATCCATTGTCAATGAGCACGAATGGGATCTTAAAATTCTTGTGGCAGGCTACTATGTTTAATGAGTGTCTATGCTTACGACCCTCAGGTGGTAATTCATCATCAGAGAAAGTGATGGCTTGTGGTGTTAGGAGTTGTCCAATCATACTTGCCACCATTTTGGGGGGTACATCAGGGGAGATATGGGCATCATTCAAGGTCTTCACAAAGATTTCTTGATGCAATCTTGATGTGCATAGGATTTCCAAGATGGATATTTGTGCGGGAATGGTTTTGATTTGGGCTGCTATGTCATAAGCAGCATCGGTTTTGCAGGTGGTTCCCAACAAAACTCCCCAGGTTTCTTTTGAGTTTTGGTTATCTCTCCTGAAGTACCTCCCATTGTTACCCACTTTGACGCATTCTGGGTAATGTCATGGGACTGCTTTTAGATTGTAGGATGGAACCGTCCTTCCTTCCAAGTATATTAGTGGTTCCTGAGGCTGAGGGGTTGTGGCTATGATGGCTTGTGGTAGACTTAGTGATTTCTCTTGAGGTACCACTGAGTTTTGGTAAGATTTGACACTGGAGTTTTCTTCCTCCATTTGATGTGTGGGAGAGGTCCTCTGGCCATGTGCCAGTTGGTGAAGCATCAGGAATTTTAGAATTCGAACTAGGGGTGCCCCTTGCAAGGTTAGTGAGGCTAGATCAGGGAGACCTATTGGGAGAATAACAGGTTCAAAATTTAACTTTTTTTGATGTATTGGTACAGAGTGTGCCCCCTGGGGGATGGGATGCTGCGAGTGTGACCTGTTAGATCCGGCTTTGAGGGTTACGAGTGGCTGAATTACTGGTGCTGCTTCCAAGAATATGAGGGGTTATGTTTCTGGTGCTGCTTCAAGGACTAACTGTGGCTCCAATGTTGACATATGTTGGTAACCCCATGTCTGATTTGCTGTATCAGTCATGATTGCTTGAATGGAATGATGCGCAGAGGGATACATGGATTGCCCTCCTTCAATGTGGTTGATGGTAGAGGTGCTAGATGTATTGGGCCCTGCTTGGTGCGATGGCAGGGGATTTTGAAGGATGTTGGCCTGAGCCGCATTGTTAGCCTATGGAGCGATCGCAATCTTCTGGCTTTCTATCAAATCTTGGATCGCATGTTTCCAAGCGAAGCAGCGGTCCGTCAAATGGCCATGAGCCTAATGATATGCGCAGTATTGATTTTCATTATAACCAGGGGGCAATGGATTAGGTGGAAGTCACTATTGAAGTGATGTCAGGAGTTACTTTTGCATCAACATTGTCAGAACCTGACTGTATGTCTATGCTAAAGGGGTGAACTTCCTCCCTAACATTGCCTGTTTGTAAGGGCCTGGTGTATTCCCCCGAGGCTGTTGCTGTTATTGTTGAGATGGTTGTGCCTGATAACCCTATTGGGCTTGCTGTGGTTGGTATTTCCTGTTCGACTGTGGCTGGTACTGCCTGTCTTGTTGTGGCTCCGGTTGCGGAGCGTACTGATTGCCCTGAGTGTTAGTGACGATATTATTAACCTCTGTGGTGCGCTGTGCGAGAGCAGTGTCGTTTCCATTCCCATATCATATAGGTTTCCCCTTGACTTTGTTTCTTTTGATTGAGGGGGTCTAGTGTACCCATGGGGAAATGGTTTCAGCCCTGATTCCGGCTTCCACCTGTTCTTCAGCTCGAATAAGTTGGAAGAAATTTACGTACGGATACGATATTAGATATCTCAAAATGCTGGGATTTGCTGAGTGCACAATCATGGATATCTGCTCCTCATCATCGATGGGGTTTCTCATTCGAGCCGCCATGGCTCACCATCTTCCTAAGTATGCTGACAAGGACTCGTCACTTTTTTATCTCAAGGCAGCCAGGTCGGATCTTCTTGGAGTTATATTCAGATTGTATGAGAATCTGTCAATGAATGCTTGGGAGAGTTTTTCCCAGGTTCTGATTTCATGGCTATTCAACGAGGTGTACCAATCCAAAGCGTCTCCCATAAAGGCTTCTGAAAAATATGTATCAAGGCTCCATCATTCCCTACTATAGTATTGAGTTCCCCACAAAATGCCTTTATATGTGCTATGGAGCACCCGCTACCGTCATACCTTTTAAATTTTAGTACCTCGAAGTTTGGAGGTACTCTGGCATCTAGGAAGGGATAAAGGTCCCTAAAGTTGGTGGATGGGTGGTCCACTCCTTGCTGTCTCTGGAGCTGATTTTGCACCATTTATAATTGCTCTCGTAGTTCCTCGATTTTCGACTTGCCTTGCCGCAGGTATCTTGCCCATTGCTATAGGGCTTGTGTTGCTTCTTCTTTGTATGGATCAAGGACGGGGTGTTGTTGGAAAGAAGATGGACTCCTGGTGGCGGGAGGTATCTGGAATTGAACACTACTCCCTTTCGGAGGAGGGTGTGATGTTCAAAAATGGCTTCCGCCTAGGGCATCTTCCAATTTCAGAAAGTTGCTCCCGTTAGGGGGAGTGAGTTGGACTCGAAACTGGCCCCCTTTGTGGGCATCCGATAGTTCTTGTCGGTGGTTCTCATTAGGGGGTACCTGTATTATAACCTGATTGTTGTGATGTGTTGTGTAGAAATGTGCAGGGGGGTTGCTCCCATTTATTGGTTGTTGTTGATCTTGTGCCGACTCTTCTAGGAGAGGGAGCATGGGATTTGGAGGAACGAGGGAGAAGGTAAAAGGAGTCTGAGGGAGTAAACTATTTTATACACTAGGCTGGGTTACCTGTGTGTTTGGTGTGGCATTTGACAGTAGGTGGTGTAGCAGCTCTTGCACTGCTCATAAACTCTGGGCCATTTCTTGCATGGTGGTGTTGGCTTGTAGGTCCACTGGAGCTACTGGTGATGGTAGCCTGGGTATTGGTGTAGGTGCGGGTGCTGATGTTTCGGGAGCTAGCTGAGCTGCCGGCTCTTCTTCATGGGTAGCTTGAGAGGTTATGGCTGCGCGAGATCGGGTGGTCATGGTTCAGACCTATGCCTAAACAAGTTCAAGCTAAGGACTTTTTTTATTTTTGTATGAATGTAAATGATGATTTCCCTCGAGATTAGAACACCACATGCTTTTGAGTCGGGTCTTAGCTAGTGCGAGCTAGCATGTCCCCAGTGGAGTCGTCATTCTGTAGACGCTGAAAATCGGCGCCCACGCTGATTTTGCATTTGTAAGGTGATTAGGGGGTGATAGGCGGGGCTGCATGTGTGTTGAATGGTTTGGATCACGATTTCGGGTTGCAGATTAGGGGTTTGGGGACTTTTTGCTCAGGGTTTGGTTTGAGCTACGATTAAGGTTTAGTTCAAGGTATGATTATGGTTCCCATGTAGTCTTAGCCTTCTCAAAATGTAGCCTGGGTGGGGTGTCTACGGCTACATAGGCCTCACATCACATGGCCTTGGTATGGCTGATCGCATTCATACCTTGCATCGCATAGCCTTGGTACAGCTGATAGTATTTATGGACTTACCAGCGTATTTCCACATTTCTCTGATACTGCATACTTGGCACTCACCTTGTGCACACACTTACACCACCCTCTAAGCTTTTGTAAGCTTATGCACAACCGTTGCTTGCAGGTGACGTTGGATCGTAGTAGCGCTGAGGTAGGAGTACACATCAGATTATTTTAGAGCCTTTTGGTCAACTTAAATTTCCATTTCCGCATTGTACTTAAAGTTTTTGATATAGTGGATATGTGGTGATGTTGTTTTGTGATTTGGTTATGCTTGTGGTTTTGCTCCATTAGAAAAAAAAATTATACTGAAAATTCTCCTTGTACGATCCCAGGATTGAAATCTGGCATATGAATGTCGGGAGCCGAGAATGGGGTACTACGGAGGCTGTCGGTGCTGGATTCAGCGATCGAGAATTTTGTGAGCCCGTTTTTCGAGTTTAGGGCATGACAGAAGTTGGTATCATAGCATAACTTGGGAATACCTGAGGATCACATCACATATCTACTATGAACTTAGAATGAATAGGTCCCGAGTCCAAATAACTTAGCGATTTTTTTGACATAGACCCTTAACGTTTATGCCTTCGAGAATTCTCAAGGCTGATAGGCCATGTCCCTTCATGTAGGACATGCCGCCTAGAAGAACGACCCGAGCGAATCTCGCTCCACCACTTGCGACTCCCGCTCTACCACCTGCGATTCCCACTCCACCACCAGATATTTCTACTCCCCAGCCTAAGGATGCCACTCCTCTACCCGAGACCGGTGCGGATCTAACCGTACCTGTGAGTGCCACCCAACTGCAGCAAATACTACAGGCGATGACCGCTATTCTTCAGGGGCAGAGCAGGCATCCCATTGTTTTGCCAACCAAGGCTGAGCATGATGTGCGAGCGCCCTTCTTAAGGACTTTCGACATCATGATCCCTTGCATTTACAGGGCTAGCCAGACCGTACTGCAGCAGAGATATGGTGCTCTAAGGTGGAGAAGATATTCGACTCCATGAGATGTACGACCCAGCAACAGGTCCCGTTTGCCATATTTCTTCTCCAGGGCAAGGCTTAGCATTGGTGGGCATCATCGCTTGAGTGGTAGCGGTCGATTTCAAGTGGACCTGGGAGGACTTTATAGACCAGTTTGACCGGAAGTTCTTTCCTAAGTATGTGCAGCAGCAGTGCGCATTAGAGTTTGAAACTCAGGTCTAGGGAGACATGATTGTGTCTCAGTATGAGGTACGTTTCGTCACGCTATCAAGATTTGAGACATACCTTGTTAATGATGAGGGGTGGAAGCAAGCCGCTTTGAGAACAGCATGCGTCCTGCCCTCAGGAGCCATGTGGTCGGACATATTTTTCCAACGTTTAAGTAGATCGTGCAGAGGGCCCAAATCTACAAGGAGACTGGGCCGGTTTGCAGAGGGCTCGTGACTAGAGAGGATATCAAAAGAGGAAGGTGCCCTCTGGCAGCTCCCAGCAACAGCAACATCGTCCACAGCAGCGATGCATGACTTGCCCAGCATTCCGAGCACCAGTGGCACCCCCAGCACCACCTTCATGACCGTTTTCAGATACTCACTTTGGGTGCGGTAGGGTAGGACATCATAGGCATGAGTGTCCCCATCCACAGCAGCAACAACCGAGAACACCGTATAAGCCTCCGCGACAGCCCCCACAGCAGCAGCAGCGACAATAGCACCAACCTCCGAGACTTCCCCCGTAGCAGTAGAGGCAGCAGATCAAGCCGTCATAGTGGCAGCAGCAGCAATAGAGACCTCAAAGGGGACCTGTACCTCCCCAGTAAGCCTAGGGCAAATTTTATGCTGCCCAGCTGGAACCTTGGTCATCAGGAGGGGTCGTCGAGGGTACTCTCTCTGTTTCTCCATGCATTGCACGTGTATTGTTTGATTTTGGTGCATTGCATTCCTTTGTGGGCGATGATTTCTGCTGATCGATCGGTTTGCCGATGGAGTCTTCCCGTGAGGGTTTGTCAGTATCAACGCCCTTAGGGAAGACTGCAGTGTTGGGCCAATTTTGCACATCTTACCTTATTCTAATTGGGGATATCTTTTTGCCTGCTAATTTGTTCGTATTACCGATCTCCGAGTTTGATGTCATCCTAGGCATGGATTGGCTCACCGAGTACCATGCCATATTGGACTGCTCCATGAGGACAGTCACATTCTATATACCCAGCGTGTCAGAGTTCCAGTTTGTTGTCAAGTCCAAAGGAGAGCTTTCTTGCCTGTTGTGGTGTGTCGTTGAGGAGTCGGTTGCTTTGAGTATCGACCAGTTGCCGATCATTTGTGATTTTCCTGATGTATTTTAGGAGATTCCGGGGTTACCACCTCATCAGCACACCGAGTTTCAGATTGATCTCGTGTTCGGTACCGTACCTATTTTGAAGACCCTGTATTGTATGGCACCGTTAGAGTTACAGAAACTGTAGAAGCAGTTAGATGAGTTACATGAGTTAGGCTTTATCCGTCTGAGCAGTTGTCGTGGGGAGCGCCGGTCCTATTCGTGAAGAAGAAGGATGGCTTGTTGAGGCTCTGGGTGGATTACCGGGAGCTCAATAAGGTCACAATCAAGAATAAGTACCCGCTCCCGAAGATCGATGATTTGTTTGATCAACTACAAGAGGCACAGTTCTTTTCAAAGATAGACTTACGGTCCGGTTATCATCAGGTTTGGGTCCGAGATGAGGATATCCCGAAGACAGCCTTCAAGACACATTATGGTCATTTTGAGTTCCAGGTCATGTCCTTTGGACTGATCAATGCGCCCGCAATATTCATGCAGTTGATGAATGAGGTCTTCCGTCTGTATCTCGAACAGTTTGTTGTGGGGTTCATCGGCGACATTTTGATATATTCGAGGACCCATGAAGAGCATGAGAGGCATCTGGAGATTACCTTGCAGACCCTTCGTGCACACCAGCTTTAAGAGAAAATGGAGAAGTGCGAGTTCTAGCTGGAGGAGGTGAAGTTCTTCGGTCACATAGTGACGAGGCTGGGCATCATAGTGGACCCCTCGAAGATTGATGTCGTGTGTCTGTAGGGCCAGCCCATGAACACATCCGAGATCCACAGTTTCCTTAGTTTGGCCAGCTACTACTGACATTTCATTGAGGGATTCTCATATTGCAACCCCGTTGACCAAGTTGACCCGGAAGGGTACCGAGTTCATTTGGAGCGACACTTGTGAGCATACATTTATGGAGCTGAAGTACTGCCTCACGTCCGCTCCTGTCCTCACTCTTCCCTTTGGAAGTAATGGATTTGTTGTATTTACCGATGCCTCGCGAGTTGGCTTAGGTGTTGTCCTGATGCAACACGGGAAGCCGGTGGCTTATGCGTCTCACCATCTTAAGGTTCATGAGCTGAACTACCCCACGCATGATTTAAAGCTAGCAGCAGTTGTCTTCACACTGAAAGTGTGGAGGCACTATCTTTATGGGGTGAGGTTTGAGCTCTTCTCCGCCCACAAGATCTTAAAGTATTTATTTTCTCAGTCTGAGCTGAACATAAGGCAGATGTGTTGGATGGAGCTCTTGAAGGCTTATGATTTTGATCTCCAATACCACCCAGACAAGGTAAACATGGTGTTAGATGCCCTCAGCTGTTAGCCACGAGGCCTGGTAGCGCACATGATGATTCAGTAATGGAGGTTACCTGAGGATGTTTCATCTTTTGACTTCTGGATCGACTTACAGTCTTCTATTGTGCAGTTATTGAGCCTATTGATTCAACCCTCTCTTGTCGCAAGGGTGATTGAGGCTCAGCAGGCAAATGAGTTAGTACAGAATTATCAGGTAGAGGCAGCATCTGAGAGTCAGTCTGATTGGCAAATTGGTTCTGATGCTGGACTTCCCTTTAGAGGCTGATTATATGTCCTGAATATTCCTGAGTTGCGCCGAGATCTTATTACCGAGGCTCACCCATCGCAGTTCTCTATCCACTCTAGCTTGATGAAGATGTATCGCGATATGAGGCATCAGTATTTTTGGACGGGAATGAAGTGTCAAATAGCCAATTTTGTGGCCGAGTGTGACATGTGTCAGCATGTCAAGGCCAATCATTAGAGACCCCCTAGTCTATTGCATCCGTTGAGCGTCTCGATGTGGAAGTGGGAGCACATATCTACCGATTTTATCATGGGTTTGTCGAGAACACAACGTGGTCATGACACCATCTGGGTTGTCATGCAGCGTCTGATGAAGTCGGTATATTTTCTTGTGATTCGTAAGACCTGGTATGTGAGGAAGTGTGGGTCATTTTGGAGCGAAGGGCAAGCTTGCCCTGACAATCATAGGACCTTTCGAGATCACCAGGCGCATTAACATTGTGGCTTATCGGCTTGCCTTGCTACCTCAGTTATCTAGCATCTACAACATTTTTCATGTCTCTATGTTGAGGAAGTGTGGGTCAAACATCATTCCCGTTATTGATTGGCAGCTGTTGGAGGTTCGTGAGGACACTTTTTACATTGAGCAGCCAGTTCGTATCCTCGATTGGAAGGAGCAGATCCTCCGGACCAAGGTCATTCCTTTGATGAAGGTGTAGTGAGGCCATCATAGTGTGGATAGGGCGTCTTAAGAGGACGAGGCTGAGATTCAAGAGTGTTATCCCCATCTTTTTTATGTTTGATTGTATGTTGTATTGTGTTTTAATTATATATGATGTTATGTTTCCTATTCCCTTATGAGTTATGATTAGCTGTGATGGTAGTATAAATTTCGAGGATAAAATTTTTATTAGGTAGGAAGAGATGTAAGGCCCGTATCCTAGTCCATACTATTCCATCAACTCCCGCGATCCTTCCCAACAAATTCCTGCAACCCGCGACCTATAATCGACATTTGCGCGTGACCTTAAGTCATATCCCGTAGATTTGACCCTAAGTCGTATCCTGTAGACTTTTACAATTGCGACCGCACCATCATCGCAGTTCCGTCACCACGTCTTACTCACCCATTCGATACCTTGGCTAGGAGATGTGGGCTCATGTTCAGTTTAAGAAAAACACCGCGCGTTTGTAATTTCAAGAGAATCTCTATAACATGTCCCATAAATCCATCACCACATGTCAAGTACAAGAGCAACCCCAGAGTCAGCTCTCTCTCTCACCCTCTCTCTTACATACCCATATATGTTAAGTACACCTATCAACTCACATCCATCACCTCTCTCTTACAACCACAATTTCGCTCTCCTTCTCTTCACATTTTCCAAGCAACCAAAAAAAAGTGGAGGTCCAAGCTCTTCCATGGAGAGAAAAGTGTGATGTGTGTGGCCCACTTCTTATCCTAAAATCCACCATCCTAACCCTTCATTTCTCATCATCTTCCATCAAAGTGAGACACAAGAAGATTGGCATTTCATCGGACCAAGAAGATCGAACGATGGGTGTTTCTATAGGCCTAGATTTTATTTTTGATGATGGGCCAAGTGAGGCCTACTGATTGATGGTATGGATCTCACTTTGGACCCTAGGTGTGGCCGATGGTCCACCTTGATTCTCATGATCATTCCATGATGGGGCCATTCTCCATGGACCCCATCATGATGTTTATTTTCCTTGCATGGATAGGGTCATCTAGACCTTGCATTTCGGTGGAGAAAGGATCTCCACCGTTGATTTTGATCAGTGGGCCCATATGTAATGGTACCCACTTGATGTATGTTATAAATCATGGAAGGGAGGGCCTATAGTGTCAGGGTCCCTCCATCACTCGATCTCTCTCTCTCTCTTTCTCTCTCTCTCTTTTCCCTTGATTATTGGCCCCATGATGTATGCAATGTATCCATGTTGTCCACCTTTGTGGGACCCACTTGATGGATGTGTTAAATCTACACCGTCCAAGCCATGTGGGCCCTACCCTTTGGTGATGGAAAACACAAGTCTCAAGTTGATCCAAAAAGTGGGCCACATCCATGAGGGACCCACCTTGATTCACGCCATCCGTCCAGCGTCCCTGGATGCTGGACGTGCACTGTGAAGTGTGAACAGACAGTGAGGTGTACTCACAGTTAAAAAAAAGGGGATATAGCAGTTTGATTTTTAAGGCTTTTAGGTGGACCACTCATACAGGCCCCACCTTGATGTATGAACCTTATCCATTCCATTCCCTAGCTCATTTTAGGCGTTGGCCTGCAAAATGAAGCCAATCTGATTACCTGGCGGGCCATAGCATAGAAAATAGTAATTTTTACCATTTAAATCCTCTATGGCCCACTTTATTGTTTCTACATATAGAAACATGTTGAATATTAGGCTTGATTGGTCTGTCTTGAGTCATAGAATTCAATAGGTAAGTAGATCCTCCCGATGCGAGCCTCACCTAGGTAAAACCTTGAAAAACTATTTTTTAAAAAATAAATAAATAAAGCAAGATGCAACATGTGTTGCTGCTAACGTCCAGAGGACGCACAGCAGCGTCCTGCAGCGCTGTGGATGGACGGGCAGGTACCATGGGTCCCAGCCATGATGCATGCATTTTATCTATGTCGTCCAGCCTTTGGCTGGCCGTCCATCCACTGGATGGCCAGTGGACCCCACCCTTAATGTCTGTGTTACATCCAAACCGTCCAACTAGTTGGCAAGCTACCTTAAGGCTTGAGATAAAATGAGGCAGCTTTTCCTATCAAGTGGACCACACAACAAAAGCAGTGGGGATTGAGCGTATGAAAATGTTGAGCTATATGTCCTAAAGAGGGGGTGAATAGAACAATGCCAAATTAAATAATAATAATAATAATAATAATAGCAGAATTAAACAATAAGATAGCCAAATGAATTGCAAATAATCAAAGGAAGCAACAACCTCAAAATTCTAGTATTGAGATGTTGATACAAATGTTGTTCTAAGGACAACTTTACACCATAAAAACCAAGGGTTTATGGTAGGACAACCTTACTAGAACGATTTGTGTATCAAAAACTCAAACTAAAGAGGAATAAAAAGGAAATAGCAAGAAAGAAAATCTAAGCTATTACAACATTCCCCACAATGCTGAAATGTAAAGATTACAACATTCACATCCACAAACACATCCCACAATCTCAAACCACAAAGAATAAAGAAAGGAAACCACAAAACCACAAAACATAAAGAATTATAGTGGTTCTCCTGTGTGTACACTAACTGTTAAAAAACAGCCACACAGCTACTCCACTCCTAATATCCTTACACGGTGGATATTAGCATTCACTATGAAAGTAGGTTTTTTCAGGTTCACCTAAAACCTTCACAATTGTGTCTTTCAAGTGGGCTAACACAATTTAAAAAACCTACACTCTGAGTTTTCTGGATCACCTCAAATAACCAAAACTGAGAGATTTTTCTGGCTTAATCTCAAAAAAACTAAAACCAAGGAATTTACAAAACTGTAAAATACATGGATATTCTCCATTTGTTATAGCCCGAAAGAACTAAGTTATAGTAGAAGTTTGAATATAGAAGTTCAATGTCTATACTCACTTATGAAATGGTTCTAGGTTCTAAATTGATTTTAAATTAAATCAAGTTGGGCTAGTTCTATTTGATTTTGATTCCAAGAAGTGGTAGTACTTCAATCCCTCTTTCAGATCAGATTGGAATGTAGAATACAAAATATCAAATATAACAAAGCTAATAAGAATATTAAATATGTACAATATAGCTTAAGAAGTTTACAAACTTATCTCTCAAAGTGGTATCTTGATTTTACTTAAATTAAATACCAAACTCTGAAAATCGTGCTCTATTTATAGGTGAATAAATCACGTTCATGACTGGTCTTATAGACACGATGACTAGTCATAGGGTAATGGATTTTTAAAATTTTGAGCGCAATCAGATAAAACCGTTTCACGACTAGTCGTAGGCCCTCCATGACTAGTCATAGGCCCTCCACGATCGGTCGAGGGACCTCCACGACTAGTCATGACCTGTCCATTACTGGTCGTGGGGAACTTGAAATAGTTGCTGGACTTTGAATTGTAGCTACAGGGCTGGTCGTGAATAAGTCATGCACTGTTCACACGACCAGTCGAACAGTCTCAAGGACTGGTCATGACTTAACAAAAAATTCTGAAATTTTGCAACAACCTTAGGACTGGTCATGGAATTTCTTGGACTAGTCAAGCAAGTGCTAGGACTAGTTGAACAGAGTCTAGGACTAGTCGAGAAATAGACTACTCACTTATAAAATGATATAATTGAATTATGTATTCAAAATGACATACCCTAAGGTCAATCTAAGGTCATTTATACCTTGTTAGTGAAGTATAAACATTGAGCTTCTTTTTCTTTTAGTTGATAGTCATTCTTTGAAGTTGGCGAAACTTAAGATCTTGTCATAGGATGAAGCTTGACTTGAGACTCTTCAAGTTTGAAACTAACCAACATTGGAGCTTGAAATCGACTAACATTGAAGCTTGAACTTGAGTATGTTGTCATGATTTGTACGAAGCTTTGAACTCTTGAATCTTAAAAGCTTGAATTCACTATTGACATTGTACATAAACATGAACTAGTACACTTGCCTTTGAAGTTCTTGAACACAAGACTCTTGTTCTTGAGAGACGCATAGACTTCATTATGTAGATGAGCTATACAAAACACAGATTCCAAGAGAGGTTTTGGCACTGTAAAATTTGACAATATAGGAGCTAAACACCTTAGCACTTATAGCATCTTCCATTGAAACCCTTTTTATTAAAACAGAAGTTTTAGATCATTAGGAAATTTATTTCTCCTCTTAATTCAGGTCTGTGTGACGTTATGATCAGATTGGGTAGAAAATAAATACTATAGTGGGCCTTGAGGATTTTAATGGTGGAAATCATTGTCACCACTGTTATTTAGAGTGCGGTCCAGTTGATCTTTTGATATGATTCATTATATATATATATATATATATATATATATATATATATATATATATATATATATATATATATATATATATATATATATATATATATATATATATATATATATTGATTTCTAAAAATAGATGAGTTGGGTTCGACCTATTTGAATTGGCCCATTCAACTCAGCCCATTCGACTTGACCCATTGATTCGGCCCATTGGATAAGGCCCATGTGATGAGGCCCATCTTGATGTATTTGTGGCCGTCCGTTGAGGCCCACCTTAATATATATAATGTCCATGTGATGAGGCACATCTTGATGTATTTGTGGCCTGTCTATTGAGGCCCACATTGATATATATGAGGCCCACATGATGCGGCCCATTTGATGTATTTAAGGCCTATGGGTTGAGGCCCAATGAAATGTACACAAGTCAATTGCAATGTGTGATTCTACCATGGTTTATGTAATGATGTTTATGGCAGGTTATGCCTTGGGAGCAATGATGGTTTGACGTCCATATTGTAAGGATAATGTTTGTTAAATGTCGGCATTGTAACTTTTCCTTGGGTCCATTGATAGGCCTATACTTGTTGATAGTTCATCACTTTATAATATACTTAGTATAATTCCATTATTCATACCCATTCGCATCATATGTATGCTTGATATGAGGACTGACTGATCATAGCATATGCCATTAGGCAGATTATCTATGGGACTTACTGATGGGAGTTATCCACATGAGCGCGTGGTATAAGCAGGATTGTTGCATGACTGGACAGTGTGATTCATGCATCTCGCATTTGTGTGTCATGATCATTGTATGCCCTAGTGACATCAAGTACGTAGCCTCCACAGGCACATCGTGGATGGCCATATCGGATACCGAAAATACTTGGTTCTAGCACTGTAAAAACTTAGGGTGTCCTTGGATGAAAGTCCTAAAACCTTTTTGATACCAGGAGATGCTCTAACGTTTAGATCGAGTGGATACACGAGCGCAGGAGTGCCGAATACCAGTAGGTCTCGTCTCCCACTGTGTCGTGGTCAGTTGGAAGGGGGTGTGGCCTTATCCGCCCGAGTGAGGGGTTTGTAAGCTAGGCTGAGTTTGACCAGCTCGCAAATGAGTCTGCTATCGATGAGCTGGGTAGGTATTGGCAGACTACTGGTAAGGTAAATAGTGTGGTCTATTCTGCTTAACGAGTTGTGCGGCTAGAGAAGGCGGCAGTCAGTGTGAAGTGTATTAGACCTCGGTGATATTTCAGAGAGAAACTGTATTGATATGTGTACTTGATGAGGACTGGGATGCTTATTTTGCATCTCAGATATGACATTTGGCTACATAGGCCTCGCATCGCATGGCCTTAGTATGGGCGATAGCATTCATGCCTTGCATCGCATGGCCTTAGTATGGGTGATAGCATTCATGCCTTGGTACGACTGATAGTATTCATGGACTTACCAGTGTATTTTCGCATTAATCTAATGCTACATACTTGGCACTCACCTTGCAAACACAATTACACCACCCTCTAAGCTTTTGTAAGCTTATGCACGACTATTGCGTGCAGGTGACGTTGGATCACAACAGTGCTGAGGCAGGAGTGCGCATCAGATTATTTTGGAGTTTTTGATCACCTTATATTTCCTTTTCTGCATTGTACTTAAAGTTTTTAATATAATAGATATGTGGTGATGTTATTTTGTGACTTGGTTATACATGTGGTTATGCTCCGTTACAAAAAAAAATTATACTGAAAATCTTCCTTGTAGGATCCTAGGATCAAAATCTGGCGTATGAATGCCAGGAGCCAAGAATGGGGTACTACGGAGGCTGTCGACGCCGGATTCGGCGATCGGGAATTTTGTGAGCCCATTTTTCAAGTTTGGAGCGTGACAATCATGATTATGAAATGCCCTGTTTAATATATCCATTTCCATGACTTACGAACTGTATTGGATTATAAATGGTGAGTGTGCAATCTTAAAGGGTGCTCCTCACTGCGATAACCATTAACGCTATTAAACCGTAATAGTTGATGCTGGTGTAGAGCAAGCCGATGTTGTTCGCAAGCTTGCTACAGGATTTCACATCCTAAGATTGTTGTAATTTACTTTATTTCACATGTAATATTATTTCATTTGTAATTGTAAGAATTAGGGCATTGGTTTTTATAAGTCATTATGAGTAGCTTCTTGTATATTCCAAATGTAAATGAATTTTTTCTTTATGCTAATTTGTCCACTTTATGCTCATTTACTTACTCTGAATGAATGAAAAAAATGTGTACACGAATTTAACCATCCTTTAAGGTTAACACTCGAGTTTTTTGGAAACAGGTCATATACTCGGGTCCTGAAAAGTTGAGGCAGTACTATTACGGTTTGATAGCATCAATGGTTATCGCAGTGAGGAGCACCCTCTAAGATTGCACACTCATCATTCATAATCCAATGCAGGTCACAACTCATGGAAATGGATATATTAAACAGGGCATTTCATAATCATGATCATACACTCAAAAATCAAGTCAATCAATAGAATCTCATCATAATAAAAAAATAATAGCAATCACAATGTAAGGAAATATGTTCAAGTAATCAAATAATCAACCATATGACTTTCTATTACACCTGAAAATCACATCATACGTGAACTCCTCAGGATGGCTAGAAAATCGATAAGAAAACTTCAGCTCCACCCGAAAATCATGGTACAAGTAAAATCCATAAGGTGAATAGAAAATTAACCTTTAAACCTCTACTTCACCAGGGAATCATATCGTACGTGAACTCCGCAAGATGGCTAGAAAATCGATAAGTGAACTTCAGCTCCACCCAGAAATCAAGATACGACTGAACTCCGCAAATGAAGAGACAATCAACAGACAAACTCTAGACCACCCAAAAATCATATCGTATATGAACACCGCAAAATGGCTTGAAAATTGATAAGCAAACTTCAACTCCACCCGAAAATCATGGTACGAATAAACACCATAAGATGGCTAGGAAACAAACATACAACTCTATACCACTCGAAAATCATATCGTACGTGAACACCGCAAGACGGCTAGAAAATCAATAAATGAACTTTAACTCAACATAGTTATATGTACGTTTCTAAGTAATTCTTACAAACAAACATATATCTAAATCATTATGGATAGGGAGTTTATTCATCGTTTCTTTCAAGGGAAATTACTTAGTCAAATCACGTGACGAATGGCCTTGTTATGAAATTCAAGGGTCAGATGGCTTAATATATCGATGGAGATTATATTAGACGGTCAAGATGCAGAGATTGTGGGTCACTAGATGATGATGTGTAAGGTAAGTCACGTGTATTTCCACACACATGTAAACAGATTTATACTTCCACTGTAACACCTGTGTACTGAAAGGTACGGGGCATTACACCTTGTGATTGGAAGTTTATGCCTTTGAGTTGGCCTATTGGTTCACAAGTGGGACTCACGCTTGACCTATAAGAGCACATCCCTTACACGTAGTTTAAGGTCAATATGGGAGCTAAACCTTGGTGGGACAGACCTATTAATGGTAAAGATGACGTGTGTGGTAACATTATGATGATTGGTATGATTTTAAATGATGGTGATTGTAGTATTGTTAACTTGATGGTGGCCAAGGGGTATTGTTAATGAGTAAGATGTTGCTTATGTTTAGCATAATTTGATTATTTTGGGATATCATCAAATAAATTCATAGCCTAGAGGCACACATGTTATACATGTGGGTGTCCATCCGAGTCACTTCTAGTTGACGCCCCATTGGTATATGCCTTTTATCTATGCCTTACAGGCTACATGAGGAGCCGATGTTAGTCTAACGTGTGCTACACCACATAGACTTCTATATTTCTAATGGGGCCTTTCATTTGGCTTTCACTCTTTGTATATGATATGTCAATGAGGGCTGATTATCTCATGATATGTTTGATAACATGTTAGTTTGCTTGGCCTAATAGGACACACTGATAACATGCTTAGTATAATGGATATCATACATGTTTATATGCCCATATGCATCATTCGTATGGCTGTTGTGGAAGACAATTGATAATAACATATGCCTTTCAGCTTAAGACACTTAGGGGACTCTATATGGGATAGAGTTGCCTCACATGATCGCGCGGTATGTGCATTTTTAGTGCATGACTTGGATAGTATGACTCATGCATTCCGTATCTTGTATGTCACGATCACTTTACACCCTAACAACATTAGGGTTGTGGCCTCCATAGGCATATCGTGGATGGCTGGATCGAATACCGAAAATATTTATTCTAGAATTAGGGTGATATGGATGTCTTTGTGTGAAAGTCCTTAAATCCATATGGTACAAGCAGGATCCTTCAAAGTTAAGACCGAGTGGATAACATGAGCACCCGATTGTCAAATACTAGTAGATCGTGTCTCTCACTGTGTCATGGTTAGTTGAAAGGGGGTGTAATCTTATCTGCTCAAGGGTAGGGGGATATAAGTTAAGTTAAGTTTGACCAGCTAGTAAATGGATCTGTTATCAACGAGTCAGGTGGGCATTGGCATACCACTGATAAGGCGGATAGTGAGGTCTCTTCCATTACTTGGTCATGTGTGCGATGGGGTGGCAGCCAATATTGGAGTGTATTAGACCCCAATGATGTTTTCAGATACAAACTGTACTAATATGTGGACAAGTTGAGGATTGAAATGTTTACATTGCATCTCTAACATATAATATTCGGCCACGTAGACCTTGCATCACATAACCTTGTATGGCTAACAGTATTCATGGACTTGGCAGTTTAGCCCTCCATCATCTTCCGCATACTCTGATATCTGTATTATTGTCATATGCATTGTGCACGCACACACACTCTCTATTGAGCTTTGTAGGAAGCTTATGTACATTTGTTTACGTTGCAAGTGGTGTTAGGGTGTATCAACAACATTGAACCCAATGCATGAGCCTATTGAGTTTTGATTACATCCTGTATTTCCCTTCCAGCATTGTACTCGAATATTATATTAGTTGATATGTGGTGATGATGCTATTTTGGTGACTTGGGTACACTTGTGGTTATTCTCCTTTAAAAAAAAAAAAACCTCACCCTGTAAATCCTCCTTGTAGAATCCTAGGATTGGAACTTGGCGTATAGGAGCTGAGATCCAAGAATAGGGTACTACGGAGGTTATCGACATCAGATTCGGTAACTGGGAATTTTGTGAGCTCAATTCCTGGGTTTGGGTTGTGACAGATACGTTGTGGCTCTATTTCTAAAATACAATCGTGCATATATGCAGAAAATCATACAATCATTGTAGGCGCATCCATACAGATCACACGTAACCAACTCCAATTGGTTAAAAATAGGAGTCGGTCGGATATGGTACAAACATTACCCCCCTCATTGTTATCCTTTCAAGGAAAGAGACGGGGATGTTAAGGCTTCATTAATGTTGTTCTTAAACGTTCGCACGTGTCGCCCAATGTGAACACCTTCGACCGGTTGTGTTACCATCGGTCACATGATTCGAGGCATTTGATGGAATTCAGGCCTACACATGTCTTTCATAGCTGTTTTGCCACAATGATCATGATTTATGCAATAAATGTATCCTTCACTTGCGTCTATATATTCTCCATTCTAAATTCAATTTCGACAAACTTCCAGACTACTTTCGATTCTTTATTCTTCGTTAAATCTTTACTCCTTTGACATCTTCTCAGTGGCTACCTCTTCTTCATCTGCTCCTACCTTCAATCAACTGGACATAATGAATGTGATGGATCTATTCACGAAAAGACTCACTAAGGAGATAATCTTCATATCTCATGTGCATGAGGAACCTTTCTTCCTCAACCCAACATTCTCTCCTGAGGTATTGGCTGAAGAAGTTTAACCTCTAGATCCCTTCTTACAGATCTGTCCTGGAGAAGAGATCCTCATCAGAACCAACTCTATTCTAGATATTGCTAATGCATTAAAGACACCGAGGGCATGGTCAAATCCCCTTCTGAAATGGAATGAATGGTTCGACCAGGTATCGGCCCAATACGAGAATATATGGAGGGACATTGGGATATATGAGTGCATCAAACTCTTCCTCATTGATTATCAAGTTAATACTTTCATTCTTCTATCTTTGGTGGCATTCTAGAGTTCCTCAACCAACAGCTTCATCTTTAGTTGCGGTCCGATGAGCATTACTGTCAAAGACATCTGTCATTTGACTGATCTTTTGCCTTTCATAATGATTTATTATGCAGGTGCTAAGTTGAGGAGTAAAAAAGATTTTCTAGGCAAGGCCACCAAGGCTTACACTAATTTCATGAAAGCTTACCATAAATCTGATGGCCTAGTTGACGAACTTGAACACACGACATTCCTGCTCCTCTGGATTTGCCAACATCTTTTGTGTGTTAGCGCTATGCAGGTTATGGCCGAGTATGTGGCTTTGGTCGAATACCTTGCACAAGACCAACGAATAGCTTTGGCGACGTATGTCTGAGCTCATTTTTATCGAAGTCTCTATGAAGTCACTCACAAAGGATTGCACACTGCAGGAGGGACACTTTGGTTAGTTCAGATGTGGTTCTCTACTTACTTTCGATCTATTCCCTTCGGTCAATTGGCACAGGGAGATAAAAAAATTTCTTTTTATGGCGATCAGATTCTTTACATTCCTCCTGAAAATATCACAGTCAACAACTATCTCTTCGGCTTCTTCTCTCTCGATAAGTCCATAACGAATAATCTTTTCACACCCTTTACAAAAGAAAATGCCTATGGACCGAGATGGTTGACAAGACAATTCGAGCTAGATGACAGACGTGCAACTGGTCGATTGTACCAAGCTTGAACTTGCTATGTCAACGGTCGTGATATGCCCTAAGGTGGTGTGGTCGAGATGGAAAAAAATGCGAAAGCAATGATTGAGCAATACCATCCCTCTTTATTTGCTCGACAGTTATGCTTGGTCCAATACATTCCATACCCTCTCACCCACAAAACACACAACCAACCTCCCTATGATCGGTTAATAGTGACCAATCCTAAGTTCTACATCACTCTCAGCAATCATTTTTGCAAGGAATCAAACAACTTGAAGATCCCAACTTATCTAGAATCACTTGAAGCGATGGACAACTTTGTGACATGGTGGTATAGTCAATACCACAAAATTTAGGTGGTTGAGGCACAGATGAACTCATTGATCAATTTTACTCCCAACTAGGCCTGCTGGTGAGCAAAAAGAGAAAAGCCTCCACATTGCCTCCCACCACTGCGAAGAGGATGGCACGAGTAAAGACGAGATCTGTTGTTAATTCTCCTACTCCAACAGTCGAGGATCCTGCTCCTAAAGCCCCAGTCATCACATAAAAATATCTCGAGATTCTTGCTTCCACCTAATTACAACGGATGGCTCCCAAGAAGATCTAGGACCTGGGAGGTATTCCCAGTTAACCTCCTTTAAAAGATCCTACTCTTACTTTCCCTTGTGTCAATCCTCTTGAATCTGAGCCAGTAATAAAAGATCGACCGACATCATGACCTACTCGATCATCAAATACTTCCTCGGCCAAGGCTATTTCAGCCTTCGAGAAATATTTTAAGACAAAGTATTGAACTAGTCTTGGTGTTAAAGATTATTTGCATGAGATTGATGAAGGCATAAAATGCCATGAGGAGTCTCATTTTAATTAGTGTTGGCTTAAATGGTGGTGGGATAGAGAGAGGTTAAATGACCCTAATCTCCCTTTTAATGAAAAGTATCTCAAACCTTATTTCACTAAACCACCATCCTTTCCAACTTCGACTTGGCCGCTAGAGACTGTGATAAAAATCCTCGAGCTATCAAAGATTGGCTGGTCTTCCAAGCAGTTTGGTCCGATTTAGGTGAAAACCATTTACTCGCACATTTATTTTCATTAGTTTCCTTATTCATACATTTACTAATGCCATTTTTATTCTATTTCAATGACCTAGGAGTTATCGTTGACAAAAGAGCTGGAGGCCCAACGACAAAATATGCCTTCAATACCTGTAATCCCTTTAACTACAATTCATCCAGAGACTATGACCTCAGCGGACGCAACGATCACGGTCGTTGTAAGGCCCGTATCCTAGACCGTACTGTTCCATAGGCTTCCGTGGTCCTCCCGGTTGAATTTCGTCAACCCGTGACCTATAATCTGTATTTGCGCACGACCCTAAGTTGCAGCCCGTATGTCTGAGTCGAATTGACCCGAGATTGTACCATTGCGACCGCGTCATCACTGCGGTTCTGATGCCGCGTCTCGCACACTGATGAGATACCTAAGCTAGGAGATGTGGAGCCGCGTTTAGTTTGAGGAAAACACCGCATATTTTCAAATCCTAAAAGAATATTCCATCAATCAATCACCTCACATGTCAAGTATAAGCAACCCCAAAGTCGACTTTTCAAGTGTACATCCCTTTTCAAGTACACCCATCACTCACTCATCCCTCTCTCTCTTACAACCTCTCTCTCTCATCTCCCTCTCATTTCCTCCCAAGCAAACATGAGAGACCATCCAAGCTTCATGAGAGAGCCTAGTGTGGCCCACTTCCTACCTAAGATCCCTACTATCCAACCATCCAATCTCCATCATCCTCCATCAAACTTGTAGCTTTGGAGCTAGGGAGTCTAAGGAGCTAAAGAAGAGGAGAAAAAGGTGGGTGATTTTATGATTTTTCAACCATTAATTATTGTTTATTTGAGGAACCACATATGGTGGGACCCATCTTGATGTATGCATTGTATAGGGAGGGCTCATAGTGGCAGGGTCCCTCCCCTTCTCACGTCTCTCTCTCTCTCTCTCTCTCTCTCTCTCTCTCTCTCTCTCTGACTATTTGATGGCCCACCTGATTTGTGCATCCCTGTCATCCATCATGGTGGAGCCCACCTTAGTGTATGTGAGAAATCCACACCGTCCGGCAAACCTGGAGGGTAAGACCCACTTGATGAATGTGTTTCATCCAGCCATCCAGCAGGGACGGTGGACCCCACTGTGACCTATGCCTCCCATCCACACCGTCACAGAATTTGAATGGTGCTGGACACCATTCTGGACAGTGTCGTGGCCCTCACTGTGATGTATGTGCAATATCCACACCGTCTAGATAGTTGGACGGTGGGCCACACTAAGATGTATATGTTTTATATTCAGACCATCGATCCATTTTGCTGGTGGACCAGCTGCCAACAACCAGCAACTACAGCTACTGCTTTAATGCAGGATGTTTTGTGGGTGTCATCATGAGGTCTGTATTTCATTTAGACCATCCGTCCATTTTTCAAATGAGGTGGGGTCCACCTTGATTTATTTAATTTATATACAGACCGTCCAGACCATCTGGACGGTGCTGGACTAGCTTGAACGGTGCCATGCACACTGTGACGTATGTGTTTCATGTAGGTTATTCATCTGCTGGCCCACCTATAGTGTGCAGGGTCCACCTTGATTTATGTATTTGATCTACACCATCTAGATGTGTTGGATGATGGCAGCCACCTTGATTTGTATATTATATCACATCGTCCACCCAGTGGGACCCACCTTGATGTAAGTGTTTTATATCCACACCGTCCACTGTGTGGGACGGTGTGGCCCATTGTGATATATGTGTCTTATCTCCACCATCCAGTGATCTAAACGGTGGACGCCACTGTCATGTAAGTGTTTTATCTACACCGCTTGTCAATGGATGTAAGCCCCGTATCCTAGACCGTACCATTCCATAGACTTCCATGGTCTTTCCAGTCGAATTTTGGCAACCTTCGACCCTTAACCGATATTTGTGCGCAACCCTGAGTCACACGCCGTCAACCTGAGTCGATTCAACCCAAGACCTTTACCATAGCGACCGCGTCGTTGTCACAGTTCCGATGTCGCGACTCACGTGCCAAGGCGAAGCCCTGGTCAGGAGATGTGGGCGAGCGTTCGGTGCGAGAAAAACATCACGCGTTGCAAAATCTAAGAGAATCTATACGATTTGTCACATCAATCAATCAATCCCATCATGTCAAGTACACATCACCTTTCACTCATTCCCAAGCAACCATAAAAGTTAAAAAGTTCTTACAAAACATATACCTTTCTTACACATTCTACCACAAAAGTCAAAAAAGATTCTTACACCCATCACTCACCACATCAACACATCCATCACCCATCACTCCTCTCTCTTTACAACTCTCTTTCTCATTTTTTTCAAACCATTCTCAAGCAAGAGAAACACCATACGTCCAAGCCTCTCCCTCTCTTCCAAGCTCCAAGTGTGGCGCACGTTTCCATCCTAAGATCTCCCATCTCAACCATCCAAACCTCATCTCCTCCATTGGCATCGAAGCTAAAGAGCTAAGGAAGCCAAGG
This sequence comes from Magnolia kwangsiensis, assembly GCA_037074715.1. NCBI lineage: Eukaryota > Viridiplantae > Streptophyta > Magnoliopsida > Magnoliales > Magnoliaceae > Magnolia > Magnolia kwangsiensis. The sequence continues at coordinate 29,186,093 of CM073585.1, read as the reverse complement.
GAGCAAGAAGATCAAACGTTGGGTGCTTTGATAGAGTAGCTTTTATGTTTTTAAGATGGGCCATGTGAGGCCAATCGATCAATGGTTTGGATCTCACTTGGGACCCTAAGATGTGGCCGATGACCCACTTTGATCATCATGATCATTCCATGATGGGGCCATTCTCCATGGACCCCATCATGATGTTTATTTTTCTTGTATACTTAGGGTCATCTAGACCGTCTATTTTAGTGGAGAAGGGATCTCCACCGTTGGATTTTGATTTAATGGGCCCATGTGTAACGGGACCCACTCGATGTATGATTGGTTACAAGGGAGGGCCCATAATGTCGGGGTCTCTCCATCACACGTGTGTCCCACTCTCTTTGTCTCTCTCTCTCTCTCCCTCTCTTTTTCATTTTCTTTTCATGTGATGGTGATGTGGTTGTGTGGCCCATCAGGATGGACCCCACCATGAAGTATGTATTTTATCCAAGCAACCCATAAGTGAGGCCCACTTTAAATGTGTCGTACCCACGCCATTCATCATCTGGTGGCCCACCTAAGCAGGGCCAACCTCAATGCATATTTTGTGCTCAACCATCCAGCGTTTAGGACGCTGGACGTGAACTGGGAAAGCACAAATATTAGCTTGTTTTCAAGCTTGTGGGGTGACCCACTCACATAGGCCCCACCTTGATGTATATATTCAATCCACGCCGTTCACCTCATTCCCTGGAACATTTTAGGCGTTGAGCAAAAAATGAGGTTTATCCGACCATTAGGCAGGCCATAGCCTATAAAATAGTGGTTTCTACCGTTGAAAGTCACCTTGACATTTTTATGCGCCGGAAAAACATCGGATATTGGACTCGTTTAGACGGTCTTGAGCCATAGAATGTAATGGACGGGTTAGATTTACTTGATGTGGGCTCCACCTGTGAAAAATCACAGGAAATCGTTTCTTTTCAAAAAAAAAAAATTTATACGTTAGGGGGCAGCGCCTGCTGCCCCTGACAACAGCAGCAGTAGCGTGTTGCATATGGGCGGACGAGCGAGGGGCCACGGCCCTACACGTGGGCCCCACCATGATGTATATCTTATATCCACACCATTCACGAGGTGGGCCACTTCCAGCAGTGCCCCCCCCCCCCCCCCCCTAAATTTTAACTTTATACACAGCTCAGGTGGTCCACACTACAGGAAACAGTGGGATTGAACATATACCATTGAAACTCTTTTTGGGTCCACAGAAGTTTTAGATCAAGATGAAATTTGTTTTTCCCTGATTCATCCAGGTCCGTGCGACCTTACAAACAGTTTGGATGGAAAATAAATGTTATGGTGGGACCCACAGTGATGCATAGGTTTTGCTACCCCATCCACGGTTGTGGACGATGGAACCCACCATGATATATCTGTTTATTCACACCGTCCAGCGGACGGTGGAACCCACGGTAATGCATGTGTTTCATTCACACTGTCCAATGGCAGTGGGACCCACCATGATGCGTGTGCTGCATCCAAACCGTCCATCCACCTGGAAAGCTCATTTTATGGCTTGAGTTAAAAGAATGAGTCAGATCTATACTTCGAATGGACCCCACTTTGGTATATGTATGGGGCCCATTTTAAGTTATTTGTGGTCGTCCATTGAGACCCCACATTGATATATGTATGAGGCCCACCTTGTTATATGAAGGGCCCATGGATTGAGGCCCATTTGACGTAGTAGGGGCCCATGGGTTAAGGCCCATTGAGATGTGTTAGGGCCTATGGGTTAAGGCCCATTTGATGTACATATAGGGCCCAATTGGTGTGGCCCATTTGATACACATAAGACCCATGTGATTAGGCCCATTTGATGTATTCAAGACCCAATGGGTTATAACCCATTGCAATGCACATAAGGCCCATTGGTGCGGCCCATTGATGTGGCCCACTTGATGAATAAAAGGCCCATTTGATGTATTTAAGGCCCAATGGGATGTACCTAAATTCCATTGCAATGTGTGATCCCAACCTGGTTTATGTAATGATATTCACTACGGGCTACGCCTTGGGAGCAATGTTGGTTTGACGTCCACATTGCTAGTATAATGTTGGTTAAATGTCTGCATTACGACTCTCCCTAGGGCCCATTGATAGGCCTGTACTTGTTGCGTGTAGGCCGTCTAGGCCCATTTGCGTTATAAGGATAGTTCATTACTTTATTACATATTTAGTACAGTTCCATGACTCATGATCATACGCATCATATGTATGCTTGATATGAGAAGTGACTGATCATAGCATATGCCTTCGGGCAGATTATTTATAGGCTCTCGGTTAGGCGGTGTTGCCCTACATGAGCGCACGATACGCGTAGGATTTCTACATGACTGGATAGTGTGATTCGTGCATTCGCATTGTGTGTCTTGGTTACTGTACGCCCTAGCGACATCAGGGCCGTAGCCTCTATAGGCGTATCGTGGATAGCAAGATTAGATACTGAAAATTTTGTTCTACATGGGGTGCTATAGATATCCCTGGGTGAAAGTCTCTAAACCCTTATGGTACTAAGAAGTTACTCCAACGTCTAGATCGAGTGGGTACAGGAGCATCGAGTGCTGATTACCAGATAGTCACGCTTTCCACTATGTTGTGGTCAGTTGGAAGGGGGTGCGACCTTACCCTCTTGAGAGTAGGGGGCAAAGCTAGGCTAAATTTGACCAGGTTGAGAAATGGGACCGCTATCGATGAGTTGAGCCCGATATTAGCAGACAGATGAAGAGGTCTCTTCCACTTACCTTATTACATGTGATGGGGTGGCGATCTAGTTTAGAGTGTACTAGACCCTAGTGATATCCCAGAGTTGAGCTATATTGATATGTGGACTTAGATGAGGATTTGTATGCTTGAGTTACATTTCGCATCCATAGCCTTGGTATGGCCGACATCATTCATGCTTTGCACCGCATGGCCTTGGTATGACTAATGGTATTCTTAGCTTTCATCAGCATGTTCCGCATTACTCTAATACTGCATAACTATATTACCACTTGCGCACACACTTTCACCACCCTCTAAGCTTTCTATAAGCTTATGCAAGATCGTTACGTGCAGGTGACGTTGGATCGCAGCAGCGCTGAGGTTTGAGCACGTGACAGATTATTTTGGAGCTTTTGGTCTATCATCATTGTATTTCCCTTTATGCTCATTATACTTGTAAAGTTTTTTATCATAGTGGAAATGTAATGGAGTTTTTTATTGTTATTGTGGGTTATGTCTTTGGTTATGCTTATTACAAATTAAACTGATGTTGAAAATCCTCCTCGTAGCATCCTAGGATCGAAACCTGGTGAATGGGCGCTGGGAGCCGAGAATGGGATTCTACGGAGGCTGTCAGTACCAGATTCGGCAATCAAAAATTTTGTGAGCCCTGTTTCCAAGTTTGGGGCGTGATAATGAACCCTACTTGACGCGTGTTGTGTCAAGCACATGCACGTGGACCCCACTAGATGTATGTGTTGTATTTGCACACTGTCCTTCCGCGATGGGGCCAACCTTGATGATATGTTGTATATCCACACCATCCAGACCTTGGACGGTGGGGATTGGATTGACTGGCGTACCTCACTCCAGCTATGTAGCTGTTGTACCACATCAACAAGTTCTGTGGGCCACCGTGATGTATTTGTTTCATGGCCCATTGGTGCGGCCCATTGGTACAGCCCACTTGATATGTTTGAGGCCCATGTGATGGGGCCCACCTGTTTTGTATTTGAGGCCCATGTGATGTATTTGAGGCCTATGTGCAAGGCCCACCTGTTGTGTATTGGGCCCATGTGATGCAACCCATTGTGATGTATGTGGCCCACCGTGATGTGGCCCATTGTGATGTGTATAAGGCCCAAAATGATGCATATGAGGCCATAAGATGAGGCCCAATGTAATGTAGGAGAGGCCCATGAGATGAGGCCCATTATGATGTATATTAGGCCCATGTGACGCGGCCCATTCTAATGTATTTGAGGCCCATGAGATATGACCCAATGTGATGTACATGAGGCCCATTTGGCAAGGCCCATTATGATGTATTTGTGGCCCATTTGGCGAGGCCCACATTGATGTATGTATGGCCCATGTGATGAGGGTCATTATGTTGTGTATAGGGCCCTTATGTGAGGCTCAGTATGATGTATATGTGGCCCATTTGGTGAGGCCCATTGTGATGTATTTGTGGCCCTTGAGTGAGGGCCATTGTGATGCATATTAGACCCTTGAGTGAAGTCCATTATGACGTATGAGAGGCCCTTGCGTGAGGCCCATTATGTTGTATGTAAGGCCCTTATTTGAGGCCGTGGGTCCACTATATGTTTGGTCCTATGAGGGTCACTCTTTGGGAGCAATGTTGGTTAAATGCCCACATTAATGGACAATGATGGTTAAATGTTCACATTGTGACCTTTCCTTAGGCCCTTTGTTAGGCCAATTATTGATGCCAATTATCGATGCCAATTATCGATGCCGATTATGAGTATGTGACAGCATAGCATTATGATACATGCCCATATGCATCATTTGCATGTTTGTTATGAGACGTGAATGACCATTGCATATGCCATAAGGCAGGTTGTTTATGCGACTCCCTGAGAGATGGAGTTGCCCCATATGAACACACAGTATATGCAGGTTTGATGCATGACTAGATGGTATGACTCATGTATCTCGTATTTTAGGATATGACATTTGTACCCCCTAGTGACATCAGGGTTGTGGCCTCCACAGGCAAGTCGTGGATGGCCGGATGAGAACCGAAAATGTTTGATTCTACCATACAGGCGTCATATATGTCCCTAAGTGAAAACCCCTTAACCTCCATAGCCAGGAGATGTCCCAACGTGTAGACCGAGTGGATACATGAGCGTCCGAATACCGAATACTAGTAGGCCGCATCTCCCACTACATCTGGTAGGTTGGGAAGGGGTTGTGGCTGTACCTGTCCGAGGGTAGTGGACATAACTAAACTGAGTTTGACCAGCTCGTAATTGGGTCCGTTATCGATGTAGCGAGTAGATATTAACCGACTAGGTAGATAGGGAGGTCTCTTCCACTTGTATGGTTATGCGTCCAGTGGGCGGTGATTATATGTAGAGTGTATTAGACCCTAGTGATGATCCCAGAGATGTACAGTACTGATATGTGGACTTATCGAGTAGGAGTTGTATACTCAGCATTTTACCCATTCATTTATTCATTGACTATCCACTTGGGCTGGTGGTGCGCAACTAATTGTTATGTGTACCTTCTCAATAGCCAGGATTTCGGTTGGGGCACGTGACTAACTTGAGATCAGGAGTTTACCATATTGAGTTTGACTATCCAAATTTAGGTAAGGGACTAGTTTGGATATAAGTCCCTTATGGTGGACCCCTTAGTCTACGATACTACGTACTATCGTTCCGACTTAATACTCTAGTTTGGTTATTTCATTCGCGCCGCATATTGCATTTCATCCGTGGCATATGACATTTTAGGTTACTATGTTTCTGCACTTATATGGCATAGGTGAGGCTGACGATATTCGAAGGCTCGTTAGGATTTGTATATTGCATTGCATCCTTGGTATCTGATATTTGGCTTACTATGTTTCTGCATTACTCTAATATTGTATGATTTATGGATTGTCAGTATTTCTGCTTACCCTGATATCTATATGCTTGACACGTACATCACACACAATTACACTACCCTCTAAGCTTTCTATAAACTTATGCACGATAGATGCATGCAGGTATCGTTAGGTCGCAACAACATTGAGCTCGGAGCGTGCAGCTGTCTTCTGCAGTTTTGATTTTTGATATATGTATTTTTCTTTTCAACATTGTGTTATTAGTGGATATATGATGATGATGTTGCGTTTGTGATTTGGGTAAACTTGTGGTTATGCTTATTACAAGTTAAATGTACATGGAAAAATCTTCCTTATATGATCCCAGGATTGGAATATGGTGTATGGACGCTGGGAGCCGAGAATGAGGTGCTACGGAGGCTGTCGGCACCGGATTCGATGATCGAAAATTTTGTGAGCCCGGTTTCCAAGTTTGGGGCATGACAATCGTAATCACTCTTGTGGTTTTGAAAGCTCCGACTCTAATTGCCACCGAGGTTGTGTCTCTGGACTTAGAAGCAACGGCCAGGGTAGAACATTTCCATTCTAGCAGCCCACCAGAAGTCAGCACTGCTCCTATTAATTCGGAACAAGTGCAGTCACTACAGTCCTCTCCTACATCATCTACTTGACGAAGGATTTTAATATCACCCACTTGGCCTTTTAGCCTCACACTTTCTTCAAATTTACCTCTTCCATTACCTATGACGACGGAGGAGATTCCAGCTACGGTTGAGCCTGCAATAGTAGCTGAGGCAACAATGCCAGAAGAATCGATCGAGATAGAAAAGGTTGTGATTGAAGAGAACACATCTGCCAAGGTTTCGACAGAAGTACCAGGATCGGCTTCGACCGAAAATGTAGAACCGCAATTGGTTAATATCGACCAACCGGTTGAAACTACTCCGCTCGAGATCTCCGCAGCACCGGTTGAGGTCGAAATGGTCGATGCAAGCTCTCCTCCATCGACTTCTCCAGCGATCATCTCTGGAGATGACGCACTTACTTCTGCCACCTCCCTCCCATCGATGACATTCTTTCTTTGTTTGAGAAAGCTTTCGTTGGGGAGATGTTTGCAGCAAAATCTCCCCTTCATCCTAGTAATCTACGAAGTTTATAGGTAGAGTTACACAACCTCCTCTGAAAAAGGGTTATCTAAATCCTTTGATGCCAAATTGGTCGATATGGTCGACCGATTAGTTGATTTGCCCTACATGTTGTCTCAGTCAGATCTAGCTTTGGTGGCCAAAGTACCACTTCTCTTAGAGCTTTAGGGAATACTCAATATGTATTATCGAGTTGATGCAGTCGTTGCTCATATCATAGTTGAAGAACAAGCAGCCAATTTCAAGAATACCAATGTGCAGTAGGTCGCCCAAGAACTCGCGGCCAAGGATGCTGCGATGAAAGCTTCTGAGATGGAAACCAAGAGAAGTCAGAATTATGGCTTTGGAGGCTAAATTGGTTACATCGAAACATAATCTGGTACAAATACGCGCGGAACGCCTCAAACCTAGAGCAGAGTGTTGGAGCACAAAATCCAAAAAGAAAGGAGTAATGGAGGCATGGAAATCAATAAAGAGACGAAAGGAATTCTTTCCCGTCCAATGTAAGAACATGGTGTGGCGCGCAATATATATGTGTTGCGCGAACTAGAAAGTGGTCCTTTGTGTGATGCTCTATGGATGCCGTACACATCCGCGCAAAGGAGAGTGGTTGTGCGGAAAATGGGGTTTATAAGTGTGGTGGCCTATAAATGCCCCTCTTCCCCTTTAATTCATTCATTCATAAGTGCAGAGCTCCAGAGGATACACATAGAAAAGGCGTTGGAGATATTTCGAGTCTTTGGAAGGGGGTCTGCAGCTTGGATGGGCTTCAAAATTGGGCCCACCTTAATGTTGATGTTAAATCCACCCCTTCCATCAGGTCTGCCACATCATGTCAATGCCCCAAAAATCAGTCCCGATTGTAATTAAAGTGTGCCACACACTATTCAAAACAATATATAGGGCAAGGCTCACCCTTTAAACTCTTTTCTTTAGTATGGCCCACTTTATTCAAGGATGGGCCCGATATTTAGGGCCCATCCCTAAATATTGGCCTCACATCTAATGGTTAGAGTGGATTTTATACAATCATCGTGGTGGACCCTATAACAATTAAGGGTGAGCATCTTTCTCACAACTTTTTCCTTTAGTGAGGCCCACCTGAATCACAAATAAGCCTGATTTTTTAGCACATTTCACATCTAATGGTTAGAGTAGATGTCGGCCACTTAAAAAAATCAAGGTGTGCCGCATTTAGTTTTCTAAATGGTAGCGATTTAGTTTTCAAAATTGCTTTACCACTCCGTCTCCGCCGGGCTCAATATAAATGTTATGGGCTGGGTTTGAGGTTAGGTCCGGCTCTAATCCGGCCCGTTGACCCCATAGTTACTGGGGATTCCTGGGACACCCGGCTAAAGGCAACTGGCATCCCTGGTTACGAGGATTTGTTGACCTTATCCCGGGGTGGACACTGGAATATAGATTCGCAGCACAGCAGCAGCGGCCCAGTCACGAGGAAAGGAAAATGCTCGCGTCGCCGAAATGCTGCCTCCCTTCGAATCCACCTCATCTCTTTTTTATAAAAAGGGGTAGAAAATACATTTCTAAGTTTTCAAAGAAGGAAGATACCAGCGAGAATCCAAAATCCCAAGATTCCGTCTTTCCTCTGAGAGTTTCCAACGTTTTCCTTGCTCGATCTGCCATTGCTGTTCTCGGGCTTGGATTTATTGATGCTGGGTAAGTTCTTTCCTTCCGATATCTGTTTATTTTTCGTGGGTTTCTCTGCAATGGCCAAATTAAGTAATTGGGTTGGCGTAGAATCACTGGAAGGTCCTGTTCTCCTGTTTGGGGTTAGACTCATGGCATAGTTGTGCGGCGATCCAGACTATCCTCGAATCGGTGACCCAACTGTGGATAAATCATAACTGAAAAATTATACTGAGAGTATAATATTTGTCATATGAATTTTCCGTTTGAATTTGGACCACTCATTATTTTACTCTTAGGGAGCGTTTGGATGCCTGTAAGTTTTCTAAGGCCTTGTTTGGATGCTCGTAAGTTCTCTAAGTTGTCAAGTGACTTAAAGGTGAAAGTCACCTATATGTTGTGCTGTTTGGATGTAAGCTGTAAGTCACTTACAGGTAAGTTAATTTTTATGTTCGGGTAACCCATAAGCCAGTTAAAGGTAAGTAGTGGTACATTCACACTAGATGGAGCTTTGAGTAGGGGAATTATTCCAAACTCTGATAGACATAGAAAACCTTGGCACAAAGTATGCCATTTTGTTAAGCGCCATATGGTTGAATATTTGAGCTGATTATTAAGCTAAACCAATCATCAGGTGGGCCATAAATGTAGGCCCATGGATTCAAAATACTTGTAATGTATTTTTTATTTTACATGATCAGCTGATCATAGTAGGAATGGAGGCATGTGCAATCTGTAGTCAACCACTCCAATCTAATAATCCACTGCAAACATACTTGGGCTAACTTGGACCTTGCACATAAATATAGATCGTAATAAAGCCCTACACAAATCTTCCATATCTTATTACAATGTGAATTCTTTTGTGAGCTTGATTGTACCTATAATAAATAAAAACCGTCGGATAAGAGGATCTATAGTACAGTATAGATGACCCAAATAGCCATGTCGGGATAATCACAATCACACAAATAATAGCATCCAAAATAGATAGTAAGACATTTTTTAGGGGTCATTTGAATGGTAGTAAATGATTTTCTAGAAAATCATTTTTCTACTTGTGTTTGGATGTTCTAATTTGCTAGTAAATCATTTACTACTAGTGTTTTAAATAGTGGTAGCGTGATGTGTTGCGCTCAGCCCTGTATAGCGTGTATCATAAATGCATAGCGTGTAGCGTAAGTTACACAATACTTATTTTTTAATTTAAAAATTGGACAAATATAATAAATAGTGGAAAAAAGGAAAAAAATATAAATATGCCTAAAAGATGATTCATTTTATCAATTCTAAACATGTTCAAACAAGTTATTAGTTATCATTTATCAAAAGTCAATCCACATATAAACCAAATCAAATAATTATCACATTAATAACTTTCTAAGAAAACCACTTTAATTAATAATGTCTAATTGAAAACATAGTCACAATTATGAAAAGAAATAAAAATCTCATATGTTAAAAGTATCAAGTACAATACAAGTGTCACATTCCTCAATATTAGATATAAAGAAAACATGAAAAAATAAAAAAAATACATTGTAGCATATGTTATGTACACTATGCGCTACATAGCTGTAGCGTACGCTATGACCCTTGTAGCGTATGCTACAAGGGATTTACGCTATTTAGAATGCTACGTAGTGCTACAGCCATGCTATGCTACATAGCGCCAAGGTGTTCCGTATCCGTTACGATACGCCCCGTAAAGGCCGATACGTATATATAACGACGATGACTGTTACGCGATACGAGGGTGAAACGAGGCAGTTGCTTTTTTGGGACCATATCGGCCATTACGAGGCATAACTACCGTTACCCCTGTAACGGTCGAACAACGACCATTTTTTTTTCTATTTAAATCCATTTTTCTCCCCCCATTTTTTTTTTAATTTAAAATTTTATATTTATTTTTCTTAAAAAAACTTTTCTCATTTCAAAAACTCTCCTAGATCATTTTACAATACATTTCGACTACTCTTACTATAGTTTTTAATATTAAAATCGTAGATTGAAGTGATTTGAGCAAATAGAAGCTTCGATGGCATTTTTTTTTTCAAAAATTTGAAAAAGTAGTATTTATGCAATTTTTCTTATTTCTAGTTTTAACACTTGATCGTGATGTGTAAACATTAGATACATATAATCATGTTCACAAATTCACTAGATAGCTAGATACAGTACTCTCACCAAAGAGTGGACCGTTACACTATCATGAACATGTTCAAAACAAAAAATGAATACATATTTGGAATATCTACATTATTCTTAATTTTCTAAATATTTTTTCAGAATTTTTCGGGCAAAAGAAAATTTTCAACCGTTATGGTAGTCGTAATAGTCATTATGCCCCTGTATCGGCCGTTACAGCTAATACCTGTATCGGTAATGGCGGTGACCGTTACGGCCACCGTTACCGATATGGAATACCTTGCATAGCGCATGCTACCACTACGCTATGAGTGCTATTTGAAACACTATTTACTACTTGTAAATGATTTACTAGCAAAGACCCCTTCTCATTTACCAACAAAAAAGTGACTTTTCATTTACTAGTAAATGAGGAGATGGCAACGACTCTATTTTTTTTAATAAAAGCCTATAAAGCATATTTCATTTACCATTTAAGGGCTATCCAAACACTGTAATTTACAACTTAAAGCCAAATAGATAGGTTGTAAATCAGTTCAAGTAATTTACTAGTAAATCATTTACGATATAAACCATTTACCACCATCCAAACGACCTTTTTTGTCTATTATCACCTGTTCATAGAGATATTTGGACCATTTGTAATCCACGGTCAACCACTCCAATCCAATGGTCTATTGCGATCATACACGGGCCCACTTGAACCCTATACATAAATTTAGACCATGTTAAAGCACAAAGAATTAGTACTAGATCATATCTCTTCAGTTCCAATAATAAATCCATGAAGAGAAAAGGTGAAGGGAAAACACAAATATCAGCTTGATCCAAAACTTTTGTGGTCTATGAGAACATTTTAATGGTGGACATTCAATTTCCATTCTTTTCTGTGGTGTGGTTCACTTGAGATTTGGATACGCTTCATAAATGAGTTGGTAAAATGGTTGAATAGTGTGGATATTCAACATGTGCATTAAGGTGGGCCCCACAGTCACGGCCTCACCGATTCTGCGTTCCCGAAAAAGATCTATAAACAGTCCTGACACTATAAACATAAAGTGGATGAATGGTGTGGATATACAACACGTGCATTAAGGTGTGCCCCATAGTCATGGCCTCACCGATTCTGCGTCCCCTAAAAAGATCTTGAAACAATCTTGACACTATAAACATAAAAAAAGAATGCATACACATATTTGCATATTTAGGAATTAAAAAATTGCAAAAAGAATACATACATAATAAATTTGATTTAATGGGGGGGGGGGGCTAAAAGCATGAGAAATCAGTCTAACCGTCCCATCAATCTGATCTATCCATCCAACCAACCATCGAACCATCCAATCATACAACCTTTCATACAAACATCCATTAATATCTCTGAATACCGACAACATACAATATTTCGTCAAGAAATCGTCGACAATTGGAAAGGAAATGAAAGATTTCTCTTGATATCACCCATGTTACGATAACAATAATTTGAACATTGCATACAACCATGCATCCATAAAATAATTTGAAATGGAAATTTTTTAATAAACAAAATTTTGGTGATATTGATATGTTGACAACATTATTGAAATATTGCCGATACATTGGCAATACAAGCAACATCTGCAATTCACATAGTAAAAAATATTGGCGATACATTGGCGATACTTAGCAATACATCGCTGATACCTAGAATTTTTTATACTACCAATGTTATCTGTATTGTTACCAGTGTTATCGATATTATCGAGGTGGAGATACAGATAATATTAGGGATACTCTAAACAATGATTGTATGTGACCTATAACCTGTAAGTCACTTATAGATAAATCTTTCTTACAACTTACATGGCCTTCGAGTGGGATTTCACTTACTTGTCTGTTACTAACACTCCAACGTTCGAACTTTGAAATCAAATGGTGGAAGGGCGAAATGCACTTACTCTAGCCATTATATAACCATCAATGGCTACCTACCGGACAACAATAGGGAAGGCAACGACAGGCATTACTCCACCCATGACAACTTCTAATAGCTGGTAGGTAGCCATTGATGCTCTATTAGAGCACAAAGCTCTATAAGTGCGAGGTCTTCTCTACCTCTCTTAGAGGCAACAACTTCTTCTTCTTCTTCTTCTCTCTCTCTCTCTCAGCAGTGGCAACAACTACTCTCTCTCTCCCCCCTCTGCTTCTTCTAACAAGCTCCAGTAGCAATGGTAGGGCTTCGATCTATTTTTCTTTGCGTTTATGGCGTCAGGGTCATTCTGAGGTCATTTTGGGAGATGCAGGATTGATGAAGTCATGACTATGGGGCTCACCTTACTTCATGTGTTCTATATCCATGCCATTCATTTGTTTTGCCAGCTCATTTATGAAGTAGATCCAAATCTCAGGTGGACCACAACATGGGAAATAGTGGTGATTGAACGCCCACCATGAAAAAACTCTTATGGTTGATAGAAGTTTTTGATTAAGCTGAAGTTTTTTTTTCCCCTTCACCTTTCTCTTCTTGAATTTATTGTTGGGATTTGGGAGATATGATCTAATACTAAATACTAATTCTTTGCGCCTTAGTACAGTTTGGATTTATGCGCATGGCCCAATTGGGGCCATGTATGACTGCAGTGGACCGTTGGATTGGAGTGTTGACCGTGGATTGCAAATGGTCTAAATATCACCATGTTCAGGTGATAATGAACAATAAAAAAATAGTCTTACTGTCCATTTTGGATGCCCTTATTTGTGTGGTTGTGATTATCCCAACATAGCTATTTGAGTCATTTGTAGTATACCATGTATCCTCTTATCCAATGGTCTTTATTGATTATATGTGTAGTCAAGCCCACAATGGAATTCACATTATAGTAAGATATAGAGGATTTGTACAGGTTCTTATTACAATTCATATTTATGTTTAGGGTTCAAGTGGGCACAAGTATGATTGTAGTGGATTGTGGATTGGAGTGGTTGACTGCGAATTGTGCATTGCCTCAATCTTACCATGATTAGGTCATGTACAAAAATAAAAATAAAAATAAAAATGCATTACAAGAATTTTTAATCCGTGGGTCCATTTTTATGGCCCACCTGATGATTGGTGTAACTTAAGAATCAACTCAAATATTTATCTAGATGGGCTTAACAAAATGACGTACTTTGTGCTAAACTTTCTTATGTGTCCATTAAATTTTGGAATGATTCCCTACTCCAAGCTCTACTTGGTGTGAATATACAATTACTTATCTGTAATAGACTCATAGGTTGCCTAAACACTAAAACGAACTTATTAGTGACTTATATATTACATCCAAATAGGTCAACATATAAGTGACTTTCATCTGATAGGATTGTTAGCCAAATGCCCCCTTAACCACACATTTTGATAGCCATGTATTCGATGGTTAAGATTACTTGATTATGGTGATTTTAGACATATGCACCATCCACAATGGGACTCACACTAGAGGATTAGTCAACACCAATGTTTTTAAAAATGACCAGAGGCTAATCCACTTTAGTGGCAGTCCGGTCCAAATGGGTTGATCTGTGATGTCATCTTGACATAAATTTAATTTAATTCAATTAATGAAAAAACATGGAAAATGATGGCCATGAATGAAAACCAAGAGGTGGAAAGTCACTAGGTATACACATGCCTAAGGGCTGGCTAGTACTACTATGATCACTACACTATAGAAGGCAATTCTATTATTACACACACACACACACACATATGAAGCTCACCTTGGCATGCAAATCCATGTGCCTGCACCATATAGGTGTGAGATCCAAGCCATTCATCAAGTCCTTTCCATAATTTCTGTGCTATGGCACTACATTCATGCTGGTTGAGTCATCAGATTGATTAGAACTTACAAAAGAAATGGAAAAGTAAAAAAACGTTTGGGCAGTTTTTCAAAGTGGTTGGGAATTTAATAACATTTTGTTCCAACTAACAAGAGTACCAACCTAATTTCTTACACATGTAATCTACGTGGTAGGATCCACTTGATGTACGGCATGGTGTGCCATGTTGGCACATGAGGTGGGGATTGCAGGAATCGGCTCATATGCACATACAAGCTTAGCAAACCTATGCTGTAATGTTTGCTCTTTGAGAAAATCTTTGATACTCCTAGCAGAGTTTGTGATGCTTGATACTTGATTATTGAATATTTTACCGTATGCATATACGCAACTCAAAATAATTTGTCCAACTTGTGGTGCAAATTTAGATGGATTATAATACATGTATTACTCTTATTTTCATATCTAACTGGTCGATTAGTGAACATTTAATGATAGCTAAAAGTAAAACTAGTAAACAGATTGAATTCAGTAGACAATGGTCATTAATCTGAAGCCTTGATGTGCCTTGGTTGTCAATCAATGTCATGCCTAGTAGCAAGAATGGACGAAGAAAGCCATAAAATTATTGGAATAGAGGGAACTTTATTGAAATTGAAACTTCTTCACTTCTTACAAATACTTAGATAAAAACCTCACAAAACTTGGAAAAATGTAGTGTCCTCTCCCTACTAGAACAACCCCTTCTATAGACCCTTTTATAGTGAGCATACATGCTGGAATGCTCCCAATAGGAGGAAGTCCATCTAGTTCTTCGGGCTTCTCTATATTAATGAAGGAACTTCTATATAGCAGGTGGAACATTTAACTGTTTTGCATCTTCTTTAGCAACCGAGACATAAAATAATGGCAGTCTTCTTTCTTCTTTGAAATTTTCTATATTGAGCAATTTTTGCATCCCTCGTTTGTTAGATTTAGGAATTGGAAGTTGTTTTATTAGGCGCAATGTGGTATTAATAACAAATTGACTAAGGAATAAGTGTTGAGTCAAATCTACCATATCTTGGTCCCACCATGCTATGCAATATGGAAAGCTTTAGGGCTACTAGTTTAACATTTTGATTACATGCGATTTTCTTGTACCTGAATACCTCCATCTTGCTTAGCCAATCAATGAAGTCATCCACATGCAAGAAACTGTGGAATTTTGAATTTTCAATCTTTAGTCTAAGCTCTCTATGGCACTCTAAAAATAAAAGAATTCGGTAATTGGTGTCTTCACTAGTTGGGTCCACCCATTATTGGTTAGGACTACGGTGGGGAAATTCCCTACGGATCCTTGTGCTCTAACTTCAGTCTCCGAATTCCATTTATATTGTAGCTCTTTTACTCAATTTGTAAGCTCGCTTATTGCATGTGTGAGAATCTACGTGCTCTGTGAGTGCACAGATCGGTTGGGGTCTGCAAAATCTTCTTGTTTCACAAGCCATTATGAAATGATGTAGAGTAAAAAACTGCCGAGTTTTGCCCACTCTAATACCAAATAATGCAATCCAGTTACTGAATTAGTGAGATTTCGATAACACGAATCACAAGAATAGAGAAAGAACACATTCGCAAGAATAGTTGAATAGAGAGTGATAAACACCTTTGTTCAAATCAAAACTTCTTCCCATTTTAGAAATACTTTACATAAACTTCACAAAACTCGGAAAATGTAATTTCTTCTCCCTCCTTGAACAACTCCTTCTATTGACCTAAACAACACCAAAAATCCCTATTGAATCTTTAATTAAAACTTTCCAACTATTAGATTGCTTTAAAATCAATCTAATCTATGTAAGATAGCAACAACTCTACTACACAAATCATCCCCAACATCTTTAGAGAGTCTTTAAAATCAGCAACTCTATCATTAAAATCAATATTCACATCTTCCAATAATAGTAATTGTATTCTTTGAAATTTAGCCCCAAACTGGCAGCAAATAGTCCAAAATTCAGCACACGTTGGTTTAAGAGAACTTTGTGCCAAGATTAGTCTGGGATTTTTGAAAACTAATCTGATTCGAGAAGATCCTATGTACAATGTGGGTTCCTCAATCTGGCGGTTTCCTTTGAGTTATTGCATGCCACATGTATATTTTATAAGTGCTAGGTCTCAACCATCACACTCTGCCAGAGCATCAAATGACTCCTGTTAACTATTTTCCTATGAGAAATTTTCTGATACAATGGTTGTATCATAAAGTAAGATACAACCATTCTTTATGTGGAAGTGTCACATATGTAGAATATCATATGTATAAAAATGGTGGCATGCACCATGATGATCACTAGATATGAAGTCCACTCATATAGGGGGAGACCATGGTTAATGTCAATGGATGGCTGATGGTATGAAGTGTCACATATGTAGAATATCGTATGCATAAAAATGGTGGCATGCACCATGATGATCATTAGATATGAAGTCCAACCTGTGTGATCGCTTATGCGACCGCACAATTGCATAAGCGATCACACATTTTTTTTGAAAAATTTAAAGGAAGAAAAAAATTTAAAAAATCGGGAAAAATCTCTCTATTTTGTCCCCATAAAGACTTAACTATTCCCAACAATTTTTAAACTAATTTGTGTAATATTACCTATATTATCTAAGTTATTAATAAATAAAAATTAACAAGTCAACAACTCAATAACTTATTAATAATGTGCCACGCATGGTGTTCAAAATAAACGTCGCCTCTTCTCCATAAGTTGGCCATCGGTAGCTGCATTGTCCGTGATAACTCGGACAACATATTCCTCTCTTACCTCTTTAAGTACACTATCTAACAATTTAAATAACTAATCGGCCATGTGGGAATATGTCGATGCATTCACAAACTTTCAAAACAGTCCTAGTTGGACAATTTACAAGGAAGTTTATCAATGTTCGATCGGGTCTATCGGTCCATCCATCGGCCATTAACGAACAACCATATATTTTCCAACTTTCTTTGTATTTAGAGCTAAAGCTTCTAGTAAACTACACCTACTTTTTTAGGAAACTCTCCCTCACTTCATGATAGGAACGGTTAGGGTTTTAAGACAGGTCCAAATTGACCTATAAGTTCAACCATTACTTTAAAACTTTTCATCTTCACGTTCTTAAAAGCTACACTAGCTTGATACGACAACATTGTAATGTACTGAATCGTGGTTTTTCTATCAGCCTTCTTATATTGGTTTTCTATATGGTTTGGGCAGGTCCTTTGTCCCTTTGGTCATCCACATCTTCCGGATGTGTTATACACCCACTTATCCATGGCCCATGTCGACGAGTCCTTTGGTAGCTGGTCTAGATCATCATGTGTATGTAGGTGGTGTAGATTCATCCAAATCGACTACATTTATGTCCTCATAAGCTTCTCTTCATCAATTCTTCTTGTATGGCCGATGTGTTCTGTCTTTTTTGAACATGCTTGTCCATATACTCCATGATTTCCCTATAGATTTCGGGAGTAACATTGCTACATGCTCTTGCATTTGCTCCCAATTCGTGTACAAGATGTTTATGCCAGCCAATACCACTGAAACTTACATTTCCTCATAGGTCACAAACTACATGGGACTTATCACTGGCACTTCGATGGTGCCCATACTTCCAACCCTGATCATTTGACTTTGGCCTCAAAGTAGAAAATTGGGAAGAAGACATGATGACACTGTAGTTACCTAGTAGGGTACAGTAATTGATTGTAATGTGTGTATAAGACTATGAGTGCGTGTGTAATGTATTAGAGTCTAAGTACTAAACAAATTAAGTAGTAAGTAGTACGTACTACTAAGTATTATTTAGCATAGTAAGCAAGTAAGTACTAATTACTAAGTAGTAAGTAAATACTACTAAATAAAGTAAATAGTAAAAATACTAAAAGAGAGAGAGAGGGAGAGAGTGTCACTAGTGTGGTCATGGAGTTACAATTGTGTGTGTATGAGAGATAGAGAGAGAGAGAGAGAGAGAGAGAGAGAGAGAGAGAGAGAGAGAGAGAGAGAGAGAGAGAGAGAGAGAGTCTTGAGTCTTGACTCTTTTGGAATCCTTGGAAGTTGAAACTTGAAAGTTAAAAACCGTTCTTCTCTCAAACTTGTAAGTCTGGAACCTGAAAGTTGAATTTGAAACTTGAATCCTAGAAACTACAAACTTGAAATAAAATAGAAACTAGAAATAAACTAGAAACTAAAAATAAACTAGAAACTTGAAATAAACGAGAAATTAGAAAATTAGAAAATAAACTAGAATCTAGAAACTAGAAATTACCGAGTACAAAATAGAAACTACAAGTCTACAATTACAGTTTAGAAATTACAATTAAACACAAAATATAAGGCTTTGTTGTTGGTTGACTTGAATCTTGAGTGTGTGCTTGCCATTTGAGAGTTGAGACTTGACTTTGAAATTGCACGGTTATTTAACATGATACCACAATGCGAAAGCTTAGAAGTGTCGACCAGGGACCATATAAGGTACAACCCGTTTTCGATGAGTCTTGAGGGATTGCACAATTGTCTGGTGTGGTGATGGCTTTGGAGGTAGGAGATTTACGAAGCCCTTCCTTACTGTTCCCTTTGGCGATTGATCAACAATTCGGTAAGGTACCTATTTCGGGAAACAAGCTACATTCTAAGGCAGGGTCTTTTGTTATTCCAAAGTTTTCTCAATTGTAGAATAAAAGGATCTCTATGGTGTAAGGAATGAAAAGAATTAAAATGGTAACTATGGAGGTGGCTTGGTTACTTTGGGGATAGGCCTGAGGATTATATAGCTTATTTTGAATTCATGGAGAAAAGGGAGAGGTAATTAATTCCCAAGAAAGTTCAGTTCAGTAGTACGAATATGATATGCTCAGATGATAATAATATAAATGGAGGCATCGAAACAAAGAATTTGAGGGGTGGGTGAAACTTGGGTAAAGATAAGTGTTAAATGAAGATAATGTCATGAAATGTTAGGGGATTGGGGTGTGCACAAAAGCGATGCCAGATTAAAGATACATGTAAGAGATTCAAAATTCAATTAACTGCTTTTCAAGAAACTAAGATGAAAGATATAGATAAGAGGTTGATAAATTCAATATGTTGAGGTAGTTAATTCCCAAGAAAGTTTAGTTCAGTAGTACAAATATGATACACTCGGATGATAATAATATAAATGGACGCATTGAAACAGAGAATTTGAGGGGTGGGCAAAACTCGGGAAAAGATAGTGTTAAATGAAGATAATGTCATGGAATGTTAGGGGATTGGGGTGTGCACAAAAGTGAGGCCAGATTAAAGATATGTGTAAGAGATTCAAAATTCAATTGGTTGTTTTTCAAGAAACTAGATGAAAGACAGAGATAAGAGGTTGATAAATTCGGTATGCTGGGCAACCAAAAGGACTGGGTCGCTGCGGATGTGACTGGTTCAACGGGAGGAATTTTGGTGATTTAGAACTCAGCGGTATGGAATAAGAGGACAATTGGATATATGATTTTTCGGTGTTAGTTGTGCTAAAAGAGATCGCGTTGGGATTTACATGGATGTTTACAGCAGAATATGGACTGTCTAAACCGAAATTACGTGATAATTTTTGGGTTGAGTTGGACAAGTGATGGAGCAGATGGGGATTACCTTGGTGTTTGGGAAGAGATTTCAATGTGGTCAGTTTCGGGCAGGGGGTGGGTGTTTGAGGATGTCCACAAGTATAAAAAAAATTTCCGACTGGGTCTTTAAGAATGAGTTGATGGACCTTTCGATGGGAGGTGTCAAATTCACATGGTCAAATGGGCAGGCTAAATTGACAAAGTCCAGGCTAGATAGATTCCTTATCACTAAAGAATGGGCGGATAAGTTTCCAATGATCCATTAAATCAGGCTACCTAGACCCTTTTCCAATCACTATCCGGTTATGCTTGAGGTAGATGAGGAGAATTGGGGTATGCACCCTTTCTGATTTGAGCTTTCTTGGTTAGAGTTAGAAGGTTTTGTGGATAAGATAGTGGTGAAATTCTTTTTTCGGTTTACGGGGGTGAAAGACTTTTCTTTTTTTCAAAAACTTAAATTTTTGAAGAAGAAGATTGGTGAGTGGGAAAAAGAGGTTTTGCAAGCTCGGGAGGAGAAAATGTTCACTCTGCTTCAGGAAATGCAGAGGTTAGATATCAAAGAAGAGGCTGGGCAACTGTCGAAGGAGGAGAGAGCATGGCGGGAGGTATATTGCTCGAAATATAATGCTAGATTGCGAGAGGAAGAGATTAAATGGAGACAGAGATCAAGGGCTTTGTGGCTAAAAGAATGAGACAAAAATACCAATTTCTTTCACGCTATTGCTAGTTCTATAGAGCGCATTAACAAGATCAATTTTCAAACAGAAGAGGGTGTAGTGCTAGAGGGGAAGGCTAAAATCAGTGGAGCTATAGTCGACTATTTTTTTCTTTTTTTGAAGACAGGGTGTCCCCACCTCATTTTTGAAGTGAGACTTATCCCTATGGATACATGCAATCACCCACAACCACGTGTATCGGGTAAAGCCAAGGAGGGGAGTCGAACCCTCACCTATAGGGAGCAAACCTACAGTGAAGACCATTCGCCCAGACCTCGTTGGGTGAGCTGTAGTCGACTTTTAAAAAAATCTTTTATCAAAAGATGCATAACATTGTCTGCCTCTTGACGAATTGCATTTTTATGGTATTTTCGGTTGAAGCTGTGGATTCTTTGGAGCAATCTTTCTTAGAGGAAGAACTCAAGAAAGCAATGGTAGAATTGGGCGGTGATAAAGCTTCAAGTTCAGATGGTTTTCCTTTAGCATTTTTTCAGAAAATTTGGGAGTCGGTGAGGGGAGATGTTCTTCGTTTCATGAATAATTTTTTTAAAGAAGGCTTCATAACAACAGAATTAGGGGCCACGTTCATAGCCTTGATTCCCAAAAAGGAAGGTGCCAAAAGCCTAAAAGATTTTCACCCTATTAGTTTGCTAGGAGGTCCATATAAGATATTGGCGATGGTTTTGACTTCTAGATTTCAGAGGGTGTTGGCGGATATAATCTCGGCTACTTAAGGGGCCTTTGTGGAAGGGAGATAGACCGTTGGCGGATCCTTACTAGCTAACGAATGCATTGATTCTTGCAAAAGAAGCGGGGATCAAGGTGTAGTTAGATCGGCCAAATTCTCAATTCTAGTTAATGGTTGCTTTTCAGCTTCTAGAGGGTTGTGCCAAGGCTATCCGTTGTCTCCTTATTTGTTTGCATCAGTGATGGAGGCCCTTAGCATGATGTTAGAGAAAGGAGAAGAGATAGGTTTAGTGGAAGGATTTGGGGTGGACAATTCTAATTTTCAGATTTTGCATCTCCAATACGCGGATGATACACTTTTGTTTTGCAAGGCAGACATGTTCAAAGTGCAAAATCTTCAATCGATTATCATAGCTTTTGAGGCGATCTTTGGACTGAAGGTGAACAGTAGCAAGAGTGAGATTCTCAGTGTTGGTCTTCCTAAAAAAGAAACCCATCGGTTTGCATCCATCTTTGGTTCTAGGGAGAGGTCTTTTCCGACTAATTATCTTGGCCTTCCTCTTTGTATTGGTAAGCCGACAAGACATGTGGGACACAGTCATTGAGTGATGCAAAAGGAAGATGTCCAAGTGGAAATCAAGATATCTATGGGTGGGCGTATAATGTCAATCCAAAATCTATGGGTGGGCGTATGATGTCGATCCAAATGTCTATGTTGAATCTTCCAGTTTATCTTGTCCTTATTCAAGTGCCCGAAAGCAATTTTAAATGTCTTGGAAAAGCATATGAGGGATTTCCTGTGGAAAGGTTCAGATGAGAAACATTAGTTTCACCTTATGAAGTAGGAAGTGGTGTGTAAACCTCGGAACCAAGGAGTAGCTGGGTTGAGAAGGTTAGAGTAGATGGAGGATGGCATTAGAAAGAAAATATGGAGTAGATGTAAGTGGATAGTGGACCAAACCTTCTTTGTATCAAGCTTCTTATCTATGGAAGTGACGTAGGGACATGTGATGGCCTAATCCTAGATGCATGTATAATCAGGTCAAAGAGTGTTCAAATAAATACACCAATTAACTAACCGTTCCCATTCAAAGGGATTAGGTAAATTTCAAAACAAAGATGAGGTCATTCCGTTAGGATCATGCCCCTTAACATAAAATCACGTAAACAGTAAAAAGGGAGGACTTAGGGATATGAGGATATCCCAGATCTAGCATAAGTCAGTCCACAGTCAAGTTTGGATCTGATCCTACTAACTAACCATCCCTCTTTTCCATTCAAACTAGAAAGGGAATATCCAGAGGAACGAAATGGGTGAAGAATGAAGGGTTCGATATGAAGAAGGTACAAGTCCTTTTGTCGTCAAAAGAAAAGGAGGATGATTCTTACCTTTTCCTGCACCTCGAAGATCTAGAAAGAAGGAAACCTGAAATTGAGGTAGAATCCTCAACACCCAAGGGCCAACCATTAAACCCCAATTTCTTGAATAAAGATGAAGAAAAGAGACAAATTTTTATTCATTCAATAATAATGAAAATAGGGTTTCTTACAACGTATATATAAGCTATGGAAAAAGTAAAAGTGCATTAAAGTCTCTGAAAACAAGAAAAATAACAAAAAAATATGAAAGGTAAAGAAAGTGCAATAAAGCTCCTGAAATAAGGAAAAAATAAAAAAAATGCTTAAAACTAAAACACTCATGTGGTAGGGTGTGAAATTCGACGCTTCGGGGTATGTGGGATGAGTTGGATACGTATCAACCTCTTCCTTCCAAATGTAAAGAGGATCATGAACATGCTCATAAGCAGCAGGATGATACTCGTATCATGTAGTCATGTAGTTCCTAGCTGGGTTGAATTCCGCCTATCTTCATGTTCGAGATCAGGTTCTTATGCAGGATCCTCTTCCTCCATTGACGACAGTCTATGCTATGTGTCAGTGTGCTACTATCTCTACTCTTCTTTCTCATTCATTTGTGCCACCAGAGCTTTCGGCACATCTTGCTGGCGATCAGTCCTCTTTTGGCCTTCGGGTACCATCCTTGAGTTCAGGGCGCATTTTTAGTTTTAGTGGTCGTGGTAGAGGCTGCGAGGGAGATCGCAGTTGTAGCAGTCGTAGTCTTCGTGGTCGTGGTGGATGTGAACGAGGACGTAATGGTTCCTGCATTTATTCACATTGCGGTAGAACTAATCACACTGTTGATTATTGCTGGCAGATATATGGTTATCCTACGTATGCCGCTGCTTTTGTTACATCCACAATTGCTCCTGAGACAGTCTTTCACCTTGACAGCTGAGCAATCTACTTCAGGGGAGTCTTTTGTCATTTCTCGGGCTCCATATGATGCTCTTATGTGGCTTCACATTCGTGATATTCCTAAGCCATCTCACGCAGCTTCAGCCCAGTTAGGTACTACTCTTCTTGCATCATCCTCTCTTGCCTCCTAGGCTATAGATTTTGGAGCTTCCTCTCATATAACTGGTAAGTCTCAATTCTTTTCCTCTTATTCTCCTCTCCACACTCAGTATGTCACAGTCACAGATTAAATCCAAACTCCCATCTATAGGATTGGTTCCATCCCTCTTTCTTCTTCCCTATCTCTGTCCTCAGCCTTACATGTGCCTCATTTTTCATTAAACTTATTGTTTGTTAGCTCTCTTACTAAATCATTAAATTGTTCTGTTACCTTCTTCCCTTCTTATTGTTTGTTTCAGGACCTACAGATGAAGAGAGTGATTGGTGGGGGGTATGAGCGAGTAGGCGTTTATCTTCTCGATGATACACCCGTTGCCGCTTCTAGTACTCTTTCTCTAGATCGAGAGTCTATGACTCGGTGGCACTGCCGCTTAGGCCACCAATCAATAGCTAGATTGCGAATTTTGTTTCCCTTCTTATCTGTCACTAAACCGTTATGTTGTGATATTTGTGAATTGTTTAAACATCATCGTGCTACGTTTCCTCCTAGCTCTTCTGGGAGGAAATCTTAACCTTTTATTTTGGTTCACTCGAATGTTTGGGGATCAAATCCACTTACCTACACTTTTGAATTTAGATATTTTGTTACCTTTATTAATGATTATTCACGCATGACTTGGATTTATCTTTTAAAATCTAAAAGTGAAGTGTTTGATGCATTTAAAGTGTTTTATCATAAAATGTGCACTCGATTTCAATGTTCCATCAAAACCCTCCATTCTAATTTGGGGGGGAGGGGATGTAATACATGTCTACTGCCTTTTTGTTCTTCTTGCAGGAACATAGTATTTTATGTAGGATGTCATGTGCTCGCACACCTTAACAAAATGGTATTGCAGAACGAAAGAATCATCATATTCTTGAAGTTGCTCGCACCCTTCTGCTTGGTATGCACCTACTTAAACATTTTTGAGGCAACGCTCTTCAAACTGCTACTTTTCTTATTAATCGTATACCCTCACATATCCCGTCTTACAAATCTTCATTTACTATATTGTATCCTCGTAATAATTCATTTCCTTTACCACCTAAAGTTTTTGGTTACACATGCTTTATTCAAATTTTGGATGAAAGTGATGATAAACTTAGCCCCATGGCAATTAAATGTGTCTTTTTAGGGTATACTCGGCATCTGAAAGGTTATAAATGCTTTGACCCATTGACTCGTAAGAAATATGTCTTTGCCAATATAACCTTCTATGAGGATATTTCTTTTCTCAGCTCCAGGCCAATATCTTTGTGATACTCTTGTGAGTCAGGGGGTGTATGACTCTTATCTTCTTCCTCTTTCCACTAGTGATCATGGGGAAACTCCTCTCCCCTCCGCTCAGCATCTTGTTGGTGATTTGGGTGAGCCTAAGCTTCTACGGGTGTATCATCGTCGAGATAAATCTTCACACACTCAGCCATCCACTTTTCCGCTCACTTTGAAAGTTGGCTCAGGTGACTCTCCCGAGTTTAGATCTCCCTATTGCCTTGCGCAAAGGCTTACGATCTTGTACTCAACACCCCATTAGTAATTTCATTTCATATGATCATCTTTCATTGTCTTTTCAGTCGTTTGTAGCTTCCCTTTCATCACAGACCATTCCTCGGTCTCTCTCGCATGCTCTTCAAAGTCCTAACTAGACGAAGGCGGTGATAGAAGAAATGTCTGCTCTTGAGAAGAATCATACTTGGGACCTTGTGCCACTTCCTTTAGGGCATAAACCTGTTAGATGTAGATGGGTTTATATGATCAAGTTTCTTCTAGATGGCTCCATTGATCGCTATAAAGCCCGTCTTGTTACTAAGGGTTACACACAAACTCATGGTGTGGATTACTTCGAGACATTCTCTCCGATGGCTAAGCTTAATTCGATTCGCGTTATGATCTCCTTGGCCGTTAATTTATTATGGCCCTTGTTTCAACTGATATTAAGAATGCGTTTCTCCTTGGGGACTTTGCAGAGGAAGTTTACATGTATCAACCTCCTGGCCTTGTTGCTTCTCACAACCCTGTGCTTGTATGTCGGTTAAAGAAGGCTCTTTATGGACTCAAACAATCCCCACGTGCATAGTTCGAAAAATTTATGTCAGGCTCTGTTAGAGTTCGGCTTTATTCGTAGTCATGCCGATCATTCTCTCTTTACATGTCGTCAATCGACGGACATCATGGTTCTAATTGTCTATGTGGATGATATTGTTCTGTCCGATAGTAATTCGGTTGAAATGAGGGAGGTCAAAGAATTTTTGAAGACTAAGTTTGAGATCAAGGACCTTGGTCCTCTTCGCTACTTCCTCGGAATTGAAGTTGGCCGCTCATCATCCAGATTGGTCTTGTCATAACAAAAATATGTGCTCGATCTTCTCATTGAGACCGGCATGTTAAGGTGCAAGCCTGCTACTACTCCCATGGATACTTCGCAGAAGCTTCAACTAGATGATGGTGCTCTCCTTACTGATCCCGGGATGTATTGATGACTTCTAGGCCGACTTATTTACCTAACTATTACTCGCTCAGATATTTCATTTACGGTGGGCATTGTTAGTCAATTCATACAAGCTCCCCGTACTTCTCATTTCACTGTTGTCTACCGCATACTTCGGTATTTAAAATCAGCCCCGGGTCTTAGCCTCCATTTTTAGTTGTATGGTTATCTTCATTTTTCTGGCTATTCCGATGCTGATTGTTTAGGTAGTACTTATGATCGCCGCTCTACATTTGGCTTCTGTACCTTCGTAGGTGGCAATCTTATAACATGGAAAAGTAAAAAGCAACCAGTTGTTGCTTGGTCTTCGACTGAAGCAGAATATCGTGCTATGGCTCATGCGACGTGTGAGCTCGTGAGGCTTCACAACCTTCTTGAAGAACTTGGCTTTCCTCATTCGGATCTGTTTCTCTTTATTGTGACAACCAAGCGGCCATCCATATTGTTTGTAACCGGGTTTTGCACAACCAAACCAAGCATATTGAGGTCAACTGTCACTTTATCCAGGAGAAAGTAGCTTCTAAGGAAATCGTCACTCCTTTTGTTCGATCTGGGAAGCAACTTACTGATGTTCTTACAAAGTCCTTGAGTCGAAATGCTGTTCATCGTGTTCGTGACAAGTTAGGCATGATCAATATCTATGCTCCAACTTGAGGGGGAGTATAGAGAATGCTAGCTTATAGTGTAGTGGCCCTTTTTGGTGTAAGTGCATTTGCACACTTTCTTCTTCTCCTGCGGTGTACTATATACTCTATTATAATAAAATAGCGTGTTAGGGCAAGAGAGCCTAACACAACATCTTTCCCAAACTCTCCTCCTCCTCTCTCAATTTCTTCTTTTTTCTTCACATTATAATCATCAAACCATTCTCTATTCGGTCATGCCGCTCCTGCACTCATAGCGCGTTAGAAAATGGGTCCGATGGACCCAACATCCATCCACATCAACTCCTCCGCTCCGGTACTTTATCGACGATGCCTCATTCTTTGGTATACTCTAAATGGTGCACCACTGATGTCCGCACCAGGAAGTTGGTGGCATCCTTAAAACAAAGGGTTTGGGTAAGGATTGGTTTTGATTTGGGGAATGGAAAAAAATATATTTGTTTTTTAGGAGGATAGGTGGCTTAGTGACAGTATTTTGAGATCTAGCTTTCCAAGGTTAGCGGAGTTAGCATCAGAAGAAAATATGAAGGTTAGTAGTTGTTTTTCTTGGAGGGGCGATGAAGAAGAATTTCAAGAGCTCTCAAGGCTTGTTCTAGTGTTGGAAAAGGTCTATCCAGTTGATTCTGGTTCAGATTTGTTAATATGATTAAAAGATAAATCAGGAAAAATTTCAGTCAAATCATTGTACCGGGTCCTAACTGATGAGGAGGAAATTGTAGAGATGTCTTTGACAACTCATGTATGGCATTATGGGGCTCCGTTGAAGGTAGCTACTTTCGGGTGGCTTGTGGGGAGGATCAAGGCGTTAACTATTGATAATCTTTGCAAGAAGAATATGATTCTTCCGAACATATGCTTTCTTTGCTTCTAGGATGTGGAATCAGTGAACCATTTGTTCCTTCATTGTCCTTTTGCGAAGGAAATGTGGGATCTCTTCTTCCAACTTTTTGGGGTTCTTTAGGTGCTCCTGGATTCAATAGACAATTTTCTTCTAGAGTGGCACGGTGGGAGAATAGGGAGATCAGAGAAGAGGATATGGAGGTTGAGCATTTTAGTAGGGTTATGGGATTTATGGCTTGAAAAGAATGATTGATGTTTCATGAACAAAAGAAGGGGAAAACGATAGATGTTTTTACGAGGGCTAAATTGTTTGTAATAGAATGGGTGTCGGGATCGGATATTTTGTTGGTAGCAGCATTGCCGCCTTTTGTTTTGTTTTATTCTTTTCTATATTTTGGCTTCTGCCTTTCAATGAAATTATCATCTTTCAATATAATAATATTATTATTTTTTTTTTTTTAAAAAAAAAAAGAAGAAGAAGAAAAGACTGTAATCAACTGACATTATATATAGTATAGATTCGTTGTACAAATACAGAGTCCCAAATGAACTTGTTATGCCTTATTCAGAGTACAGAGCCTACCCAATTCCAATTCCTGTTACCCATTTTCCAGCCTTGGCTTAAACAAGCTTAAAGCCCGTGATGGTGTGGGTTTAGGCCCCGAGTTCAATGGTAGCTAGCCTTTGTTTCTGCATCGAATCTTGTGTTTGAATGTGGCTTAGCAAGTAAAAGCCCAATGGTGGTGTCTTTTTGTTAAAATTGTTCTTACATACAGTGAAATAAATAAATGGTGGAAAAGGAGGACCACTTTAGAAGTTTCCAGAACTTCCAAATAATGTAGTCCATTAATTATAATCGTGAGGCCCATCTGATGACCAGACCAGCCTTAGTTTTCTGACAGGCAGTGGGGCCTTGCTATTTTCGTGGTACTACACAAGCCTGTTGGTAGGAATGACGGTAAAGCAAGACAAGTTTGGGGCCATTGCCTGTAGGTGATCAGTTCTAATCCAATCAAATGTTCCACCAAAGGATATGAATCATAATCTTTTATATTCTAATCATTCATTTCCAGGCCATGCCGGAGGTCCAGGTTGTCATGCAGTTGGTAACATTCGTTAATGGTGCAGAGTTAGATGGTTGGGTCTCATAAATGGAAGATAATTGATGGTGGCCCTAGCCATATAGGGGCACATATCCCACAGGCTGGAAGATCCTTTACCCATGGATAGTGGACAACTGGGCTGAAAGGTGAAAGATAACTAACTGATGGTGGGCCCCGCAGTGGACATCCTACAGATTATAATTTCGGGTAGTCTTCAACTAAACCTCGAGTTGCAGAGGGGAGGAAAAAGCTACTTGCATGAACAAAAATGTCAATTTTCGTAAAGAAGAATATTTCCCAAAGATTTTGCAAGAAAATAGGTAAATCAGGTGGAATTATGTGTGAAGGTAGTAAGAAAGGATCTGAAAACTATGTTTTGACTGAGGATATGGTCCTCGGTAGAGTGGAACTGGGGAACAGGATTCATACAGCCAACCCCACTTGAGATAAGGCTTGGATGATGATGTTGACGTGAATCAGTTCTTCTTTTCCCTTCTCATGAGCTTGTTTCATCTATACTGTATACAAATCACAACATGAGTTGCGTTTGTTTCCCTGGCTGGAGAACTTTGTTTATTTCAAGGACGAGAAAACATTTTAAAGGAGTATTTAGGACATGAAAATGTGGCTGATGTCTGACACGGTTAGGATTTCACCTGCAAAAAATGAAGAAATGGCTAAGACTTTAACAGCAAATGCCTCTGTATCTCTCCCATATTTCTCGTAGACTTGAATTTCATGTGACCCCATGTGGGGTAGCTCTATGGGTCCCGCCTTCATATCCATATGACATCCACTCTGTCCATCAATTTTGCCAGTTCATGGTAGGTTATGAGCTTAAAACTGAGGCAGATTCAAAACTCAAGTGGACCACGCCACATGAAACGGTGGGATTGAACAGCCACCATTGAAACCTTTCTTGGGGATAACGAGTTTTCGATCAGGCTGATTTTATTTATTTTTTTAAAGGTTTTTTTCCCTGTTATTCTGGTGGTAGTAACCTTATGAATGGGTGGATGGCATAAAAACATCATGGTGGGCCATAGAAAGGATTTAATGGGGCAAGCATTTCCATTAGGACTGTTTCTTGTAGCTGTGGCGACTTGAGTTCTGGATCTGCCTCATTCTTGGGGCTCTCTTAAAATAAGCACAAGAAACTGATGGACGTAGTGGATGTCAGATGGACATTGCAGCGGGCCCTGCGGATGTGGGGGTTTCAGGAAATTGGCATCGCTCTCCCCCTTCCTCTCGTCCCAATTTTTCTTACCCTTCCTCTCTTTATGTGTGTTGCACATGCCATACCCCAATACGAAATAACATTTACCATCTTTTAGTGACCATTGCACGTTTTAATGTTTTTTTTTTTTTTTTTACCTGTCCTTCATTAACATATTCCTAATCGGCTATTTCAGGTATAGTGGGGATTGGTCTCGGATTGGTGCAATTACAAGGGAGACTGAGGAGATGCTAAAGGTTGCAGCTTATCTGGTAGCGCCTATGTGTCTTTTCCTCATCTTTTCTACTATAGACATAAAGGAAGGTTGAAATTTTAATGTAAGAGGGCTCCTCTTGAAAATGGTCTTTTATTTATTTATTGTCCACTTGTATTTTTCCTCACTGTGATACAACCATTTGATGGAAATCAATCAACTGGAATTATATGTCATTTTTGTTTTCAGCTTGTGAACCGATCCACATTGGCCAAATGATTTTGGCAATGGGGTCTGAGCAATGTGTTTCGTATGTATGGTGGCAGAACAAATGTATCAAATAACACGTCTTTGTCACCCTTAAAAGGAAGATCATATGGTAGCCGTAAAAACCATTGTTAAAAAAACAAGAAAACTCGCCTAAAGACTAGGACGAGTATTTCCTTGATTTAATATTCAATGATTAAATTAATATTTTTATAAATATTCGAAGGGGCGTGCTCGAGAGGTACCAGTATCACGGTAAGCTTAAGGTGGTACTGGGCAGATGTGGGGCCCGTGAGATATATGAAGGCCATCCAACAGTCAACTGTGCCCCCAACACAGGGAACAAGACATCCACCCTTAATTTCTACAAGGGCCTACCTGAATATCAAATATCAAAGCAGATGAAGCGTCTGAATGGTCTGGATTTCATATATGCAGCATTCCCTGTGGGTGTGGTCGATCCGATTCACCGTGATTTTAAAGCCTTGGAGTAACAAGTGCTGACACATATGATGGAATGGTTGGATTTATGCATGCGTCACGTCACGTCACGTCACGTCACGTCTGTCCACGCCTATTTGGTACCACCTTAGTTTACAGTAACAGGGGCACGTCTCCCTCCTCTGAGTAGCCACACGGAATTGTTTGACGTCATGACAGATTGAAGGATGATCGTCAGGCACTTAGAAATTAGCCAGATACTTGGAATGTGTGACATGCAAGTCGGTTGGTTGAATTAAAACGTCCAAATTATGGTCCGTTTAGATTTATCATGAACAAACAAATTAGGCATATTTAATTATCTGACTAGCAAGGTTGGCGGATGTTTATTGGACGGAAACGGTAGTTAAAATTGTTGAACCAATTAGATATTGTAACCATGACTCAGGAGTTGTTTCCACAATTTAGTTGGTTAAACCTTAGTTAATGCATTTTACATATGATGGACTGCACTCTGGATAGTGGATAGAAGAAAAGCCTCTCATATTCAATTATTTCATAGCTTCTATTATTGAAAGATGGAGACCGTCGATGAAGAGCAAAGGACTACTCAAGGGATAAATACATTCCAATCTAAAACTTTTCATTTTTTCTCTGAATATAAGTCTCTTCAAGAACGTTTGAAGGCCTCCGAACACGGCAAGAAAATCATTAATGAGCAGATACCCTTTCTCAAAGAGCAGATCGCCCAGCTTGAGATATGAAAGCAAGAAGAGGAGTTGAACACAAGTTAAGGCAGACATGGAGGTTACTGTCCACATTACTGAGGTTGAAAAATCTGAGATTGCTAAGAATGAAGAAACGATCATTATCTTGGAGAGAGAATTGGCTGATGCACCTGATCAAGCCAAGATTATCCTTGAAGTTGAATTGACGAGTGATGCTGCTCCAGTTCAGTTAAAACAAGAATTGCAAAGATATATGACAGCTTTAGGTGTCTCAGAAGATTTGTAACAATTTTGATTCTTAATCATGTATTTCAATTCCATATAAATGAAATTTTGATGTTTTCTTCATATTAAAAGTTAATCATGATCATGGCATGATAAGCAGCATGTTCTTTGTAGGCTAATAGCATAGTGAGGTGAACATATATTTGTACTAAATTCTTGTTCATCAATTCAAGAATTATAATTGTACGCTTGGTAAGATATATAATTCGCAACACAATAAGGTAACAACAAATCTTATTGTTAGTATCTCATATATGGTATTTGTCTTCAATAGGCGTAACTATTTTGGAGTTCAAGTTAGTATCTAAGACGCCACACACGGTTTAGGCTCGTGAGTAGTGGAGTACATACAGTTTTAACTCATAAGTAGTGGATCTAGTAGACTTATGCAAATGGTCTCTTTAACTCTTAAGAGTTCAATAAACCACTGTAGTTAGGGAGTTCACAAACTGCAATCCATTGTGCATGTGAACCACGACCATTCGAATGGATCGTGCTTGTCATGTAGAAAGGGTCGAGGTTGTCAAGTTATATGAGTCGTGGTTTTTCCAGGTCGTGGTTGTAATGCAGTATGGGTCGTGATTGTAATGTGGTAAGGGTCGTAGTTTTCATGGGTTATGGTTGTCATGTTATATGGATCGTGGTTGTCATGGGTCGTAATTGTCATGGATTGTAGTTATTATGCTATATGGGTCATGGTTCTCATGTTATATGGATTGTGGTTCTCATTTTAAGGCTAAGGCATATAACATAACAACTACAACCTTTACCTCATGACAACTACAACCCATGACAACTACGACCCTTATCACATTACAACTGCAACCCTTACCGCATTGCAACCATCTGATGTGACCTATGCTACTATACAGACATTGTTTATACAACTATGGCGTGACTTGCACTAACTTGGTGACTATATGGAATAAACATACATAAGATCCTTACCATCCTTACCATCCATCAAATGAAATGATCTATTTACACCATGGATACTAAATTTCATTCAAATATAAATCTTAAATGGACTATAACATAGAGAATGGAGTAGAATTCTGAGCTCACCTGACCGTTGAATCATTCTCATATTTGGGTCTCAATCTAAATATAGGTGGGACATCTAACAGATGGTGTTGATCTTATTCTCATAATGTTATACCATACAAAGTTAGAAAAGTAACGTGCTAATTCGTACAAAAGCTAGCATGGAGTTTTTCGAATATGAGATTATTATTGATAGACAGCAGGAGCATGAAATATAGGCTATATGGGTCATGGTTGTCATATTATATGGGTCGTGTTGTCATATTATATGGGTCGTGGTTGTAATGTGGTAAGGGTCGTAGTTGACATGGGTCGTGGTTGTCATGTTATATGGGTTGTGTTTATCATATTATATGGGTCGTAGTTGTCATGGGTCGTAATTATCATGTTATATGGGTCGTGGTTGTTACATGTTCACTTATTGTACTACCAAATGAAATGATGCCATTGATACAATAGCCTAAGGCCCATAATGGGGTGATCCGTTCCGTCTACCTTGTTGACCTGCTCGCCATGGGCCTAAAAAATCCTAACTTAGGCAATGCCCACTTCTAACAAACAATACATTGAGCTTGGAAAGTTTCAACAGTGGATTCTATTGTTGCCATTATTTTCAATTATATGGTCTACATGAGCTTTGGATAAGGCTGATATTTGGGCCCTAGCCCTAAAATGACATAGCAAAACGGATTGGTGGTATAGATTATACACATACATCAATGTGGGCCCCACTAGTTTGGTCTTTGCCCGCGCGTAAAAAAGGGTTTTACACATCACTTTCTTGGCATTAAATACGATATAACTTCTTATTCTCTAAAAAACCATACAATTACTGAAATAAGGACAAGAACATTTTGGTCCAAGTAATTTACTGAAGCTTGTCAGAAGGCCACCCTCGAAATATTTCAAGGGTTGAATCTTGTTAGGGAATTCGACCATTCATCGAGGCCCCAAATTCAAATCAGTGCCGATCAAATGGGAAAACGTCCCCTAGTGGCTCTACAGAGTGGCTGTACAGATGCGGGCCATATTTGGGCAGCTTGAGGTCCATTGATGGCTTCATTTGCTGACGTAATTAATGTTATCCAAACTAATCTAATGTGGTTCCCACTTGATCCAGCGATCACCCTTTTCCAATGGCTCAAAATCAACTAATTAACAAGATCAACTATGTAGATTTCCTCTTTGTTCAACCATTGGGCTGAAAAGTACTTTCTACAAGCTCTCAACGGTTTGGATTATTGCTTATATCAGAGAAAATCAGATTTTTAATCAAGATCAACTCTTGGTTTGATCAAGAAATCAGAAAATGTAAAATTACATTTTTTTTTAAAAAAAATGCTTACTTGATTAGGAGCTGTCAATGGGCAGATTTGTAGAATGAATCGGGCCCCACTCTTTGAATGGCTTAGATCTCCACGTCTCTCTCTCTCTCTCTCTCTCTCTCTCTCTCTCTCTCTCTCTCTCTCTCTCTCTCTCTCTCTCTCTCTCTCTCTCTGGTTCCATGACTAACGCCCATGGGTCGTGCACTCTCCTCTTCATAGACTGATCTCTCTCTCTGGTTCCATGACTAACGCCCATGGGACGTGCACTCTCCTCTTCATAGACTGAAGAAGATCACGTCTCCTCTCTCATGCCATGCATGCGTGAGTTGTGATTTTCCAATCTTAGTATGAAAATCAAGATTCTAGTTTATCCAAAAGAATAAAATATATTATTTTTTTTCCAACTTTAGAGAAAATTAGATTTTGCCAAAAAAATAATACTCGTTAATGCAAGTCTTCAATCCTTAGACATCTCTCACTCTTTATTTTTCTATCCAATTCCTAATGTCATCCCCCAAATTCGGGAACTAGGCTCACAAAATTTCAGGCCACCAAATCTGGTGCCAACAGTCTCCGTAGTATCCCATTCTGAGCTCTCAACTTTCATGCGTCAATTTCTGATCTCGGATTCTTATAAGGAGGATTTTTAGGGTGATTTTTTTTTTTTTTAAATATATAAAAAAGCATAACCACAAATTTACCCAAATCACAAAAACATCATCACCACATATCCACTAATATAATCTTTAAGTACAGTGCTGAAAGGAAAATACATGATATAACAAAACTCTAAAAAATCGAGCACATGCTCCTGCCTCAATACTGCTACAGTCAAACATAACCTGCACGTAACAAACGTGCACAAGCTTACTACGAAGCTTAGAGAGTGCATGCGTATATGCGCAATGCACATGCCAAGCATACAAATGTCAGATTAAGCAGAATGATAGAGGCCAAACTGTCAAGTCTATAAATACCATCAACCCTATCCAGGCTATATGATGTAAAGATATATTGGGACGAATGTCATATGCTGAGGATGCAATGCAATATGCAAATTCTGGCAAGTCTATAAATACTATCAGCCCCGTCTAGGCTATGCGATGCAAAGACGAACTGAGCCAAATATTATATGCTGAGGATGCAATGCAATATGAAAATCCACATCTCAGTACGGTTCTCATTTGTAATCATCGGGATCTAGTACACTTTAACACTAGCTTGCCGCCCCATCGCGCGCATGATACTACGAGTGGAAGAGACCTCACTATCCGCCTCATCAGTGGCATGTCAATCCCCACCCGGTTCGCCAATAGCGGACCCATTTCACGAGCTGGTCAGACTCGACCTAGCATATAGACCCCTTCACCTAGGCAGGTAAGGTCACGCCCCCTTCCAACTGATCACGACATAGTGGAAGACGCGGCCTACCGATATTTGACACTCAGGCGCTTGTGTTATCCACTCGGTCTCGACGTTAAAGCATCATGTTAGCTCACATGGTTAGGGACTTTCACCTAGGGATATCCTATGTGCCCTATAAATGTAACTACATTTCGGATGTCCATACTCAAGCTGACAAGCACAATAATCTTGTGGTGGCCACTACCCTGATGTAGCTAGGGTGTGAATGCAAATGCATCATGTAATGCGTGAATGCATTAGACCTTTATCCGAGTCATGCAACCATGTCATGCAAGCTGTGCATACATGAAAGGTGACCCCATCTCTTATGAGTCCCTTGAAAATGCCCCAAGTTGTAAAGTCATCAATGTAGCATTTTCGTGCATAGGCAAGCCAAAAATATAAATTAGCTATCATTAAAGTCATGCACACATGATTCGAATGTAATATGATAACATACGATCATAACCACTATACATGAGGTGTGTAATACCATATCAAACATAAAGCAAGACTAAATCAATATAAAGCAATGTTAACTCGAATGTAAAAACAATGCTACATCTAACATAAAATAGTGTTGCATCAATATAAAGAAAGCACAATATCAACATAAAGGAAGTGTTATAGCAATCAGAAGCATAAACATCCCATAAATCACTAAGGTAATACTTAGAAACTAAATTTATTGAGGAAATATTATACCAACACACATGTAAAATATCACACCACATGATAATGGAAATTCATCATTCATAATGGGTGGTACCTACTTGGAAACTAAGTTTATCGAGGCCCATAAGGCGATACTTAAGTGATCTTACAAGCTAATGGGCCCACTTAGTAAGCTTGAACCTAAGTGGCCAAAACATACAACTATCGGCATCCAAACGGGATAACAAATTGTATCATCCACAAACAATCATAGTGGGCCCGAAATGGTCATCAAAATGGGCCGTACAACTATCCCTAAGCAAGGCCCAAGAAGGCAACCCGCAACCAACCAAACACAGGCCTACTATGGGCTCAATACATGCAATGTATGGAACCCAAATGGTAGTTCAATGATAGAAATACAACACAAACTATATGGTTGGCCCATAGTACAACTACTACATATAAAT
This sequence comes from Magnolia kwangsiensis, assembly GCA_037074715.1. Classification (NCBI taxonomy): domain Eukaryota; kingdom Viridiplantae; phylum Streptophyta; class Magnoliopsida; order Magnoliales; family Magnoliaceae; genus Magnolia; species Magnolia kwangsiensis. The sequence continues at coordinate 29,149,125 of CM073585.1, read as the reverse complement.
TTAGGCAGGCCTAATGGGCAACCATAACATGAACAACAAGGAAAACCCATGGTGTGGGCATCATTTATTCCCTAAAGAGGACCCATGATTAAGTTAGATTGTAAATAAAATCACTACGGGCTCCACAAATCTAATATGGATATGACTAGGTGGGATCCACTCGAATCTATCGCTAATGGGCCCTGCATGCTCCTACATAGGTGGGCCTATAGTCGAAAGGCCCACTCATAGCGAGCCATGTGGGTACATAAAGAGTCCACAATGGGTGCCAGTCGTAGCCTCTAATTATAACCTAAGCATGCTCATAACAATCTACAAAGGCGTGACATATGGGGTTCACTGAAAAATCGTGGTGGGTCCCTTAAATGATACTAACGTGAGGAGTATAACGCCCTTAGTCGGGCCCATAAGGTGGCCTATTAGAATCTTAAATATGCCATATAGATGGGCTAACAAAGAAAGAACGTGGTGAACATGCATAAACCAAAGTAGGGCTACCATGGGCCACGCCTATCATGGGCTGTCAAGTGGATGGATGGCCCGACTACACAATATATGCACCAGGTCGGGGTTCACGGTGGGTCCCACTAAGGGTGTGGGTCATAATTAAACTTTATACTAGTTCCTAGGAATATTCTGATGGAGACATCGAATGGTCGTCTCTTCTTTGGTGTGGCCCGCTTGAGGGTCAGATCAGCCTCATCTATTGGCTCATGACCTAAACTGATATGGAAAACATATGTACGATATGGATAAAATAGATATATCATGGCGGGTCGTGGATAAAATACACACATCACGATGCGTCTTAGGAAGGTTTCAACGATGGACACCATTGTCCCTCTCTTCCTTGAGGTGTGACCCACCTGAGATATAGATTGGCCTCATTTTTTGGCCCCATCCTGAAATGAACTAGAGGGACAGATGAGTGGCATGGATCAAACAGATACATTGGGGTGGTCCCATAAGGTGAGCCTTGTTGGACAATGTGCGTAGTGGGTTCCCTTGTGTGGCCCCTAAATGCTTTGAATCAAGCTGATAGTTGCCCGTGCCACCATTAAATGGCATATAATCCACACGGTGGGCCACATAAAGGTTGCAATGATGGGTATCATTGTCCCCACTATTCTAGTAGTGTGGCCATATCTCATCGTGTGTGGGCCCCACTCCACACCCCAAGTGGGCATCTGCCAGCCCAAGATGCCAACTGGAGGTATCAATTTTCTTTATTTTATATATATATATATATATATATATATATATATATATATATATATATATATATATATATATATATATATATATATATATATATATATATATGTTCGGTTTTTGTCACACCATCAAAGTGGCCCCCCACAAGGATGATGTACTTCATCCACCACGTAGACCAGCTCGAGTGGAGCCCAATGGGGCTAACTAGGACTGGTTTGAATAAATAGGGACTCCACACCAGGCCTTGGAAGGTTTCAACAACGGAATTTTGTTTCCCTTCGTGCGGCCCAATTGAGACTCGAATATGTTTCATCTTTTGGCTCATGGCCTAAAGTGATATGGAGAAGGTGGTGAATGGATCAAATTAGATATATACAATAAGATGGGTCTCACATATGAGATCCAAAATTTACCAAGAATGGTTCTTACAAGCATGGCATTCATTAAATTTATTATTATTATGATTATTATTATTATTATTATTATTATTATTATTATATTTGTTTTATGTTTTTCATACACTATTAAGGTGGGCCCCAAGTGGATGATCTAATCTGTCCACCGTCTTGGTTACCTCGAGTGGGGTCTAATAGACTCAGGTTTAGGCTGCTTTGGATGATTAGGGATTCCACAACGAGCATTAAAAGGTTTCAATAGATGGACATTATTCCCCTTAGTACAGCCTACTAGAGACTCGGATTTACCTCAAAATTTGGCCCATCCCCTAAAATTATCTGGAGGAGATGGTGGATGGTGTGGATTAAACACATACATCATGGTGGGGTCCACGAGTGGGGACAACCCATGGAGGCTTTTGCCCTCACTTTACTGGGCGCCCAGTAACACTTTCTTTTCTTTTTATTTTTCTTTCTTTCTTTATGTGTTTTTGTTTTCTCCTATGTGGGGTCCATGAGTGGATAATCCTTTTTGTATATTATGTTGGCCAGCTCTTTGTGGACCAAATGAGTCCAATGTTGGGTAGGTTCCATCACATATACACACAACAGTAAGCCTTAGAAAGTTCCAACAATGGGACTTGGTTTCCCTCGGTGTGGTCCATTAGGGATTCGAATCTATCTCATTTTTCGGTTCATACCCTCAAATAATATGGAGAAGGTGGTGGACAATGTTGATTAAACATATACATCAATGTGGGGCCCATGGTTGGGATGCCCTCACCCCACGTTTGCACGGCTAACGTGAGGGGGTGCTACCACCCCACCGTGGGCTGTGGCATGGTCCAAGAGATGGTTGGATCGGCTTGATTCTCAGGATTCATAGCTTAAATGAGCCAGGAGTTGGATGGATGGTGTGGATCTAATAAATACATCAATATGGGTCCCACGACTGGAAACCCACTCCATAGCCCATGCAAATGGCCTCAGTTACATGCGGGTGCTCCCAATCCTTAGGCTTGTGGTGTGGCCCACCTGAGATACAGGATTGCTTCATTTTTGGGACTAACAGCCAAAATTTAGTTGAAAAAATGGATGGATGGTGTAGATCAAACATATAAGTTATGGTGGACCCATGAGTGGAAGCTCCACCCTTCCCCTGAAACCTCTATGTGTTTGGACGTTGGACAGTTCCAGCGTCTGGACCTTTTTGTATATACAATTTTTTTTTTAAAAAAAAATCGGGCATGTAATTGGGTCCATATGAGAGATCTGAACCGTCCAACAAGTTGGCCAACTCAAGATGGCCACAAGGAGTTTGGATCAATCGATTTTGATCCCCTTTCCACCATTCAAAATCTATGTCCTAAGTTATGAGTTAGATGGTGAATACACATCACTGTGGGCCACATAAGGTGGTCCACGTTGTGCTAGCATGTAGATCATGCTTTCCAATAGCGTTGCCCGCTTGTGGGCCCCACAACACCATGAAAGTATGAAAAGAAAGGAAAATGAAGGGGAAGAGATCCAGCCATCAGGTTGGCCTTCCGCTACTATGGGGTTCACCACATACTCAATACATGATCAAGGTGGGGGCCCAAAAAAATAGAAAAGATCACAAAGAATAGGGAGTTTTAACCCTCTCATGCACTCATTAGAAGTATGGATAGTTGGATCGGCTCAGATCGACGATCTGACGGTCCACAAAGCTCCTTTCCATCCATTACCTCTTCTAATTACTCTTTTCTCTTTTCTCTTACTCTCTCGATCCTTCCTAATACTCTCACAAGCTCTCTTTTTTTTCTCTCTTTCTCTCTTAATCTCTCCCTAATCTTTCTTTCTTTTCTTTCTCTCTTAATCTTTGTCTACTCTTGCTAGAAAATGGTAAAAATGAGAGGGAGTTAGGGAATTTTTGTGGTAAAGATTTTTGGGTAGATAGGGAATTATGAAAAGAGAGAGGAATAAGATGGGGAGAAAAAGAATTAAAGAATGATGGTTAACATAGGTAGAGGTATGGGTTGCACAAGAAAGGCATGAGCATGTTTGACTAATGGGGAGAGAGTGACATGAGTGATGGATGACTTGATTGATTGATTTGACAACATGCAGATTTGTGTAAGAGGGGTTTGTGTGCATTGCGCAGCTCACCTCAGATTGTGCCAAAATTGTAACTTCCAATATAAGAGTCGAAATGGGGTATGTCGTGCGCTGTTGGAATCGTAACACCCATGCGGTCGCTAGGGTACAAGTCTCGTGGTATTGTTGTATAAAAAGTGTAACGATCAAAACTCGTCAATGTGGTCCACTGGGAACATGCTGTTGTTTGAGTAAAAGTGTACGACAGGTCTAACGAAGTTACGGGTCTTACACCTAAGACCTCTCTTTCACTCTTAACGACTCATATTTTTGGTTAGGGAATAAGTATGCATGATGTGCATGCATAGTGACTTGAAGGTTATAACCAAAATCAGCTTATATTACCAAGGCTAATACAATAAGTTATCAAGTTTTAATCAAGAAAATTTTAAATAGTATCATGTGTATTAGTTCGGTATGTTCTAGAATCATTAATTCATGTTCTCATGAAAGAAGGTAAAACAATATATTCATTAAGCATGTAAAAAGTGTAGAGTTTATGCAGAATTGAAAGGGATCAAGCTATGCATTGGGTATAGAGATCTAATAACTGAATTAATTATGTATGTAATTGGGACGCCATTACTATATGCTTGATGTTGCAGTCTTCCATACCTTACACCCTTTAGAGAAGTACTATAATGGGATGAAAAGCTTCAGTCGTCTATAGGCTTGGGGACCCAGCCTTGTTTATATAATTTAAAGGGTTAAGGAGTTTGAAACCCGTCGAAACTCTTCTCCCTTAGGCTCCACACAAATTTGTCAATCCTAGTCCAACTAAAACAGTTATAGTGCACTACCCCTTACACGATTTTAGATGAATCACAATTGAGTGGGGTCCACTGGTACTCTTGATCACACTATCCAACCCTTAGGACAATCCAGACCGTTGATTAATAAGGCTCACCTTATAGAATTCTTACATTCTCCCATTTGGGCCACACTGATCGATGTCAATAATTAATCTTTAAAATTATTTTAGAAACATGTTTTAATTTAGAAGAAAATATCCAAATGGCTAACCAATATAATTGTCGGATGATACGGACAATGCTATTATAATATGGTCCATCGAGAGTGCTAGTATCGGATCATGGTAGCCATTTAATATTTAATCTTGGCGAAGTAAGACTAAGCACAGTTACAAATACTACCAGTCTTAACAACATAGACTAATAAATAGGAACCATGATATAAGGATTACACATGTAGTATGATTATATGTGTTTATCTTTAAGAGGTTCGAGAGCTTTAAAATGTCTTCAACGAGATATGACTTTAGTTCTGCTCACTTGGAACAAATTGCACATATGTAGAGAGAAGAAGAAATTAAATTTATATCAGAATCATCAAAAATTTATCAATGAGATCTCTTCAATTTTTATGAAAATAAAACACAATTAACTCCCACTAACTGAATACATTTGTGGGATCAATGACTCCTATAAATGTTATATGCTCCTGAAATGGTGTGATAGGGAGCCCTTTATTAAGCAGATTCGAAATTATCTGTGGGATCAATGAACTCCATAAACACTAGAGGATTTTGAACTCTTTCCTTGATAATAAGATAATTGATATTGATATGCTTCAACCTTGATGAATGCTTGTTGTTACTAGAGAAGTAAACCATAACTGAATTATTGTAAAAGATTCTTAATAGTTTTGGGATATGCTCTAGCACCCACAAACCTGAGAAGAAATACTATAACCATAGTGCCTGATTTGATACTTCATGACAAGTTATGAATTTAGCTTTCATGATAGATGAAGCTGTGGTCGACTGTTTCATACTTTTCCAAGATAGCCTCACCAACCATCATCAAAATTGTAAGTACTAAGATGTTGAGTACACTTTAGTTGTCAAATTTTGTTAAGACAAAATGACCTGATAAAAGATCTTTAAGATCGGCTTATGTCAAGAGAAGATCAAGCTCAAAATCAAGAGAAGATCAAGCTCAAGACAGGTCCATACTCAAGAGAAGATTAAGATCAAGATCGGCTAATGTTCAAGAAAAGGTCAATCTCAAATTCAAGATGGAGTCTGGGACTAATTTCAAGACAAAGAAGAATTAGATATTTGATATATCTCAGGTATTATAAAATCCTAGAAAGACCTTAGGACTAAATGCTTTAAAAAATGTGTAATTTTGGGTTTTTATGCTTGTTTTGCCTGGAATTCAGCTAGCTTAAGGTTCCTCGGCCAACCAAACTTCAAACCCATAACAACAACTGATTTTTGTTGCAAATTCGACTAGCCCGAGTTATGGTTCGGCTAGTCCAATCTTGAAATTCGGCTAGCCTGAGAAAGTTTGGGTCAAATTCCAGCAACATCATCTTTTAGAATTCGAGAGAATTCAACTAGTCGAATTGTGTTGTTTGGCCAGCCGAAGTTGTCCTTGGGCCATCCAAAATTTGGATAAATCTTATCCCATGCAATCCGAAATCCATTAAACTGAATCCAGTCTGCTCGAGATAGTTAAAGACTATCTCGAGGTAGATGAAGTTTTAACTTCTTTTCCTATAAATTGAGTTCTTCTCTCATTCCAAAGTACACAAGTTAATTATCAGAATCCTTCTGTAAGAGAGAAGAAAACTCAAGTTATTAGCAAACTATTAAACGATATTTATAATTTAATTTATATAGCTTTTTTCAATTCTCTTTATCTCAGATCATTTAAGTTTGATTCTAAAGAGAGTAAACTATACTCTTCTTTTGAGATCTAAGAGAATTGATTTAAGTAGTCATTGGGTTTAACTTAATTAAAATCAATAGAACCCTTGACCCTTTCTATCTGACTGAATAAGGAACAATTTACATTCAAGAAAGAGGTTCTTCAGCTATAAGCTACTGATACTTCTTCTATGGTGAATATAAGTATACCTTTTAAACTCTTTTAGGTTTTTCTAAGATAACCTGCTAAATTTTCAGTTAAGTTTTTGCTTGAGATAGCTTATAAAATCTCAATTTAGGTTTGATTGTGATAGCTCATGAAAATCACAAGAATTATATAAGGTTATTAAGGTGAACCTGAGAAAACTTTTAATAGTGAAAGCCAAAATTATTAGGGAAGTAATTTTAGGAGTAGAGTAGGTGTGGCTGTTTTTAAAGCATCGAACCACTATAATCCTTTGTGCCATGTGGTGAATGCCGTTATTTTATTTGTGGTAGATTGATTGTATTTATTTTCAGTTGAGTGGTGAATGTTGTAATATTTTAAGTTTACTCTTGTAAGTTTGAGATTTTGGTTTTAAAGAAATTCATGAAATAATGTTGTCCTACCTAAAACTTTAGGTGAAGGTTGTCTTAAGCCAAGATGAGGATTTTCCTCAAATCTTTAGATGAAAGTGTGTGGCAAGCCACTATAACTAAATGGATCCCTCCTATGATGGAAGTATTAGCCAATGATGCAACCATATCAATGAAAGAAACCACATTTTCTTTTTAGATTACGGTACAAAAAAGTAAAAGCAGTGCAAATACAAAGGCTTGGATGCTATTACTTGTGCTATATCACCTGATGAATTCAAAAGAATTATTTCTTGCGATACAGCTAAACAAATATGGAATATTCTCGAAATGACACATGAAGTAACTACTATAGTAAAAAAATCTAAAAGTTAAATCCTCACAACCAAATTTGAAGAGATCCATATGGAAGAAAATGAGTCTTTTATGGACTTCTATATGAAATTGATGACATAGTAAATTCCATGTGGGGTCTTGGAGATAGAATCCCTTAAAAGAAGTTGTGTAAAAATACTGCGATCACTACCTAATAGGTTTAATTCAAAGGTTATTGTTATACAGGAGTTAAGTGATACATATGTTATGAAAGTTAAGGAGTTTTGGTTCTCTTCAAACTTATGAGCTAAATTTCACAGCTCCTAAAGTTAAGTCCATTGGTCTTAAATCTTATAAATCTAATTTAAAAGAAACTAATGCAAATTCTGATTTTGAAAAAAATGAAGATGATATGGTAATGTTAACAAAGAAAGTTTATAGAAATTTTAAAAATAAAAGAAGAACAGATTTTCAAAAACCATACGATAAAAGAAAAGAAAAATCAAAATTTTAGAAATCTAAAACAAAAGACAATCAATGCTTTAACTGCTATGAATATGTGCACTTATCTTCTACATGTCTTAAAAAGGATAAATCTAAAAGAAAAGACATGATAACTACTTGGAATGAATCGTCAGAGTTTGAAACTAACTTTAAATCTGGTGAATTAGACCAAGAAAATGCAAATGATGTGAAAACCTTTATGACAATAGTAAGAGTCACTTCTTAAGGTAGTTGTGATATGTTTAACTATGAAACTCTAAGAAGTGACCTTGAAAATGAAGATGATCTTCAAGATGCTTATAATGCCCTATATAGAGAGTTGTAAAATAGTTATCAAATTGAAAATTCAAAAAGAAAATTATACTAAACTAAAATTAGAACTTGAAAAAGTTATTTTAAAAAAATCTCATGTTTTCGATTGTTTTGAAAAAAAATAAATTTATATTTGAGTTTTAAGTATTCTGAATTGCAAAAACTTAAAACAAAAAATGAGAAACTAAAACTTGAAGTTTCTTCCCTTCAGAGTTTTAAGGACACTTGAAAATATGCCCTTGGTGACTAAAAACTTGAAAAACTGTCAACCTCATTAAGGCGATGTGGTGACAAGTCTAATCTGGGTTATATTAAAAATAACTCTTTGAAAATCAAAGATTCTGCTCCTATCTTTGTAAGAGGAGAATTCTCGAACTCTAAAGGAAAGGCTTTAAGATATTTTAACTATATAAGGAATGACTTAAAAAAATCAAAACCTTTTCAAGACTCTAAAATAAATAATAATTTCATCAGCTATAAACATCAAAAGAAAATAAACCTCCCTTGGCTGAAAAAATTGTGGACTTGCTTAAAGAGATATTGAAATCCAACTCAGATAAGACAAGCGTATATAGAAAAAGGAAAAATCCTAACTCCCAAATATAACAAAAAATAAAAGATCCTCCTAAACCTAGAACCTTAATGAAATGGGTTTCAAAGGTTAAGTGTCTTGTTGCCCACATAGCTTTCAAAGTTATTAACCATTCAAGATAGTATTGGATAGTAGATGTTTGAGACACATGATAGGTAATAAGGCGATATTCTCAAACATCAATGAAGTAAATGGCGGCTTAATTACATTCGGAGATGGAAGCAACTGCAAGATAGTTAGACAAGGTAATGTACAACTTTCTAACTTGTCTCTCTTTGAAAATGTGCTATATGTTGAAGGATTAAAACATAATCTTTTGAGTATATCTCAGATTTGTAATAATAAGCATAGTGTAAAATTTTTAGGTCACGGATGTAAAATTATAAATGAAAAAGAAAATATAATATTAAATGGTTGTAGAACATTTAAAAATTGTAATATAATTAATAACTCTTCCTCAACAAACCATTTATGTTAGATGGTCCAAATAGATGAGATTGAACTATGGCATAAACGTCTTGGATATGTAAAGTATAGAGATCTATATAAATTGAGCAAAAGAGACCACTTAATTAGCCAACCCAAACTGCAAAAGGTAGAAAAAGTTTATAGCGTATGTCAAATTGGCAAGAAAATTAGGAGTAATCACAAGAAAGTGAGATCCTTAGCCACGAATATTCCTCTTGAACTTCTCCATATGGATTTAGTCAGACCAACTAGAATGGAGAGTAGAGGTAAAAAGAAATATTTTCTAGTTGTAGTTGATGACTACACTAGATATACTTGGGTAGGCTTTTTGAGAGAAAAATTAGATACTCTTGATAAGGTCACAAAAATTTTAAAACATATCCAGACTGAAAAAGAGTTAACTTTGGTAAAAAATAGAAGTGATCATGTTACCGAATTCGAAAATGGCAACTTTGAGAAGTATTGCAATTATCATGGTATATCGCATGAATTCTCTACTCCAAAAATACCTCAACAAAATGGAATTGTTGAAAGAAAAAATAGAATTATTCAAGAGATGACTAGTGTAATGCTAAATAACGTGAATCTTCTAAAAAAATTATGAGCTGAAGCTGTTAGAACCGCATGCTATACAATAAATAGTGTTTATATTAGAAAAGCTAAAAACAAAATAGCTTATGAATTATGGTTTAATAAAAAGCCCACAGTTAAATATTTTCAAACTTTTGAAAGAAAATATGTTATTTTACATGATCGAGAAAATTTGAGAAAAGTTGAAGCCAAGAGTGATGAGGGAATATTTCTAGGTTATATTCTAAATAGTCGAGCATACCGTGTTCTTAACAAAAGAACTGGGGTGATACGAGAACCTATAAATGTTATGATAGATGATCAACAGATCACACCCAGTCCTAATCAGGATGATGATGATGATGATGATGTCAATGTGATTAATATACCCGATTCTTCATCTAAATAAGACAATACTGAGTTGAGGTTAGTCAAAGACCATCCGACTAATCAAATACTTGATAAACCTCACACTGGCATTCAAACAAGAAGACAACTAAAAAATATATGTAATCATGTCTACTTTACTTCCTAAATTAAATAGGGTAATGTAAATGAAGCACTTGCTGTTGAAAGTTGGATTAATGCCATATAAGAAGAACTAAATTAATTCATTAGAAATGATTTATGATATTTAGTTTTCAAACCTACTAATAAACATATGATTGGAACCAAATGCATTTTTAAGAATAAAATTGATGAAATGGGAAACATTATCAGAAATAAGGCACAACTGGTTGTACAAGGGTATACTCAAATAGAAAGTATTGATTATGATGAAGCCTTTACACCATTTGCACGCCTTGAATCAATCAGGTTATTTATTTCATTACATGCCATAAAAAGTTCAAAATTTATCAAATGGATGTCAAAAGTACATTTTTAAAAGGTGATTTGAATGAGGAAGTATATGTTGAATAACCAAAGATTTTTTAAGATCCCAAACTTCCAAATCATGTTTACCATTTTAAAAAGACTCTTTATGGTTTGAAACAAGCTCACAGAGCGTGGTATGAAAAAATGTCTAATTCTTACGTAGTCATAATTTTGTTATGGGTAGTGTTGATAAAACTCTATTTGTCAAGAAATATAATATCATATCTTGATAGTTCAAATATATGTTGATGATATTATTTATGGATCTATGTACACTAACTTATCTATTGAGTTTGCAGATCTAATGAAATCCAAGTTTGAAATAAGTATGTTTGGAGAACTAAATTCTTTCCTTGAATTATAAGTTAAATAACTTGAAGAGAGAATGTTCATCTCACAGACCACATATGCATTCAACCTTGTAAAAAGGTTTGGTTTTGAGAATGGAGAAAATTTCAATACTCCAACGAGTACGACTCTTAAACTCTCAAAAGATGATCTGGTAAAAGTGTAGACTCTCGTCTATACTGAAGTATGATTGGTAGTCTTTTGTACTTAACTACTAATAGACCTGATATTGCATTTAATGTTAGAATATGTGCTAGATATCAATCTGATCCTAAAGAATCTCACTTAACTGCTCTTAAATGGATAATTAAATATGTCATAAGTTTTGTGAACTTAGGTTTATAGTATTCACATGATACTCCGCACAAATTGTCGGATATATAGATGAAGACCGGGCATGAAATGTTGATGATAGAAAATATACTAGTGGTGGATGTTTTTACGTTGGAAAGTACTTAGTATCTTGGTTTAGCAAGAAACAAAATTTCATATCTCTCTTTACTGCTGAAGCTGAATATATTATAGTAAGAAATGCTTGCACTTAGCTAATTTGGATGAAAAGAATGCTAACTTATTATGGAATTACACAAGATATAATGACTTTATATTGCGATAATTCAAGTGTAATTAATATATCTAAAAATTCAATTCAACATTCTCGTATGAAACATATCGACATACGATATCATTATATTCAAGAATTAGTTGAAGACACCATCATGCTGGAATACATTCAAACTAAGAAACAACTTACAGATATACTGACTAAGCCGCTTGACAAATCTAATTTTTTTTAAACTTGAAGCATGATATTAGATTATGTATCATTAATTAATTATTTTATTTATTTTTATGTATTTATGTTTATGTTTATTTTTAATAATGAAATGAATGAATTGAAAATAACATTTTAATAAAAAAATAAATGTTAAAAAATCACATTTTTTGAGATTTTTCAACTAGCCGAGCACATGCTCAGGCTTGCCAAAGAATTCAGCTAGTTAAGCACATGCTCAGGTTTGCTGAGGATCGAACGGATTTGACTTTAAAAAGGGGAAATTCCTAAATTTCTTTCATTCTTTCTCTTCTTCTTCAGCTAACCGGTGCCCCATTCAACCAACCCATCTAAACTTGCTAGTGATTTCTTTTTAAATTTCTTCTATTATTTGGTGGTCTTTTGCTAGAAAAACATATTGAGTAGTTATTTCATCATTTGAAACCCTATTTGTTGTGGTTTTTGATCCAAATATAATCTACTCATTTTCTTGTCATTTTCTTTATTATTATTTTTTTTTGTACAAATTGCTATGGAATATAGAACTAAGAAAACGGCTCGTAAGAATCGTGTCAGTTCATCATCTTGATCAACCCTTCTAGGCGTATGGACCCTATGGTCACCGGAGGATGATCTGGACTATGTTCAGGATTTTCACACAAAAGATATCATCATTGAAAAATATGTTAATTTAGACAACGTTGCTCGATTTGGTCTTGTTCCTATTCTCTTAGAGGTTGGATGGGAATGCATCTTGGGTTGGGGTGGAACGGTATATCGCTCCATTGTACAGGGCATGTATGTGTCCATTTGTGATATCTAACTTGAGAATTTATCATTCTCAATAAAATTTGTTGAAGGGACATTCATAATAATGCTACAAGTTATTTCGGCATTAATGGAGATAGTTTGTGCGGATGATGGAATACCTATTGCCACATTATCAGAGAAAATGTCAAATATTGAAAAATAAACCATCACACGTAAACTATGTCGCTTTAATATAGAATGGTGATCAGGTAATGCCCAAATGCTCCCAAAATACCACGTTTTACATTAAATTTTCACATCCAACATTTATCCTCGAGTCGGGAATAAGACTGATCTTACTCCCTTCATGGTTAGAGTTTTCACTCTATTGTTTCTGGTATGTGTGTTTGTCTGCCGTCCTTAATATGCTACATCATCATTCAGTTTCGCTTACATCCCAAGCATGGTTCGATTTCCTTTGCTCATCTTACGACTTGTCTTGCATTTCATTACAATGTTCAAATTCCATCATTTGAGGCACCGAAATCTAAACTCCCATTTAATAACTCCAATCTAAATATGATGAACTTCGAACCTCTTCCTGGCCAAAATGAAGAAGAGGAAGCACAGCCAGCTGCAGACACCACCATAAAAGACATCTTTAATGAGTAGGATGATGATTCAGATGATCCAGCTGTGATGAACAACTTAAAGCACTGGAAGAGAAAGTGGAAGCCTTGCATGTATCGCGGGATTCATTGGCATGAACCCAGAAGTCTATAATGAAGTACATGAAGAAGTACTTCCATCGCATCACCCGGAGTTTGATCCAACATGATCCATCAAGGCCCACTCCTTCCTCTAGCTCGGATTGAGCTAGATTCTCTTTCTTTTTCAAACTTATTTTAGTTCTGTAACTAAACTTTACTTTGTGTCTTAGTACTTGGATGATTTCACTGACACTTTCTTACCCTTAAACTTTAAATTTATACACTTTCCTTTATTCTTTCATGATATTAGCACTTTCATATGCTTAATTCTACATGCTTCTTGGTATTGGAAATTTTATATGCTTAAATGATATTTATCTTATTCCTTCTTTGTCTATTTGTGACAAAAAGGGGGAGAGTAGTTATAGAATTATTGATACCAATAGACTTAGAAGGAATGTTATGTATGCTATGGGGGAGAGTAGTTATAGTATGGGGGAGAAACTAGTATGAATGGAATGAATGTTATGTATATGGAATGTTATGTATGCTATGTGTATGGAATGCCATATGTATATTTCATAGGGGGAGTACCAGTTGAGCAGTTGAGCTTCCTCAAAGATTATAAGAAGATCCTACAAGACTTTTGTTTTAGATTGATATTTCACAAGGGGAGTGCCAGTTGATCAGTTGAGCTTTAGTTGAGCTTCCTCAAAGATTATAAGAAGATCCTACAAGACTTTTGCTTCAGATTGCAAGACTTCAGTGATTACATATTTGTAATGTTAATTGTTTTGTCATGAAATTAACAAAGGGGGAGATTGTAAGTGATAAGATGTTGAGCACACTTTAGTTGTGAAATTTCGTAAAGATAAAATAACCTGATAAAAGATCTTCAAGCTCAAGATTAAGCTCAAGATCGGTCTATACTCAAGGGAAGATTAAGCTCAAAATTGGCTAATGTTGAAGAAAAGATCAAGCTCAAATTCAAGATGGAGTCTGAGAATAATTTTAAGATAAAGAAGAATCAAATATTTGATATATCTCAGGTAGTATAAAACTCTAAAAAGACCTTAGGACTAGGTGCTTTAAAAAATGTGTAATTTTGAGTTTTTATGCTTGCTTTGCCTAAAATTTGGCTAGCCTAACTTTTGGTTCGACCAGCCTAACTTCAATCCCATAACAACAACTGATTTTTATTGCAAATTCAGCTAGCCCAAGAAAGTTATTAAGGTGAACATGAGAAAAAATTTTCATAGTGAAAGCCAAAATTACGAGGGAAGTAATTTTGGGAGTAGAGTAGGTGTGGTTGTTTTTAAAGCACCAAACCACCATAATCCTTTGTGCCATATTGTGAATGCCTTTATTTTATTTGTGGTGAATCGATTGTATTTAATTTCATTTGATGGTGAATGTTGTAATATTTTAAGTTTACTCTTGCAAGTTTGAGGTTTTGATTTTAAAAAAATTCATAAAATAAGGTTGTCCTGCCTAAAACTTTAGGTGAAGGGTATCCTATAAATTATTTAGAATCAACATTTCAATGCTTAAGTAATTGAGATATTTAATTTATTTACATATTCAAGATTTATTTTAATTATTTGGCATTGTCCTATTCACCTCCCCCCACCCCCCACCCCCCCCCCCCCCCCCCCCCAAAGGACATCTTAAGCTCTCCTTTCTAAAGATTTAGCCTGAGGTGGACTTCTTTTTATCAACACACCAATATAATTGGTGTCTGAGTAATCCAACCAATTCTAAATGATTAGTCCTTCTGTGTGTGAGTTTGAGATCATTTGTTCGTTGTAAGTAGTATAACACCTTCTTTGCAGTTATTAAATGTTGTATTCCTAAATTGGACAAATACTTCCCTAACATTCCAACTATAAAGACAATATCCGATCACATGTAGACTTGAGCATACATGATACTCCCTACTCCTGATGCATATGAAAAATCTTTCATTCAATTCTTTTTCAAATTATTCCTAGGACATTGGAACCGGCTGAATTTATCGCCATTTACAATGGCCGATTGTCTAAGAACACAGTTTTGCATGCCATACCTTTAGATTACCGTATCAATATTTTCACTTTGCGACAAGCTAAGCAGTCCATGTAATCTATCACAACGTCTCTCAATGCTGATCACATAAGAGGCATCACCAAGATCCTTTATCTTAAACCTTTGAGATAGGAATTTCTTAGTATCACTCAACATTCTTGCATCACATCTAGCCAACAAAATATCATCAATATACAAAACCAATATGATGAACTTACTCCCACTAATTTTAACATAAATACATTCATTTGTAGTGTTTTCTACAAAACTATATGAGGAAATCACTTCATGAAACTTTAAGTATCATTGTTGCGATGTCTATTTCAACCCATAAATGGATTTCTTAAGTTTATAAACCATATGTTTTAAGTCATCGAATTTAAAAATTTCAGGTTGTAACATATATACATTCTCATTTAGATCTCTATTGAGAAACACAATATTTACATTCATCTAAGGTAGCTCCAAATTCATATAAGCCATAAGAGGCATTATGATCCTGAATGAGTTTTCTTAGATAATGTGAGGTCTCCTTAAAATCAATGCCTTCATGTTGGTTAAAACCTTTGGCAACAAGTCTGATTTTATATCTTTCGACATTATCCCTAGAGTCTTGTTTAGTTTTAAATACCCATTTACAAAGAATCGTCTTTATTCCATGGGATAACTCAATAAGATTCCATACATTATTATCCTTCATGGATTTCAACTCATCCACCCTTATGTTAAACTTATGTTCCTACAGATACGCGATTTAATAGTTTCGATTCACATGTCTCATCTCTCTTTTGGATTTTCTCAATGGCTTACACTCTTGAGTGTGATTTTGATTTCCTTCATCAGTGGGTTGTATAAGAGGTTCATTGTAGTGACCTTAGTGACTACAGGCTCAACTGCAGGATTCATACCAACATGATTCGGAATAACTGCAATGGGAGTCACGGTCCTTACTTCATTCACTAAAAAATCCCTTATGTTCGTGCTCCCACTATTTTTAGTATCCTTAATGAATATAGACTCAATAATCCTGATGGAGTGGGAAGGACAGTAAAATCGATAACTGTAAGACCCCGTCCATTCCGTACATTTTCTATGCCTATGAGTACGATGATTGATGTCCTTGGCGAGACTTGAACTAGTTGTGCACAGTGCACACCTAACTGATCGGAACTCCAAGGACTCGAAGTCTATTTCATATCGACCGCCCCATCGCTGCGATCACAGGGGTAACACCCGTGCATCTGTACAACGCTCCATTGTGAGATACGCTGTGAAGAATCATTAGTGTATCATGTGCGCATGACACCATATATTCCAATCCACACATGTGCACAACACATGCCATGCACACATGCACCATGCCACACATGGGTGAGAGAATCTCTACCCATGTGTGTATGTCACACACCCATACCATCCCTCTCTCATGTGTGTGTCCAAAGTCAACCCCTCTCCATACAACACCATATGCATGATGTCATCATGACATGCCACCCCATGTCCCTTTAATCCACCATTAATTCCTAATCATGCACAAACTTCCATAATCCTAGCCTAAGTTAACCATAATCACATTAACCTAACCTAATTATATTTTAATCCATTTCTCTACAAATACTCCATCCCTTAACATTTTCACCATTTCCTACCATAAGAGAGAGAGAGAGAGAGAGAGAGAGAGAGAGAGAGAGAGAGAGAGAGAGAGAGAGAGAGAGAGAGAGAGAGAGAGAGAGAGAGAGAGAGAGATCTTGATGGGCCATCAATCCCATCCCTTCCATCCATCTCAACCATCTATTCCATCAATCCCATCCCTTCCATCCATCTCAACCTTCCATCTAATCCATCAAGGTGAGTACACCCCACTCACTTGCATTTTTGTATGTTTTCTTTATGTTATGTTAATAGATGATGATAATGAAGGCCCCACTAATGGTGGGTCAGATTGTCATGTTTGTATGACTCCCAAACTATTCAACAGACCCTTCATAGAATTATGCCTATTTGGATGAAGGATATATATATATATATATAATGATAATAATATGATAAATGGTGTGGACGAATTGGAGAAAATACATAAAATTAAATTTTGATAGATTTCATGTGGGACCCATCAATAGTGGGCCCCACTAGAATGTTTGTGTGCCATCTAAACCGTCTAAAGTATGGCCCATTAGGCTGGCCAAGCTCACACACACCCATGCACACACGTGCACATAATAAACCACAATAAATAAATAAATAACAAGAGAAGGCTAGACGTTGATTGTTACCAGCGTCTAGAGGAGATGTATGTGTTTGATCCACACCATCCATCCAAATCCCTAGCTCATTTTAGGCCATAAGCCGAAAAATGAAGCTAATCCAAATCTTTGGTAGGCCACACAACCAAAAATCATTTTAAAAGTGATAGTTACTATCAAATCTTTTAGGGCCCATTGTAATGTTTCTGTACGTAAAAATATATTGAATATTGAGCTCATTGGACCCGACACGAGCTAAGGATGGAGTGGATCATCCTGATATGGGCCCCACCTATGAAAAACCATAAGAAAACAAAAAATAATAATGATAAAAATAAGCAAGGAGGGACGCTGTTGCTGCCAGTGTCCAGAGGACGCTGCAGCAAGTAGTGCCCCAACATCCCAACAGGCAAGGACCGTGGCCCCACCATTGGTCCCATCGTGATGTATGTCAAATATCTACACCATGCATTTGATGGATCCCCTTTAAAAATGGGATACCCCAAAAAATCAGCCGTACATGGAACTCAGGTGGCCCCCACCATCTAAAATCATGTGATGACTGACCAAAACATATAAAAGCAGTCACTGGGGTCCACCTGAAATTTGGATACATCTGAAACTTGGTTTGACCTCGTAACCAAGTGGGACACACATAATGGATGGGCTGGATTTATGAACCATGTCTTGGTTAGCCCAACAAATAATTATAAATGTTTTAATGGAGGGTAAGCCTCTCAACTTTTGTGTGTGGTGTGGCCCACAAGAGCCACAAATTAACTTGATTTTAAGCCCCATGCCCACCATGGATTAGTGCATCTGACTAATGGTGTTGAGGGTCGATACACATCTTGATGGTCCCCACACAACTCGACCTCATGGGAGGTCCCCATGGCCTCCACCATTATATATATGTTCTATCCTAACCATTCATTCATCTCTCCGTACCAATTTAGCATGGATCCTAAGATCTGGAGACCCAATGTGATTATGAGATCCATCCACCATCCATCCATCTTGGTGGGCTGCACTGTTGCAAGCAGTGGGTTGCACCCACTATTAAAGCCTTCTTACTGCTCATCATGATTTGATTTGATATCCTACCTGAGTGGTGGACCCACTAGACCATGTGACCCACCGAACATATGTATTTAACTACACCGTCCATCTCGATAGGTTGGGCGGTATAAGACCCACTGTTATATATTTGACCACCCAAACTTGAGAATGTACCATCGACGCCTAGTGGACGGTGAGATCCACCTTGTTGTATACATCTTATCCATGCTACAATATGGCACAAAATTCACCTTACATGTATGTGTCCATGTGTAGGCGCAATGGATTGGTGGCTCATTAATTATGAAAAATTGGATTGTTTGCAAATGTGATATGTGAATGGTCTGGATCTTTGTTAAAATTACTATATATTGACGGTGTACAATCATGTGACTATTTGGTGTGTGGCCAACCTAAAATTGATACAATTATGATGAACACATAGCCCAAATCCTATGATTATGTGCTGCTTAGGTGACCACTAACATGTGAACTTACGGTCCTTAACCATGAAATTCAGTGATGCTCGGGCAACCTCTTAGCCATATAAACTTGTAATGTACATGATGTCTTAAACCATGTGAAATTGTGCGGCATGAGTGGTCTACCACCACATGATCATGTGATGCGCTATCTACCCTAAATCGTGTGAGATTGGGTAGCTGCCCTAGATTAAATAATCATATAATGAGTGGACAACCCTTGACCACTTGGCACTTTGGTAGGAGTACAACCCTAAGTAATAGGATCATGTGACTTGTACTTAAACCCTTAAACACATTCAATTATAATAAATATGTAGACTCTATTGGTGTGAGGGTGTGGTATACCTGTTTGGCCCATTAATCATGTGAGTATTTGATGTATGTATGGCCACCTGATCATAGGCAATGGTAGAGTATATGTAGTCATCTAACTGTATGAATGTGAAATGCACACAAGGCCAACCAACTACATGAAATCAGGTGGCATTGGTGGCCACCCAATGATATAACCACGTGCTTATGGGCATATTTTCTTAGTCATGAGAATTATGATATAGGTTGGATTATACAACTTGATAATAGAGTGGTCCTCAACTCGATATTATGTGACACGAATATGATCCCTACATTCAACTCATTAGTAAAGTGGAAGTAAGGACCGCTAAACTATATGTGATGTGATTAAATATGGCCCTTGGTTCGTTCATCACGTGACACTAAACCCGGATTATTAGTCGGGTGAAGTGTGAGGCAGTTATTGCCTAAGACTTCACATAATTAGTGTAGCCTTGTATTCGTGTGTAGGATTATGATTGTTCTATTATGTTTGGATATTTTGAAATATGGACACTAGATCATGATAGTAATCATATATATACTAAACTATGTGAAATTATGGTACTAGCCGCCTAACCATGTGAAAGTTTAATAAAGTGGTTGCCCCATTATGTGAGCTATGGTGTAGTAAAAATAAGTAACAATCTGACCTTAAGTTCTTTATTATGTTATAATGCTAGCTTATGTTCAAATGCTTGGATCTTTATATGAGGATTTGATACATGTTATGGAATGTAGTCTGTTGTGGTGACACTGTATGAGGTTTTGACCATGTGATTGGTGCCAAGTGATGGATTAATCCTAGTTGTGCTATTGTGTGGTTGGTGCACACTTGTGATGTGGAAGTGTGGGCACTCGCATAGCCCCATGATCATGAGGGAGAGTGCACATTATACCACTATTTTTCCATGTTGGTACCGTGATAATTTTTTATTGGTCTGATGATATTTGTGCATATTGTATCTGCATGCACACATACATGTACATGCATCATGGATGAGGAGTCCATGGTGTGCATAGTTTGATCATGCGGAGATCATATGCATATGGTAGAAGATGTTGGTGTAGGGTGCACATAATGGAGTACGTCGTAGAGGATGTTGGTACGGGTGCACATGATGGAGTATGTGTGGATGTTATCTGGTTCGAGAGACCACGGGCACAGTCCCTGGGTTGAAGTCCCTAAGCGAATATATCTAACACAGTCCCTAAAGCTCACTTGATGCTACGTTGTAATTTATGTTTATGCCAATGCTGATATTACATGTATATCCTTTCCACGATGAGTGTGGATTGTGGATTGGATGTGGTTGGTAGAGGAGCCCGATTAGTATTAGGGTTGCCTCATATGCATATGTGGCTTATATGCATAGCATTACTTGAGTGCAATTATAATGTATAGCATGCTTGTGGATTATCATTGCACTTTGCATAACATCCTCATGAGATGGATTGAATACCACAACAACATCGTGGTTATATTGATGAGACCACCATAGCGGCACCATGGTCGGTATTTGTGGACATTGGAAATTTAGGTTCTTATACTAGGTCCCAAACCCCTGGGTGAAATTCCCTAAACCTCGAGTGTTACTCCCGAGCCTCATCATTGAGACCGGGTGGATGCCATGGCTCACCTGGTGCTGAAGACCATTGTAAGCCTGACTCCCGTTGATGCGGTCAGGTGAGAAGAGGTTCGGTCATGCCTAGTTGAAGAGTTGGAGCGAATGTGGTTGGGTTTGACCAGCCCCTCAAATGGGTCTGCTACTAGCGTGCTGGGTGGGTATTGGCATGACTATAGGCCTCCTACTGATAAGGCGAGTATGTGAGGCCTCTATTCAATAAGTTTTAGACTTATTCTGGATACAAGGCCCTGGTGATTCCCAGTGATGATAACTGTATTGTGATGTGGACTTCTAGAGGAGGATTGCATGCTTGCATACATCAAACATACCTTTGCATATCATCACTTGCATTGCATCATATCCTCTTGGCTTTATGCAGCATTACTTGGTCACTATGTTTTAACTTTTGTACTCTGATATTTTGATTGTTACTACATGCTTGTATACTACGCACACATGAGTGTACTCACTAGGCTTTTTGCCTAAGCATCCTATTTTCCCTTTTTTTAAGGGCAGGAGTTGCTTGGAGGACATAACTTTCTACTGTGCAGCATGCCAACAACGCAGTGGGCCTAGATTCAATCTCAGGCCTCACCCACAAACGATAAACAGAAGGAAATATAAACTAGAAACAGATCAAAGTAATCCAAACAAACCACAAGACAAGATATACATGAAAAAAATCCCAAACTAGGGTAAAAAACTACGGATGCAAACTTCTACTATGAAGAAAAACAAAGATTACAAAGAAAAATACTAACCTCTCCCTTGGAAGTACATAGAAAACCCTTAGCCCAAACCTTAGAAAAACTTTTATTCTACCTAGAAAAATCCTAAGAATTCCTATTTATAGTTTAGGTAACTTTCCTTCTGCACCCTTACGAAAGGCAACACCAAAATTCGCAGTCCGTATCAGATTCGAAAACAAATCTGCATAACCTACGACTGGTCAAAGGAGAGCTACGAGTGGTTGTACTACGACTGGTCAAACAGCTCCTACGACTGGTCGAAGGATCCAAAGATGAAAAAATAGGACTTGCTGGACTTTGAGTCGAACGGTCCACGACCGGTCGAGCAGGCCCCTACGATCGGTCGAGCATGTCCTACGACCAGTCGAAGGCGGCCCAGATGTGGCTCCACATTCTCAACAATCTCCCACTTGGAGACACATTGCCATAAACCTTCGTCTTCTTCATCCGGAGTGCACCACCTCCCCATCTTCAAGCCTGAAGACCAATCAAAGCTGAGCAGAGCTTCAGCTTCTCCCTTGTGACTGCCTTGGTCAGCATATCCACAGGATTCTCACTTGTATGATTCTTCTCAAGAACAATCGATCCATCTTCTAGTAACGAACATATGAAGTGATATCTGATGGCAATATGCTTGGTCCTTGAATGAAAGGCTAAATTCTTAGCCAAGTGTATTGTACTTTGACTGTCATTGTACAACTTACAATCTACTTACTTCTTACATAACTTTTCCATAAAACCTTGCATCCACACCATCTCCTTGCATGCTTCTATAGCCGCAAAATATTCTGCTTCTGTGGTGCTGATAGATACTATCTTCTGTAACTGAGAGATCCAACTGACTGCAACACTACCCATGGTAAACACATAACCTATAGTGCTTCTTCTGCTGTCAATATCTCCTGCCAAATCTAAATCCGCGTAGCCTTGTAGCTTGATTTCTGATCTACCATAGCTCAGCCCTACATCCTTAGTACTTACCAGGTATCTGAGGATCCACTTCATAACTTCCCAGAGTTCCTTCCCGAGGTTGTTCATGAACCTGCTGACAACTCCCACTGCTTGAGCAATGTCTAGTCTCGCGCTTACCATAGCATACATGAGACTCCCAATCGCTGACGCGTATGGGACTTTAGCCATGTAGTCCCGTTCCTCCTGCGCCTTTGCCCCTTGCTCCTTAGATAACTTAAAGTATTTGGCTAATGGAGTGCTAACCGGCTTAGCACCTCTTATATTGAATCGATCAAGTACCTTTGTTATGTACTCTGCCTATGACAAAACTAATTTCTTATTTTCCCTGTCACGCTTTATCCTCATGCTTAGGATTTATTTTACAGCTCCTAAATCCTTCATGTAAAATTCTCTAGACAGTTTTCTTTTGAGATCTGAGATGTCCTTCATGCTTGAACCGGCCACAAGCATATCAACAACGTACAGAAGAAGGATGATGTAAGACATATCAAACTTCTTCAAGTAATAACAGTGGTCTGCATGACATCTCCTAAAACCATTTTCTGACATGAAACTATCAAACTTCTTATACCACTGCCTCGGGGCCTGCTTCAGGCCATATAGACTCTTCTTCAGTCTACACACCTTGTTCAGTCAGCTGATGCATATATATCTCTTCTTCAAGGTCCCCATGAAGAAAGGCTGTCTTAACATCTAGCTGCTCTAGATATAAGTCCTCTATAGTCACTATACTCAAGACCATACGAATCGTAGACCTTTTCACTACCGGTGAAAATATTTCAATAAAATCGATACCTGCCTTCTGTTGAAACCCTTTCACAACCAGTCTTGCCTTGTACCGTTTTGAACCATCATGCTCCTCCTTTAGTCTGTAAACCCACTTGTTATGAAGAGCTTTCTTACCCTTAGGTTGAGTGACTAGCTCCCATGTACGATTAGACTCAAGAAAGTCCATCTCCCTGTCCATGGCCTGCTCCCACTTAACCCGTGTATCTGACTGTAATGCCTCTTCAAAACACTCTGGCTCACCATTATCTGTCAATAGTAGATAATGTAAGGAGGGTGAGTATTGGACCATGGGTCTCCTCTCCTGAGTAGACCTCCTCACAACCGGTGTCTGTGGCTTTGCCTCATAATGCTCCCGTGCATGATCATCCTATGGTGGTGTAACAACCATGTCTAGTAACTCTTTCAACTCTACGAATTTCTTTTTCTCGGCCTTATTTTCCTACACACTGTTCTTATGCATCACTTTTTTTATTAAAGACTACGTCCTTGCTTCTGATGATTTTTCTATTTTCTGCATCCCAAAAACTGTAGTCAAAATCATCCTGCCCGTAGCCTATAAACGTGCACCTCCTGGACTTCGTATCTAGCTTGTTTCTGTGCTCTGCATCAATGTGAACATATGAAGTGCAACCGAACACTCTGAAATGTGTAAGGTTTACTTCTTTTCCAGTCCATGTTTCTTCTGATAGCCCACCATCCAATGGTACTGAGGGACTTCTATTGGTAAGATATACCATAGTATTCACAACATCTGCCCAAAAGGTCTTGGGCAACCCTACATGTAACCTCATGGTCCTAGCGCTCAAGAATGGTCCTGTTAATGCGCTTAGCTACACCATTCTGTTGTGGTGTCCCTGGAATCATTTTCTGATGTTTGATTCCACTTGCTGCATAATACTCCTCAAACCTCCAGTCACAATACTCTCCCCCATTATTAGATCTGAGACACTTTACTGTTTTACCTGTCTCATTTTCTACCATAACTTTTCACTTCTTAAATGCATCAAATACATCAGATTTATACTTTAAGAAATAAACCCACAGTTTTCTACTAGCATCATCAATAAAGGAAATAAAATAACGTGAGCCACCAAGAGATGATACCTATGCCGGTCCCTACACGTCAGTATGTACTAGCTCCAACAGATGCATCTTTGGAGCACGTCCTGTCTTCTTAAAGCTTACCCTCTTCTTCTTTCCATACACACAGCCTCGCAGAATTTCAAGTCAATAGACTTAAGCCCTGGTAGCTTCCCCTTTGACAATAGCACTTT
Source organism: Magnolia kwangsiensis (assembly GCA_037074715.1). Classification (NCBI taxonomy): domain Eukaryota; kingdom Viridiplantae; phylum Streptophyta; class Magnoliopsida; order Magnoliales; family Magnoliaceae; genus Magnolia; species Magnolia kwangsiensis. The sequence goes on along the minus strand of CM073585.1, from coordinate 29,124,313 downwards.
CATCCCTTTCTCACTCATATGTCCCAACCTCTGATGCCATAACTGCCCATTCACTCCAATTGATGCGACTGCGAGTGAACTATACGATCCTAAAGTCACGTACAAAGTACCTTCCTTTTTTCCTCGAGATATCACCAAGACACCTTTTGTGATCTTCCAGGAATCACTGGTGAATGTCATCACATAACCGGTGTCGGCCAACTGCCCCACTGAGATCAGATTCCTTCTCAAACTCAGTACATGTCTGACATCCTTCAATTTCAAAACCGTTCTGTCTTTCTGATTGACCTGAACGTCTCCCTTTCCAACTATACTGCATGACTCATCATCACCCAGGTAGACTCTCCTGAAGTCACCTGACACATAATCACGCAGAACTTCCTTACATGAAGTGGCATGAAACGAATCACCCAAGTCTATAACCCAAGACTCATTCCTTGCACCAAGAGACAAGATTAACGCATCTGTATCGCTCTCCTCAGATAGATTCACTGAATCCTTCCCACCTTGAGAGCTTCCATCTTATTTCTTAAGCGCCCTGCAATCACGTTTCATGTGTCCCTTCTTATCGCAATGCTAACACCCGTCTTTGTCTTTCGGTCCCTTGGACTTCTTCCTTGACTTAGAACGCCCGTGTTTATTGCCTCATTTGTTCAGCGATCTTCCTCTTCTTTCAACATTTAGAGCATTCCCTGAATCCCCAGAAACTCCTGATGCCTTTCTTCTAGATTCTTCGCTGAGAATTAGACCGGCCACATCATCAAATTTCAGCTTTGTAGACCCTGAAGAATTGCTCACAGCAATCACCAAACCATTCTAACTGTCTCGCAGACTGGAAAAGATCAATAGCGCCCTGACTTCATCCTCAAAAATGATGCCAATGGATTCCAACTGGTTCGTGACTGTATTGAACTCGTTTAGATGTTCAGCTACGCTCCCACCATCTAACATCTTCATGTTGAATAGCTATTTCATAAGATGAACCTTGTTGGATGTTGAGGGTTTTTCATACATGGTGGCTAGGGCTTCCATCAATTCTTTTTTAGTTTTTATCTTGGATATATTAAAGGCAATGCTCTTTGACAAAGAGAGTCAGATCGTTCCTAAAGCTTTCCTATCCAGTAAAAACCATTCATCATCTGTCATCTTTTCTGGTTTCTTCTCTTTTCCTCCTAAAGGAATGTAGAGGTCCTTCTGATACAGATAATCCTCCATCTGCATCTTCCAGAAGACAAAGTTTGAACGATCAAACTTCTCAATTCTAGTTTTTCCATCTTCTGCCATTGCTCCCAATAGAACTAAACCAATAGCTCTGATACTAGTTGTTGCGCAGCACGCCAACAACGCAGTGGGCCTACATTCAATCTCAGGCCTAACCCACAAATGATAAACAGAAGAAAATATAAACTAGAAAAAGAACAAAACAATCCAAACAAACCACAAGATAATATATACCTGGAAAAACCCCAAACTAGGGTAAAAAATCACGGATGCAAACTTCCACTATGAAGAAAAATAAAGATTACAAAGCAAAATACTAACCTCTCCCTTGGAAGCACATAGAAAACCCTTAGCCCACACCTTAGAAAAATTTTATTCTACCTAGAAAAATCCTAAGAATCCCTATTTATAGTTTAGGTAACTTCCCTTCCTTACCCTTACGAAAGGTGATACCAAAATCCGCAGTCCGTATCAGATTTAAAAATGAATCTGCGTAACCTACGACTGGTCGTACTACGACCGGTCGAACAACACCTACGACTGGTCGAAGGACCCAAAGATGAAAAAACAGGACTCGCTGGACTTTAAGTCAAATGGTCCACGACCGGTCAAGCAGGCCCCTACGACCGGTCGAGCATGTCCTACGACCAGTCGAAGGCGCCCCAGATGTGGCTCCACATTCTCAACACTTTCTTAATGCGTTATGTCTATTTTGTGATTTGGCAATACTGATATTGTGTACCTTTTGGAAAAAACATTGTACTTATAACCATTAGGATTTATAATGGAGGTTATTGCTTTGTATTGGGATTACAGATCATCATGCTTAGGTATTATTATTAAAAATAAAAAATTCAGACAAAAATCTTCCTTATGGTGCACCAAACTCAGGACTTGGTGTATGGAAGTCGAGTGCCGAATTCAGGGCATCATGGAAGTTGTCCGTCCCCAGATTTGGGGCACGACAATAACATTTTGACCTTTTTCAGGTATCTTATAATGAAAAAAACTTATGGTTATGGGATTAAGAGCTTCCTTTCATGTGGGTTTTAAAATTTGGCCTTAGTAGGACATCCCCAAACATATAAATATCAAAGACTTAACTTTCTTCTATTCCACAACCCAAAAGATATTTTACTTACAGCCTTGTTAAGGACCCTGTTACGAATATGAACTATAGTTTTGATCACATCACCCCATAGAGATTTTGGCAATGTCGAATTGCTTATTATACTACGCACCATATATATAAGTGATATAATGTTTAAAGCACACTTCACACTTTATTTGTAAAATTCATTTAGTTAAAACATCTTAACAAGTGATCTTTAAGTATGATTCAAGATTAAGGTTCAAAACAAGTTTAAGATTTAGTAGAAGATCAAGCTCAAGATAAAGTTGAAGATCAAGATAAATTCAACATGAAGTCAAGTTCTACTAATGTTCTAGTAGAAGATCAAGCTCCTTAGAGAAGTTGAAGTCTTTAATTTACTTCGAGACAATGAAGTTCATTCCATACAGGTATTATAAATCTTAGAAAGATCTTAGGTTTAAGTGCTTTCAAGATATATTTAAAATTGAGATTTTATGCTTGTATTTGGTTGAGTTTTGACTAGCCTAAGTTCTAGCTCGACCAGCCTAAGATTTTCTCGACCAGTCCTAGTACAAACCGAGTGAAAAAGAAAATTCTGTTATACATTCAACCAGTCGAGTGGTCTCCTTGATCAGTTGAAGGACACTCTTCGACTAGTCGAGAGTTTCTCAACTCGAATTCCAACAACTAAATTAGTTTGGATTCTAGCATCCACGACCATTTGAAGACCATGTTTGAACAGTCGAAGACCACCTTCGACCAGTCGAAAATTCATTAGATCTTATCCTGCTCAAATTTAAAAATCTGTTGGAACTGAATCCGGTGCTTGGGCTAGTCGAAGAATACCTTAGATGAAAGTGTGTGGCAAGCCCGAATGAGGATTTTTCTAAAATTCTTTGATGAAAGTGTGTGGCAAGCCATTGTGACCAAATGAAAACCTCTTATGATTGAAGTATTAGGCAGTGATGGAACTAAATTTATGAGAGAAACAACATTATATATATGGATTACAACTCAGAAAAGTGAAAGCAGTGCTAATGCTAAAGCCTTAAATGTCATAACTCACGTTCTATCGCCTAATGTATTCAAAATAATTATTTCATGCGATACAGCTAAGAAAGCATGAGATATTCTCGAAATGACACATGAAGGAAATACTATAGTCAAGAAATTAAAAGTTCAAATCCTCACTACTAGATTTGAGGAAATCCATATGGAAGAAAATAAAACCTTCATGGTCTTCTTTACAAAACTAAATGACATACTAAATTCCATGTGGGATTTAGGAGATGGAATCCCAAAAAGTAAGGTTTGTACAAAAATACTGCGATCTCTTCTAGAGAGATTCAATTCTAAGGTTACTACCATTCAAGAATTAAGAGATACTGATCTTATGAAGGTTGAGGAATTAGTTGGCTCTCTACGAACATATGAGTTGAATTTTAAGGCTCCTAAAGTTAATTCTATTGCTCTTAAATCGTCTAAATCTATTTCAAAAGAAAATAGTTCTAATTCTGATTTTGAAGAACATGAAGATGATATGGCAATGTTAGCTAATTTTTTTTTATAGAATTAAGATGATATAACAATGTTAGCTAAAATTTTTTATAGAATTTTTCAAAATAAAAAATGAATAAATTTTCAAAAATCAATTGATAAAAGAAAAGGAAAATCTAATTCTTGGAAATCTAGAAAATAAATGTCCTAAAAAGGATAGGTCAAAAAGAAAGGCCATGATAGTTACTTGGGATGAATCATCTGACTCTGAAAGCACTTCTGAGTCTGATGAATAAGAACAAGAAAATGTAAATGAAAATAATGTGAAAGCTCTTATAACTATAGCCAGAGTTACTTCCTCAGATAGTTGTAATATGCTGTAAGACCCGTATCTTGGTTCGTACCTTTCCGTAGACTTCCGCGGTCTTACCGGTCAAATTCTGGCAACCTTCGACCCTTAACCGATATCAACGCGCAACCCTGATTCATATGCCGACAACCCGAGTCGACTCAACCCAAGACCAATACCATAGCGACCGCGCCGTCGTTGCGGTTCCGATGCCGCAACCCGGGCGCCGTGGCGATATCCTGGTCAAGAGTTGTAGACCGACGTTCGGTGCGAGAAAACGCTGCACGTTGCGAAAACTAAAAAAATCTCTATGATGTGTCACATCAATCACATCAATCCCATTAATCAATCAACCCATCAATCCATCACATGTCAAGTACACATCACTTTATTCCCTTTTCCCAAGCAACCACAAAAGTCTTCCAAACCCATACCTCTCTTACACAAAAAGTCACAAAAGTCTTCACCACCCATACCTCTCTTACACAAAAGCCTCAAAAGTCAATACTTTCTTACACAACCATCATTCATCCATCCATCCATCTCTCTCTACATCACTCTCTCTCTTTCTCTCTTTCTCACTTTAAAAATCCCAAGCAACAAAGAGCCCATATGTTTGGAATTTTTTTAAGAACCTCTAAGCTCCAAGTGGCCCACCTCTTCATCCCAAGATCTCCCATCTTAACCCTCCATTCCTCATCTTAACCGTTGAAAACCAAGCTAAGGTGCCAAGGAACTCCTAGGAGCAAGAAGATCGGACGGTGGGTGCTAGATCATTCTAGTTTTTCTTATTTTTATGATGTGCCAAGTGAGGCCCACCGATCAATGGTGTGGATCTCACTTGGGACCCTAATATGTGGCCGATGGACTACTTGGATCATCATGATCATTCCATGATGGGGCCATTCTCCATGGACCCCATCGTGATGTTTATTTTCTTTTCAAAGGTCATCTAGACCGTCAATGTTGGTGGGGAAGGGATCTCCACCGTTGAGCTTGGATTTCGGTGGTCCCTCATGCTTTAAGGCCCACTTGATATATGATTCATTATAAGGGAGGGCCCATAATGTCGGGGTCCCTCCATCACAAGGTGTGTCCCACTCTCCATGTCTCTCTCTCTCTCTCTTTTATTTCTTTTATTTTATTTTATTTTATTTTATTTTATTTTATGCAATAGGATTGTGTGGCCCACTTGAATGGATCCCACTTTGAGGTATTTTATTTTTATTCAAGTGGGGCCCACCTTAGCCATTGTACCCATGCCACTCATTAGTGGTGGCCCACTTCATCAGGGCCCACCATTATAAAAAAAAAAAATAATAAAACCGTCTAGCGTCTGGGACGCTGGACGTTTCAAAGGAAAGAAGAAAAAGGAAAGAAGTAAAAGGGGCTTTGGTGGTCTACTTGATTAGGCCCCATCATGTTGTATTTGAACAATCCAAGCCGTCCATCCTCTTACCCACAATATTTTAGCCGTTAGGTGGAAGTTTGGGGCTGATTGGAAGACCTGGTGGGCCATAGCATCAAAGAATGTACCACTACCATTCAAGAATCCTTTTCTATTTTTATTTCATTTTCTCATTCCAAAAAAATTCAAACTCTAGACTCATTTCGACTATTGCGGGCCACTGAACGCAATGGCCGGAGCGGATTTCATTTTAACAGGCCCCAGGTGTGAAAAACCGCAGGAAAACCCTTTTTCCTGGTTTTTGGAAAGAGGCAGGGCCTCTGCCTTCACGTCAGCGGCAGCAGGGCTGCACGCGCCTGCGTACAGCCAGTGAGGCGGGCGGACGGACGTGGGGGAGGTGGTCCATGGCCCTACGTGTGGGCCCCACTATAATGTTTATTTGTTATCCAAACCGCTCATTAGGTGGGCCACCCCAGTGGTGGGCCCCCCTCCAGAAATGAACCAGATCCAAAACTTAGGTGGCCCACACCACGTGAAATAGTGTGAATTGAATTCTACCATTGAAGAGTTTTTGGGGCCCACAGAAGTGTTGGATCAAGCTGAAATTTATGTTTTCCCTTCATCCAGGTCAGAGTGACCTTATGAACGGGTTGGATTTCAAATAAACATCACGGTGGGCCACATACGTGGGACCCACAGTGATTTATGTATTTTATTCACACCGTCCACGGTCCGTGGACGGTGACGCCCACTGTGATTTTTGTGTTGTATCCACACCGTCCCCACTGGACGGTGGGGCCCACCCCACGTGTGGGTGCTGAGTGCCGCATGTGTGTGTATATATATATCTATATAGATATATATATATATATATATTATATTACATATAATATTGTATATATTACATATATTATATTATATGTAGTTTATATATTATATAATATACACGATAGTACGCCTTCATGTGGGCCCCACCATTGTCACAGGCGATGCATCCAGACCGTCCATCCACTTGAAAAGATCATTTTAGGCCTATGGGTTAGGCCCATTCGAATTTCAAAAAGGCTATGGGCTAGGCCCATTTGGTTTATGAAATGCTTATGGGCTAGGCCCATTGGATTCATTTAAAGCCTAAGAACTTAGGCCCATTTGATGTGTTGCAAGTCCATGGGACTAAGCCCATTTGATGTACTTCAAGGCCCATGTAATGGGACCCTTTTGTTGAAATTTTAAAGCCCATGGAAGTAGGACATTTGATATATTGTAAGGCCCATGGGACTAAACCCATTTGATTATAAAAAGGGTCCATGGGATTAGGCCCACTGGATTTATTTGAGACCCATGAGTTAGGCTCATTTTATTTGATTAAGGCCTAGGGGTTTAGGCACATTTGACTCATGTTAGGCCTATGGGTTGAGTCCCTTTTTATGTACATGTGGGGGCCCAATTAGTGTTGCCCATTGGTCACATATTAGACGCATGAGACTAAGCTCATTTGATGCAACCCAAGGCCCACGGATTTTGACCCATTGCAATGCACATGAGACCCATTGGTATGACCCAATTATGTGGCCCATCTGATGAATAGAAGGCCCATAAGATATGGCCCATTTGATATATATGTAAGGTCCAATGGGAACAACCTACGGTCCATTGCAATGTGTAAATCCATTACAGGCTAAGTACCAATGTTTACAAAGATCGTGCCTTAGAAGCAATGTTGGTTTGACGTTCACATTGTGAGTGTAATGTTAGTTGGATGTCCACATTACGACTCTCCTTAGGGCCCATTACTGGGCCGTACTTATCGTGTATAGGCCGTCCAGGTCCATCTGCATTGTAAGATAGTTCATTTTATTATAACATGTTTAGTACAGTTTCATGACTCATGATCATACGCATCATATGTATGCTTGACGTGAGAATTGTTTGATCATAGCATTTGCCTTCAGGCAGGTTGTTTATGGGCTCCCGGTTAGGCGGTGTTGCCCTACATGAGCGCACGATATGCGCAGGATTTGTTGCATGACTGGATAGCGTGAATCATACATTTCACATTTGTGTGACATGGTTATTATTACGCCCTAGCTACATGAGGGCCGTAGCCTCCACAAATGTATCGTGGTTGGTAGGATTAGATACCGAAAATCTTGTTCTACATATGGTACTATAGATATCCCTGGGTGAAAGTCCCTAAACCCTTATGGTACCAAGAGGTTGCTCCAACGTCTAGACCGAGTGGGTAGATGAGCGTTGAGTGCCGATTACCAGACGGTTACGCTCTCCACTGTGTCGTGGTCGGTTGGAAGGGGGTGCGGCCTTATCCGCCCGAGTGTAGGGGGCAATGCTAGGCTGAGTTTGACCAGCTCGAGGAATGGGTCCGCTATCGACGAGTCGCGCCCGATATTGGCAGACGGATAGTGAGGTCTCTTCCACTTACCTCATTGTGCGTGATGTGGCAGAAATCTGGATTAGAGTATACTAGACCCCGGTGACATTCCATATTTGAACTGTATTGATGTGTGGACATAGATGAGGATCTGTATGCTTGAGTTGCATTGCACATCGCATGGCCTTGGGATGGCCGATACCATTCATGTCTTGCATCACATAAGCCTTGTACGGCTCATGATATTATAGATCCATTGGCATATTTCGCTTTAGTCAGACATTGCATATTCATATTACCACCTTGCGCACACACTTTCACCACCCTCTAAGTTTTCTGTAAGCTTATGCACGACCGTTGCGTGCAGGTGACGTTGGTTCGCAGCAGCGCTGAGGCAGGAGCACGTTACAGAGCGTTTTAGTGTTTTTGTTCTTTACCATTGTATTTCCCTTTATGCTCATTGTACTTGTAAAGTTTTTGATCATAGTGGAAATGTAATGGAGTTCTTGGTTGTTGTTTGTGGGTTATGCCTTTGGTTATGCTTATTACGAATCAAACTGATATTTAAAATCCTCCTCGTAGCATCCCAGGATCGGAACCTGGAGAATGGGAGCTAGGAGCCGAGAATGGGGTTCTATGGAGGCTGTCGGCGCCGGATTTGGCGATCGAAAATTTTGTGAGCCCGGTTTCCAAGTTTGGGGCGTGACATATGCTAAACTAAAAGAACTTGAAAACACAGTTTTAAAAAATTCTCATTTTTCAGATTGTCTTGAAAAAATAAAATTATATTTAAATTTTAAATCTTCTGAATTGCAAAATCTTAAAATGAAAATAAGAAACTAAAACTTGAAGTTTCTTCCCTTTAGAGTTTTAAGGACACTTGGAAATATACCTATGATGACCAAAAGTTTGAAAAATTGTTAACCTCATCTAAAAAATGTGGTGACAAGTTGGTCTAGGTTATATTAAAAGTAACTCTTTGAAATTCAAGGATTCTACTCTTATTTTTGCAAGAGGAGAATCCTTGAACTCTAAAGGTAATACTTTAAAAGATTTTAATCATAATGATTTCAAAAACTCAAAACCCTTTCAAGTTCCTAAAAATAGTAATGCCATTATCTATAAATATTAAAGGAATAATAAATCTCCCTTAGCTGAAAGATTGTGGACTTGCTTAAAGAGCTTCTAAAATCCAACTCAGATGAAAATGAAATTTATATAAAAAAGGAGAAATCCTAACTCTGAAAGGGCCTAGCTATATGCCCTAGAGGGGGGGTGAAAAGGGCAATGCCAAATAAAACTTAAAACAGTGGAATAATAAAATAAATAAAGCATAATGCTGAATTAAAAGAAATCTCAATAGCCTAGAATTAAGAGAATGATACTATATCAGTTCTAAGGACAACCTTACACCAAAAACCAAAGGTTTAAGGTAGGATAACCTTATTTCTAGAACTTCCTTTGTATCACAAACCAATGACAAATAAAAAGCAAGGAAACCAAAATAACTTATAGAAATAAACCCTAACTTATTACAACATTCCCCACACTTGCTTGAAATAAAATGATTACAACATTCATCCACAAATATAATCCACAAAACTGAATGAATAAAGAAATGAAAGAATAAAGCACACCCACAACACAACGATATATAGTGGTTCGCCTGTGTGTACACCAACTGTTATCCAACAGCCACACACAATGCTACTCCACTCCTAATATCCTCACACAAGGGATATTATCATGCACTATCAAAATAGGTTTCATAGGTTTACCTAAAACCTTCACAATTGTGTCTTTTTATATCGGGCTTACACAATCCAAAAACCCACACAGTCTGAGTTTTCTGGCTCTCCTCAGATAACCAAAATAATGAGATTTTTCTGTCAAATCTCAAACAAAATCAAAGAAAGTAAATTACACAAATGTAAAATACCTGAATCTCCTTTTGAAGTAGCCATGTAGAACCATTCGGAGTAGAAGTTCGATTCAACGTTCAAAGTCCAATACTCACTTTAAGAATGGTTCTAAGTCCATCCTAAGGTCAGTTTAAGGTCAAACAAACCTTAAAAGTGAGATGGACATTGATAGTCTGTACACTCAGATGACCCTTAATAGAAGCTTGAGAATTTACGAATCTTGTAGTAGGCCTTCTCGAGCTTGATCCTTTCTTGAGTTGACAAAGTCTTCTTCTATACTTGTACTTGTTTGAATCTTGAACATGCATACTTGGAGACTTCTATTCTTGAATTCTTCATCCATGACTTGAAACTTTCTTCATTTAAGTTCTTGTCTTGAAATATGATGTCTTGAAGTAATGAATAGTCTCAAACATGAAACACAAGATATACAAGACATAGATATAGGTTTTGGCACCACAAAATTTGACAACCAAAGGGATATGAAATCATAGAACTTACAATCTCCCCCTTTGTCAAATTTTTGACAATACACATATCATACAGATAAGAGCAACATCAGACAAATTACTCTACTCCCCCTGAGAGATACGAGTACGGCTCGTGTAAACAATAAATACGAGTACTGCTCATGTAAATAATAAGCAATATGTAAATATTAAGACTCCATATTCTCAATCCACATATCCTTCTCAATCAATCAATCCAAACAAATTACTCCCCCTTTCCATACTACTCCCCTTTACCATACTACTCCCCCTTTTTGTCACAAAATGACAAAGGAAAGTCACAATAGGAAAGAGAACAACAACATAGAGAGTAATAATAAGAAGATAATGAGAAAGGAATATGGAAGGAAATATCATATCATAAAATATAAATTCAGAATCATCAAGCCATAACCAAGTTAATACAATATCCAAAATAAAAGAAAAGATAATGTTATACAATCTAAAAGATAATTCGCCTAATCAGATCCAGAGGAAGGAGCAGGGATAGTAGGATCAATCTGGTGTAAGCCCCTATTAATGCAACGAAGATATTTTCGCATATATTTAAACTGCATATCGTGGGCTACACTCATATTATCAACCTTCTCCTCCAATACACGAAGGCGTGCATCATAACTAGATGGATCGTAATGAGGATCATTTGGCGAATCAGTTTCTATCTCATCAAATAACTCATCCATATTAACATCCTGGTGAGGAAGATCGCCAGCTTCCCCTTCATTTTCGGCTTCACCACCATCACCACCAACACCACTTTCATCTACTTGGCCAGGAAGCAAATCCAACTTCATCTTATTAAGATTGATATTATTGAAAATAAGATGATGAATTGGTGCCTCATTAATAGGTTTATCAATAAGCATGTGAGTGGCTGACGTAGTTATAAGATAACCAAACGGAATATCACTATGACCCGGATGGAGACGAAACTGTATGATAAAATGACAGATCAAAGAAGGAAGGCAGACCATAGAACCAGAAGCAATAGAATGCAACATACGAACCATGAAAGAAGTTAACTCGGTTTTATTACCGGACCGAGGATACAGATTTGAAATGAAAAAATGATGTAACACTCTGTATCTAGGTAACAGATACTTTGAAGGGAACGCATTCCCTTTGTGTGTCCATTGCGCATCAATTTTGCAAAGTCTCTTGTTAGCATGCATTTTTTCGATTCAGATGGTTTGTCGTATAGTGTATGAATCGGTATACCTTTATCATTAACAGCTATATCTATAATAGCCGATATCAAATGACGGTCTACTTCAAATTTCCCTTCTCTAGTATCAATTGAAAAAGTTAAATTATCAAGGGAGAATTCTGAGATACATGCAACCATTGATTGTACAATTGACTGGTATGTAGGCCCACCCTAAAGCAAAATGTTAGCCAAGTCAATAGATTTAAGGAGAGGAATAATTCCAAATGGAGCAATGTGATTGAGATCAGCGGTATGCTTAACGATAACATTACGGACACGCAAATTCCATACATCTTGAGGATCATCTTCGGGTGACCGAAGGTGCCATTTTGTTATTAGTGTATATCTAGATGAGGATGGACCACGGGATGTTTTCTTCTTCCCTCTAGCATCCATCTTCAACAAGATATACAAAGAGCAAGAGAAATGCACAAAAAGAAGGATGAGTTTTCTCTTGATCAGCAATTTGAGAAGAAATCCTTGAAAAACTCAATAAAAAGATGAAATCTAGCTACACAATGATTAAATCAAAGCATAGAGAACATCAAACTTCAAGAAAAATGAAGAAATAGGACTAACCTTGAAGAAATACATGAAATCCTATGACTGGTCGAGCCACGACTCGTCGTAGGTCAGAGTGAAAATGAAGAAGAAGGAGATTTTTCACAAAATATATCATGTTCATGAGCTCCACGACTCGTCGTAGGTCGGAGTGAAAATGAAGAAGAAGGAGATTTTTCACAAAATATATCATGTTCATGAGCTCCACGCCCGGTCGAGTGCAATTCACGACTGGTCGTGTACAGCTATGACCGGTCGAGTATCGACCAAAAATACATTTTTAATGTAAAAAATTAAAATTTCAACACATATAATACCAAATATAATACACTATGATACATGTAAGCAAGAATACTCAATGTAAAATGCACATACTAAGATCAAATTTCAATTTATTAAACCTGATTTTGTCGAGCGATTTAGTAAATATATCAGCAAGTTGAGTTTCGGTTGGTATATATTCCAAGGAAATAACTCTTTCTTAAACCAACTCACGAATGTAATGATACCTAATGTCAATGTGCTTAGTACGTGAATGCTGGATTGGATTTTTAGAAATATTTATAACACTGGAATTATCACAATGTAAGATCATTGAATTTTGATTAATTCCATAATTGCTTGGCATGCGTTTCATCCAAAGTAGTTGAGTACATGCATATCCAGCTGCAATATACTCAGCTTCAGCAATGGAGAGCGATATTGAGCTTTGCTTCTTGCTGAACCAAGAAACTAAGCAATTTCCAATGTAAAAACAACCACCACTGGTTGATTTTCTATCATCGATATTACCGGCCCAATCAGCATCTGAGTACCCGGCTAATTGAACACTAGTATCAAAAGGATACCAAAGACTCAGATTTATAGTACTTGTGACATATCTAATAATCCGTTTAACAGCAGTAAGATATGATTCCTTAGGATTAGACTGATATCTTGCACAAATACCAACACTTAATGCGATATCAGGTCATTAGCAGTTAGATATAACAAACTACCAATCATACTACGATATAGTTTAGGATCAATATCTTTACCGGTAGAGTCTTTTGAGAGTCTTAACATTGTACTCATAGGAGTATCAAAGTTCTTACCATTCTCAAATCTAAACCTTTTAACCAAGTTTGAAGAATATTTGGTCTGAGAAATGAAAATTTCATCAGGTTGTTATTTTACTTGCAACCCCAGGAAATAGTTTAGTTCTCCAACCATGCTCATTTCGAACCTTGATTTCATTAACTCTGCAAACTTAATAGACATGTTAGAGCAAGTTGATCCATAAATAATATCATTAACATAAATTTGAACCATTAAAATATCATCGTTATGTTTCTTAATAAAGAGCGTCTTATCAACACTTCCTACTTGAAAGCTATGACTAAGTAAGAATTTAATCAATTTCTCATACCATGCCCTGGGCACTTGTTTTAGACCATAGAGAGCCTTTTTGAGATGAAATACATGGTTAGATAACTTGGAGTCTTCAAACCCTGAAGGTTGTTCAACATACACCTCTTCACGTAAATCGCCATTCAAGAAGGCACTCTTTACATCCATCTGATAAATCTTAAATTTTCTAAAGCATATGATGGAAATAAAAAGTCTGATTGATTCAAGGCGAATGACTAGAGCAAAGGTTTCATCGTAATCGATGCCTTCAATCTGAGTGTACCCTTGTACAACCAGTCTAGCCTTGTTTCGTATTATATTTCCAAGTTCATCAGACTTATTTTTAAAGATTCATTTTGTTCCAATAATGTGTTTATCTTTAGGTCTAGGAACAAGATACCAGACATCATTACGAATAAATTGATTAAGTTCATCCTGCATAGCAATTATCCAATTTTCGTCAGAAAGTGCTTCTTTCACATTGACCAGTTCTATTTGGAATGTAAAAAAAAACATAATTACATATGTTCTCAAGTTGTTTGCGAGTACGAACTCCAGTGAGAGAGTTTCCAAGAATTTGATTGGTTGGATGATATTTGACAGACCTTGGTTCAGACTCTTTTTGACTTGATGATGTATCTTGATTGTCAATAATAAGAGCTTCATCATCATCTGAACTCGGAACTGGTGTATTCAAATGATCATCAATGACCATATTGGTGGACTCTTGAATCACACCAGTTCTCTTATTTAGAACCCTATAAGTTAGACTGTTCAAAGAATAACTAAGAAAAATACCTTCATCACTCTTCGTATCAAACTTTTTGAAATTTTCACGATCACGTAAAATATAACACTTGCTGCTAAAAACTCGAAAGTATTTGACAGTAGGTTTCTTTTCAAACCATAATTCATAAGCAGTCTTATTATCAGATTTACTGGTATAAACCCGATTAATAATATAGCATGCGGTATTAACTGCTTCAGCCCAAAGATTTCTAAAGAGCTTCATGCTATTCAATATAACATTAGTCATATCCTGAAGCACTCTGTTTTTTCTTTTAACTATACCATTTGTTGCGGTGTTTTGGGCGCAGAGAATTCATACGATATTCCCTGATCGCTATGGAATTTCTCAAAACTATTATTTTTGAATTCGGATCCATGATCACTACGGATCTTACTAACATGAGAACCTTTCTCATTTTGGATTCATTTAATGATCTTTTTCACTTCATCTAGGGTTTCAGTTTTATCTTTTAAGAACGATACCCAAGTGAATCTGGTATAGTCATCTACGATAACCAAGATGTATTTTTTACCTCCTCGACTCTCCGATCTGGTTGGTCCAGTAAAATCCATGTGGAGAAGCTCGAGTGGTCTAGATGTGGTATTGGAGTTCACTTTCTTGTAAGAGCTCCTAGTCTGTTTACTGAACTGGCATTCACCACATATTTTTTCTACTCTTTGCAATTTGGTTAGACCTCTAATTAGTTCTCTTTTGCTCAATATAAATAAGTTCCGATAGTGTACATGTCCAAGGCATTTATGCCATAATTCAGTCTCATCGGTATGGACCATGTAACATGATTGAGTAGATGAGCTTGCATTACTAACGATGTAACAGTTTTCAGAAGTTCTGCGACCAGTTAATATAACAGAACCCTTTTTATTAAGTATCTCACAACCTTGATTAGAAAACTTCACATTATGGTTATTATCGCATATCTGAGAAATGCTTAGTAGGTTGTGTTTCAAGCCCTCAACATATAAAACATTCTTAAATAAGGGAATGTTATAAAGCTGAACCGTTCCTTGGCCAATTATCTTGCAATTGCTTCCATCACCAAATGTGACTGACTCGTCAGTCATATATTTTAGATCGGTGAATAAAGCCTTGTCGCCTGTCATATGCCTGGAGCAACCACTATCTAGGTACCACTTTGAATGGCTTGTAGCTTTGAAAGCAATGTGGGCAACCAAGCTGGCAACTTTAGGAACCCATTTCAGAACTGTTTTGGATTTAGGAGTATAGATGGTCTTTTTCTGTTTGTTGTTATAGGAGAGACCTATAGAGTTAGACTTTAATTGCTCCTTGAGTAGATCAATTATTTTTTTTGCCAATGGATTTCAGTTTTGAAAATCAAAGTTGACATGACTACCTTTAGGTTTTTGAAAAGTCCTTGAATTTTTGAAAAAACCTTGATAAGAATTCTTTTCTTTTGAGATTGAAGACTCTCCTTTTACAAATTTAGGAGCAATGTTCTTTTGTATAGGAGATGTATTATTATCATAGCCCAACCCGGATCGATCGCCACATTTTCTTAATCCAGACAATAATTTTTTCAATTTAGGATCACCTTGGGTATATCTCCATGTGTCTTTCAAACTCAGAAGAGATGCTACCTCATTTTTGAGTTTCTCATTTTCGGATCTCAAATCTTCTATTTTGGAGGTTTTAAAATCTAAATCACATTTGATCTTTTCAAAAGAATCGAAAATATGAGACTTTTCTAAAACGAGAGACTCATAATCTTCCTTAAGCTTAGAAAATTTTTCTTTTTGTAATTTAAGCTTAACGGCAATTTTACAACTCTCCTTATAAAGGGCATTATAAGCATCCTGAAGATCATCTTCATTATCGTAATCATTATTCAGATTTTCTTCACTAGATATATCATCATTATCTGAAAAAGTGATCTTGGCTAGAGTCATAAGGGCTTTAACATCATCGCCCGTCTCGGTTTCAGAATCTTCTGATTTAGAAGAGGATTCAGAATCAGAAGATTCATCCCAAGTAGCCATCATGCTTTTCCTTTTTAATTTGTCCTTTTTAGGACATTTGTTAGCTAAGTGCCCATACTCTTGACAGTTGTAACATTGACTATCTTTCAAAGATTTTCGAGCTCTAGGTTTTGATTGTCTCTTATCATTTGACTTTTGAAAATCAACTTTTTTCTTGCTTTTGAAAATTTTGTAAATTTTTTTTGCTAAAAGTGCCATATCATCTTCAGAATTTTCTAAGTCCAAAGTGCTTTCTTGTGAACCATTTGATGATTTGAGAGCAATTGATTTTCCTTTAGGAGCTTTAAAGGACAACTCAGAGGTTTGTAGTGAACCAACTAGTTCCTCAACCCTCATGGTATCCGTATCACAAAGTTTCTGAATTGCAGTCACTTCTGAATTGAACCATTCAGGAAGTGAGCGTAGTATCTTTGCGCACACTTTACTTTCTGGGATTCTATCACCAAGACCCCACATAGAGTTCACAATGCCATTCAATCTAGTGTAGAAGTCCATAAACATCTCATTCTCCTCCATATGAATTTCTTCAAATTTAGTTGTGAGGAGTTGGACTTTAGATTTCTTGACAATTGATGTACCCTCGTGTGTCATTTTTAATACATCCCATGCTTGTTTTGCATTTTCACAAGAGATTATTCTTTTGAATTCATCTGGTGATAATGCACAAGTAATTGCATTTAGTGCTTTTGCATTGGCACACTCTCACTTTTTTGAAGTGTGGTCCAAAGTGAATAAGCTGTTACTTTCATTGATTTTGAACCATCGTCATTAGTTACTTTAGTGATAGGAGGGTTCCATTCATTCACTGTGGCCAGCCACACACTTTCATCCAAGGATTTGAGGAAGATCCTCATCCTGGCTTTCCAATAGGCATAGTTTGTGCCATTAAAGGGTGGTGGCCTAGTGATTGATAGGCTATCAAAATTTGACATCTTAATATAGCTTAGATCGTTAGCTTAGGAAATAAATCCAATAAATAAACAATAAGCATGAGCTATTAGGCTCTGATACCACTTGAAAGGTCCTAGCTATATGCCCTAGAGGGGGAGGGGGGTGAATAGGGCAATGCCAAATAAAACTTAAAACAGCAAAATAATAAAAGAAATAAAGCACAATGCTGAATTAAAAGAAATCTCAATAGCCTAGAATTAAGAGAATGATACTATATCAGTTCTAAGGACAACCTTACACCAAAAACCAAAGGTTTAAGGTAGGACAACCTTATTTCTAGAACGTCCTTTGTATCACAAACCAATGACAAATAAAAAGCAAGGAAACCAAAATAACTTACAGAAATAAATCCTAAGTTTTTACAACATTCCTCACACTTGCTTGAAATAAAATGATTACAACATTCATCCACAAATACAACCCACAAAACTGAATGAATAAAGAAATGAAAGAATAAATCACATCCACAACACAACGATATATAGTGGTTCTCCTGTGTGTACACCAACTGTTATCCAACAGCTACACAGAATGCTACTCCACTCCTAATATCCTCACACAGGGGATATTAGCATGCACTATCAAAATAGGTTTCACAGGTTCACCTAAAACCTTCACAATTGTGTCTTTTTATCTCGGGCTTACACAATACAAAAATCCAAACAATCTGAGTTTTCTGGCTCTCCTCAGATAACCAAAACAATGAGATTTTTCTGGCAAATCTCAACCAAAACCAAAGAAAGTAAATTACATAAATGTAAAATACCTGAATCTCCTTTTGAAGTAGCCCGATAGAACCAATCGGAGTAGAAGTTCGATTCAACGTTTAAAGTCCAATACTCACTTTAAGAGTGGTTCTAAGTCTAATTGATTTTAAATCAAAAGGGCTAGTTCTATTTGATTTTGAATCTAAGAAGAAGGAATATCAGAAATTCCCCTTTTCTAATAAGATTGGAATGTAGATCAAAATCAAATAAAAAAAAGCTAGCAAAAGGAATTTTAAATGAGCACAAAGTAGCTTAAAAACAAACACGAACTTATCTCAGAGTATAGCCTAAAGATTGCTTGAATTGAGTTGAATTGAATTGAAAAACTTTGAAATTCGTACTCTATTTATAGCCTGAAAAATCCCATTTACGACTGGTCTTAGGATCCTAGGATTGGTCGTAGCTTCAAAGATTTTCAAAGATTTCCGCGGGATAAGGATTAACTGTTCCACGACTGGTCCTGGGTAGCCTACGATCGGTCATGGGCCACCTATAACTGGTCGTGTGTCACCTACGACCGGTCGTAGGACCCCCAGTTTAGTTGCTGGAGTTTGAGTCGTAGGGCTAAGACTGGTCAAAGGAAAAGTCATACAGCTCACAGGACTGGTCGTAGGATGTCCAGGACTGGTCGTAGGATAACCAGAAAAATCTAAAAATCTTCAACAACCTAGGACTGGTCCTGAAAAACTTAAGACTGGTCGTAGCAGAGCTAGGACTGGTCTTGAAGTCCCTAGGACTGGTCTTAGAACAGCCCGAACAAGCATATTAAAATATATGAATTATGTATCTAGAATGACCTACAGTAAAGTCCATCCTAAGGTCAGTTTAAGGTCAAATAAACCTTAAAAGTGAGATGGACATTGATAGTCTGTACACTCAGATGACCCTTAATAGAAGCTTGAGAATTTACGAATCTTGTAGTAGGCCTTCTCGAGCTTGATCCTTTCTTGAGTTGACAAAGTCTTCTTCTATACTTGTACTTGTTTGAATCTTGAACATGTATACTTGGAGATTTTTATTCTTGAATTCTTCATTCGTGACTTGAAACTTTCTTCATTTAAGTTCTTGTCTTGAAATACGATATCTTGAAGTAATGAATAGTCTCTGTAACATCCCAAAAATCGGGGGGTCGAGTAAAAACTCCACTCCCGAGTTCCAGAACATCACTTATGCAACATAAATATGTATGATTGAATGTTTTCTGTGTTAATGCATTAAACATGAGTAGGATTAATCCAAAACATCATATCATACTCTAGAGACCGTTAAATTAGCAAGCGGAAGACTGTGATAGTATGTATAACTTATATAAACTGTTGTATGTCTCCAGAGTGTGAACATGTTACCAGGTTATATACATACATGTATACTCCAAAAGTAAACAAAATGAATATACATGAGTGCGCTAAAAATATAAAATGACAAGTGTCAAGGCATCTAATCAACCTCCCTGTAATCCCGTCAATCAAACACGCATAAAAGAGAGATCCTCCTCCTCATCATCAAGTCCAGCTCCGCCTCACAGGCCGCGCCATCATCTGCAATCACAATAGGGACTGATGGGTGTCCGAAAATACCATCCCGTAATGTGGGAGTGAGTGATCAACTCAGTGGGATAAGAGAGCAGAGATTAGCGAGTAATGGTGATATGATTACTGAGTTATTATTAGTCCTTTTCATATAACAATATTGAGAAACTAAGGTACTTCCCTTATATCAATCCCAACACAGATCCTGTCTAGGGTCGTCACTCCTAGTAATCTCATACGATGTATATTTTGTAGGTCGCTGCAAGGGCTGCCAGGGCTGTTGCTCGCACTCGTTGCACCGCTCCCCCATCACCTTATCAATACAGGCCTACTGTACTCTCATTGTTACTGAAGGGTCGTCGCCTCCCGTAGACTCAGAATACGCTCGCGGTCACTATAAAGGACTCGTCACCTGATCAGTGTAGGCCGACAACAAGAATATAGTGTCCCATACCACCATAATCTACTCACGAGTCATAGGTGCTCACTGGTTACTACGGGGAGGTTTGTAATCCCAGTGTAGGCCGACAGCTCGACCACGGTGTCCCATACCACCATGCCCGGCTCATGAGTCTTCGTGGATCAAGGTACCATGGTTGACAGGGTTTACAATGGTAAGTTCAGTACCCTAGGTTCAAGCAATTATGACTCATACAGGGTGAACGTACAATGGCCAGTCGGGTTACTTGATGGGCTCTACTAGCACGAGCGCATCTCGAGTCGAATGACATGAAGTGCGTAAAACACCTTGTCTGGCCAAACCACTGCCGTCAACTCTAAAACACGGCTCGCGTTCATCGACCCGTCGTTCGTGGCAAAGATAAGCCAACCACGAATTTACTCAGTTGCCGACTGCCTGGACTAGGTATAGTCCCAAATAATTATGAATTCACATCAGCAATCATGTGAGAGTATTGGAAATGAAATACAACCATGTGAGCATGTTAACACATGTTATAACATACAACTTAAGTAAATCTTCCAACGCATGCATTTCACACATATAATGAAATCATGCATATAGCTAACATGTAGGAAACCATTCATATCAGCATATTAATTGAGAAATCAATCTCAAACTAATTCATAACACCATTTAGTTCAATACATACTAATACAAGCATTTATACAAACACTTAAACTACACACTTAAGTCTACATATAGTATGTCGACTCAAAGTGCGCGTTTAGGCGAATCTCTTTGCCGAACTAATTATGCACGCATTCCTGGTATCCTAATGCGACAAGAAGCCATGTCAATCACATCAGCAAATTATGGATGAAAACAGTATTTCCTACAAATGACTAAAATGCCCTAAATCTCATATTCTTCGTCTGCTTACGAAACAGGAAACGGACAGCATGTTGTACATGTCAAACGGCGTTGCCGTCGATAATCTACTATTAAACGACATTGAAAGCATTGAAAAAAGCCAATTAAAGTGTCAAAAATCTGCACCTTTTCTCATAGAAGCGTATCAATTCGAACGGAGCGTATACGCTTCGTCTACGGCGAACCGGGAACCTAATTTACAAGATGTATCAGCTACCATGCTATGGAAACTAAGGAACCTCAAATCAACAACTATTTAGGGTATTTTCTTACCTAGAAATGCGGCAAAATCACCGAAAAAGTGATTGGATCGCGTGGCTTAAACACATGTAGCAGGTAGCACCAGCAGCAGGAAATTCTCTCCCACCTTCTCTCACAATCTCTCACCTTTTCTCTTACTCAACCTAGGGCTTTTTCCAAATTCAGATGGGAGAGATATGAGAGGGTTTCAACCCCTTTTATAAGCCCAAACATGCCCAAAACAGGCTTGGGAATAAAGTTTACTTGAGGGGTAACCAAATCGGAGCTGTTTCGGTCCAAGAAGACATTTTTGGTGGTCCCCTGGCCGAACGCGATCGGACTTAAGCTCATGCATACTGGATCTAACACACATCAAGTTTTCAGATCGATAAAGTTCCCAGATCGCACGTGCGGTCCAGTTTCAGTTCAGCGGTCATCGCCCGTTGATCAGGTGTATAAGTCTCATGATATGAAATAGAAATTTTTCCTGATCCGAGGATGTAATTTGGCCGAATTCTGACGGTCAGAACGCTTAATACTAATGCGCCAAGTCATGTGCCAGATTTAAATTTCAAATTATAAATCTAACCCTATTCTCACTCTCTTCACTCCAGGCTCAATGAAATAACCTCTGAACGTCGGTTGGACTTGATTTTCGAAATGATTGTCAGGTCCAGCTAGGTGGTTATAACGGTCTAAGATTGTAGGTATCGGACTTTTGACGCGTGGTCTAGATCCAATACAAAGTTTCAAAGAGGTCCAGAGAACAAACCGGTTTAGAGTTTGATCCGAGGTTTTAGAGTATCATAGCACCATTGATTCTACAAATTTTAGGTCTTGTAGAACGTATTTAAATCAGTCAGGGACTATTTCACAGCTACTCCAGCGTAGCGCTAGCTAACTTATGCTTAGTTTCTAAAGGAATTAATCCTAAGTGGTTTCTTTGGCTATGGAATTGGGTTCTGATCGATTTCCCAGGTATTTTAGTCGACCCATTACCTAAGGACGTCTAATCCCAGGTTGGCCAAAATTCGGGGTGTTACAATCTACCCCCCTTAAAACACAATTTCATCCCCGAAATTGGCGAAGGGTAAGGAGTATCTAGCAAGACTTCAGTCTTGACATTCTAAGGAAGGGTCAATCCTATTTAATAACCTCACCTTACGTATATCTTAACTCAAATGTTTCGATCCTGGGCCAGTGGGGAAGAGGCCAACCACACTTCCGCTGTACCACTCTGATCGAACGGTTGCATTGACTGAGCTAATTGGATTGGACTCGATACGTTCTACCCCCCTTAAAACTTGGTTCTACTTAAAGTTCAAGAATCTATGCATTGATCCGTATATCGGAACGAGGCACAACTTAGGGGCTATCCTTGACATGAATTAGGAAACAACCTCTCATTATAGTGGTTTTCCTTTGCTAATGATGCGTTCTATGGCATTGGTATCTATGGCGATAAAGATGAGCCTAATCTCTGTTGTGGTTAAGTTCAGGGGCAGGTATGAGTTGGTGGCAAGATGTCGAATTCTCTACTGGCTTTAAGTCCTTGCCATTTTCCAAAGGAAATGTGATCACGTTTAGTTATAGGTGGTAGGGCCATCACGAAAGAAAAGTTGTGTAGTAGGTCTGAGCCAGATACGTAGACTTTCTGTCTAGGTAGGACAGAAGATTTATTGTATCAATTCTTAATCCGAGTCGATGCCGATCTTCTGCTTGATCAAAGCATTGGATTTATTGGTAACCACTAGGATTAAGAAGTCGATTCAAACCGCGAATACATCGCTTACATGTAGTTCCTTTACTCCGCGTTCCCGAATGCAATAAGCCCTTGGGGAAGGCAATTCTAAGGGGAGTGTTGGTTCATTCTAAGTTCGACCTGAGGGATTTATAAGTCTTCCCTAAGAGTGAATGGTTCTAAGTTACATAAGCTTTCTAAGAGTTACTAAAGGAGTCTATGGATGTTATGAGGATCTATCCAAGGAAGGGAGTCCCATTCCAAGTTAATCTAACCTACTATTCCGTAATATATACAGGCTTTACACTACTTAAGGTAACTAGTAGACTAGTCTGTAATCTACAGCCTAATGGAACGGCATTCCTAGTCCCATGTCAGGATTGGAAGTGGCATGCTTAGTAGGAGGGTGGGGTGGGATAAAAACTAATTTTATAGGCTTAATCCCAGGATTTTCAATAGGGCAGTGGAAACCACAGGACACGCCCAATCTAGGGACAATACCTTACAGTGAACGAAACGGCATGCACTTCATTTGACAAATTATGTCATAATATATGGAATAAAGTTCCACATGGATTATGACAGGAACACATTCGGCTATGCTAAGGCCAAACCACTAACACAAATACATTTTCTACCTCTGACTTCACTAAACCTAACAACAATAAAACACAGATGCCTAATTCTACCAAAGGACTCTACCACAGTCCTGACTTACCTTCTTTAACACTGTCGATCTCATACTATCTATTGCTCACTAGAACACTCTCGGCCATATATTTTCAGTATTCCTTAAGCAAAGAAAATGGAGAAATAGGATTGAGAGGGAGGATGGTGGAAAGAGAGAAAAAAGGCTAAAACAGCCTTAACAATAGCCATGAAAAGTGAAGGAAATGCGGAGAAATGATCGCCCAAATGGACAGAATGAAATCTATGCATTGTAGAGGGATGCTTCAATCTCCCCTAGGATGGATTTTTAAAGAGAAAAGAGAATGAAAAAGGAGAATGGAGCTCCTCACGATTTCAGCTCGTTTTGGGGGTTGTGGGAGCTCCAACGGACGAGATTTACAAGAAGAGGAGTTGCAAACTGCAATGGAGTGATGGAGTGGGGTCGTTTTCAACAAGGAATGGGTTTGGAAAGGATTTGGGATCACGATTTTGAGAGAGGGCAGCAGAAAACATGCAAAGGGGCTTGAGAAGGGGGCTGTTGTGAAGGAAGTACCCCATTTAGGGGTTTTCTACAGTCGAACCATACGTGGGAGGGGTGTACTACCCAAAATATCCACACACACCAAAATTCACATCAAGTGGGCCCCACCGGACGGCGATGCATTTCCGAATCGGCGATGGCATCGCCGGACATCTTGCATGGTGGCCGTGGGACCACATGGGTGGGTCCGCCTTGGCCTAAGGACCTCAAAAATCTATGGGCCCCACCTTAGTTCATCCTAGATTGTCTTAGGGATACCCAAACATGTATTCGGGGCTTTTCAGGGCCAATCTGTAAACCTGAATGCAATCCCTTATTATGCAGCATATGATTTTGGGGTAGAAGGAGCTAATACATCCATCTAGCCCATTAGTTGCTAAAGATTGCAAACTTAGAATGGCCTAATGGCTAATTTTCATGAAATTTTACTATTCACTATAAAACTTTGTCGAAGTATAATTTTATATCATTTTTACATTAGGATCAATGCCTAACATGAAAAGAATAATAAAGAATTGAAGAATGGAGTGGTGAGAGGAAGAATTTTGAAGAATTTAGGTGAAACGGGGTTTTTAAGCCCTAGCGATTGAATGCAAGGGTAGCCCATAGATTGACTAAAATGCCCTAAATCTCGGCCATAGATTGACTAAAATGACTAAAATTCCCTAAATCTCATATTCTTCGTCTGCTTACGAAACAGGAAACGGACAGCATGTTGTACATGTCAAACGGCGTTGCCGTCGATAATCTACTATTAAACGACATTGAAAGCGTTGAAAACAGCCAATTAAAGTGTCAAAAATCCGCACCTTTTCTCCTAGAAGCGTATCAATTCGAACGGAGCGTATACGCTTCGTCTACGGCAAACCGGGAACCTAATTTACAAGATGCATCAGCTATCATGCTATGGAAACTAAGGAACCTCAAATCAATAACTATTTAGGGTATTTCCTTACCTAGAAATACGGCAAAATCACCGGCAAAGTGATTGGATCGCGTGGCTTAAACACGTGTAGCAGGTAGCACCAGCAGCAGGAAATTCTCTCCCACCTTCTCTCACAATCTCTCACCTTTTCTCTCACTCAACCTAGGGCTTTTTCCAAATTCGGATGGGAGAGATATGAGAGGGTTTCAACCCCTTTTATAAGCCCAAACATGCCCAAAACAGGCTTGGGAACAAAGTTTACTTGAGGGGTAACCAAATCGGGGCTATTTCGGTCCAAGAAGACATTTCTGGTGGTCCCCTGGCCGAACGCGATCGGACTTAAGCTCATGCATACTGGATCTAACACACATCAAGTTTTCAGACCAGTAGAGTTCCCAGATCGCACATGGCGGTCCAGTTTCAGTTCAGCGGTCACCGCCCGTAGATCAGGTCTATAAGTCTCATGATATGAAATAAAAATTTTTCCTGATCCGAGGGTGTAATTTGGCCAAATTCTGACGGTCAGAACGCTTAATGCTGACGCCCCAAGTCGTGTGCCAGATTTGAATTTCAAATTCCAAATCTAACCCTATTCTCACTCTCTTCACTCCAGGCTCAATGAAATAGCCTCTGAACGTCGGTTGGACTTGATTTTCGAAATGATTGTCAGGTCCAGCTAGGCGGTTATAACGGTCTAAGATTGTAGGTATCGGACTTTCGACGCACGGTCTAGATCCAATACAAAGTTTCAAAGAGGTCCAGAGAACAAACCGGTTTAGAGTTTGATCCGAGGTTTTAGAGTATCATAGCACCATTGATTCTACAAATTTTGGGTCTTGTAGAGCGTATTTAAATCGGTCAGGGACTATTTCACAACTACTCCAGCGTAGCGCTAGCTAACTTATGCTTAGTTTCTAAAGGAATTAATCCTAAGTGGTTTCTTTGGCTATGGAATTGGGTTCTGAGCAATTTCCCAGGTATTTTAGTCGACCCATTGCCTAAGGACGTCTAATCCCAGGTTGGCCAAAATCCGGGGTGTTACAGTCTCAAACATGAAACACAAGATATACAAGACATAGATATACGATGTCTTGTAGTAATTGATGATCAACAAATCACACCCACTCCAAGTCAAGATGATGATGGAGTCAATATAATTGATAAACCGGACTCTTCATCTAAATCAGTTAATACTGAATAAAGATCTATAAAAAACCATCCGACTGATTAAATACTTGGTAACCTTCGTACTAGTGTTCAAACAAGAAAATAATTAGAAAACATTTGTAATTATGTCTGCTTCACTTCCCAAATTGAACCGGTTAATATAAATGAAGCACTAGCCGATGAAAGTTGAATAATTGCCATGCAAGAAGAATTAAATCATTTTGTCAGAAATGACATATATTACTTGGTTTCTAGACCTACTGATAAACATGTAAATGGAACCAAATAGATTTTTAGAAACAAATATGATGAAATGGATAATATTATTAGAAATAAAGCTCGACTAGTTGTACGAGGGTACACTTAAATAGAAGGCATTGATTATGATGAAACCTTTTCACAATTCGCGCGCCTTAAATCTATAAGATTATTTATTTCAATTGAATGTCATAAGAAATTCAAAATATATCAAATGGATGTCAAAAGAACGTTTCTAAATGGTGACTTACATAAGGAAGTATATGTTGAACAACCTAAGGGTTTTAAGGACCCTAAACTTCTAAATCATGTGTAACATTTTAAAAAGGCACTTTATGGTTTGAAACAAGCTCCTAAGGCATGGTATGAAAAATTGACTAATTTTTTATTTAGTCATAACTTTATTATGTGCAGTGTTGATAAAACTTTATTTGTCAAGAAATATAATGATCATATACTGATAGTTCAAATTTATGTTGACGATATCATTTATGGATCTACATGCACTAACTTATCTATTGAGTTTGCAGATCTAATGAAATTCAAGTTTAAAATAAGAATGGTTGGTGAACTAAACTATTTTCTTTGAGTACAAGTTAAACAACTTGAAGATGGTATATTCATCTTCCAAACCAAATACACCTTGAACCTTATAAAAAGGTTTGGGTTTAAGAATGGAAAGAAATTTGATACTCTAATGAGTACAACTCTTAAACTCTCAAAGGATGAATCAAGTAAAAGTGTAGACTCCCTTCTATATCGAAGCATGATTAGTGGTCTTTTAAACTTAACTACTAGTAGACTTGATATTGCTTTTAGCGTTGGAATATGTGTCAGATATCGATCTAATCCTAAAGAATCACATTTAATTGCTGTTAAATAGATAATTAGATATGTCGCAAGTTCTGCTAACTTAGGTTTATGGTATCTGCACGATACATCTATACAAATTGCTGGATATACTGATGCAAACTATGAAGGAAATATTGACGATAGAAAATCTACTAATGGTGGATGTTTCTACGTAGGGAACTATTTAGTTTCATGCCTCAATAAAAAATAAAATTTTGTATCTCTCTCAACAGTTGAAGCTGAATATATTGCTGTTGGTAATGCTTGCACTCAGCTTATTTGGATGAAAAGAATGTTAGCTGATTATGGTATTGTACAAGATATAATGACATTATACTTCGATAATTCGAGCGCAATTAATATTTCAAAAAATCTATTCCAACATTCTCGTACAAAATATATCGATATTCGATACCATTATATTTGAGAATTAGTTGAAGACAAGAGTATTGTGCTAGAATACATTCAAACTGAGAAGTAACTTGCAAACATACTGACCAAATCGCTCGACAAGAATATATTTTCCAATTTAAAGTATGATATTGGTTTATGTATTATTAATTAATCATATTGTTTATGCATTTATATTAATTAAATGTATAAAATAATAATAAAATTCATGTAAAAAAATTCATATTTTTATGTGTTTCTTGATGAGTCGAGAACATACTCAATTATTCGAACCCTCGACAAGTCAAGTACGTGCTCGACCGGTCAACGACCACACATTTCACCTTAAGGAAATCACTTTTTTCATTTCATTTCCATTTTCTTCCTCGCTAGCCCTTACCTCACTCGACGAAACTAAATTTCAAACTTGCTTGTAAGTAGTTATTTGTGAGACCCGACCCTAGTTCACATGTGTGCATATGTGTGTATGAGTATACATCTGGTTCGTTTTGGTCCCGCAGTCCTACCAGTCAAATTCTGGTAACCTACAACCCTCGGATTGTGTTTGTGGTCATCCTTGAGTCCAGTCATATAGACCAAACTCAGATCAACCCTAGACCTATGCCATCTTGTTCGTATCGTCGTTGCGGTTTCAACGATGCGTCTCGTGCATTCATCCAACTTATAGATCAAAAGTTATGAGCATTTCATCATGCGGCCCACTTTTTGTACAAAAGCATATGGACCACTCCCATAGCACAAGTTCCCATGCACACCACCCACACACACTACAAATTGTATGAAAAAAACACCACCCATTCTAGACACCACCCAAACCTATAAGTCTACAACTTTCTTTATATCACCCTACTTGCCATGATGAGTTTTCCTACCCAAGGCAAGGGAGCTCATGATTACCCCTCTACAACTCTCCCTCCCTCTCTCTCCTCTTTCATTTCTCTCATTTCCCTCTCTTGTAAGGTGGGACGTCCACCATCTTCCCAATTTTCTGGTAACTTCTCCCTCTTCTCTTTCCCAATTCCACCTTCTAATCCTCATCACGACCATTAGAGGCCTTCCCTTAAAGCTTTGGAGTTAGTCCTTGAAGAAGGAAAGAGTGATCTTAAGGTGGGTGCTCCTATAATTGCTGATCTCCTTCCTCTCTCTTATTTTTTTGTTTATTCATGCTTGGGACATGTGGGACCCACCAATCCATGGTGGGGGCCCCATTTAACCTTTTGGATGAGGCCATTGGCCATCCTTCATGCATGTGTCACTCCATGACGAGGCCATTCTCCATGGACCCCATTATATTGCATTTCATAATCTCAGCCCTTCTATGGTCATCTAGACCTTTGTTTTATGGTGGGGATGACTTCCCCACCTTAGATTTTTATTATGAAGGTCCATGCATGCATGATATATAAGATGAGTATTGTATGGTTGATTCTCTATTTGTGCATAGGAGATTTATAGTGGCGAAATCCTTCTTGAATGGACGATCTCTCTCTCTTTTTCTCCTTCTCCCTCTTTTTTTGTCTCTAATGTTGCTGATCATGGTGGCCCACCTGATGTGCGCGGCACATCCAACCGTCGACACTTGATGAGAAGCCCTTATGCCCCATTTGTTGGACATATGGAGACCCATCTTGTTGTCGACTTATACATGTAAGATGTGGATCATTTAGGAGCATGTTTTGGATGTGTGTGGCCCATCTAGGTGGCCCCACCTTGATGTATATGAGGATTTTTCTTGCTGGACTTCTATTAATGGGCTGCCCTAGGCAGCAATATACCTTGTTGTCCATAAATTATATGAGTTAAATAAAATACTTTTACTATACCAAAAATTCTAAAATTTTTTAGAGAGGTGTCCCACCCATGGTAGGACCTACATGAAAATTTTTATGGCCAATGGACCCCATTTGGGCATCCAAAATGGTGGGCCAACATAGTGGATTGCCAGAAATTTCTGCTGTACAATCCATCAACATTGTCCCATAAAAATAAAATTTAAAAAATATTTTCTCAGAAGGTGAACCATATTTTTGGGTCCCACCTTATTTTAGGCTTGATGAGAGACCTTGGATATAAATTTTAAGAATTTTGGACGCCCAGAACCCACCCATTTGGATGACCCAAATTCAGGGCAGTATATTTCCAACAACATTTCACCCTGGACAGATTGTAATTCCAAAATTTATTAAAATACTTTTGAGTATCCAAAAATTATAAAAATTTATAGGGAAGTGGAACACTCATGGTGGGACCCACATACAAATTTTTAAGGCCAATGGATTCCTTTGAGCACCGTGGAAAGGGACGGACTGACCCACCATGTTGGGACATCCAGAATGATTAGAAGTTTTGAGCAGACTACTTTTCGTAAATATATTAAAATATTTCTAATTATCAAAAAATCGTAAAATTTTTTGGAGGTGTGACCCACCCATGGAAGTATCATCTTTCAAAATTTTAGAGCCATCAGGCCCTTATACAGCCCTTGGTGTGTCCTTGAGTGGCTGTAAGACCCGTATCTTGGTCCGTACCTTTCCGTACACTTCCGCGGTCTTACCGGTCGAATTCCGACAACCTTCGACCCTTAATCGATATCGACGCGCGACCCTGATTCATGTGCCGACAACCCGAGTCGACTTAAACCGAGAGCAATACCATAACGACCGCACCATCGCCGCGGTTCCGATACCGCGACTCGCGCGCCAAGGCGATACCCTGGTCAAGAGTTATGGGCCAACGTTCGGTGCGAGAAAATGTCGGGCGTTGCGAAATCCAAGGGAATCTCTACGATGTGTCACATCAATCACATCAATCCCATCAATCAATCAATCCATCAAGCCATCACATGTCAAGTACACATCACTTTATTCCCTTTTTCCAAGCAACCACAAAAGGCCACAAAAGTCTTCATCTCCCATACCTCTCTTACACAAAAGGCCACAAAAGTCAATACTTTCTTACACAACCATCATTCATCCATCCATCCATCTCTCTCTACATCACTCTCTCTCTTTCTCTCTTTCTCATTTCAAAAATCCCAAGCAACAAAGAGCCCCCACGTTTGGAATTTTGCAAGAATTCCTAAACTCCAAGTGGCCCACCTTCCTACCCCATCATCTCCCATCTTAACCTTCCATTCTCCATCTCCTCCATTGAAGTTGAAGCCAAGGTGCCAAGGAACCTCTAGGAGCAAGAAGATCGGATGGCGGGTGCCTCTATAGGGTAGATTTACTTATTTTTATGATGGGCCAAGTGAGGCCCACCGATCCATGGTGTGGATCTCACTTGGGACCCTAAAAGGTGGTCGATGGACCACTTGGATCATCATGATCATTCCATGATGGGGCCATTCTCCATGGACCCCATCATGATGTTTATTTTCTTTAGAAAGGTCATCTAGACCATCCATATTGGTGGGGAAAGGATCCCCACCGTTGATCTTCAGTTTTGATGGTCACATGTGTAAAATGACCCACTTGATGTATGATTTCATGAAAGGGAGGGCCCATAATGTCGGGGTCCCTCCATCACAAGCCGTGTCCCTCTCTCCATGTCTCTCTCTCTCTTTTATTTATTTTATTTTATTTTATTTTATTTTATTTTTTATGCAATAGGAATGTGTGGCCCACTTGAATGGATCCCACCTTGAGATTTATGTTGTTCAAATTTTTATTCAAGTGGGGCCCACCTTAGACGTTGAACCCATGTCACCCATCAGTGGTGGCCCACTTCATCAGGGCCCACCACTCTTTAAAAAAATATATATATAAAAACCGTCCAGCGTCTGGGACGCTGGACGTTTCAAAGAAAAGAGGAAAGGGAAAGAAGGAAAGGGTCTTTGGGTGGTCCCACTTGCCTAGGCCCCACCCTGATGTATCGTTCTAATCCAAGCCATCCATCCCTTTCGCCATCTCATTTTAGGCGTTGAGCCAGAAGATGAGATTGAATGGAGCACCTGGTGGGCCATAGCGCCAAATATTGTGTCCTCACCATTCAAATGCTATTTTCTTATGTTATTTCACTTTCCAAGCATCAAAAAAATTCAAACTCTGGACTCATTTCGACTGTTGCGGGCCATAGAACACAATGGTCGGAGCGGATTTCATTTTAGCGGGCCCCACGCGTGAAAAACCCCGGGAAAATAGATTTTTTCCCAAAATTGATAAGAGACAGAGCCTCTGCATGTTGGCGTCAGCAGGCAACGCTGCACGCTACTGCGTGCAGGCGTGTAGGCGGGCGGACGGCCGCTGGCCACCCACGGCCCTGCACGTGGGCCCCACTGTAGTGTTTATTTATGATCCAATCTGTTCATGTGGTGGGCCACCTCCTAAAGTGGGCCCCTGCCAAAATTCAGGCCCATCCAAGGTTCTGGTGGTCCACACCACAGGAAACAATAGAATTGAATGTTTGCCATTGAAATCTTCTTAGGGCCCACAAAAGTTTTGAATTAAGCTGAAATTTATGTTGTCCCTTCATCCAGGCCCGAGGGACCTTATGAACGGATTGGATGGCAGATAGACATTTCAGTGGGCCCCACATGGGACCCATAATGTGAATGTGTTTCAAGGCCATCGTCCAGGCGGACGGTGGCACCCACCTTGCACGTGTGCCTCCACCGTCCAGCGGACGGTGGGGCCTTGTGTAATGTATGTGCTTATTCCGCACTATCCACTGGACAGTGGGACCCACCCTTGACGTGTATGATGCATCCAGACCATCCACCCCTTTGAATTTCAAAAGGCCTATGGGCTAGGCCCATTTAATTTATGAAATGCTTATGGGCTAGGCCCATTTGATTCATTTAAGGCCTAAGAACTTGGGCCCACTTGATATGTAAAGCCTATGGGCTTAACTTGATATTTAAGGCCTATGGGTTTAGGCCCAATTGATATGTTCTAAGGCCATGTGACTAGGCCATTTGATATATTGTAAGGCCCATGGAATTGGACCCATTTGATGCCATTTTAAAGCCTATGAAAGTAGGCCCACTTTGATATGCATACAAGGCCTACAGGTTTAGGCCCATTTAATGTACCATAAGGCCTAGGGGTTTAGGCCCATTGAACTCATGTTAGGTCTATGGGTTGAGACCCACTTGATCTACATGTGGGGCCCAATTGGTGTGGCCCATCTGATGAATAAAAAGCCCATAGGATATGGCCCATTTGATATATATGTAAGGT
The DNA here is from genome assembly GCA_037074715.1 of Magnolia kwangsiensis. Lineage (NCBI taxonomy): Eukaryota > Viridiplantae > Streptophyta > Magnoliopsida > Magnoliales > Magnoliaceae > Magnolia > Magnolia kwangsiensis. Next base: position 29,091,399 of record CM073585.1, on the reverse strand, counting down.
CTAATGGGGACAACATACGGTCCATTGCAATGTGTAAATCCATTACAGACTAAGTACTGATGTTTACAATGATCATGCCTTGGGAACAATGTTGATTTGACGTCCACATTGCGAGTGTAATTTTGGTTGGATGTCCACATTACGACTCCCCTTAGGGCCCATTACTGGGCCGTACTTATCATGTATAGGCCGTCCAGGTCCATCTGCATTGTAAGATAATTCATTTTATTATAACATGTTTAGTACAGTTTCATGACTCATGATCATACGCATCATATGTATGCTTGACGTGAGAGTTGTCTAATCATATCATTTGCCTTCGGGCAGGTTGTTTATGGGCTCCCGATTAGGCGGTGTTGCCCTACATGAGCGCACGATATGCGTAGGATTTGATGCATGACTGGATAGCGTGAATCATGCATATCGCATTTGTATGACATGGATATTATACGCCCTAGCGACATCGGGGTCGTAACTTCCACAGATGTATCGTGGTTGGCAGAATTGGATACCAAAAATCTTGTTTTACATGGGGTACTATAGATATCCCTGGGTGAAAGTCCCTAAACCCTTATGGTACCAAGAGGTTGCTCCAACGTCTAGACCGAGTGGGTAGATGAGCGTTGAGTACCGATTACCAGACGGTTACGCTTTCCACTGTGTCGTAGTCAGTTGGAAGGGGGTGCGGCCTTACCCGCCCGAGAGTAGGGGACAATGCTAAGCTGAGTTTGACCAGCTCGAGGAATGGATCCGCTATCGATGAGTCGCCCCCAATATTGACAGACGGATAGTGTGGTCTCTTCCACTTACCTTATTGCGTGCGATGTGGCAGCAATCTAGTTTAGAGTGTACTAGACCCCGGTGATATCTCATATTTGAGCTGTATTGATGTGTGGACATATATGAGGACCTGTATGCTTGATTTGCATTGCACATAGCATGGCCTTTGGATGACCGATATCATTCATGTCTTGCATTGCATAGCCTTGGTACGGATCATGATATTATGGATCCATCTGCATATTCCGCATTACTTCGACATTACATGTTCATATTACTACCTTGCGCACACACTTTCACCACCCTCTAAGCTTTCTGTAAGCTTATGCACCACCGTTGCGTGCAGGTGACATTGGTTCGCAGCAGCGCTGAGGCTGGAGCACGTTGCAGAGCATTTTGGAGTTTTTATTCTTTACCATTGTATTTCCCTTTATGCTCATTGTACTTGTAAAGTTTTTTATCATAGTGGAAATGTAATAGAGTTCTTGGTTATTGTTTGTGGGTTATGCCTTTGGTTATGCTTATTACGAATCAAACTGACATTGAAAATCCTCCTCGTAGCATCCCAGGATCGGAACCTGGCGAATGAGAGCTAGGAGCCGAGAATGGGGTTCTACGGAGGCTGTCGGCGCCGGATTCGACGATTGGGAATTTTGTGAGCCCGGTTTTCGAATTTGGGGCGTGACAGTGGCCCACCAGGCAGGGACGCCCAAGCCAGGGCATTTAGCCTTGGCTGGCCGTTCAGCTTGCTTTGTGGGCCCACCTAGATGTGTTGTATATCCCATCATCCATCCATGTGAGGTGCTTAGGGGACTTGGTCATCTTCCTCTTCGGTGGTTTCCAATTGGGGCCCGTTTGGATGAGATTTGGGCTAAATACTCGGGCCCATAGGGCTACCTACACATGAGGCATCCCTGTCTTGGGCTGCTGCTGCTAGGCCTGCACTCCAACGGCATGGCCCACTTGATATATGAGTTGTATGTCCCCCTCTCATCTTGTGGGGCCCACTGTTATGTATGTGGGCCATCAGAAATTTTATATACTATAAAATAATTTTTGTTGTTGGATTCCAACTAACCCAGAAAATGGGTGGGTTGAAATTTGGCAATGAGCCCAATAATTGTTGCCTATAAATGTTTGTTTTGGGGTAGTATGGCCCCCTATATTTGAAGATGATTTAAATCAGTTATCATACCATTTTTTTATAGTATTATTGAGTGTAATTAGGGCCCATATGAGGCCCACCCAAGTTGAGTTTTATTGGAATGTTGCATGTGATTGAAAGACTAATTCCTTAGGCTTTGTGAACTAAATCCTTTTAGATAGGCCCATTGATCTTGGGCCTATACTCTCCTATCTATTGTGATGGATTTAAGGGATATAATATGCAAGTAGTTGGGCCATTGGTTACCCATTAAGTTGACCCTGTACTTGGGTTAAAAAGTGGAGCCTAACTCACTTATGTAAAATATGAAATTTGTCCATGAGGATGAACTACTGGGCTGCCCATGAAGCTCACCAAAATATATGGATTTATAACCTTTCTGGTTGGACCCAAACCTTACTTGAGGGCCCACCATATTGCCTATGAGTTGGGCTTTATGTATAGCCCATCAGGCCATGCATTTCTTGGGCCTTAGACCTTACTTTATTTGCGTAACGGGCTACCTTTTGGGACCCAGTTGAGCTTGGATGTCCTCTGGATGATCTTAAGGTAGACTCATGGGTTTCTCTATGGATGGTTAAAGGCCCACCATAGACCCTGGGCCATTTATTTGAGGCTAAATATGGATGTATGTGGAGCCTTCCTCAACATATGTTGGTCCAGGCCATTCAAGCCTTGGATCGCTCGATCATGGAAGCACTCTTTGCCTTGGGTTACTGTTGGACTCACAATCCAGTAGAAGGTTCACTTAATCTTTTCATGATATATACACACTCTCCATCTAGTGGGGTTGCTTAGTGAGTATAGTTGGCCTTTATGAGATTATTTCCACATAATTAACTAATTTATGGACCTTAGCAGGTCCATGAAGTCAAACAGGCTAAAAGTTTATCAAAGGGCCTTAGATGTACTATTTTATGGTTAAAACTTTATTTGGCTATGGGACCCACTATAATGAGAACTTGTGTACATGTTGCATGCTTATGTTTTCTTATAATCTTTGGGCTTAATCAGTGCATACTTTTAGGTCACCTTTAGTGATCACATGAGGACCCCATTTAGATTAATTTTTTGGGGCATCCCATGAGCTCAGAGTGGGTTGAGACGTCCCAGCTTCGCCCAATCATACATTAGGCTGACTTCCACCATTTTGATGGACTTGTGGGCTGGGATAAGGATAGTATTGGGCCTTTGATTGCCCACTTAAATTACTATTTATTGGGCTGATGTAGTTGGGCCCATTTCATCCAAACTTAAACTTATTTTTTTGGGCTATATATTATGTACGCGAGCTTCCTACCAAGTCCAACTAATGCATGGATTCTATGACCGTTGGGAATTGAGCCTTGAGCCTTAATTCCCCTCTTAGAGCTCATGTTGTTAAAAGTGATATTATATCTTTTTATGACCTATTATGAGGAATATATGTATGTGTTTACCTTTATTTTTATTTTAAATGTAGGCCTTAGACCTTCTATCCATATAGTTCATGGTTAATATGCATTTTTGAGGAATGATGGTTAAATGTCCCCATTATGGACCCCTCTAGGCCTGGTTGTATTTAAGAGTGATTGGATAATCATCTTAAACTCTTACTAGGTTCATTTCTATATTACTTAGACCCGTAACTTGTATACTTAGCCTCGTGGGCTACCCCAGGTAAATGGGCCCCCACTAGAAGTTGGATTCCTTAAGGATATTGTCTAAATACCTAGTCTTAGTTCTTTCTGGGATAGTAGGAATATAATATACATTTTATATCATCATATAGTCTGATTAAATTCATCTTCATGACCCATGTACATCATTGTATTCTTGGTTGACACTGTGTGTGTGTGGTCATATTGTGCCATTGGGCATTGCATGTTACCTTCTCTGAGGGACGTAGTATTACCTCTTGAGCACGTTGGATACTTGAAATTGATACATGGTTGATTGTGTGATTCATGCATCTGACATTGCATAACATATGAGAATTATCGCCCTTGCTTCATCAGGGCTGTAGCCTCCACAGATACATTGTGGATGACCATGTTTGGACACTGGAAATGTTACTTGAGCATACCGGGTGCATAGGATGCCCATGGGTGAAATTCTCAAAACTTCTATGGTACCAAGGATCTGCTCCAACGCCATGACCGGGTGGAATATATGAGCGTACAAGGGCCTTATACCATTAGGCTGTGACTCCTACTGTCGTGTAGTCGGTTGGATAGGGGTGTGGCCTTACTCGTTTGATGTAAGGAGGCATTGCTAGGCTGAGTCTGATCAGATCGTGAATGGGTCTGCTACCATTAGGCCTTGCTGGTGATTGGCTATCCATAGGTGGGTAGTGAGGTCTCTTATACTCGTCTGACTGTGCAGGGTCTGTAGAGCGACAGTCATCCAGCAGTGTAATAGACCCCAATGATTTTCTTATGATGATAATGTACTTGATATGTGGATTGGATATGACCACTGACATTACTTCGTATTGCATTTGTATCAGCTATATAAGCCTCATATTGCATAGTATTCATGTTAAGCCTTGACATGACGCCCAGTACTCTTTGTGTCACGCTCCAAATCTGGGGATGGACAGCTTTCGTAATGCCCCGAATTCGGCACTCGACTTCCATACACTAAATCTCGAGTTTGGCTCACCACACAGGGAAGATTTTTGATTAATTTTTTTTTGTATATACATATAATAATACATGAGCATGAAGATCCATGATTAAAATACTAAGTAACACTCTCCATTAGAAATCCTGATGGTTGCAAGTACAATGCTTTCCAAAAGGTACATGACGCAACATTGCTAGATTGAAAAACAGATACAATGCATCGAGAAAGCTAAGTCTCCCAAGCTAATCCTGCCCTGAAAAAAATGGAAAATAGGAAGCTTAGGCAAAAAGCCTAGTGAGTACACATGTGCGTGCAGTATATCCTGCATGCAAACAAGACAAATATGCCACAAGGAAATTGTAAGTGCTATGGTCTCATGCTCCTTTGGTTGTCAAATTTTGTGTGTCAAAACCTCTATATATGTCTTGGGTTTATTGTGTTTGTTTCTTGATAACTGTGTTTGAGACACCTCATCAACACTTCAAGTTCAAGCTAGTTAAGTACAAGTTAGTTCAAGCTCAAGCTAGTTCAAGCTACAATAAAGAGTTCAAGTTCGAGACTCAAGATAGACCGGGAGACAAGTGCAACTTAAAGTGATACTGAAGCTTGTGATGTGTTTAAGCTACATCAACTTAAAAGTAAAGCTTTTAATATCCATACTTCGTGTCCCAGGTTTGATAGACCTTAGTTTGACTTTAGGGTAGGTCATTTTGGATACATAATCTAATTTTTTTAATTATGCATGATTCTGGTCTGTCCTAAGACTAGTCCTAGATTTGGTTCGACTAGTCCTAACACTAGTTCGACCAGTCTAAGAAATTCCAAGACCAGTCATAGATTTATTGTGAATTATCAAATTTTTTCTATTCGGCTATGACCAGTCCTGGAGTCTGCTCGACCGGTCGTAGGATGGTCTCGACTCGACCTTCGACCAGTCGTGGAGCTATGACTTAAACTCTAGCGACTAAATCAAGTGTCGCACGACCAATCATAGAGGGGTCTCGACCGGTCGTCGACTGCCTTCGACCAGTCGTGGACTGTCTTCGACCGGTCGTAAAACGGTTTTATTTGATTGCGCTCAAAAATTCAAAAATACGTTTCTTCTTCGACCAGTCGTGGTGACCCTAAGACCAATCGAAGATGAATTTCTTCATCTATAAATAGTACACGAATTTCAGAGTTATTCATTGGAAATTTAAGTAAATTTGAAGCTCTACTCTGAGATAAGTTTATATTTATTTTTAAGCTATATTGTGCATAATTCTATTTCCTTTTGTTAACTTTTTACTATTTGATTTTATTCTATATTTCAATCTGATTTGAAAAGAGGAATTATTGTTTTTCTTCTTCTTGGAATTAAAATTAAATAGATCTAGCCCAATCTGGTTTAATTTAAATCAATTAGAACTTAGAACCATTGTAAAGTGAGTATTAGACTTTGAACTTTCATATTCGAACATCTACTCCAATTGGTTATTCCGGGCTGTTACAAGAGGAGAAATTCAGGTATTTTACAATTTTGTGATTCGCCAGAAAATTCTCAATTTGTGTGGTTATCTAAGGAGAGCCAGAAAACTCAGAAAAGAGGAGTTTTTTTTAATTGTGTAAGCCCAAGTGAAAAAGACACAATTGTGAAGGTTTTAGGTGAACCTGTGAAACCTATTTTGATAGTGAATGCTAATATCCCTGTGTGATGATATTAGGAGTGGAGTAGCATTCTGTGTGGCTGTTGTTTAACAGTTCGTGAACACACAGGCGAACCACTATAACTCATTGTCTTGTGGATTGAATGCTTGCATAATTCTTTATCTTTTATCATTCAATTTTGTGGAATGTATATGTGGATGTGAATGTTGTAATAATTTACATTTCAAGCAAGTGTGGAGAATGGTGTAATAGTTTAGAGTTTTATTTTAGCAATTTATCTTTTGCTATTCCTTTATCAATTTGAGCTTCAATTTCTGTAATTATTCTAGTAAGGTTGTCCTGCCATTTTTATGGTGCATGGTTGTCCTTAGAATAATCAATTCTTATGATTATAATTTATTCTTTTTGAATTTATATTTTTCTCTTTCGGTTTAAGTTCTTGATACAAAGATCTTTCTAGAAATCAGGTTGTCTTACCATAGACCTTTGGTTTTTGGTGTAAGGTTATCCTTAGAATAACTTTTTTATCAATCTCTCAAGATCTGAATTTTGAGGTTGCATTGTGAATTGATTTATTTTAGTTTGGCTATCTATTTAATTTAATTTCTCTAAATTTAATTTTAATTTGGCATAGTCCTATTCACCCCCCCCCCCCCCCCCCCTCTAGGACATATAGCTTGGCCATTTCAAGTGGTATCAGAGCCTAATAGCTCCTTCTTATTGCTTTTTATTTGGATTTATTTCCTAAGCTAACGATCTAAGCTATATAAAAAGATGTTAAATTTCGATAGCCTTTCAATCACTAGGCCTCCACCATTTGATGGCTCCAACTATGTCTATTGGAAAGCCAGAATGAGGATCTTCCTCAAATCAATGGATGAGAGTGTGTGGTAAGCCACAGTAACCAAATGGAAACCCCCTACCACTGAAGTGACTGGAACCGACGGTTCAAAAACAATGAGAGTGCCTCCTTATTTCTCATGGACTACACTTCAGAAAAGTGAGAGTAGTGTCAATGCTAAAGCACTAAATGCTATCACTTACACACTATCACCGGATGAGTTCAAAAGAATCATATCCTGTGATACTGCAAAATAAGCCTGGGATATATTAGAAATGACACATGAGGGTACATCAATTGTCAAGAAATCTAAAGTTCAATCCTCACAACTAAATTTGAAGAAATTCATATGGAGGAAAATGAAATGTTTATGGACTTTTACACTAGATTGAATGACATTGTAAACTCAATGTGACGTCTTGTTAATAAAATCTCAGAAAGTAAAGTGTGTACAAAGATACTATGCTCACTTCTTGAACGGTTCAACTCTAAAGTAACCGCGATTCAGGAACTTCGTGATACAGATAATATGAGGGTAGAAGAACTAGTTTGTTCTTTACAAACCTATGAATTAAATTTTAAAGCTCCTAAAGGTAGATCTATCGCTTTAAAATCTTCTAAAGGTATTTCTCAAGAAAACTCGAATTTAGAAAATTCAGAAGATGATATGGCACTTTTAGCAAAAAAGTTTTATAAGATTTTCAAAAGTAAGAAAAAGGTCGATTTTCAAAAGACAAACGAAAAGAAACGATCTAAACCTAAGTCTAGAACTTAGAAGTCTTTGAAAGATAGTCAATGTTACAACTGCCAAGAATATGGGCATTTAGCAAACAAATGTCCTAAAAAGGATAAACCCAAGAAGAAGGGTATGTTGGCTACTTGGGACGAATCATCTGATTCTGAAGCCTCTTCTGAATCAGAAGATTCTGAAACCGAGTCGGCCAATGAACTAAAAGCCCTTATGACTCAAGCCAAGTTCACATTTTCGGATCACAATGATTCAACTAGTGAAGAAAATTTACATAGTGATCATGAAAATGAAGAAGATCTTCAAGATGCTTATAATGCCTTATATAAGGAAAGTTGTAAAATTGCTGTCAAACTTAAACTTCAAAAAGAAAAGTTTTCTAAACTCAAGAATGTTTTGAGACTCTTGTTTTAGAAAAATTACAAATTTCAGATTGTTTTGAAAAATTAAAATGTGATTTGAAATTCAAAACCTCCCTGATTAAAGATTTGAAATCTGAAAATGAGAAACTTAAAAATGAAGTATTTCTCTTCACCCAATAATAGAAGAGTCCTTTGTCGGTGATGAAGGTAATCTTCTACCTGTATGGGGGATGCATCGCGATCTGGTTATACGCAGAATAAGCATCCAGGCAGGAGAGTAATTCATGCCCCGCTGTACTGTCCACCAGCTGATCGATTTGAGGTAATGAGAAGCTATCCTCGAGACATGCCTTGTTTAGATTTGAGTAATCCACACAAACTCGCCATTTCTCATTGGCTTTCTTGATGAGGACCACATTTGTGATCCAATCTAGATAGTGTACCTCCTCAATGAAGTTAGCGCTGAGTAGTGTAGAGACTTCATCGGCTATAGCTTCATACTCTGGGCATCAAACAGTCTCCTCTTCTATTTCACAGGTTTGTGATCTGGGTCCACATTCAACCTGTGGACCATGACATCAGGAGAAATCTTAGGTATGTCCTCATGCGACCATGTGAAGATGTCTCTGTGTTGTTGTAGGAAAGCCAGCATTTCAGACCGTTGCTCAGAACTCAACAATGTTTCGAGCTGAACGGTCTTGGTCGGATCTGCCTCGTCGAGCGGTATTTTCTCTAGGTCTTCCACAGATGAGTCCTCTGTAGGTCCCCTAGGATCTAGGACGTTGATGGTGAGGGCTTGCTTCACTGACCCTTTCTTTACTACTCTCTCATAACATCTCCGAGCCTCGCACTGATCGCCTCGGAGGTAGCCTGTTCCACCCTCAGCGGGAAACTTCATCATCATATGGTAGGTGAAGACGACTTCTCTCATTGTATTAAGAGAAGGTTTGCCCATAATTACGTTATGCACTGACGGTACGTTAACGACAAGAAAGTTTACCATAAGGGTGACTTGATGCTGTCCTTCTCCCATGGTCACAGGGAGGGAGATTGCTCCCTCGGAGATTACCCTTTCTCCGGCAAAGCTGTCCAAAGGGTCTTCACAAGTTTGACGCGTGACCTTGGAATCCCCATTCTTTCAAAATCTCTGGAGTAGATTGCGTCGACCAGGATGCGGTACACCTTGTGGTTGGTTATGGTCATAGTAACTACTAAGGTGTTGTCATGTGGGTGCTGGATTCCACACACATCATCTTCCATGAAGGTCAAACTGCATGGACTGACTCGAAGTTCTTTGGTCGGCCTCTTGGTCATGTGGATGTAGAGTTCCGGGTTAGACTTTCGAGAATGGGCTTCACGAGCTCTATTTGAATCTCCTTCACCAGATGACCCACCAAAGATGGTACGGATCTAAGTTGGCTCCTTTGTAGTATTATTCGGATGCTCTCATTCTTCTCTCTAAGCTGTTCTTTCTTCCTTGGTGTACCGGCACAGATGACCCTTTCGGATAAGGGTCTCGATCTCATCTTTGAGATCCACGCAGTCGGCCGTGTTGTGGCCGTGATCTCGATGGAAATGACAATACTTGTGCTTGTCTCGATGATCTGGGTCGCCCTTCATTTAAACAGGCCAATTTAGGAGCTTCTGTCCTCTGATATCCAGTAGAATTTACTCAGTAGATGTGTTGAGGGGAGTGTAGGAATGAAATTTACCCTCGAGTTTTCTGCTCGGACAAGATCGCGGGGAGTGCGGTTGTCTAGTCCTTTGCTAGATGGCTGGGGTTCTTCGTTCCTTGGTCTCTTCCATTTTCCAGTTAGCTCTACTGCTTGAACATTCTTATGAGCGCTAGAGAATTCGTCAATGTTAGTGTACTTTTGAGCTCTTGTAACGAGCTCGGCTAACGTCTTAGGTGGATTCTTTCCAATGGAGAAGGTGAACTTCCCCTCTTTCAAACCACTGAACACGACAGAGAGTATTATCTTGTCATCATAGTCTGCCACCTATAATGCTTCTTCATTAAAACAGGTGATGTAGTATTTCAGTGACTCCTTAAGCCCTTGCTTGATGGTGAACAGATGAGTATTCGGTTTCTAACTCTTCTTACTGCTTATGAACTGGGTAAGGAATAATCGGCTGAGCTTTACAAAGGAACCAATGGAATTGGATTTAAGCTGAAGGTACCAATTCTGAGCAGATCCTATTTGTGTAAGTAAAAATCCCTTACACATCATTACATCCGTCACTGTCTGGATTTGCATCCACGAGCGATAAGCCTCCACGTGCTCACATGGGTCACCAGACCTAGAGTACTAGATGACGGGAGGTATCCGGAACCTCCGTGGCATCACCTCACCCATGATCGCAGAGGTGAAGTGAGGTTCGATCTCTTCCATCATCGATTGGACGATGGTAGGGACTGGTGACGACTGCTGATTCTTTTCTAGCATCAGAATCTTGTTGTTGAGCTCCACAAACCGTGTCTCCCATGGATCTTTATTTTCTGCTACTATCTCTTATGTGGATTCCTCTTCAGGGGTCCTTCTTCCCCTTCGCCTCTCAATCTCATGACGGAGTTCCGTCAGCGGCAGAGCCGAGGTGACCGAGTCGTTTGTTGGAACTCGGGTCATTGTGTTCTAAGTTGGAACTCGGTCTTGGGTCGGGGGAGGGTTTTGGACTAGGGCTAGAACCCGAGTGAACTAATGCTGAGACCCCTCAGGTCTCATACTCCATGGTGCAGACTGGACTTTGACCACCGGTATGACTATTTCTTAGACAAGATGCAGCTATGACTATTGCTCCTATTGTTGTTTCATCCAGTTGATTTCATCGCGCAGGGCTTATATCTCACTTTACATAGCTCGATACTTGCTTGCCTGATTACGGGAGCACTGAGATGACCCCGGGGCAGACTCAGCATGGAGTAAAGAAGAAGACTAAGTCTGTTCATTCAGCTTAAGCTCCATAGCTACAGATTTATTCTTTCCTCTTGCCATTATACTTGAGAATAGGGAACTGACTTTTCATATCTGATTCTCACAGACGACGCTAAAAATGTTGCTAACAAAATCAAGATGACTCTCCGGTCGGACCACTGAACTCCGAGCCTCTTCGACGTCTTGTGCAAAATCACAGTGAGCAAAGGAGACCCTAGTCTAGACAGGGGACCCTCTGATGCCTAAGTTAGGTCAAGGAAATCTAGGTCTAAGTTCATTTGTAGAGGGAGAGTGCGAGATATTGTTTATGAGATACTATTTATACCCTCTCACCTGGAAAGGGCGTGTTCATATAGTTTGGCGCATTTTGGGGTACTCACCACCTTCCACAGGAGACTCAGTTGCTCAACCATCATGCGGTCGTGCAGACGTGGGCGATTGAATAACCGTCTCTAGTAGTGCAGTAGTGAGGCAACTTGAGATCCCACAAGTATGTCTCGGTCCAAGCTTCAAATTGACTGCCTCAGCCTCAGATTACTCCGAACCAACAACCTAGGCCCTTTCTTATCTACCCGAAGTCTCAGAGTAAAGGTGTAACTAAGGCTGAGCCGAGAGTCTTCCCCTCAAGTTCACAACTCTAGACTTATTCTTGCATCTCCAGTCGGATCTGAATGGCACGGACCTCGGAGTTGAGAAGACTCGGATCTTCCCATAACAAAAATAAATAACTTATAATATATATATATATATATATATATATATATATATATATATATATATATATATATATATATATATATATATATATATATATATATATATTATGTTATCAATGGAGGATACCTTGTTTAGGGGGACATGAAATTCTTGTAGCTTATGGTATGGTTCCCCAATATTGGTTGTATGTTACTAGTATGTAGTAGATAATACTAGGTCCTATATTTTTTGTATGTGGTTAAAATTTTTACCTTAACTCCTCTAGCAAACCATATCTATGCATGTGGTACATATCTAGCAGTTGCTTTAATATTCTTGGACAATCCAATTAATCAAAATCTAGCAGCAACAACATTTCTCTTATCTTAAGAAAAATAGAAATATTCATTTCAAGCTTGGATGCTCTACTTTTGATAACAAAGGTTTCGTTTTAAAGATAGGATGCAACATAGTTTTAGAAATTTCAAGACGTAGTGATAACAAATATTTGGCCTTTCATTGTTTCTTTTCACTTTCTTTACAGATTGGTTTATTCTATTTAAAAGCCAGAGCATTGAAATTGAATCAATTTTTGGTCAATGTTTATAGCAATGTCTGTTACATGTCATTGCAATTCTTTTAGTAAGGCAATTTTCTTCGATTCTCTTCCGACTTCTTCCCTTTTCTTTTTTATTAGTTGAACTTGGAAAAACACTTATTGAATTTTTCGACTTCTTCCCTTTCCTATGCAGAAATAGAGAAATTAGAAAGGAAAATTTTCTTTTATCCCAAAGCCAACTCCAAAATTAGATCCAAAGACCCAATGGGTACCCAAACACGATCAAAAAATTAGATACCAGAATCCAATTCCACTATTTGGGAATGGAGGTGTCGTGTCATTCATAAAAACCTTGCTTAATACCAATCTAGTAGAATGGGTTTATCTTATAGAGATCTATTGTATAAAGCATCAATGGAGGTGTCGTGTCATTGATTTAGCCAAATAGTTTTAGTGGTTTTGTCTTATTTATGGAATGTATTTATGATGCCACTTGAAACAATGGATCTACTTGTTAGGAAGTGCCAATCTTGCTATGATAAATTTCAATAATATTTGCATTGGACTTAAGAAATTCACTAAGGCCTTGGTTGGGATGAATGAAATGATTTAATAAATCCGTGAGCTTGTCAAATTCATGAATTTGCATTGGATTTGGATTTGACAAATACCAAAATCCACATCCACTATTTGGGAATGAAACTTCAAATATTTTGATTTGTGAACATTTATGGCAATGTTAAAGCATTTAATGCAATGGAATAGTTTTTATTGCTTTTAAGCATGTCTCTCCTTTTGTGGATTTGCAAAGTCTTTAATTTTTTTTGGGGGATTTGGATTTGGGAAATGCATGAGTTTGACAAATCCTCAACAAAAAAAAAAACAAGAGAGGCTTGAAATTCCTAGCCTTCACAAATCCTTTAAATTCCAAAACTTCACAAATCTATAGGAGGTTACTATGAATCATAGTAAATGAGTCCATATCAGTAACATCAACGTATCTTACAAGTTAAGTTGTCTAGACGATTGTGATTTAAGTCATAAGTCAAGATGCCACCATTTTATTCGGGCCATGCCCATTTTTTGTCATCTTGTAGACGGTCGTACCATTTGTCATAAACCAAGACTAGTAAGGCAACATTTAGTATTGGCGGATCCCTTGTTCTAGCATCAATATCCATCCCCATTATGGGCACATTTTTGCATGTTAGGCACTAGGACACTGCAAATCATAGAATCAGAAAAAGGTTAGGGATTTTATGAACTTTTCTTTTTCCTTGCTGTAATTGCGGGTAGGTCCGGTGAATGTTCGGGTGTAGGATGGGCTGGCTTTATGGGCTATTTTTTGGGGATATATCTAGGTAGAAACATGGGATGGATTTGGCTCAAGTTATGAATAGTTTGTAGCTGGAATTTGGGAAAGGTTTTTGGTTGAAATGTGGTACAGTATGGGCTCTTTTGGGGGTGGTTGATGGGATAGTTTTGGGGACTGATTATAGTGCAACTTATTTGGACTGTTCAAGTTCAGTGAATTGGACTGCAATGGGTTGAAATGCAGGTAGATTTTGGGACAGATTTCCAGGGTAGTTGGTTACAGTTTTGAGGCTTAAAATTCAACAAGTTAAGAAATAAAAAAAGAGGTCACACTTAGAGATGTTTGAAAGAAAATAGATAGATTTCACATGGAAATATGTAGTGAATGATCCAAATTCACTGTAAAAAAAACTCATAGGAATTATGCATTTTATAAAATTTATCATTTTTTCTATTATTTCAATTAAACAATATTAAATATTATGTAGCTTATGCTACACGCCATAGAGGCCAAACACTACACTATATGTTCCGTGCTATTTAAAACATTGGGTTCACCTTTGAAGCCTAGTTGAATGAGTTGGTGGTAAGTTCCTATCAGCAAGAGAGACATACACCTTTAGTCCCATGGCAATTTTTTCAAGTTGATGTGCAGCTTAAGTGCATTGATAATTACAATTGTTACATTTAGTATATCAAATTTATTGCAATTATTTGGTTCTCATTCTACAAAAAGAAAAAGTTGCACGATTGTTTCAAATGAAGATATTGGGCTAACAGGTATGTGGATCTCAACCAAATAGGCAGAGCAGGTGGATCCTCTCCTGCCAAATAAATCCATTGCATTTCCAAGTATGTGGATGTCGACCAGATAGGCAATGCTGATGATTTCATTATTTATCTATTTATTTGAAACAAATATATGAATATAAGCAGATTGTTCTGACTCCTGATATTTGTGCAGGCCTTGGCACGCTTTTAGGAAGTCACCAACATATATTGCTAAGAAAAGAAATCTGTATGTCTTGATTTTCCCAACATCTTTCCATATACATTGTTTTATAATGTAGAATTGTATTAGAAATTGAAATCTTAATTGAGTATGGAGTCTTGATGTCACTTGTGAGTATAATTTGGTTCAGACCATAAATTAAATAGGAATTCGAGTTGTTAATGGAAATACGCATCTAGATATTGCTTGCCTATAACATTGGACTTACTCTTATACAGACATTGTTCCGAATGTTTATCATCAATGCTAGCCTTAGTTTTAGGCTGCTTGGAGCACAATGAAGTCTTTTATCGATCTAAAAACCACTTCAAAGATTCATGTACTCTCAATGAGGCTTTTCTTCTATTTATATTTAATTAATTAATGTTTCATCTTCTAGAAATACTGTGACAATGTGTCTAACACTAGTTTTTAACATGCTTCTCTAATTTCGAAGGGTAGGGTTCTCAGAGTTTGATGAATATGTTCCCATGGTAGACAACACTGTGGATTCAAGCTGGAAGAAAAAAAAGTGTCCCATCAAAAGCTCCCGTCTTGTAGAAGTATGCAAGTATATATTAGATTTCATTAGGGAGTTGCGGGCTGTCACACCCTAAACTCAAAAACTGGGCTCAAAAAATTCCTAATCACCGAATACAGTGCAGGCAGCCTCCGTAGTACCGTATTCTCGGATCCCAGTGTCCATACACCAGATTCCAGTCCTAGGATCCTACAAGGATGAATTTTTTAATGTACATTTACTCGTAATAAGCATAACCACAAGTTTACCCAAATCACAAAGGCAACATCATCATCACATATCCACTAATATAAACATTAAAATACAATGCTGAAAGAGAAATACATATGTCAAAATCAAAGCTCCAGAAGTCAACTACATGCTCCAAGCTCCACGCTGCTACAACCTAACATCACCTAAGCTTATAGAAAGCTTAGAGGGTGGTGTAAGTGTGTGGACAAGGTAAGTGGCAAGTATTCAATACAATGCCATAATCATATAATATTGAAAATACTGGTAAGATCATGAATCATAAGATATCAGAGTAAGTAGAAATACTGACAAGTCCATGAGTCAATCAATATCAGAATACGCAATACAAATCATCTATACAAATGAGGAGTCATAAAGAGCCAACTATCAGATGCCAAAGATACAATGTAATATACAATTCTTGATGAGTTCACGAAATGCAAAAACATAGTAACCCAAATTGCCATTGTAACACCCTGAAAATCGGGGGTCGTGTATAAACTCAACTCCCGAGTTCCAGACCGTCACTTATGCAACAAAAATGGTTATGATTCAATGTTGTCTGATTTTAAGCATTCACATGAGTAAAAGTATACCAAAACTGCAATTCATACTTCAGATCCAGTGATAAAAGCAAGCGGAAGACTAAACAATGTATATATCACTGTATGGAAAAACAAAGTAATCTCATCTGTCTCCAAAGTATGACTACATCTCTGAGTCTCATGTACATATACTGTAACACCCTGAAAATCGGGGGTCGTGTATAAACTCAACTCCCGAGTTCCAGACCGTCACTTATGCAACAAAAATGGTTATGATTCAATGTTGTCTGATTTTAAGCATTCACATGAGTAAAAGTATACCAAAACTGCAATTCATACTTCAGATCCAGTGATAAAAGCAAGCGGAAGACTAAACAATGTATATATCACTGTATGGAAAAAACAAAGTAATCTCATCTGTCTTCAAAGTATGACTACATCTCTGAGTCTCATGTACATATACATAACAAAAGAATAATGTTCAAAAAGAAAGTCCCACTGATGTCCCCTCGATCCAGGTCGCCTACGGGAAGCTGTCATGATACTGCATATACGAGAACTCATCCTGGTCCTCGTCGATCTCTGGCTCCACCTCCTGGATCTCGTCCTCACCTGCAGCTACAACAGGGTCTGGTGGGTGTTGCAAACACCATCCCGTAACGTGGGAATGAGTGATCAACTCAGTGGAATCATAGAGCAAAGATTAACATATTCACAATTCAATCACGCGATAATAGTAAAGCAGTAAATCAGACAATCCTAATACTGTTGTTAATGCAAGATGATATGACGTGATGTATGCCCTCACCGACGATCACCCTCATGCGGCAACATCTTACGACCGCGGCATGCCACACTCCCTAGAGTGCTCCACATCTTCCAGGCACATGCAATGCTATGGTGATATGATTTCCGAGTTGTTATTAGTCCATTCAAACAGCAGGATTGGGAAACTAAGGTACTTCCCTTGTATCAATCCCAACACAGATCCTGTCTAGGGTCGTCACTCCTAGTAATCTCATACGATGTATATTTCGTAGGTCACTGCAAGGGCTGCCAGGGCTGTTGCTCGCACTCGTTGCACCGCTCCCCCATCACCTTATCAATACAGGCCTACCGTACTCTACTGCAATGGAAGGGTCGTCGCCTCCCGTGGACTCAGAATACGCTCGCGGTTACTACAAAGGGCTCGTCGCCTGATCAGTGTAGGCCGAAAGCTAGAATATAGTGTCCCATACCACCATAATCTGCTCACGAGTTTAGGTGCTCACTGGTCACTACGGGGAGGTTTGTGGCCCCAGCGTAGGCCGACAGCTCGACCACGGTGTCCCATACCACCATGCCCGGCTCATGAGTCTTCGTGGATCAAGGTACCACGGTTAACAGGGTTTACAATGGTAAGTTCAGTACCCTAGGTTCAAGCAGTTATGATACATACAAGGTGAACATACATCGACCAGTCGGGTTACTTGACGTGCTCTACTAGCGCGATCGCATCTCAAGTCGAACGACATGAAGTGCGTAAAACACTTCGCGTGGCCTAACCACTGCCGCCAACTCTCAACACGAATCACGTTCATCGACGCGTCGTTCGTGGCTATGATCAGTCAGCCACGAATTCGCTCGGTTACCGACTGCCTGGACTAAGTCTAGTCCCACACATCTATGGAATCATATCAGCACTACATGTTAAAGTATTGGAATTGAAATACATCATGTGAGCATGTTAACACATGTTATAACATTCAACTTAAGCAATTCTTCAAGGCATACTTTCTATGCATGTAATGCAATCATGCATAAGGTAAACATGTAGGAAATCATTTAGGTCAGCATATTAATCAAGAAATCACTCTCAAACTACTACATAACATCATTTAATTCAATACATACTAATACAAGCATTTATACAAACACATACACTACACACTTAAGTCCACATATAGTATGTCGACCCAAAATGCGCAACTTGGCGAATCTCTTCGCCAAACTGATTATGCAAGCATTCCTAACTCTCTAATGCGGCGACAAACCATGTCAATCACGTTAGCAAAATATGCATGTAGACCGTACTTCCTACAAATGACTAAAATGCCCTAAATCTCATATTCTTCGTTAATTTACGAAACAGGAAACAGAGAGCATGTTGTACATGTCAAACGGTGATGCCGTCGATAATCTACTATTAAACGACATTGAAAGCGTTGTAAACCATCAATCAAAGCGTCTAAAATCCTCACCTAGTCTCTTACGGTCGCGGATTTTGAACGGAGCGTGTACGCTTCGTCTACGGCGGTAGGAGAGCCTGATTTATGGAATACGTTAGCTAACATGTTATGCATCTAAGTAAACCCTAAATCAGCAAGTTTTTGGAGTTATTTTATACCTGAAAAAGTGGAGAAATCACCAGCCAGGTGATTGGAAAGAAGTACTGAAGCAGCAACTGTCAGGGGCTCGGAAGCGGGAAAATTCTCTTCTTCTCTTTCTCTCAAACTCTCTCTCTTTTTCTCCTAGGGTTTGTGATTTTCGGATGGAAGGGAGAAATGAGGGTTTCAACCCCTTTTATAAGCTTAAAATCGCCGAAAATAGGCTCCGGGACGAAGTTTACTTGGTGCTTATCCATTTCGGGGCTGTTTCGGTCCAAAAACTGCTTTCTGGTGGTCCCCTGGTCGATTGCGATCAGACTTAAGCTCATGTGTACCAGATGTAGCTCGTATTAAGTTTTCAGTCTGGCAGGGTTCGCAGATCGCACGTGGCGGACCAGTTTCAGTTCAGCGGTCACCGCACATAGATCAGGGCTGAAAGTCTCATGATAATAAATAGAAATTTTTCCTGATCCGAGGGTGTAATCTGGATGAATTCTGACGGTCAGAACGCTTAATACTGACGCGTCAAGTTGTGTGCCAGATTTGAATTTGAAATTCCAAATCCGTCCCTATTCGCGGTCGCTTCAGTCCGGGTTCAACGAAATCGTCTGTGATTATCGGTTTGACTTGATTTTCGAGATGATTGTCAAGTCCAGCTGGGCGGTTCTAACGGTCTAAGATAGGAGGTATCGGACCTTCGACGCGCGGTCTAAATCCAATACAAAAGTTCAACGTGGTCCAGAGGACAAACCCGCTTAGAGTTTGATCCGAGGTTATAGAGTATTGTAGAGTTGTTTGTTCTACTCGATTTGGGTCTTGCGGAACGTATTTAAAGTGATCAGGGACTATTTCCCAGCTACTCTAGCGTTGCGCTAGCTAACTTACGCTTAATTTCCATGGAAATTATTTCTACGCGATTTCGGGTCAAATCGGTACTCGAGTCCAAGTACGGATTTTTCACGGGCGTTACAATCTACCCCCCTTAACAAATAATTTCGTCCTCGAAATTTGTACCTTTTCGTACTCCTCGAGAAGCTGTGGGTAGTTCTTTCTGATCTCGGCTTCGGTCTCCCAAGTAGCCTCCTCCTCAGAGTGATGCGTCCATAGTACCTTCACAAGGGGAATCACCTTGCTACGCAGTACCTGCTCCTTCCTGTCTAAGATGCGTGTCGGTCGCAGGATATAAGTAACATCCACTCCTAACTGCACCTGCTCCCATCTGATGATATGGGAAGGATCAGCAACGTACTTCTTCAGCATAGAAACATGAAATACGTTGTGGACGCTCGCGAGGGGCGTGGGTAAAGCCAATCGGTAAGCCACTGCTCCCACACGATCGAAGATCTGGAATGGACCAATGAATCGCGGTGCCAGCTTCCCCTTCTTCCCGAACCGAAGGACTCCCTTCATAGGGGAAACTCGCAAAAATATGTGATCCCCGACTGTGAACTCAAGTGGTCTCCGTCTCGTATCGGCATAGCTCTTCTGTCTGCTCTGCGCTGTAAGAAGCCGACGTCGAATAATATCAATCTTCTCTGACGTCGCCTGCACCAACTCTGGGCCAATCATGCTGCGCTCACCGACCTCTAACCAGCAATGCGGTGCGCGACAAGGTCGCCCATACAGCGCCTCATAAGGTGCCATGCCGATACTCGCCTGGAAGCTATTATTGTATGCAAACTCCGTATATGCAAGACAGTCATCCCAACTGTCCTTGAAGTCCAATGCGCAAGCTCGCAACATGTCCTCCAGGATCTGGTTCACTCGCTCCGTCTGTCCGTCCGTCTGTGGGTGGAAGGCAGTACTGAACTTCAACTTCACACCCATAGCCTCCTGAATGCGAGTCCAGAAAATAGAAGTGAACCGCGTGTCTCTGTCCGACACGATCTCTAACGGAACTCCATGCAGACGCACAATCTCTCGGATGTACAATCTAGCCAGCTCGTCTGCAGAGTTCGTAACTCTGATCGGTAGGAAGTGCGCCGACTTCGTCAATCGGTCGACGATCACCCAAATGGAATCATGCCCCTTCCTAGTCTTCGGCAACCCAAAAATGAAGTCCATGGAAATGAAATCCCACTTCCACTCTGCAATCGGCATAGGCTGCAAAAGTCCAGGTGGTCGGCGATGCTCTGCCTTCACCTGCTGACATGTGAGACAACGGGACACGAACTCAGCTATGTGGGTCTTCATACCTTCCCACCAATACGTCCTCTTCACGTCACGATACATCTTCGTACTGCCTGGATGCATCGCGAGTCTAGTAGAATGCGCAGCCTCGAGAATCTCTCGTCTCAAGTCAGGGATATCTGGGACGCATAGGCGACCACGGTAACGTAAGCCCCCATCCATACCAACTCGCCAGTCGGTGTCAGCATCATCACTGGCCTGCTCTCGAAGCTCAGTAAGATGCGCGTCGTCCCTCTGCGCCTCGATGACTTGGTCATCGATCTGGAATCGCACCTGTACGTGTGCGATGAACTCAAATGGTTCCTCCACGGTGAGTTTCTGCTCAAAGTCTCGCAAAAACTCAACCATATCCCACTCGGCAACCATCAGCGGAGCCGCAAACTCTATAGCCTTCTTGCGGCTCAACGCATCAGCCACAAGGTTCGCCTTCCCAGGATGGTAAGAGACTTCAAACTTGAAGTCCTTCAGCGTCTCCATCCATCGCCGCTGCCTCATATTCAAGTCTCGCTGCGTGAATATGTACTTGAGGCTCTTGTGGTCGCAAAAGAGCTCGAACTCCTCTCCGTAGAGGTAATGTCTCCAGAGTCTCAGTGTGAATATAACGGCTGCCAACTCTAGGTCGTGTGTAGGGTAATTCTCCTCGTGCTTCCTTAATTGTCTCGAGGCATACGAAATTACCCTGTCCCTCTGCATAAGGACACAACCCAAACCAACGCTAGACGCGTTAGTGTATATAGTGTATCTAACCCCTTGCTCTGGCAATACTAGCACAGGGGCGGACGTAAGTCTGTCCTTCAGCTCCTGAAAAGCTGACTCCGCCTTATCATTCCAGGTGAACTTCACGTCCTTCCGTGTCAACTGAGATAAGGGTCTCGCGATCTTCGAGAAGTCCTGAATGAAGCGCCGATAGTAACCAGCGAGACCCAAGAAACTCCTCACCTCAGTGACAGAACCAGGCTGCTCCCAGTCCTGCACCGCAGCTACCTTAGACAGGTCAACTGCCATGCCATCCTTGGACACCACGTGTCCCAGAAACTTCACCTCCTGCTTCCAGAAGTCGCACTTCTTGTACTGTACGAACAAATGATGCCGTCTGAGCGTATCAAGGACCAAACGCAAGTGCTCCTCATGCTCCTCTCGACTCCTAGAGTACACCAAAATGTCGTCAATGAAGACAACGACGAATCGATAGAGGAAAGGCCGAAATACACGGTTCATCAGATCCATGAACACGGCCGGTGCGTTCGTGAGACTGAACGACATCACGAGGAACTCGTAGTGGCCAAAACTGGTCCTGAATGCTGTCTTCTGCACGTCCTCATCTCTGACGCGCAGCTGATGATAACCTGAATGAAGATCAATCTTCAAGAAGTACTGCGCTCCTCTCAACTGATCAAACAAGTCATCGATCCTGGGCAAAGGGTACTTGTTCTTCACCGTGAGCTGGTTCAGCCTGCGATAATCAATACATAATCGCAGCGAACCATCCTTCTTCTTCACGAACAAGACCGGTGCTCCCCAAGGAGACACGCTAGGCCGTATAAAGCCAAGCTCTAGCAGACCATCAATCTGCGTCCTCAACTCCTCCATCTCACATGGTGCCATGCGATACGTCGGCAGTGAGACGGGTGTAGAACCAGGAACCAGATCGATAGTGAAATCGATCTCACGTCGGGGCGGCAAACCAGGGATCTTCCTGAACAGATCCCCGAACTCAGAAACAACTGGCGTCTACTCAAGTACCTGGGCACCAGCGTCGCGCAATAGAGTGGCGTAGCTAAGAATGCGGAAAGGAAGATTTACCCGCACTGGAAATGTGAAGGATGCACCCTCAGGCTCGTACGCTGTGACTATATGAGTCTCACAGTCAATCTCGGCTCTCGCTGCAGTCAACCAATCCATGCCAAGAATGACGTCGAGATAAACGAGCGAGGGATCGACGACCAGATCAAGAGTCATCGTCCTGCCTCCCAGATCAACCAAACAACCCTCACACATCTGGGTGACATCCGAATAATCTCCATGAGCTGCAAAGACTCGCACGCTATCCATAGTGATAGTCTGTAACCCAAGACGCCTGCCTACGGCGCGCGATATCAAAGAAATCGTGGAACCAGTGTCCACCATGACAAGAACGGGAGTACCTCCGATATGGGCCGTGACCTCAAAGGCTGAATGCTGGAAAGTCGGCGTCGTAGCTGCCTCAGCGGTCAATGCATGAACTCGAGCCTGCTGTGGCCGGTTCGGCCGCTGTGTCAAGGGCCGTGGAGGCTGTCGAATCTGCGATACCGTAGGTCTGAAAGAAGGATGCGCAGGAGCTGACCGTATAGGCGGTGCTGATATCGCCTGTGGACGTACACGATCAATCTTCTACGGCGGCGAGAATCCACTGTCCCGCATCCTCGAAAAGCAACTCTGCGCCAAGTGGCCCGTCCTCCCACAGTATGTACATGACAAATCAGGGCGCCGAAACGGTGGTACAGGCGCCGTGGTCCTGGTAGGAGGATCAAAGCGAGGCCTCTTGCCCACGAAGGGCCTGTCTGGCAAATCCGGTCGCGGCCTAGAAGTAGTCGGGCCTCGAGATCGCGCAAGTCGATCCACGTCCTGCTCTGCCCGCATGGACATGTGAACCAACTCCGCATAGGAAGGAAAACTGACACAGCACATCTTCGACCGAATATCCAGTCGCAAGCCCTCCAAAAAGCGTCGTATGCGCATCTGCTCATCAGCTAGAATCGTCGGGACGTACCTGCCCAACTCTGTGAACCGATGCTCATACTCAGTAACTGTCATCGCTGCCTGCCTGAGACGGAGAAACTCATTCTCCCTCTCGTGCCTGTAGGTCTGGGGATAATACTTCTCATGGAAGCGGAACTCAAATGCTGCCCACGTCCATACGAAATCTGCGGCAACAGTCCGCAATACGCTATCCCACCACATACTGGCCTCTCTCTCAAACAGGAAGGTAGCCAGCTCTACCTGCTCAACCTCGGTGCAGTGCAACATCCGTAGAATCTTCGACACTTGGTCGAGCCAAAACTCAGCCTCCTCGGGTCTGTGAGAACCCGTGAAAGTAGGAGGCCGCAAGCGCTGAAATCGCTCCAGTAGGCCCCGTGTGTCGGTAGGATTCCCCGCAGGGAAAGCAGGCTGCGCAGGATGGGCCATGCCCTCATCCTGGGCGTAAGGATAGGCATCCTCAGCTGGATGCTCAGGTGGTGCAGGTGGAGTAGATGTAGTCGCACCCCCACCCTGGGCTAAAGTCCCCACTATGGTGGTCAGGAGCTGCTGCTGCTGTAGCATCATAGCCATCATCTGCTCGAATCTGTCAGGGGGTGGAGCAGGCAGTGGCGGATGCGGTGTGGAAGTAGACGCACGATGTGGCTCTCTAACTGATGGTGTAAATGGCGGTGGTCCATCTGTAGGACCAAAAGCAGGCTGAGACGACCGAACCGCCTCAGGAATCGGGCCCACAGCAGGGTCCGGACGAGTGCCAGACTGAGAGGGAGTCTGATCCATCTGCTCTGACAATGAAAGCCGAACCGCGCTCCTCGTAGTCTTAGGTGGCATTCCCTATATTCAAAATAGGGTGCAACCTTGTCAGTCTCAATTGCACAATTACACCGCACACATTCACTTAAAGAGTCAAAGGCATTCCATGCATTTCAATTAATCAAAATTGTCACAATACAAGGGATATATCCTTACAAGCATCATGACTAGACTTACATGGAAATTAAGACAGTTAAGCAACAGCAACATAAGCAAAGCACTAGCCCTAACAGGCTTACACACATAAAACAGGAAATGGCTAACTACTAATAAAACATCAAAGATCGCATCGCTAGTCAGAGTCTGGTGACGGAGGAGGAGCACCCTTATCCTGTAAGCAACACAGGATTGCCTTCAAGGTGCGAGTCACCTTGCCAAACTTCTTCTTTGTAACGGCCTTGGCATCAGCAACTTCTGCTCGAAGTTCTTGGACTTCCCTACGCAAAGCGGTCTGGCTCTCCTCCATCCGAGCAATGCGATCGTCGATAGTAGTCTGCGCAGAAGGAGGAGGGCTCTCATCAGTATCCTGAGCCTCCTCTTCTGCTTCTTCCTGAGCTTCTTCCTGAACCTCTGCTCTAGGTTCTTCTTCGCTTTGATCTTCCTCTTCATCAAAGTCATCCCCACTATCCCTTTCAAGTTGATTTTCACGGTATTGCGACTCAATCTTCATCTTGACCATTGTCGACTCATCTATGGTGTGAATCGATACCGGCAATTCGGGCCCAAGTCTATAGGCAAACTCAAGTGCAATCTTGCAAATAAGTCAGCCAAAGGGAAGCGATTCGGATGTTCTTCTCGACCTGGCTATGAGAACTATCTGCCGTAAGATGAAAGTGGCCATACATACGTTCTCTCCCTGGGCCACCAGAAATAAGAAATCGACCATAAGACGCGTACATTTAATGCGGTTCGTCAACCTGGGATAAACATTAAACGCGCAAATATGGTGCAGCAGGCGCAAATCCTCAGACATGTACGTCGCCTTGAGGCTATTATTAGGCTGCCATGGAACCAACTTACCGCACAGAAACCTGGTGCGGCGATCTCGTTCACGTCTAGTCCTCAAATTCTTCTCACTAGGATGCTCATCACCTAAAGGCACGTTGAGAAGTCGCGCAATCAACCGGACGTCGATCGTAGCCATCCAATCTCTACCAAAAGGGATTTTGAACTGCAAAGGCTCCAAGGTAGGACTCTGGATGCTAGCATAGAAGGCA
The DNA here is from genome assembly GCA_037074715.1 of Magnolia kwangsiensis. NCBI lineage: Eukaryota > Viridiplantae > Streptophyta > Magnoliopsida > Magnoliales > Magnoliaceae > Magnolia > Magnolia kwangsiensis. Next base: position 29,066,117 of record CM073585.1, on the reverse strand, counting down.
CGAACAGTGCTCACATTAGCACGAGCGCGACCTTCAAAGATCGGTCCCCAGTGCGCAGCTTCAATGCGTTCGAACAACAGATATTCGCCGAACAATCGCCCATCTACGTCCGCCTCAAATAACACTCTATGATCAGTGTATTCGCCATGAGGCATCTCTGATAAAATGGTTCGTCCAAGGTGTGCATGGGGATCCAAATCTCGCTTTGTACGGCACTCCAAGACTACAGCTGGACCTGCGGCGGTGCTTGAACTTACGGCACCACCCCGCGGTCTTCTCGATCGAGCAGGGTGGCTCGGCCCAGCGTCATCTGTCACGGTTTTCCTCTTACCCATCAAAGATATGATGGATGAGAGTGACAAAAGACTCAAAATGGCTTCCACAAAAGCCATGGAAAATGCCAAAAATGCGGAGAAATGGCTGCCCAATCTGAGAAAAGAAAATCTAGGCGTCGTAGAGGGTTGCTTCAAGCTTCCCAAGGCTATAGTTTCAAAGAGAAATACAAACAAAAAGATAGAATGGAGCACCTCACGATTTCAGCTCTATTTGGGGGATTTTGGAGCTCCAAATGGTGAGATCTTCAAGGAAAGAGGCTGCCAACACCCAATAAGTGATGGGTGGTGGTCGGTTTTGGCCAAGGAGGGTCCTAGAAGTGGTTTGGGACGCCGGAGTTTGGAATGGGTTGCTGAAAATCGAAAATAGGGCTATGTAGAGGGCTGTTTGTGAAGGAGGGGTAAGATTTGGGGGTTTTCGTGAGGTGGGAGTTGTATAGGGAGGGTGCACGTGCCATTTAAGGGCGTGCACCCAAAAATCATCCCCAATGGACACCACCGGTCGGCGATGCATCGCCCGACTGGCGATGGCATCGCCGACCAACTTTCACGTTGGCCGGTGGGACCACTTGGATCTGGTCCCCCATGGTCCCAGGGGTCCAAAAAGGTATGTCCCACCCCTTAGTTCATAATATTTTGGTCTGTATGAGCCCAAACATGTGTTCAGGGCTTTCCGGGTCTACATTGCAATCCCGAATACCAAACTATATGATGCAGCATATGAATTTAGGGTAGAAGGAGCCAGTACACCTATCTAGATCCTTAGTTGCTAAATAAAGTGAAGTTATAATGGCCTTATGGCAATTTTTCATGAAATTGTACTATTCACTATAAAATTTGGTGAATATACTAATTTGTGTTATTTTCACATTAGTTTTGATGCCTAACATGAAATGGATAGGAAAAAAATGAAGGTCGGAGTGTTTAGAGGAGGAATTTTGAGAATTTTTGGCGAAACGGGGTTTTTAAGCCCTGGCGATTGATTACAGGAGTCGTGGTCCTCCCACGGCCCAAGGATTCACTTTTGCGGTTTAAAACTGCGCATAGGACGTCTCCACCCGACTTCCTAAAGCTTAGAAGTGATTCGGGTTTCTTTACGCGACCCGAGATGCGTTACAGACTCGATCTTGCGATCGATCCTAATAGACTTCGCCTATCGGCGAATCTGCGATCCTATAAGTGTTTTTAGACCCTTCTCGCACCCACCTAAGTCAAAAGAAGCGACAGCGTACGTCGCAAGACCATAACCCAGGCCCAGTATACTCTTATTCATGCTCTGATACCAACTTGTAACACCCTGAAAATCGGGGGTCGTGTATAAACTCAACTCCCGAGTTCCAGACCGTCACTTATGCAACAAAAATGGTTATGATTCAATGTTGTCTGATTTTAAGCATTCACATGAGTAAAAGTATACCAAAACTACAATTCATACTTCAGATCCAGTGATAAAAGCAAGCGGAAGACTAAACAATGTATATATCACTGTATGGAAAAAACAAAGTAATCTCATCTGTCTCCAAAGTATGACTACATCTCTGAGTCTCATGTATATATACATAACAAAAGAATAATGTTCAAAAAGAAAGTCCCACTGATGTCCCCTCGATCCAGGTCACCTACGGGAAGCCGTCATGATACTGCATATACGAGAACTCATCCTGGTCCTCGTCGATCTCTGGCTCCACCTCCTGGATCTCGTCCTCACCTGCAGCTACAACAGGGTCTGGTGGGTGTTGCAAACACCATCCCGTAACGTGGGAATGAGTGATCAACTCAGTGGAATCATAGAGCAAAGATTAGCATATTCACAATTTAATCACGCGATAATAGTAAAGCAGTAAATCAGACAATCCTAATACTGTTGTTAGTGCAAGATGATATGACGTGATGTATGCCCTCACCGACGATCACCCTCATGCGGCAACATCTTACGACCGCGGCATGCCACACTCCCTAGAGTGCTCCACATCTTCCAGGCACATGCAATGCTATGGTGATATGATTTTCGAGTTGTTATTAGTCCATTCAAACAGCAGGATTGGGAAACTAAGGTACTTCCCTTGTATCAATCCCAACACAGATCCTGTCTAGGGTCGTCACTCCTAGTAATCTCATACGATGTATATTTCATAGGTCACTGCAAGAGCTGCCAGGGCTGTTGCTCGCACTCGTTGCACCGCTCCCCCATCACCTTATCAATACAGGCCTACCGTACTCTACTGCAACGGAAGGGTCGTCGCCTCCCGTGGACTCAGAATACGCTCGCGGTCACTACAAAGGGCTCGTCGCCTGATCAGTGTAGGCCGACAGCTAGAATATAGTGTCCCATACCACCATAATCTGCTCATGAGTTTAGGTGCTCACTGGTCACTACGGGGAGGTTTGTGGCCCCAGCGTAGGCCGACAGCTCGACCACGGTGTCCCATACCACCATGCCCGGCTCATGAGTCTTCGTGGATCAAGGTACCACGGTTAACAGGGTTTACAATGGTAAGTTCAGTACCCTAGGTTCAAGCAGTTATGATACATACAAGGTGAACATACATCGGCCAGTCGGGTTACTTGACGTGCTCGACTAGCGCGATCGCATCTCAAGTCGAACGACATGAAGTGCGTAAAACACTTCGCGTGGCCTAACCACTGCCGCCAACTCTCAACCCGAATCACGTTCATCGACGTGTCGTTCATGGCTATGACCAGTCAGCCACGAATTCGCTCGGTTACCGACTGCCTGGACTAAGTCTAGTCCCACACATCTATGGAATCATATCAGCACTACATGTTAAAGTATTGGAATTGAAATACATCATGTGAGCATGTTAACACATGTTATAACATTCAACTTAAGCAATTCTTCAAGGCATACTTTCTATGCATGTAATGCAATCATGCATAAGGTAAACATGTAGGAAATCATTTAGGTCAGCATATTAATCAAGAAATCACTCTCAAACTACTACATAACATCATTTAATTCAATACATACTAATACAAGCATCTATACAAACACACACTACACACTTAAGTCCACATATAGTATGTCGACCCAAAATACGCAACTTGGCGAATCTCTTCTCCAAACTGATTATGCAAGCATTCCTAACTCTCTAATGCGGCGACAAACCATGTCAATCACGTCAGCAAAATATGCATGTAGACCGTACTTCCTACAAATGACTAAAATGCCCTAAATCTCATATTCTTCGTTAATTTACGAAACAGGAAACGGAGAGCATGTTGTACATGTCAAACGGCGATGCCGTCGATAATCTACTATTAAAAGACATTGAAAGCGTTGTAAACCGTCAATCAAAGCGTCTAAAATCCTCACCTAGTCTCTTACGGTCACGGATTTTGAACGGAGCGTGTACGCTTCGTCTACGGCGGTAGGAGAGCCTGATTTATGGAATACGTTAGCTAACATGTTATGCATCTAAGTAAACCCTAAATCAGCAAGTTTTTGGGGTTATTTTATACCTGAAAAAGTGGAGAAATCACCAGCCAGGTGATTGGAAAGAAGTGCTGAAGCAGCAACTGTCAGGGGCTCGGAAGTGGGAAAATTCTCTTCTTCTCTTTCTCTCAAACTCTCTCTCTTTTTCTCCTAGGGTTTGTGATTTTCGGATGGAAGGGAGAAATGAGGGTTTCAACCCATTTTATAAGCTTAAAATCGCCGAAAATAGGCTCCGGGACGAAGTTTACTTGGTGCCTATCCATTTCGGGGCTGTTTCGGTCCAAAAACTGCTTTCTGGTGGTCCCCTGGTCGATTGCGATCAGACTTAAGCTCATGTGTACCAGATGTAGCTCGTATTAAGTTTTCAGTCTGGCAGGGTTCGTAGATCGCACGTGGCGGACCAGTTTCAGTTCAGCGGTCACCGCACATAGATCAGGGCTAAAAGTCTCATGATAATAAATAGAAATTTTTCCTGATCCGAGGGTGTAATCTGGATGAATTCTGACGGTCAGAACGCTTAATACTGACGCGTCAAGTTGTGTGCCAGATTTGAATTTGAAATTCCAAATCCGTCCCTATTCGCGGTCGCTTCAGTCCGGATTCAACGAAATCGTCTGTGATTATCGGTTTGACTTGATTTTCGAGATGATTGTCAAGTCCAGCTGGGCGGTTCTAACGGTCTAAGATAGGAGGTATCGGACCTTCGACACGCGGTCTAAATCCAATACAAAAGTTCAACGTGGTCCAGAGGATAAACCCGCTTAGAGTTTGATCCGAGGTTATAGAGTATTGTAGAGTTGTTTGTTCTACTCGATTTGGGTCTTGCAGAACGTATTTAAAGTGATCAGGGACTATTTCCCAGCTAATCTAGCGTTGCGCTAGCTAACTTACGCTTAATTTTTATGGAAATTATTTCTACGCGATTTCGGGTCAAATCGGTACTCGAGCCCAAGTACGGATTTTTCACGGGCGTTACAATCTACCCCCCTTAACAAATAATTTCATCCTCGAAATTTGTACCTTTTCGTACTCCTCGAGAAGCTGTGGGTAGTTCTTTCTGATCTTGGCTTCGGTCTCCCAAGTAGCCTCCTCCTCAGAGTGATGCGTCCATAGTACCTTCACAAGGGGAATCACCTTGCTACGCAGTACCTGCTCCTTCCTGTCTAAGATGCGTGTCGGTCGCAGGATATAAGTAACATCCTCTCCTAACTGCACCTGCTCCCATCTGATGATATGGGAAGGATCAGCAACGTACTTCTTCAGCATCGAAACATGAAATACGTTGTGGACGCGCTCCTCTCAACTGATCAAACAAGTCATCGATCCTGGGCAAAGGGTACTTGTTCTTCACCGTGAGCTGGTTCAGCCTGCGATAATCAATACACAATCGCAGCGAACCATCCTTCTTCGTCACGAACAAGACCGGTGCTCCCCAAGGAGACACGCTAGGCCGTATAAAGCCAAGCTCTAGCAGGCCATCAATCTACGTCCTCAACTCCTCCATCTCACATGGTGCCATGCGATACGTCGGCAGTGAGACGGGTGTAGAACTAGGAACCAGATCGATAATGAAATCGATCTCACGTCGGGGCGGCAAACCAGAGATCTTCCTGAACAGATCCCCGAACTCAGAAACAACTGGCGTCTGCTCAAGTACCTGGGCACCAGCATCGCGCAATAGAGTGGCGTAGCTAAGAATGCGGAAAGGAAGATTTACCCGCACTGGAAATGTGAAGGATGCACCATCAGGCTCATACGCTGTGACTATACGAGTCTCGCAGTCAATCTCGGCTCTCGCTGTAGTCAACCAATCCATGCCAAGAATGACGTCGAGATAAACGAGCGAGGGATCGACGACCAGATCAAGAGTCATCGTCCTGCCTCCCAGATCAACCAAACAACCCTCACACATCTGGGTGACATCCGAATAATCTCCATGAGCTGCAAAGACTCGCACGCTATCCATAGTGATAGTCTGTAACCCAAGACGTCTGACTACGGCACGCGATATCAAAGAAATCGTGGAACCAGTGTCCACCATGACAAGAACGGGAGTACCTCCGATATGGGCCGTGACCTCAAAGGCTGAATGCTGGAAAGTCGGCGTCGCAGCTGCCTCAGCGGTCAATGCATGAACTCGAGCCTGCTGTGGCCGGTTCGGCCGCTGTGTCAAGGGCCGTGGAGGCTGTCGAATCTGCGATACCGTAGGTCTGAAAGAAGGATGCGCAGGAGCTGACCGTATAGGCGGTGCTGATATCGCCTGTGGACGTACACGATCAATCTTCTGCGGTGGCGAGAACCCACTGTCCCGCATCCTCGAAAAGCAACTCTGCGCCAGGTGGCCCGTCCTCCCACAGTATGTACATGTCAAACCAGGGCGTCGAAACGGTGGTACAGGCGTCGTGGTCCTGGTAGGAGGATCAAAGCGAGGCCTCTTGCCCGCGAAGGGCCTGTCTGGCAAATCCGGTCGTGGCCTAGAAGTAGCCTGGCCTCGAGATCGCCCAAGTCGATCCACGTCCTGCTCTGCCCGCATGGACATGTGAACCAACTCCGCATAGGAGGAAAAACTGACACAGCACATCTTCGACCGAATATCCGGTCGCAAGCCCTCCAAAAAGCGCCGTATGCGTATCTGCTCATCAGCTAGAATCGTCGGGACGTACCTGCCCAACTTTGTGAACCGATGCTCATACTCGGTAACTGTCATCGCTGCCTGTCTGAGATGGAGAAACTCATTCTCCCTCTCGTGCTTGTAGGTCTGGGGATAATACTTCTCATGGAAACGGAGCTCAAATGCTGCCCACGTCCATACAAAATCTGCGGCAACAGTCCGCAGTACGCTATCCCACCACATACTGGCCTCTCTCTCAAACAGGAAGGTAGCCAGCTCTACCTGCTCAACCTCGGTGCAGTGCAACATCCGTAGAATCTTCGACACTCGGTCGAGCCAGAACTCAGCCTCCTCGGGTCTGTGAGAACCCGTGAAAGTAGGAGGCCGTAAGCGCTGAATTCACTCCAAAAGGCCCCGTGTGTCGGCAGAATTCCCCGCAGGGAAAGCAGGCTGCGCAGGATGGGCCATGCCCTCATCCTGGGTGTAAGTATAGGCATCCTCAGCTGGATGCGCAGGTGGTGCAGGTGGAGTAGATGTAGTCGCACCCCCACCCTGGGCTAAAGTCCCCACTATGGTGGTCAGAAGCTGCTGCTGCTGTAGCATCATAGCCATCATCTGCTCGAATCTATCAGGGGGTGGAGCAGGCTGTGGCGGATGAGGTGCGGAAGTAGATGCGCGATGTGGCTCTCTAACTGATGGTGTAAATGGCGGTGGTCCATCTGTAGGACCAACAGCAGGCTGAGACGACCGAACTGCCTCAGGAATCGGGCCCACAGCAGGGTCCGAACGAGTGCCAGACTGAGAGGAAGTCTGATCCATATGGTCTGACAATGCAAGCCGAACCGCGCTCCTCGTAGTCTTAGGTGGCATTCCCTATATTCAAAAAAGGGTGCAACCTTGTCAGTCTCAATTGCACAAATACACCACAATCATTTACTTAAAGAGTTAAAGGCATTCCATGCATTTCAATTAATCAAAATTGTCACAATACAAGGGATATATCCTTATAAGCATCATGACTAGAATTATATGGAAGTTAAGACAGTTAAGCAACAACAACATAAGCAAAGCACTAGCCCTAATAGGCTTTACACACATAAAACAGGAAATGTCTAACTACTGATAACAACATCAAAGATCGCATCGCTAGTCAGAGTCTGGTGACGGAGGAGGAGCACCCTTATCCTGTAAGCAACACAGGATTGCCTTCAAGGTGCGAGTCACCTTGCCAAATTTCTTCTTTGTAACGGCCTTGGCATCAGCGACTTCTGCTCGAAGTTCTTGGACTTCCCTTCACAAAGCGGTCTGACTCTCCTCCATCCGAGCAATGCAATCGTCGATAGTGGCCTGCGCAGAAGGAGGAGGGCTCTCATCAGTATCCTGAGCCTCCTCTTCTGCTTCTTCCTGAACCTCTTCCCGAACCTCTGCTCTAGGTTCTTCTTTGCTTTGATCTTCCTCTTCATCAAAGTCATCCCCACTATCCCTTTCAAGTTGATTTTCACGGTATTGTGACCCAATCTTCATCTTAACCATTGTCGACTCATCGATGGTGTGAATCGATACCGGCAATTCGGGCCTAAGTCTATAGGCAAACTCAAGTGCAATCTTGCAAATAAGTCGACCAAAGGGAAGCGATTCGGATGTTCTTCTCGACCTGGCTATGAGAACTATCTACCGTAAGATGAAAGTGGCCATACATACGTTCTCTCCCTGGGCCACTAGAAATAAGAAATCGACCATAAGACGTGTACATTCTATGCGGTTCGTTGACCTGGGATAGACATTGAACGTGCAGATATGATGCAGCAGGCGCAAATCCTTAGACATATACGTCGCCTTGAGGCTATTATTAGGCTGCCATGGAACCAACTTACCGCACAGAAACCTGGTGCGGCGATCTCGTTCACGTCTAGTCTTCAAATTCTTCTCACGAGGATGCATATCACCTAGAGGCACGTTGAGAAGTCGCGCAATCAACCGAACGTCGATCGTAGCCATCCGATCTCTACCAAAAGGGATTTTGAACTGCAAAGGCTCCAAGGTAGAATTCTGAATGCTAGCATAGAAGGCACGAAAGGTGCTCACATTAGCACGAGCACGAGCTTCAAAGATCGGACCCCAGTGCGCAGCTTCAATGTGTTCGAACAACAGATATTCGCCGAACAATCGTCCATCTACGTCCGCCTCAAATAACACTCTACGATCAGTGTATTCGCCATGAGGCATCTCTGATAAAATTGTTCGTCCAAGGTGCGCATGGGGATCCAAATCCTGCTTTGTATGGCACTCCAGGACTACAGCTGGACCTGCGGCGGTGCTTGAACTTGCGGTACCACCCCGCGGTCTTCTCGATCGAGCAGGGCGGCTCGGCCCAGCCTCGTCTGTCGCGGTTTTCCTCTTACCCATCAAAGATATGATGGATGAGAGTGACAGAAGGCCCAAAATGGCTTCCACGAAAGCCATGGAAAACGCCAAAAATACGGAGAAATGGCTGCCCAATCTGAGAAAAGGAAATCTAGGCATCGTAGAGGGATGCTTCAAGCTTCCCAAGGCTGTAGTTTCAAAGAGAAATACAAACAAAAAGATGGGATGGAGCACCTCACGATTTCAGCTATATTTGGGGGATTTTGGAGCTCCAAATGGTGAGATCTTCAAGGAAAGAGGCTTCCAACATCCAATAAGTGATGGGTGGTGGTCGGTTTTGGCCAAGGAGGGTCCTAGAAATGTTTTGGGATGCCGGAGTTTGGAATGGGTTGCTGAAAATCAAAAATAGGGCTATGGAGAGGGCTGTTTGTGAAGAAGGGGTATGATTTGGGGATTTTCGTGAGATGGGAGCTGTATAGGGAGGGTGCACGTGCCATTTAAGGGCGTGTGCCCAAAAATCAGCCACAATGGACACCACCGGTCGGCGATGCATCGCCCGACCGGCGATGACATCGTGGGCCAACTCCCACGTTGGCCGGTGGGACCACTTGGACCTGGTCCCCCATGGTTCCAGGGGTCCAAAAAGGTATGTCCCACCCCTTAGTTCACAATATTTTGGTCTGTATGAGCCCAAACATGTATTCGAGGCTTTCCGGGTCCACATTGAAATCCTAAATACCAAACCATATGATGCAGCATATGAATTTAGGGTAGAAGGAGCCAGTACATCTATCTAAACCCTTAGTTGTGAAATAAAGTGAATTTAGAATGGCCTTATGGCCATTTTTCATGAAATTTTACTATTCATTGTAAAATTTTGTGAAAGCACTAATTTGTGTTATTTTCACATTAGGTTTGATGCCTAACATGAAATAGATAAGAAAGAACTAAAGGTCGGAGTGTTTAGAGGAGGAATTTTGAGAATTTTTGGTGAAACGGGGTTTTTAAGCCCTGGCGATTGATTACAAGAGTCGTGGTCATCCCACGGCCCAAGGATTCACTTTTTCGGTTTAAAACCGCTCATAGGACGTCCCCACTAGACTTCCTACAGCTTAGAAGTGATTCGGGTTGCTTTACGCCACCCGAGATACGTTACAGACTCGATCTTGCGATCGATCCTAATAGACTTCGCCTATCGGCGAATCTGCGATCTTAGACATGTTTCTAGACCCTTCTCGCACCCACCTAAGTCAAAGGAAGTGACAGCGTACATCACAAGACCATAACCCAGGCCCAGTATACTCTTATTCATGCTCTGATACCAACTTGTAACACCCTGAAAATCGGGGGTCGTGTATAAACTCAACTCCCGAGTTCCAGACCGTCACTTATGCAACAAAAATGGTTATGATTCAATTTTGTCTGATTTAAAGCATTCACATGAGTAAAAGTATACCAAAACTGCAATTCATACTTCAGATCCAGTGATAAAAGCAAGCGGAAGACTAAACAATGTATATATCACTGAATGGAAAAACAAAGTAATCTCATCTGTCTCCAAAGTATGACTACATCTCTGAGTCTCATGTACATATACATAACAAAAGAATAATGTTCAAAAAGGAAAGTCCCACTGATGTCCCCTCGATCCAGGTCACCTACGGGAAGCCGTCATGATACTGCATATACGAGAACTCATCCTGGTCCTCGTCGATCTCTGGCTCCACCTCCTGGATCTCGTCCTCACCTGCAGCTACAATAGGGTCTGGTGGGTGTTGCAAACACCATCCCGTAACGTGGGAATGAGTGATCAACTTAGTGGAATCATAGAGTAAAGATTAGCATGTTCACAATTCAATCACGCGATAATAGTAAAGTAGTAAATCAGACAATCCTAATACTGTTATTAATGCAAGATGATATGACGTGATGTATGCCCTCACCGACGATCACCCTCATGCGGCAACATCTTACGACCGCGGCATGCCACACTCCCTAGAGTGCTCCACATCTTCCAGGCACATGCAATGATATGGTGATATGATTTCCAAGTTGTTATTAGTCCATTCGAACAGCAGGATTGGGAAACTAAGGTACTTCCCTTGTATCAATCCCAACACAGATCCTGTCTAGGGTCGTCACTCCTAGTAATCTCATATGATGTATATTTCGTAGGTCTCTGCAAGGGCTGCCAGGGCTGTTGCTCGCACTCGTTGCACCGCTCCCCCATCACCTTATCAATACAGGACTACTGTACTCTACTGCAACGGAAGGGTCGTCGCCTCCCGTGGACTCAGAATACGCTCGCGGTCACTACAAAAGGCTCGTCGCCTGATCAGTGTAGGCCGACAGCTAGAATATAGTGTCCCATACCACCATAATCTGCTCATAAGTTTAGGTGCTCACTGGTCACTACGGGGAGGTTTTTGGCCCCAGCGTAGGCCGGCAGCTCGACCACGGTGTCCCATACCACCATGCCCGGCTCATGAGTCTTCGTGGATCAAGGTACCATGGTTAACAGGGTTTACAATGGTAAGTTCAGTACCCTAGGTTCAAGCAGTTATGACACATACAAGGTGAACATACATCGGCCAGTCGGGTTACTTGACGGGCTCGACTAGCGCGATCGCATCTCAAGTTGAACGACATGAAGTGCGTAAAACACTTCGCGTGGCCTAACCACTGCCGCCAACTCTAAACACGAATCACGTTCATCGACGCGTCGTTCGTGGCTATGACCAGTCAGCCACGAATTCGCTCGGTTACCGACTGCCTGGACTAAGTCTAGTCCCACACATCTATGAAATCATATTAGCACTATATGAAAAGGTGTTGGAATTGAAATACATCATGTGAGCATGTTAACACATGTTATAACATTCAACTTAAGCAATTCTTCAAGGCATACTTTCTATGCATGTAATGCAATCATGCATAAGGTAAACATGTAGGAAATCATTTAGGTCAGCATTTTAATCATGAAATCAATCTCAAACTACTACATAACATCATTCAATTCAATACATACTAATACAAGCATTTATACAAACACATACACTACACACTTAAGTCCACATATAGTATGTCAACCCAATGTGCGCAACTTGGCGAATCTCTTCGCCAAACTGATTATGCAAGCATTCCTAACTCCCTAATGCGGCGACAAACCATGTCAATCACGTCAGCAAAATATGCATGTAGACCGTACTTCCCACAAATGACTAAAATGCCCTAAATCTCATATTCTTCGTTAATTTACGAAACAGGAAACGGAGAGCATGTTGTACATGTCAAACGGCGATGCCGTCGATAATGTACTATTAAACATTGAAAGCGTTGTAAACCGTCAATCAAAGCGTCTACAATCCTCACCTAGTCTCTTACGGTTGTGGAATTTTGAACGGAGCGTGTACGCTTCGTCTACGGCAGTAGGAGAGCCTGATTTATGGAATACGTTAGCTAACATGTTATGCATCTAAGTAAACCCTAAATCAGCTAGTTTTTGGGGTTATTTTATACCTGAAAAATGGAGAAATCACCAGCCAGGTAATTGGAAAGAAGTGCTGAAGCAGCAACTGTCTGGGGCTCAGAAGCGGAAAAATTCTCTTCTTCTCTTTCTCTCAAACTCTCTCTCTTTTTCTCCTAGGGTTTGTGATTTTCGGATGGAAGGGAGAAATGAGGGTTTCAACCCCTTTTATAAGCTTGAAATCGCCGGAAATAGGCTCCGGGACGAAGTTTACTTGGTGCCTATCCATTTCGGGGCTGTTTCGGTCCAAAAACTGCTTTCTGGTGGTCCCCTGGTCGATTGCGATCAGACTTAAGCTCATGTGTACCAGATGTAGCTCGTATTAAGTTTTCAGTCTGGCAGGGTTCGCAGATCGCACGTGGCGGACCAGTTTCAGTTCAGCAGTCACCGCACGTAGATCAGGGCTGAAAGTCTCATGATAATAAATAGAAATTTTTCCTGATCCGAGGGTGTAATCTGGATGAATTCTGACGATCAGAACGCTTAATACTGATGCGTCAAGTCGTGTGCCAGATTTGAATTTGAAATTCCAAATCCGTCCCTATTTGCGGTCGCTTCAGTCCGGGTTCAACGAAATCGTCTGTGATTATCGGTTTGACTTGATTTTTGAGATGATTGTCAAGTCCAGCTGGGCGGTTCTAACGGTCTAAGATAGGAGGTATCGGACCTTCGACGCGCGGTCTAGATCCCATTCAAGAATTCAATGTGGTCCAGAGAACAAACCTGCTTAGAGTTTGATCCGAGGTTATAGAGTGTTGTAGAGTTGTTTGTTCTACCAGAACGTATTTAAAGTGATCAGGGACTATTTTCCAGCTACTCTAACGTTGCGCTAGCTAACTTACGCTTAATTTCCATGGAAATTATTTCTACGCGATTTCGGGTCAAATCGGTACTCGAACCCAAGTATGGATTTTTCACGGGCATTACAGCCATATACCACGGATGTAATGTAATATACTATGCGAATGGAATGACCATGTTGGAGTGTAAAGTCGGGTTGATAGTATTTAGTATCGCTGACTATGGGGTCCATCATAAGGGACTTCTATTAAAACCATCCCATACCTAATTTGGACAGTCAAACTCAATATAGTAGGCTCTTGATCTCAGGTTAGTCGCGCGCCCCAACTGAAATCCTTACAATTGTGAAGGTACACGTGTCATGCCCCAGACTCAAAAACCGGGCTCACAAAATATTCTATCACCGAATCCGGCGCCGAAAACCTCCATAGTATTCCATTCTCAGTTCCCAGCACCTATACACCAAGTTTCGATCCTGAGATTCTACAAGGAGGATTTCGAACATGATTTTGATTTGTAATAAGCATAACCCATGAACAATAACCACAAGAACACCATCACAAAATTCACTATGATAAAAAACTTTATGGTACAATGCATATAAAGGAAAATATAAGATAATAACGGAAACTCTTGAAGCTCGACTGCACGCTCTTACTGTGGCTAAGCTACGGCTGCGTCGTGGTGTCACCTGCTCGCATCAATCGTGTATAAGATTATAAAAAGCTTAAAGGGTGGTGTAAGTATGTGCATAATATGAACATGCTCAGAGTGCAATGTCAGAGTAATGCAGAATCATGCTGATGGATACATGAATGCAATCAGCCATACCAAGGCTATGCGGTGTAAGATGTGATGCTATCAGCCATATCAAGACCATGCGATGTGAGATGTAACTCAAGCAAGACAATCCTCATCTAAATTCACATATCAATGCAGTGCATCACTAGAGCATCAAATATCAGTACAGTTCTCATTCTAGATAATTATCAAGGTTTAGTACACTCCAAATGACACTGCCCCTTTCTTAGGCGGGTACTCCAAGTGACCGTAAGAAACCTCACTATCCGTCTGGCCAATAGTCTACCGATACCTATCCGACACGTCAATAGCGAACCCATTCATGAGTTGGTCAAACTCACCCTAGCAATGTGTAACATCTCGAAAATCGGAGGTTGGGTAGAATCCCAACTCCCGAGTTCCAAAATGTCATTTATGCAACATAGATATTAATAAATGCATGTCGTCTGTAGAATGGTATTAAACAAGATTGGAATTAAGCCAAAAAAGCATATCATACTCCAGAGATAGTTAAACTTTACAAGCGGAAGACTGTGATAAATATTTAACAATGTATAATTGATTATAAGTCTCCAGAGTGTGAGCATGTTACCAGGTTAGACATATACATGTATACTCCAAAAATGATAAAGAGGATATACATGAGTGCTCTAAAAATATAAAATGACAAGTGTCATGGCGTCTAAACAACCTCCCTGTAATCCCGTCGGTCAGAACACGCATATAGGAGAAATCCTCTTCATCATCATCAAGTCTGGCTCCACTTCACAAGCAGCGCCAGCATCTGCAACTAAAATAGGGTCTGGTGGTGTTGCAAACACTGTCCCGTAACGTGGGAGTGAGTGATCAACTCAGTAGAATAATAGAGCAAAGATTAGCATATTATCAAATCAATCACGTGTTAATAGTAAAGCAAACAATCAACCATCCCTAGGTACTGTTGTTAATGTAAGCATGAAATGACATGATGGATGCCCTCACCGACATACTCCCTCATGCGGCACCATCTGCGTCCGCGGCATGCTTTCTTCCTGCAGTGCTCCACATCTTCCAGGCACATGCAGTGCGATATGGATAATGATTACCGGGTTGTTATTAGTCCTTTTCATGCAGCAGGATTGAAAAACTAAGGTACCTTCCTTATATCAATCCCAACATAGATCTTGTCTAGGGTCGTCACTCCTAGTAATCTCATACGATGTTATCTTTATAGGTCGCTACAAGGGCTGTCAGGGCTATTGCACGCACTCGTTGCTCCTCTCCCCCATCACCTTATCAATACAGGCCTATTTATATCCTTAAGACTGCATCAGGACTTGTCGCCCCCATGCGGTGTTAGGAGAAACTCAAGGTCACTACAAAGGGCTCGTCACCAATCAGTGTAGGCCGACAGCAAGAATATAATGTCCCATACCACCATAATCTGCTCAGAGTAGGGTGCTCACTGGTCACTACAGGGAGGTTTGTGGCCCCAGCGTAGGCCAAAAGCTCTACCACGGTGTCTCATACCACCATGCCCGGCTCATGAGTCTTTATGGATCAAGGTACCATGGTTAACAGAGTTTTCAATGGTAAGTTCAGTACCCTAGGTTCAAGCAGTTATGACAAATACAAGGTGAACATACAATGGTTAGTCGGGTTACTTGGTGAGTCCGACTAGCACGATCGCACGTTGAATCGACCGACATGAAGTGCACAAGCACTTCGTGTGGCCTGACCACTGCCGACGACTCTAGTACGACTCGGGTTCGTCATACACATCCTTCGTGGCAAATAGAATCCAACCATGAATTCTAAACTGTTACCGACTGCTTGGACTAGAGTATAGCCCCAAGCACATGTAATGTGAAACAGTAATCAGATGAGAGAGGCAGAATTGAAATACAAGAAATTCCAGCATGTTATCAGCATGTTGTAACATACATCATAAGCAGTTAACCAAACGCGAGTATTTCACACATAAGGTAACCAATTCAAATACAACAAGTATGGAGAAAATCATGTGCATCATTAAATTAGTTGAGAATCTATTCTCAATGCTAATCTACAACGCCACTCACTCAATACTTACTAATACAGACATTTATACAAACACTTAGTCCACACAATTCCAACGTACTTGACGTATGTTGATTTCAACATATAATATGACAGATCCTTATATCAAGGAGTTGACTAGTACACACAATCATGTTCTTACATTTAAAACATATGGCAGGCATAAATCATATTGATTTAGGCATTTCAACAAACACTTAGTCTACACACATTAGTCTACATAGCATATGTCGGCCAATATGTGCAATAGGGCGAATCTCTTCGCCAAACAGATCATACATCCATAACTAGTATAAATACACGAAAAATACCCATGGCAATCATATCGGCAAAATACGTACGTATACGGTATTTCCTACAAATACCTAAAATATCCTAAATCTCATATTCTTCGTACGTATACGGAATGAAAAACGGACAGCATGTTGTATATGTCAAATAGCATCCTCATCAGTAATCTACCATTAAACGGCATTGAAAGCTTTAAAAATAGGTAATCTAAGCATCTAAAATCCTCACCTTAAACCAGAAATTATGAAACGGAGTTGATTCAGACGATAAGTCTTCATCGACGGCGGGTACGCTACCTATGGCATGAAACAGGTTAGCTATACCAACACTACAACTATTCTAAGCTTCAAATCAGGTTAGGATTAGGATTTCTTACCTAAGAATGGAGCTGAAAACACTAGAATGGCGGTGCAAAAGCGGCGGCTATGGAACATGGAGCAGCAGGGAAGAATCCCAAGAGAGAGCTCCAAATCTCCCTCCCTTTCTCCCTCTTTCTCCCTCTCTTTTCTCTCTTCTCTCTCCAAATTTGTATGGAATGAAAGAGCAAGGGTTTAAGCCCTTTTTATAAGTCCAAAAGTGATGAAAATAGACTTGGGGCCAAGGTATACTTATTTTATGTCCAAATACGAACTGTTCCGTCTCAACGGAGCATTTCTGGGGGTCCCCTGGCCGAATGCGGTTGGACTTAAGCTCATGGATACTGGATCCTGTTCACATCAAGTTTTCAGTCCGGTAGTGTTCCCAGATCGCACGTGGCGGACCAGTTTCAGTTCAACGGCTACCGACACTCGATCAGGGCCACAAGTGCGTTGACATGTAAGGGCCACCTATCCTGATCCGAGGTAAAATTTGATTGAATTCTGACGGTCAGAACGCTTAGAAAAAGGTGTGCAAGTGACACGTGGCAGATTTCATAATTTATATTAATTTTTAACATTTCTCACACTCTTCACTCTGGACTCAAGAAAATCGTCGTGGGACATCATCTGGACTTGATTTTTGAGGTGATTGTCAAGTCTAACTAGGCAGTCAGGATTGTCTAAGTTCGGGGTAATCGGACTTCCGACGTGCGGTCTAGAGCAAATACAAAGTTTCAAGGTGCTCCCGAGAGCAATCGGGAATAGAGTTTGATTCGAGATTTTACGGTATTGTTGCGTCAACTATTCTATACGTTTTGACTCTAGCAGATCGTATTGAAAGTGATTGGTGAGAATTTCATAGGCCATCTAGTGCAGCCCTAGTTAATTCTCGTTAGATTTCTAAAGGAAGTAGCCTTTATTGATTTTTGTTTGAAATGAGATTTGAAGGGTGGAGTGGGGGTGCTTGGAAACGGAAGAAGGAAAAGTTTGGAGGGGTGGTTTTTGCCAAAAATTAGATGTTTTGGTGAGAAAGGAGATCTTAGAGGGTCACTTTGTGAAGGAAGTACCTGATCGGGGAGGTTTTAAGGGATGACCCACACCTAGGAGAGGTACCCTACCCCCCAAACTGCGTCGGCCCGAAGCCCAGACCCAGCCTGACCCGTTGACCGGTGAGGCCCTCGCCGATCGAACTTGGTTTCGGGGATGCCCGGCGATCTAGGCTGGGTCCTCCTACCCTGGGGTGCCCAAAAATATGCGGGGCCCACCTTGGATCATTGTGGATTAGCGTGGGTGGGCCCATGACTCCATTCGAGGCATTTCGGAGCTATTTTGCAAACCAAAATGAATTTCTATGGCATATAGCATATGATTTTGGGGTAGGAGACACTAATCTATCCAATTAACCTATTGATTTTATTATATTCTAAAAGGTTAAGGGTTGAAACCTATTTTACCCATTTATTTACTATTCACAATAATTTTTAGCTTTGGTATTGTTCTTCATTATTAATACCCTAGGATTGGTGTTCTTTACTATTTAAACTTGAGGAGTCATATCTAATATGAAAGTACTTGGAGAAATTTGAAGAATGAGGTGGTGAAAGGTGAGTTTTGAAGGAAATGGGTTGAAGAGTGATTTCTTTGGCTTTGGGATTGAGCTCTGAAAGTGATAAGGTTGACCCATTACCTAAGGACGTCTAACCCCAGGTTGGCAAAAATTCAAGGTGTTACACAATGCCTCCTACCCTTGGGCGGGTAAGGCCACACTCCTTTCAAACCGACTACGACATAGTGGGAGACGCGGCCTCCTGGTATTCGCCCCTGGTGCGCTCATATATTCACTCGATCTCGAAGTTAAAGTCATCCTCTGGTACCATCGGGTTTAGAAATTTTCACCCAAGAACATCTATGGCGCCCCAATGCTAGAAACAGTATTTTCGGTATCCAATCCGGCCATTCACGATGTGTCTGTGGAGGCCACAGCCCTAATGTTGCTAGGCGGACAATAATCACAATTAGACAAATGTAAATGTGCATGAGTCATGTAGTCCAATCATACATCAATCCTGCACAACCGTGCGCTCATGTGGGGTAACTTTTCCTATCAGGGAGTCCCATAAACCACCTACACTATGGCATATGCAATGGCCAATCACATCTCATAACAAATATACAGATGATGCGTATGGGCATGTATCATAATGCTATGCTGTCGCAAACTCATAATCGATAACGGTAGTCGGTATCGGCAATCGACATTGATAATCAGCCTCAATGTAAGGCGGGGTCCATAGATGGACGATCGATGATGGACTAATTAAAATTAATGGGGCCCAAGCGTTTAAGTTAACCCACTAGAGAATGATGAGGAAGGGCCTAATAAGGCCTAAGAGAAGGTCACAATGTGGACCTTTAACCAACATTGCTCCTAAGGAATGACACTCATAGGGTTAATCGTATAATGGGCCCATAACCTCATAAAGGGCCTAATATACATTATCATGGGCCTCGCTTAAGGGGCATATACGCATCACATTGGGCCTCACTCATGGGCAAATATATATATATATATAACATCGGGCCATATCAAATGGGCCGAATCAAATGGGCCAATTTAAATGGGCTAAATCAATAGGCTGAATCAAATGCGCCAAATCAAATGGACTGATTCAAATGGGATGAATTAATGGGCTGAATAAATGAGCTGATTCAAAAGGGTTAAATCAATATGTTGAATCAAATGGGCTGAATCAAATGGGCCAATTCAAATGGGCTAAATCAAATGGGCCGATTCAAATGGGCCAAATCAATGGGCCGAGTCAAATGGGACAAGTCGAGTGGGCCAAGTTGAACGGGCCAATCAAATGGGCTGTATCAAATGGGCTGATTCAAATGGTCCGAGTCAAGTGGGTTGTTCATCCATAGTTAGAGATCATTATAAAGCATTAAAAAAAATGAATCATATCCAAAGGATCATCTGGACCATACCACAAATAGTAGTGGTGATAATGATTCCCACAGTTAAAAATTTAGAGGGCCCATTGTAGCATTTATTTCCCATCCAGACTATTCATAAGGTCACAAAGACCTGAACGGGGAGGGAAAAACAAATATTATATCGATTCAAAACTTCTGTAACCCAAAGGGGTTTTAATGGTAAATGTTTAACTTCACTGCTTTCTATAGTGTGTCCACTTGATACAAGATCTATCTTATTTTTCTTCCCAAGCCTTAGAATTGGCTCACCAAATGGATGGACGGTTGGATGAACCATATACATCAAGGTGGGGTCCACGTACGTGGCCCACCAGAGATGTGAATCTGCTTTATTTTTAGTTTCAAGCTTAAGACGAGCTCATCAAATGGATAGATGGCTGGGATAAAACGCCAGCGTTATGGAAGGTGGGTCCCACGTCCCACGTGTGGAGGACCTTCACTCATCTTAGATGGCCCCACCGTTATTGCCTTGGATGATGGGGATGGGCATTATGTCAACTGGGTTCCATAGACCCTGTTAACATTAATACAATAGCTATACAGCTTGTTGTATAATGTCATGACTGGCTGGATTAAAGATGGTGGGTCCCACGTAGGGCCATCATCATATAAAATAGTATTATATTATAATAATAATAATAATAATAATAGTAGTAGTAATAATAATAATAATAATAATAATAAAGGAAGGAGGGGGTTTCCTTTCCATGTATTACAGTTGCAAGCGGTCCAGTAACCTTAGCTACTGGATGCTCCATGGCTAGACTTCCATCAAGGTGGGGTCCACATATAGTGGCCCACAATCTATATATGTTAAGGTGGCCCCATATTAAGGTGCTGAATGGTGTAGATTCACACATGCACCATGGTGGCCCACAGACGGTCTAGATCAAATATATGAACCATACATCACAATGGGGGCCACAAAACTTGGAAAGGAGAGAGAGAGAAAGAGAGAGAGAGAGGTAGAGAGAGAAGGAGAGAGAGAGAGAGAGAGAGATCGTGATGAAGAGGGACCCCACCACTATGGGCCCTCCATTTCTTACTTGCATACTTCAAACGGGTCCCACCACATGTGGTCCTAAAAAAAAATAATTTAACAATGGATCACCCACCTATCAGCCTTCTTCTTTAGCTCCTTGGACTCCTAGGATCCTTTTCTTAAATCTTGATGGAGGTTAATGATGAATGAATGGTTGAGATGGGAGATGAGAGGGTGGGAAAGTGGGTCACACTTGTTTTTGGGAGAGAGAGCTTGAATGTTGGAAGCTCTCATGGGAGTTGGGAGATTGCTTAGAGAATGAGAGAGAGAGAGAGAGAGAGAGAGAGAGAGAGAGAGAAAGAGAGAGAGTGAGAGAGAGAGAGAGAGAGAGAGAGAGAGAGGAATGATGAATTGATAAAGAATGGTGGAATAGGTGTTGTAAGGAATGGGGATGGGAAGGTATGGGTTTAGTTGAAAATTATGTAAAAGAGGAATGGGTAGGGAGAGAGAGAGAGTTGACTTGGAGAAAAGAATGAATGGGTGCTTGTACTTAAGATAGGATGAGGTGGCATGGGGTATGGGTGGTGTACTTGTCTTGATTTAATGTGACAGGTCATAGAGATTCTCTCAGAATTCTCAACGCATGGCATTTTCCTCGAGATAAATGCAGACTCACATCTCTGGCCCGGGTATCAGATTAGTGTGTGAGTCACAGCATTGGAATCACGGTGATGACGTGGTTGCCAAGGTACAAGTTTCTAGTCGAGCTGACTTTAGTATGCAGGACTCGGCTTAGGATTACGTGCAAACATCGGATACAGGTCGAGGGTTACCGAAATTTGACCAGGAGGATCGCGAAAGCCTATGGAATGGTATAGATTATAATATGGGCCTTACAACACGTAACAAATAGTTGTGCACCACCAGCCTGAGCGGATAGTGAATGAATGAATGAGTATGCAACTCATGCTCCATAAATTAGTATTTTACATCTCTAGGATCATCACCAGGGTCTAGTACACTTTACAAGTAATCACCACCCACTGACATGTGACCATGTAAGTGGAAGATACCTCACTATCTGCCTGGCTAGTAGTCAGCCAATATCTACCTGACACGTCAATAGCGGACCCATTCACGAGCTGGTCAAACTCAACCTACCTATGCCCCCTACCCTCGGGTGGGTAAGGCCACACTCCCTCCCAACTAACTATGACACAATGGAGACGCGACCTACTGGTATATGACCCTCATGCACTCATATATCCACTTGATCTCGACATTGGGACATCTCCTAGCCTTGGAGGTTTAAGGATTTTCACCCAAGGCCATTTATGGTAGCCCGATGCTAATAACATATTTCCTGTGTCTCATCTGGTCATCCATGATATGCCTGTGGAGGCTATAGCCCTGACGTCGCTAGGGCGTACAGTAATCACAATACCCAATGCAAGATGCATAAGTTATACAATCCAGTCATGCATTAATCCTACGCATACCGTTCGCTCATTTGAGATAACCTTCGCCTATTAGAGAGTCTCATAACAACTTGCGTAATGACATATGTAATGATCAACGACATCTCATAATAAACATGCAGATGATGCGTATGGGCATGTATCATGATGTTATGCTATCACAATCAGTTTCAATAACTGGCATTGACAATCGATCACGACAATGTGGACATTTAACCAACATTGCCCCTAAGGAATGGCTCACATAGAGCCTAACATATAGTGGACCCAAACCTCACACAAGGGTAAAATATACAACACCATGGCCTCACTCAATAGCTTAATACACATCATGATGGACCTTTCACATGGGCCTAACATACATCACAATGGGCTCCATCACCCAGCCCTTAATGCATCACAATGGGCTTCATCATATATACATCATATGCATCACATTGGGCCTTAAACATGGGCTGAATACACATCACAACAAGCCTCAAATGTGAGCTGCATATACATCACATTGGGCCTCAAACATAGGTCGAATGCACATCACAATGGGCCTCAAATACGGGCCGCATATACATCATGTTGGGCCTCAACAATTGTCCTCGATATCGGGCCTCGACAATCAGCCTCTACAATCGGAATCAGCCTCGACAATTTACCTCGACAATTGGCCTATACAATTAGCCTTAATAATTGAAATTGGCCTCGATAATCGAAATCGGTATCGACAACCAAAATCGGTATCAATAATTGGAATCGGCCTCGATAATCGGAATTAAAATTGGCCTCGACAATCGAAATCGTCCTTGACAATCGAAATCGGTATTGATAACGAAATCGACCTCGATAATCGGCCTTAACAATGGAAATTAGAATCGGCCTTAACAATCGGCCTCGACAATCGAAATCGGCCTCAACAATTGAATCAGCCTTGACAATCGAAATCAGAATCATTCTCAACAATTGACCTCGATAATCAAAATTGAAATAGGCCTCAACAATCGTCCTCGACAATCAAAATTGGCCTCGATAATCAACCTCAACAATTGGAATCGGCCTCGATAATCAGCCTCCACAATCGAAATCGAAATCGGCTTCGACAATCAGAATCGATATCGACAATCAAAATCGAAATCGTCCTCAATAATCGGCCTCGACAATTGAAATTAAAATCAGCTTTAACAATCGGCCTCGACAATTGAAATCGGCCTTGACAATCGAAATCGAAATTGGCCTAAGTGAAGGTCACAATGTGGACATTTAACCATCATCGCCCATCAATGTGGTCATTTAACCAACATTTCTCCCAAGGGGTGGCCCTCATAAGGCCAAACATATAATGGGCCCATGGCCTCACACAAGGGCCTAATGCACATCACTTTGGGCATCCCTTATGGGTCGCATATATATCATAATGGGCCTCGGCACATGGGTCATAATACATATCACATAGGTCGCATCACATGGGCCACATCACATAGGCCAATATAGATCACTATGGACCGCATCACGGTGGGTCACATATGATCTCAATGGGCCTTATACAATCACAATGGGCCATAAATACATAGCAAGTGGGCCCTGCACATGACACTCAAATACATCACAATGGGCCACCTCACATGGGCCAAAAATACGTCATAATGGGCCACTATATATGGGCCAGAAATACATCTCAATGGGCTACGACCCATGGGCCTTAGTACATAATAATGGGCCTCACTCGTGGGCCTTATATACACAACAGGTGGGCCCTGCATATGGGCCTAATATACACAATAGGTGGGCCCTGCATCTGGGCCTCAAATACACAATAGGTGGGCCCTGCACGTGGGTCTCATATACATCAAATGGGCCACGTATATGGGCGTCAAATGCATTAAATGGGCCACACGACATGGGCCTAATATATATCACAATGAGCCTTGCCCATAGGCCATGAATACATCACAATGGGCCTTGCCCATGGGCCTTAGATTCAAGCAGGTGGGCCCACAACAAGTGGACCCTACACATGGGCCTCATGGATGGGCCATAGATATATTAAAGTGGGCCCCAAGTGAGAGCATGGATTACACCTAAAAATTATTTCAATGGTGGCAGGTGCAACATGTGTATCACTGTACACTATCATTTCATGGGGCACATGGCCCACTAACAATGATCAGCACTGTCCAAACATTATCTAGGTAAATCGGCACCATCCAAACATTTCCCATATAAATCAGCACCATCCGAACATTCTCTATGTAAGTCTACACCATCCAAACATTGTCTATGTAAATCTGCACTGTCCAAAGATTAGACGGCACCATCCAACATTGTTCAGCACTGTTCATCACTATCTGGACAGTGTGGATGAGACAAATGCATCATGGTGTGGCCACAACACCACCCAAGCATTGTCCAGCACCATCTAGCAATGTTTGGATGGTGTGGATGAAACTAATACATCATGGTGTGGCCACAACACCACCCAAGCATTGTCTAGCACTGTCCAACACTCTGGACAGTGTGGATGAAATGAATACATCATGGGTGGGGTCCACATATGTGGCCCACCAGATATTTGAATCTGTTTCATCTTTTTGTCTCAAGCCTAAAGAAGAGCTCGCTAATGGGTGGATGGTTCGGATGCAACACATACATCACATGGGAGGTGGGTCCAACCCGTCCAGATTGTTGGATGGTGTGGATAAGATCCACACATACAGGGTGGGTCCCATGTAGATGGGCCACCCCACTTCCCCCTACATATATTATAATAACACAATTATTATTATTATTTTTATTTTTTTGAGGTCAGGCCAACATCCAATGTCCTAGACGGATGGCCTAGATGAAAGCCACCAACAGGGATGGTGAATCACATCGCCCAAGAGGCTGGACGGGTAGATAAATCACATGTATCATGGTGGCGCCATGTGGGTGGGCCACCATGATCTGGATCAAGATGATATTTGTGTTTTCCATCCGTCTAGACCCAACGTCTGGAGGGTCTGGATTACATAAACATCGCATGGGCCCCACGTTTCACCAAGCTGACATTTACATTTTCTCTCCATTTGGGCATGTCCAGACGGTCAGGCCGCAAGCCAGTTCACTAGACAGTCCAGCAAGATGGGCCCCATAGGGAGATGGCATGGATAAAAAACATCATGGTGGGCCATACACACACACGCCAGGTGGGTTACACACCTCATCATAAAAAATGAAAGAGAGAAAGAAAGAGAGAGGGAGAAAGAGAGAATAACGAAGATGGGAAGCACCCCACCACTATGGGTCCCTCAAAATACAATGTATACATTAAGTGGGTCCCATTACAAGTGGGCCCTAAATCAAAAATTAAGATGATGAACACCCACCTTTGATTATAGACTTCTCCTTCCATCAACGCATTCTAGAGCTCCAATGGATGAGATTCAATGGTCGAGATTAGTTTTGGAGGGTGGAGATGAGAGATAGGAAGTGGGCCACATCTAGCTCTCCCTCATAGAGCTTGGACGTGGATTGCTCTCATGGAGCTTGGGAGAAATTTTGAGAGAGATGAGAGAGAGAGGTGATGTGAGTGATGGGGGAGAGAGATGGGTGAAGTAATGAAAAGTTTACTTTTGGGGATGGGTGTGGTACTTGGGGATGTCTGTGAGTGAAGGGAGTGATGGGGTGTGTCTTGACATTTGATGGGGCGTTTTGTCCAAACTGAACGTGGGCCCACATCTCCTTGCTAGGGTATCTCCTTAGTGTGTAATACGCGGCGTTGGAACCACAGCAATGACGCAGTCGCAAGGGTACAAGGCTTAAGTTGAGCCAAATCTGATATATAGGACACGACTCAGAATTGTGCACAAATGCCGATAACAGATCGCGGGTCACCGGAATTCGACCGAGAGGACCGCAAAAGCTAATGGAACAGTGCGGGCTAGGATATGGGCCTCATACAGGCTTTTACAAGTCAATGGTTATATATTGTTATATGAGGTATCATATTATCGTATTTAGTGGATCTCATTTATGTGCATGTATTTTTCATATGCGGTATCATACAATGCTTTAACAGGGAGTTTTTATTTTCAATATGCTTGAACTTTTTAGTTTGATGAATACGATTCTTATTAAATAATCATGTGAATAGAATTCTTATTAAATGATAGTATGAATTATTTTTTAAATGACTATCAGGTGTAAGATTCAAAATTTTAAAAATTAAAAAATTAAAAAAATTTGACTATATTTTTTTATTCACAGATATTTTAGCGACAGACCAAATTCATCGCTAATTTCTGAACATGTTGAAAATCAATGACGGATTTAGCCTGTATTTTTAATGACCAATAATTGGGGTGGGTTTTTTGAATTTTAGCAATGGATTTTGTATTTTTGTGATGGATCTATCCGTCGGTAACCTGTGACAGACCTTATCCGTCACAAAAAAAAAAAGACCAAGTAAACAGCCACGAACCAAGCGACAGATGAAATTCGTCGTTTATTTGGTTTTATGATGGATTTGGTCCATCGTAAATTCATGATTTTAGCATAGTGTAGTTTGAATTTTGGCATCCTCGACCATTTGAAGACCATGTTCGACCAGTCGAAGATTCGTTAGATCACATCCCGCTTAAATCTGAAAATCTGTTAGAACTAAATTCGGTGCTTAGGCCAGTTAAAGAATACCTTAGACCAATCAAAGGAACAACTTTTTGCCTATAACTTTTAGGTTCTTTCTCAATCCAAAAATGCATTCAACTCTATCAAAATCCTTCTGTAAGAGAGAGAGAGAAGCCTTAGTTATTGTCAAGCTATTGAACGGTATTTATAAATCATTTTTTTAGCTTTTTTGTTTAATTCTTTAATATCAAACGCTGTCATTTTAATTCTAAAAAGAGAGTGAATACTCTTCTTTTTGAGATATAAAGGAATTAATACAAGTAGCCATTGGTTTAAATTTAATTAAATCAATAGAACCTTAGACCTTTTCTATCGGACTAAACATTGAACATTCGACATTTAAGAAAAGCGGTTCTACAACTACATCTTCTTCTACGGTGAAGATAAGTATACATTTACATTTTGTATTTAGTTTTTCTGAAATAGCCAAAAAATACCAGTGTTGGTTTTTCTCAGATAAGCCAGAAAATCTCAGTGTAGGTTTTTCTGAGATAAGCAAGAAAATCTTAGTGAGGGGTTTCTTTATTGTGATAGCCTAGTAAAATCACAACTGTATTAGGTTTTAAGGTGACCCTGTGAAAACCTTATTCCTAGTGAAAGCCAAGATTACGTGGATAGTAATTTTAGGAGTGGAGTAGGTATGGTTGTTTGAGAATAATTGTTGACACACCAAACCACTATAATTCTTGGTGTTTTGGTGAATGATTTTATTATTTTTATGGTGAATGGTTATAATTCCTTTTAGTACAAGTGGTGAATGTTTGTAATAATTAGTTTTATTTACTCTTGCTCAGTTTGAAATTTTGATTCTTATCACATTCCTGAAATAAGGTTGTCCTACCTAAATTTGTTTGGGTGAAGGTTATCTGTAAGGCCCGTATCCTAATTCGTACCATTTCTTAGGCTCCCGCGATCCTTTCCGTTGAATTCCCGCAACCCGTGACCTATAGACAACATTTGTGTGCGACCCTAAGTCACATCCCATAAATTTGAGTCAACTCAACTTGAAACTTGTACCCTATCGACTGCGTCGTGCCGTGTTCCAACGCCGTAACTTGCACATCGATGCGATACCCAGGACAGGAGTTGTGGGCTCGGGTATATTTCAAGGAAACGCCGCGTGTTGCGAATCCTGAGAGAGGAATCTCTACCCAACTTATCACATTAATCAATCAAGTACATCCCATCACAACCCATACGTAACCCATCCCTCTCTTACTAACAAGGCATGACACCCATCCCTCTCTCATCCAAAAGTCAACTCCTACTCATCTCTCTCTTACACACACCCATCCCTCTGTCCTTACACCTCCTCTCTCTCTCATTTTCTCCACCATTTCCAAGGAACCAAAGAGAGGAACGTCCAAGCTCTAACCCAAGTGTGTGGCCCACTTCCTACCTCTAATCTCTCATCTCAACCCTTCAATCTTCATCATCCTCCATCAAAGAGGAAGCCTAGGAGCTAAGGAAGCTAAGGGACTAAGAAGAAGTAAAATAGGTGGGTGTTTTGTAGGATTAGATTGTGATTTTTTATGATAGCCAAGTGAGGCCCACCGGTTGATGGTATAGATCTCACTTTGGACCCAAGGTGTGGCTAATGGCCCACTATGATTCATATGTTTATTCCATGAGGAGTCCATTATCCATGGACCCCACCATGATGTTTATTTATTATCTATCTTGTAGTGGCCATCTAGGTCTTGATCTTTGTGGTGGGGATAGGGTTTTCTGAAATTATGATATTGACTGCTCTAGTAGAAGTAGGAATATGTCAAAGTGTTCTAGAGGGGGGTGAATAGGACTTTATAAAATATTATGACAATTTAAAATCCTATTACCATTATCTTGATCTAATATAACAATTTATGAAGATATCTTCAACTTAACTCTAATGGCTTCCAAGCCAAATAGAGGATCCAATCACAAGACTATTCAATATCTAAACAATATATAAATTTAGCCTATGATGGATGCATTGAGTGACTATGTGTGAGATGTGTTACTTATCAATTCTAAACAATCATGCATCATGTGTTCATTTAAAGTAAACATAATAAGAGAATATGCATATAACAATATCAAACACATTCGTTTTATAGTGGTTTGGCTATATGCCTACTCCACTCCCGGTGGACGCACTCAACCCTTGAGTGTATCGGATTTCACTAATGGAGGTTTCAAATCAGGTTTAACTCAAGCCAGTAGAACCTACACAAGGCTGACTCTAGGACTTACACAAGATACCTAACATGCCTACATAAAGGCATAAGGTTATGCCCTACACAAGAGCAAAGGTCAATACAAAGTAACTAGGTTTTATGCCCTACACAAGAGCAAAGGATCCACATAAGGAACCTACTTTTTAGACCACACAGGTCAAAGATCCACATAAGGAACCTAACTTCTAGACTACATAGGTCAAAGACCTACACAAGGACCTAAATTTTAGACCACGCAGGTTAAGGACCAACATAAGGACCTAAGTTTATGCACAAGACAAGAGCAAGGGTCAACACAAAACACCCACATGTACTCTCCTGTCGGAGGCCTCCTATGAGGGCTTGAAAGGGGTGAGAATCACCTGTGACCCAATCTTACAAAAGGAATTATCAACAAGGTCTCTGTACTGTAATGACTTACAGATAAGTAAGTGAGCCCCATTAAGCATGTTGATGAAGATCTCCTCCTTGATGACGAAGATTCTTCCTCTCCCTTGATCTGCAACACTTAATGATGTTCTAATAAAGGCGATGGGTTGGGTCAAGTTTATGTTGGAATCTTACTCTATTAAATGTTTTCCTATTTTAGAGAATGAATACACTCTCTCTTTTTCTCACCTAGCAACTAAGAACAAGCTCTCCTTAAATAGACAAAAAGATCTAATGGTAATAACGATGTTAAATTCTGACAGAGTTTAATATCATCAGGCCTGCTTCGATGTCATCGAACGTATACTTTCGATGTCATCGAAGCAAGGTTCGATGATACAAACTCCACTAAAGAATATACCTATAAGTTTTTGACGAAGGATTGATGTTATTGAGTAGGCGTCGATGTCATCAGAGTTTGAATTCTGATTTCATCGACAATCTGTTAGATACATCGATCATTTTCATATGATTGTCAAAAGAGCTTGCTGGACAATCTTTGATCCATTCAATAATATTGATCATATATCGATTTCATCGATATTCGAATTACGATCATATCAAGCTACTATCGATTCCTCGGTCATTACCATATGATTTACCTTGTATGATTGCTGGAATAGTTTTGTCCATATTCAATCTCATCGATATACCTTCGATATCATCAATATTTGAATTCCAATGACATCGAGTATGGTTTCGAGTCCTCAATCTTTCTAGATGATTTTCCTCTGAAGCTCGTTGGACAAAGACTTGACTGAATTCGATGATATCAAACGCATATTGTTATCATCGAAGTTTGAATTCAGAGGATATCGAAGATGATTCAATTACTCGAGCAATGTCAGGATATTTTCCAAAACTTGTTGGACAAGGCTTGAAGTAAATCGATATCATCGATTCTCCTTCAATGTGATCGATATTTAAATTTCGATATCATTGAAATTCTATTCGATTGATCGAACATATTATCCAAAATACTTTGTGGTTACTGGACCTAGAATGGCCTAATTCAATGATATCGAGTAGTTTTCGATATCATCGAATGTGAGTGTTTGATGCCATTGATGTGTACTCGATACCATCGAATACGGTCTGAAAAACTTGGAAGATTGTCCTATTCTGAAACTCAAGTTTACAAACATACTTTCCTATGTTGTTCTAAGACTTTTGAGGCTTTTGTTTACCTGGGTGTTTTAGAACATGGGATGTGAGTCTAAGTTTATCTTTGATGAGTTCAAAGCACACATCTAGTTGAGGCAGACGCTTGATGATCTTCATATGGGGCCCACTTGTCTTACCGACTCAACTCTCATGCTAATTGACATAAAAGGACACTTTCGATCTCCTCCTTTGTCAATTACGTGACAAAACACCTAAAACACACCTAGAACAACATCCAAAATTGTGTGTACAAGAACTTTACACAATTTTACAAAGATATTATGGAGTTCACACACAATCTTAATCTAGACAGCTGCTCCCCCTATCAACTACATCACCATGCTTAAAACCATATACGAAGCAATGTTCTCATGGTGGGATTTGTTCTCCCCCTTTTTGTCAGTCATTGACAAAGGTTAATATACTAATAACAGATCGAATGATTGAAGTTAACATTAAAGAAATTGGGAGAATTACGGCGATAGGAGGACTGATAATTCCCATGTGAGCACATAATCAGTGAAATAAGAAACCAAACCACACGCAAGAAACCACCTCTGTGGGCATTTAATAATGATCAGGGAATCAATCAGCATTTGTCACATAACATTCATCCCATAAACAATTCCTATAAAGGTCAAACAGATCATCAGTAAATAATATGAGCAACTAGACAGGCTACATTTAAAATCAACATAAATATATCATCATTAATGTAAGGAATATTCAAAAGAACTGCCCAAGTTTGGCAGAATTTAGAGCATTTAAAAATAAACATCCATTAAAGTATTTAGCCCATCGATGGGCATATCAAAACACAAGTATTCTCCTCATCTAGAGGACGAACAACCTAAAAAAACTGACTAATAACCACCAGAAAATGTTAATCTGTCCAATGTTAGCTGACCACCACATACACTCACAGGTACGTAGGGCATTCAAAAAGATACTCATGCTCAACATATAAATGAGTAATCGGTGTATGTGATGGCATAAGAGCAATTATCACTATGGTGATGGGGCCGAGTGAGATGACGCTGTGTTATCTCGATGACACGTCATTAGATCAACGAGTTGTTGTGCCATGTGCTATAATCTAGCCACCATTTTCTTCAAGGCTGAGAACCGCTCATCATGCTTCTTAAGTTTGTCTTCTATTTGCACCACTCCATGCATGGTTACCCCGACTCGATCTTGATGAAATTTGAACTGTTGAATCTATGCAGAGTCCGTTGGAGACAGAACTGGCTGAGGCTTCTGTGGATCTCCTTCTATTTGCGATGCTCCTTCCCCCATTTCCCCTTATCCTTGGATTTCTTCCTCAGACTGACCTTCCGTATATGGATGGAACTTAAGGTCCATCTTTCAAATGTTGACCTTGTTGAAATGCTATAACGGATGCTCAGGATCGTCCATCATAGGTAGTTCAATTCTGTCGCATAGCACATGGATGATGTGAGGGAAAGGTAGGTGGGTTGCTCTAGAGGTGTGAATGACACTGGCTAATTGGTGAAGAATTAAAGTGGGTAGACATATCTTGACACCAGTTGCAATGCAGTATACATCCATGATCACAAACCTAGTAAGATCAGCACAATTCGTTCCTTTAGGATAATTTAGGATAAGCATTGGTGGAGAATATCTCGTGCAAGCTCGATATTTAGGACTCATATATTTTTCTTTCAAAGCATTCGATTAATACCATGGGATATCTCTTTCCTGGCATATGAATTTTGTGACCTTAGAGTGGGTTGTTGGGTCCTCAAGATCAAGATCGGATAGACCGACAGGAGACAGGATAAGACTGAAAATGTTGGCAATGGATTCTGTAGTGATTTTAACACTCTCTTCCCCAACAGTGATAGTAATGGATGGAGGATCAAGAACCGAGGAATGACTATAGGTAAGGAATCGATAAGTTCTCTCATCATGACACGAACCTCTAAAATTCAAAATAGTCAACCAATCAACTGCATCCAACAGAGGTTCCAAATTGAAATGTTTGATGCAATCCCTGTCAACCCGTCGTTCGTGCACAAGGCGCCTCCCTATATATTTTTCAAGGATATGTGGAGAAGGAGCTACAACAATGGGTGGAGGTGCAGGGGCCATAGCTGAAGCTTCATTACGTGACGTTTGTCGAGTAGTGGAGCTCTGTTGGCGTGCTAGGGATCTTTGATCTTGTTCCCTGGCCCTTTCTTTTAGGGTTAGGGTTTTCTTCATGGTAGGCCTGGAGGATCCCCTATGACAGGTGCTTTTCCCTTGTCTTTACTCATTTTAAAAACCAAAAACTCAAAAAGAACTGACAGATGAAAGGAGTCTGATAGACCACTGAAAGCCATGAAGACCAACCAGAGAGACTATGCCAAGAAATGAAATTTTAATCCATCTAAGAAGACCCAAAAATGTAGAATACCTTGAGGAATCAAAAGGATATGTCACAAAATTACCATATTTGAGCCACGCTAGACTGCTTGCGGTCATCAAAAGAGGTGAAAATGGCCAAAGAAGATGAACAGTCAAGGAGAGAAGATAAAACAAAATTTTCTCGCTCGTCCGCTTTTTATCGGGCCGAAGTGCTCAATAACATTGAGTCTACGTCGATTTCATCAACCACCTTAAGTCGATGTTATCGAAGAGGTCTTTGATAACGCTTTACAATGCATGACGCTTCTAATTCCAAAAGGTCGTTGAGGATAGTGATATGCATTCGATATAATCGAGGATTGGTTCGATTCATCGACAAACTTATTGAAGAGAAAAAGTATGACATTGATTTGAGTACTTCGATGATCTTTCATATATGCATATCATAGTATATTTTCATATCAGCTTATATACACATCAAAATTTATATAAAAAGTTGTAACCTTCAAAATTATAAGCCCTTGCAGTGTTTATATTTAAAACGAATTTTTGAGAAGTATTGTCCTCAGATATATCATGATAATCACAAAGAAATACATCTTTTCACATATGTATGTCCATGGCTTAGATGTTGTACTTCGGACATATTATCTATGTTCCCATACTAGTAGGCCAAAGGATCATCCTTCCTATTGCCTCTAATAACATAGCATTGATCATTAGTGTGAAGACCGATCATAATTAGTTTTCTTGATAGGTCTAAGATCTCGCACTCATGTGTGGAGAATGTTACCACATACTTGTTGTCACATATTTGAGAAATTCTTAGAAGGTTGTATGTTAGACCTTCTACACAAAGAGCATTCTCATTTTTGAGCATCTCTAATCTAACAATGGTTCCATGCCCTAGTACCTTGGCAGTGCTTCCATCACCAAAAGTGACCTTCTCATTATCATGAGGTGAGTAGTTGGAGAAAAGTGTCTTGTCACATGTGACATGTCTTGAGCACCCGCTATCTAAGTACCACTTAGTATTATTGCTTGTTTTTGTACTTGAATGAGTTACTAGGCAATTTTTATTTCCTTTAACCACCCAGTTTGTGGAAAGTTTCAGTGAGGATGGTTCTTTCATTTTGCTAGGAACTTGTCTGCATACATTGGGTAATTGAATCACTTTTCCTTATTTCATCAATTCATTTGTTTTGTGATTCAGTTGAGCCACCTGACTTAGTAGTTCCCCCATTTTCTTAGTCATTTTAGGTGGAGATGGATATGTCTTACCTTTGGGTATGAACCTTAGTGGACTCTTAACATTTTGCACTGTTCTTCCGGTTGGTTTATATTTACCAGTAAAGTTCAAATTGGAATCAGGATGAGTCCAATCAAAGGTATGACATTCAAATTTGTAATGTCCTGAATCTTCACGTAAGTGACAAATAGGAGTAACCCTTGTATTACTTCCTGAAGCAGCTGTTTTCTTAGTTGTTGTTGTTGCTGCAGGGGTAGGAATTGATTTGAAGTTTTCATATCATAATCCCCTTTTATCCTTTTGTGGTCTCCCCATTCCCAAAAGTTTTTCTAATTTTTCACTGCTTTGGGAGAATTTGTAACTCAACTTAACAAAATTTTTAGATTTTTCTACATCAAACATGAGTGTGTGATTTTCATTCTTAAGATGCATGTTTTCATCTTTCAATGACTCAATCTGTTTGTTAAGTTTCACTGACTCAGATTTCAGAAATGAGTTCATTCTTTCAAGTCTGTCATTATCTGAGTGGTATTGCTGAAGATCATTAATTATGTGTGTATTGGTCTCTAAAGTTTTGTTTGGATCCATTTGCAGCAATTTATTCTTATTTTCACTAATCCCAAGTCTTTTAAGGATGTTGATGTTATGTATGTAAATTTGATTATAGATATCCTGTGATTTATCATTCTTCTTTCTCCTCATCTGATGAAAATGTCCCTTCGACTCGCAATTCATCAATTTCCTCAATAACCAATGGAATGTTTTTGGGTGTAGAGGCCATGAGTATTTTTAGAGCTTTCTGGTCTCCATCACTTTCTGAACCACTGAAGTCTAAGTTTGATTCTTTAGTATCATCCCAAGTGGCTGTCATAGCCTTTCCTTTGGTTTTTCTATTGAGGCATTCAGTGGACAGGTGTCCAAACTTTCGACACGTGCAACACTGTAGTTCTTTGGACCTTTTAATAGGTTTACCTGTATAATGCTTGTTGTTCGACTGTTTCTCTTTAAATGGTTGGCCACGAGTTTTATGGAAGAATTTTCTGAACCGTTGAGCCAAAAGGGCCACTTCTTCATCATCATTTTCCCTTTCACTTTCCTCCTCCTCATTTGTGGTGATATGTTTAGAAGTTTTGAGGGCATTATTTTTGGATTTGGGAGCAGGTTTAAAGTGTAGTTCAAATGTTTGTAGCGAACCTACGAATTCTTCGACTTTCATTTCATCCACATTTCTACACTCTTCGATAGTTGTTACTTTGGAATTGAATCGTTCCGGTAGGGATCTTAGTATTTTCCTACAAAATTTTGACACCGGAACCTTCTTTCCCAGTCCACCCATGGAGTTATATATGATATTCAGTTTTGTAAAGAATTCCATGAAAGTCTCATGCTCCTCCATTTTAAGATGTTCAAATTGTGATGTTAAGAGTTGCAACTTAGATCTTTTTACTGTGCTGGTTCCCTCATGGGTTGTTTCTAACAAATCTCATGTTTTCTTTGATGTGCTACATATACTAATTTGATTAAACACTTCTTGAGACACAACATAGTAGATGACATTCATTGCTTTAGCTTTAGAAGTTTATTTTTCTTTATCGAATGTTGTCCACATTTCTTTGGATTATGGTTTGGAGATGGTTATGCCATTTTCAAGTACTATTTGTTTGGTTGGCAGCACATATCCATTTTCAACAATGTCCCAAACATCATGATCCAAAGATCTTAGAAAGTAGGGCATCCTAGCCTTCCAGTAGGCATAATTTGAACCATCAAAGGCAAGAGGTTTAGTTACAGATGAGCCCTCTCCTTTGGCCATGATTTTAACTTCAGTCAAGATCACTCTCGAGGCGATTAATCCCTTAAGAGAGACCCGCTCTAATACCAATTGAAATTGCGATATTGACTACTCTAGTAGAAGTAGGAAGAGGTCAAAGTATCCTAGAAGGGGGTGAATAGGATTTTATAAAATATTATGACAATTTAAAATCCTATCACCATTATCTTGATCTAATATAACAATTTATCAAGATATCTTCAACTTAACTTTAATGGCTTCCAAGCTAAATGGAGGATCCAATCATAAGACTATTCCATATCTAAATAGTATATAAATTTAGTCTATGATGGATGCACTGAGTGACTATGTGTGAGATGTGTTACTTATCAGTTCTAAACAATCATACATCATATAATCATTCAAAGTAAACGTAATAAGAGAATATGCAAATAACAATCTCAAACGCAGTCATTTTATAGTGGTTCAACTATATGCCTACTCCACTCTTGGCGGACGCACTCAACCTTAAGTGTACCAGATTTCACTAACAAGGGTTTCAAATCAGGATTACCTCAAACCAGTACAACCTATACAAGGCTAACTCTAGGACCTACACAAGGTACCTAACATGCCTACATAGAGGCACAAGTTTATGCCCTACAAAAGAGCAAAGGTCAACACAAAGCACCTAGGTTTTATGCCCTACACAAGAGCAAAGGAACCACACAAGGAACCTACTTTTTAGACCACACAAGTCAAGGATCCATACAAGGAATCTAACTTTTAGACCACACGGTTCAAAGACCTATACAAGGACCTAACTTTTAGACCACACAAGTCAAAGACTTACACAAGGACCTAACTTTTAGACCACACAGGTCAAAGACCTACACAAGGACCTAAATTTATGCCCTACATAAGAGAAAGGGTCAACATAAAGCACCCACACGTACTCTCACGTCAGAGGCCTCCTATGAGGGCTTAAAAGGGGTGAGAATCACTTGAGACCTAATCCTGCAAAAGGAATGATCAACAATGTCTCTGGACTCTAATAACTTACAAATAAGTAGGTGAGCCTCGTTAAGAATGTTGATAAAGGTCACTTCCTTGATGATGAAGATTCTTCAGCTCCCTTGATCCACAACACTTGATGATGTTCCAATAAAGGCGACGGGTTGGGTCAAGGTTATGTTGGAATCCTACTGTATTAAATTTTCTCCTAATTTAGAGGAGTGATTCCAAGCATTCAAGCATTCAAGGTATCCTATCTTAATGATTTACCATTAAGGTAGTAGCTGGATGATCCTTGAATGTGAAAATTCATTCCTCAATCTACTTTATTTAATATTAATGATGAGGGTGGACTGAAAGATGAACTTTCATGAGAAAAAGGGCTTAGGATAGATGATAAACAATAACACTCTCAAAGCACTCTCTCTTTTTCTCACCTAGAAACCAAGAACGAGCTCTCCTTAAATAGATAAAAAGCTCTAACGATAATAAAGATGTCAGATTCTGATAGAGTTCGATGTCATCGGGCCTGCTTCGATGTCATCGAACATATACTTTTGATGACATCGAAGCAAGGTTTGATGATACGAACTCCACTAAAGAATATACCTGGAACTTTTTGACTAAGGATCGATGTTATCGAGCAGGTGTCGATGTTATCTGACTTTGAATTCTTATTTCATCGACAATCTATTCGATACATCGATCATTTTCATATGATTGTCAAAAGAGCTTGCTGGACAATCTTTGATCTATTTTGATAATATCGATCATATATCAATTTCATTGATATTCGAATTACGATCATATCAAGTTAATATCGATTCCTCGGTCATTCCCATATGATTTACCATGTACGATTACTGGAATAGTTTTGTCCAGATTTGATCTCATTGATATACCTTCGATATCATCGATATATGAATTTTGATGAGATCAAGTATGGTTTCAAGTCCTCGATCTTTCTAGATGATTTTCCTTTGAAGCTCGCTGGGCAAAGACTTGACCAAATTCGTTGATATCGAATGCTTATCGATATCATAGAAGTTTGAATTCAGATGATATCGAAGATGATTCAATTACTCGATCAATGTCTGGATATTTTTCAAAAGTTGCTAGACAAGGCTTGATATCGAATGCTTATCGATATCATAGAAGTTTGAATTCAGATGATATCGAAGATGATTCAATTACTCGATCAATGTCTGGATATTTTTCAAAAGTTGCTAGACAAGGCTTGAAGTAAATCGATATCATCCATTCTCCTTTGATGTGATCGATATTTGAATTTTGGTATCATTGAAATGCTATTCGATTTATCGAACATATTGTCCACAATACTTTGTGGTTGCTGGACATATAATCGCCTAATTCGATGATATCGAGTAGTTTTCAATATCATCGAACGTGAGTGTTCGATGCCTTTGATGTGTACTCGATACCATCGAATACAGTCTGAAAAACTTGGAAGATTTTCTTATTCTAAAACTCAAGTTTATAGACATACTTTCTTATGTTGTTCTAAGACTTTTAAGGCTTTTAATTACCTGGGTGTTTTGGGACATGGGATGTGAGGTTAAGTTTACCTTTGATGAGTTTGGAGCACACATCTAGTTGAGGCAGACGCTTGATGATCTTCATATGGGGCCCACTTGTCTTACTGACTCAACTCTCACGCTAATTGACAAACTAGGGCACTTTCATTTTCCACCAAAATTTCTGATTGAGGCCCACCTATTTTGGGACATCCACTTGATGTGTGATTGTAAACTCAGAAGGGCTCATAGTGGTTGTAATCTTAGAAGGGCTCATAGTGGCGGAGCCCTCCATCACATGTCTCTCTCTCTCTCTCTCTCTCTCTCTCTCTCTCTCTCTCTCTCTCTCTCTCTCTCTCTCTCTCTCTCTCTCTCTCTCCTCTCTCTCTCTCTCTCTCTCTCCATCTCTCTCTTTCCCATTTTTGCAGACCACCTTGATGCATGTATTTTTTATCCAGACTGTCCATCCAGTGGGACGTCCCCGCTATCCAATCGAGGTCCACCCTTGCTGTCCATTTTGGATTGGCCTGGACTAAGGGAAAAACACAAATATCGTTTTGATCCAAACCTTAGAGGGCCACCATGTGGACCCACCTTGATGTATTCGATGTATATCCACACCGTCTAGTCCTGGGAACCCACCTTGATGTATGTATGTGCTATCCACACTGTCAAGAGTGGGATGATGCTGGATGCACTATGATGTGTGTGTTTCACATCCACAACATCCATCCATTTTGCCAGATCATAGGGTCACCTTGATGACGTGGTCATGCAGACTGTCTAGAACATGGAGCCACCTTGATGATGTGTGAATCTAGGTCGTCCGTCAGTAGCACATCCAACATGCCTGGATAGAAGAGAAAACACAAATATTAGCTGTATATAAAGTTGGTGGGCCACATGTGTGAACCCACCTAATGTATGTTTTTCATCCATGCCATGGATGGTGGAGCCTACCTTGATGAATGTGTTGTATATCCACCCCATCCAGCATTTCTGGATGGTGGGACCCACCATGAAGTAGGTGTTCTATCGACAACGTCCAATCCCTGGATAGTGGGACCCACCCTGCACGTGTTGAACGTGTCGGTGGTGGGTCCTGCCTTGATGTAAGTGTTTTATTCCACACCGTCCATCCAGATGGGCTGGATGTGGAGCCCACCATGATGTAAGTGTTGTATTCACATTGTCCGTTCATTTTGTTGGAGGGTGGGGTCCACCTAACGTGCATGCATCGTCCAAGCGTGGGACGGTGTT
Organism: Magnolia kwangsiensis; assembly: GCA_037074715.1. NCBI lineage: Eukaryota > Viridiplantae > Streptophyta > Magnoliopsida > Magnoliales > Magnoliaceae > Magnolia > Magnolia kwangsiensis. Next base: position 29,026,399 of record CM073585.1, on the reverse strand, counting down.
AGGCCCACCATAATGTATGTGTTTCATATCCATGTCGTCTGTCCATTTTGCGGTACATGTAGGGCCCACCAGCTGTATGCAGGACCCACCAATTGTATGTGAGGCCCACCAGCTGTATGTGAGGCCCACCAGTTGTATGTGAGATCCACCAGTTGTATGTGAGGCCCGCCAGCTGTATGTGAGGCCCACCAGTGGTATGTCTGGTGGGGCCCATTGTATGTAAGGCCTATGTGATGAGGACCATTGTGATGTATATGAGACCTATGTGATGAGGCCCATTGTGATGTATGTGAGGCCCATGTGATGAGGCCCAATATGATGTATATGAGGCCATTGTGTGAAGCCCATTGGATATGTATGAGGCTAGTTGTGTTGTGTTAGGCCCATTGTGATGGTATAAGGACCATTGTGATTGTATGAGGCTCATTATGATTGCATAAGGCCCATTGAGATGTATGTGAGGTCACTGTGATGAAGTCCATTGAGATATATGTGGCCTATTGTGATGAGGCCCATTATGATTGTGTGTAAGGTCCACCATGTTGTATATACCATGTCCACACTGGCCACCTTTTGGTAAGGCCCATTTATGATGTGCAAGGGCCCCACTTGTTGTATATTTTACTACCCATTGTGCAGTTGTGAAGCCCACTTTAATGTGCATATCCTAAGCACATTATCCACCCATTTTTCTAGACCATAGGGCTAGCCAGTGAGGCCCACCATGATGCACACGCGGCCCACTCATTGTTTCAGGGCCAAGACCCCTTTGTCATGAGAAGCCCACCTTGATTTATATGATTATATGTATCCTATCCATACATTCCCTAGGTTATGGGCCACCTTGAGAGGCCTATAGTGATGTATATGTTTTATGCCTGTGTTAGGGGCTGCCTTGTGAGGCCCACCATGTGTGAGTGATGTGTATACGTTGTCCATCCACTTTCTAGATAGTATTAAGGCAGTGGGCCCCCATTATAAGCTAGATTCCATATTCCAAATGGGCCGCACCTTAGGAGAAATGGTGGTTAAATATCCACGTTGTAAACCTCCCTATGGCCCATCATTACATCCATTTCCACCTTATCCTTATTGGGCTAACTTAAGTAGTTGGGCCCCATTTGATAATGATGCTCTCCACCACACCCTGTAGAACTACCTAACCTTAGAGCCTTCTTATGTTCTTACCAAGCCTTCCATAACAAATGTGATCCACCTAGATACATGTGTTTGCCCAAGCTTAGTGACCCAAACCTGAGGCCCATTTAGATGATGAGCAGGACCATTTGTAGGGTTATATAGTCCCAGATGTGTAGATCCTACCAAGACCCGCCTTGTATTTGAATTGGGCCATCATAGGAAAGTCCAGTTGTTCATGATAAAGAGAGTGAGGAATCCCACTTGTTGTTTACCCGCTTGACTCACCCCGTGAGATGTATCCTATCTTGTAATCAATTGTTAGGACCTCGTATTATATATGTATCATCCACATGTCCATTTACCTTCTTAGGATGAGTGTGAGGCCTATCTTTGACATTAATACATCATCATCACCTCCCCTGCTGTAGATGGAAGAATACGTAGTATCAAGTTTAATATATCCACTATGTAGAACCTATCTCGACATATGGACTAGACCTGTCATCCTCGTCTTGGATCATGCGGAGCCTTAGAAGGCTAATGTAATACATATCACATGGGCTCTTATAGTTGTAGAAGGAGCACGTCATTTAGTTTACACTCTTAGGATGTGACATGTCAGTGATGATCGATTATGGATTATTGTTGTCTGCCTTAATCAGATAAGCATGCCTATGTACTTTATTACATGACGATGCATTCCCATAAGTATCATGTTTATGCTTATTATGAGGAGTGATTGATCATAGTACGAACTCCAGTGAGAGGGTTTTTAAGAATTTGATTGGTTGGATGATCTTTGACAGTCCTTGGTTCAGATTCTTTTTGACTTGATGAGGTATCTTGATTGTCGATAATAAGAGCTTCATCATCATCTGAACTCGGAGCTGGTGTATTCAAATGATCATCAATGACCACACTGATGGACTCTTGAATCACACCAGTTCTCTTATTTAGAACCCTATAAGCTCAACTGTTCAAAGAATAACCAAGAAAAATACCTTCATCACTCTTCGTATCAAACTTTCTCAAATTTTCATGATCTCGTAAGATATAACACTTGCTGCCAAAAACTTGAAAGTATTTGACAGTAGGTTTCTTTTCAAACCATAATTCATAAGCAGTCTTATTATCAGATTTACTGGTATAAACCCAATTAATAATATAACATGCGGTATTAATTGTTTCAGCCTAAAGATTTTTAGAGAGCTTCACGCTATTCAACATAACATTAGCCATATCCTGAAGCACTCTATTTTTTCTTTCAACTATACCATTTTGTTGCGGTGTTTCAGGCGCAAAGAATTCATGTGATATTCCCTGATCGCTACAGAATTTCTCAAAACTACTATTTTTGAATTCGGATCCATGATCACTACGAATCTTACTAACATGAGAACCTTTCTCATTTTGGATTCATTTAACGACCTTTTTCACTTCATCCAGGGTTTCAATTTTGTCTTTTAAGAACGATACCCAAGTGAATCTGGTATAGTCATCTACGATAACCAAGATGTATTTTTTGCCTCCTCGACTCTCCATTCTGGTCGGTCCAATAAGATCCATGTGGAGAAGCTCGAGTAGTCTAGATGTGGTATTCGAGTTCACTTTCTTGTGAGAGGTCCTAGTCTGTTTGCCCAACTGGCATTCACCATATATTTTTTCTACTTTTTGCAATTTGGGTAGACCTCTAATTAGTTCTCTTTTGCTCAATCTAAATAAGTTCCGGTAGTGTACATGTCCAAGGCGTTTATGCCATAATTCAGTCTCATCGGTATGGACCATGTAACACAATTGAGTAGATGAGTTTGCATCACTAATGATGTAGCAGTTTTCAGAAGTTCTGCGACCAGTTAATATAACAGAACCCTTTTTATTAAGTATCTCACAACCTTGATTAGAAAACTTCACACTATGGTTGTTATCGCATATCTGAGAAATGCTTAGGAGGTTGTGTTTCAAGCCCTCAACATATAAAACATTCTTAAATAAGGGAAGGTTATAAAGCTGAACCGTACCTTGGCCAATGATCTTGCAATTGCTTCCATCACCAAATGTGACTGACCCGTCAGTCATATCTTTTAGATCGGTGAATAAAGCCTTGTCACCTGTCATACGCCTAGAGCAACCACTATCTAGGTACCACTTTGAATGGCTTGTAGCTTTGAAAGCAGTGTGGGCAACCAAGTAGGCAACTTTAGGAACCCATTTCAGAACTGTTTTGGGTTTAGGAGTATAGATGGTCTTTTTCTGTTTGTTGTTATAGGAGAGACCTATAGAGTTAGACTTTAATAGCTCCTTGAGTAAATCAATTATTTTTTCTACCAATGGATTTCAGTTTTGAAAATCAAAGTTGACATGGCTACCTTTAGATTTTTGAAAAGTCCTTGAATTTTTGGAAAAACCTTGATAAGTATTCTTTTCTTTTGAGGTTGAAGACTCTCCTTTTACAAATTTAGGAGCAATATTCTTTTGTTTAGGAGATGTATTCTTATCATAGCCCAACCCGGATCGATCACCACATTTTCTTGATCCGGACAATAATTTTTTCAATTTAGGATCACCTTGGGCATATCTCCAAGTGTCTTTCAAACTCAGAAGAGAAGCTACCGCATTTTTGAGTTTCTCATTTTCGGATCTCAAATCTTCAATTTTGGAGGTTTTGAAATCTAAATCACATTTGGTCTTTTCAAAAGAATAAAAAATATGAGACTTTTCTAAAATGAGAGACTCATAATCTTCTTTAAGCTTAGAAAATTTTTCTTTTTGTAACTTAAGCTTGACGGTAATTTTACAACTCTCCTTATAAAGGGCATTATAAGCATCCTGAAGATCATCTTCATTATCGCAATCACTATTCAAATTTTCTTCACTAGATATATCATCATTATCTGAAAAAGTGATCTTGGCTAGAGTCATAAGGGGTTTAACATCATCGCCCGACTCGGTTTCAGAATCTTCTGATTTAGAAGATGATTCAGAATCAAACGATTCATCCCAAGTAGCCAACATGCTTTTCCTTTTTTATGTCCTTTTTAGGACATTTGTTAGCTAAGTGCCCATACTCTTGACAGTTGTAACATTGACTATCTTTCAAAGATTTTCGAGCTCTAGGTTTAGATCGTCTCTTATCATTTGACTTTTGAAAATTAACTTTTTTCTTACTTTTAAAAATTTTGTAACACTTTTTTGCTAAAAGCGCCATATCATCTTCAGAATTTTCTAAGTCCGAAGTGCTTTCTTGTGAAACATTTTTAGATGATTTGAGAGTAATTGATTTTCCTTTAGGAGCTTTAAAGGTCAACTCGTAGGTTTGCAGTGAACCAACTAGTTCCTCAACCTTCATGGTATCCGTATCACAAAGTTCCTGAATCGCGGTTACTTTAGAATTAAACCGTTCAGGAAGTGAGTGTAGTATCTCTGCGCACACTTTACTTTTTGGGATTCTATCACTAAGACCCCACATAGAGTTCACAATGTCATCAATCTAGTGTAGAAGTCCATAAACATCTCATTCTCCTCCATATGAATTTCTTCAAATTTAGTTGTGAGGAGTTGGACATTAGATTTCTTGACAATTGATGTACCCTCGTGTGTCATTTCTAATACATCCCATGCTTGTTTTGCATTTTCATAAGAGATGATTCTTTTGAATTCATCTAGTGATAATGCACAAGTAATTGCATTTAGTGCTTTTGCATTGGCACTACTCTCACTTTTCTGAAGTGTGGTCCAAAGAGAATAAGTCGTTACTTTCATTGATTTTGAACCATCGTCATTAGTTACTTCACTGATAGGAGGGTTCCATTCATTCACTGTGGCCAGCCACACACTTTCATCTAAGGATTTGAGGAAGATCCTCATCCTGGCTTTCCAATAGGCATAGTTTGTGCCATTAAAGGGTGGTGGCCTAGTGACTGATAGGCTATCAAAATTTGACATCTTAATATAGCTTAGATCGTTAGCTCAGGAATTAAATCCAATAAATAAACAATAAGCATGAGCTATTAGGCTCTGATACCACTTGAAAGGGCCTAACTATATACCCTAGAGGGGGGGTGAATACGGCTATGTCAAATAAAACTTAAAACAGTGGAATAATAAAAGAAATAAAGCACAATGCTGAATTAAAAGTAATCTCAAAAACCTAGAATTAAGAGAATGATACTATATCAGTTCTAAGGACAACCTTACACCAAAAACCAAAGGTTTAAGGTAGGACAACCTTATTTCTAGAACGTCCTTTGTATCTCAAACTAATGACAGATAAAAAGCAAGGAAACTGAAATAACTTGCAAAAATAATTCCTAAGTTATTACAACATTCCCACACTTGTTTGAAATAGAGATTACAACATTCATCCACAAATACAATCCACAAAACTAAATGAATAAAAGAATGAAAGAATAAAGCACATCCACAACACAAAGATATATAGTGGTTCGCCTATGTGTACACCGACTGTTATCCAACAGTCACACAGAATGCTACTCCACTCCTAATATCCTCACACAGGGGATATTAGCATGCACTATCAAAATAGATTTCACAGGTTTACCTAAAACCTTCACAATTGTGTCTTTTTATCTTGGGCTTACACAATCCAAAAACCCACACAGTCTGAGTTTTCTGGCTCTCCTCAGATAACCAAAACAATGAGATTTTTCTGGCAAATCTCAAACAAAACCAAAGAAAGTAAATTACACAAATGTAAAATACCTAAATCTCCTTTTGAAGTAGCCCGGTAGAACCAATCAGAGTAGAAGTTCGATTCAACGTTCAAAGTCTAATACTCACTTTAAGAATGGTTCTAAGTCTAATTGATTTTATCTTAAATCAAAAGGGCTAGTTCTATTTGATTTTGAATCCAAGAAGAAGGAATATCAGAAATTCCCCTTTCCTAATAAGATTTGAATGTAGATCAAAATTAAATAATGAACAATCTAATGAAAGGAATATTAAATGAGCACAAAATAGCTTAAAACAAACACAAACTTATCTCAGAGTATGGCCTTAAGATTGCTTGAATTGAATTGAATTGAATTGAAAAACTCTGAAATTCGTGCTATATTTATAGCCTGAAAAATCCCATCTACGACTGGTCTTAGGATCCCTAGGACTGGTCATAGCTTCAAAGATTTTCAAAGATTTTATCGAGATAAGGATTAGCTATTCTACGACTGGCCCTGGGTAGCTTACGACCGATCGTGGGTCACCTACGACTGGTCGTAGGACCCCCAGATTAGTTACTGGAGTTCGAGTCGTAGGGCTAAGACCAGTCAAAGGACGAGTCGTACAGCTCACAGGACTGGTCGTAGGATGTCCAAGACTGGTCGTAGGATGTCCAGGACTGGTCGTAGGACAACCAGAAATATTTAAAAATCTTCAACAACTTAGGACTGGTCCTGAAAAACTTAAGACTGGTCGTAGCAGAGCTAGGACTGGTCTTGAAGTCCCTATGACTGGTCTTAGAACAGCCCGAGCAAGCATATTTAAAATATACAAATTATGTATCAAGAATGACCTACAATAAAGCCCAACCTAAGGTCAATCTAAGGTCAAACAAACCTTGAAAGTGAGATGAACATTGATAGTCTGTACTCTCAGATGACCCTTAAGTGAAGCTTGAGAATTTATGAATCTTGTTGCAGGCCTTCTCGAGCTTGAACCTTTCTTGACTTGATAAAGTCTTCTTCTATTCTTGTACTTGTTTGAATCTTGAACATGCATACTTAAAGACTTCTATTCTTGAATACTTCATCCATGACTAGACTTGAAACTTTTCTTCATTTAAGTTCTTGTCTTGAAATATGATGTCTTGAAGCAATGAAAAAGTCTCAAACATGACACAAGAAATACAAGACATAAATAGGTTTTGGCACCACAAAATTTGATAACCAAAGGGATATGAAATCATAGCACTTACAGAATCTCGAGTCCATCGAGTGGACTCGATAAAACGACATCAAGTCTATTGTGTCCAAAGTTCTTCTAAGGCAAAAACATGTAATCTTTGATATATCGAAGAGCTCCTCGATATCTTCGGAATCCAAATCTCGATGATATCAGAAGCCCTTCGATAATATCGGATTGAGACACATTTATATCCGGCAAGTTTTTCAGGTTATTTTTCTCGAATCGAGAGTCACTCGATAAAATCGATATTCAAATATTGATCATATCGAGGCATGGTCAATGTCATCGAAGATGGATACAAACTACCAAGAAAGATTATAGAAAAATTTCTTAGAATTATCAATGAATTGACACTGCCCTCGATATCATCGATATTCAAATTCCAATGATATCGAGTGATGCTCAATCATATCTTTTTCTGAAAAACTTCAAAGGCAAGTCTCTCACATTTTCAAATGTTGAGGAATCGAACCTCGTGTCGATGAAATCAGAATTCGAAATCCAATGACATTGACATATGTTCGATTTTCTCGACCAACTGGTAAAAGGTTTCAAAAGTGTTTGACATTTGAGTTTGTGTCATCGAGCGGCCAGTCGATGCTATTGAGAGTATACGCTTGATGATATTGACCCTGCTCGATGATATCGAACTCTGTCAAAAATGTAACCATTTTATATTCATTGGAACCTTTTTACCTAGTTAATGAGAGCTTGCCCTTAGTTGTTGGACAGAGAAATAGAGAGTGCTTTTGTGTATTTAACCGTAGATCATATACCCTAAGTCTTTTCTCTCATGGGAGTTCATCCTCCAATCCACCCTCATCATTGATATTCAATAGATTGGATTGGGGATAAAACTTTTACATTTAAGGTTCCTGCTGCTACCACCTTAATAGAAAATTATTAAGCTGAGATTCCTTAAATGCATAGATGGTTGGAATCGCTCTATTTCCCTTATAGGAAAACATTTAATAGAGTAGGATTCCATCATAACCTTGACCCAACTCATCGCCATGTATTGGTACATTTTCTGAGTTGCGGTTCAAGGAAGCTGAAGATTCTTTGTCATCAAAGGAGGAGATTTTCATCAACGTGCTAAACGGGGCTCATCTACTTATCTGTAAGTCATTAGAGTCCATAGGACCCTTGTGATCATTCCTTCTATAGGATTGGTTCTAAGGTGTTTCTCATCCCCTGCAAGTCCTCATAGGAGGCCTCCAGCAGGAGTGTACGTGGGGGTGCTTTGTGTTGACCCTTGCTCTGTAGAGAGCATAAACAATGTCGTGTAGACACGCTGTGTCAGCCTAAGTATAGGTTGTACTGGTTAGGGGTGAACTTGATTTAAAACTCTGATTTAAGGTGAACCTATTGTGAAACCTCCTTTAGTGAGATTTGGTACACTCAAGGGTTGAGTGCGTCTGCCGGAAGTAGAATAAACAAGTAGTCGAACCACTATAAAAATGATTGTGTTTGAGATTGTTATTGTCTTCTATTGCTTGTGTTGATTTTCTTAAATACTTTTTATACTTGATTATCTGAGATCACACCTCACATATAGTCACATCCATCATAAATTGATTTGCTTACTGTTTATCTATCAAAATAGTTTTATGATTGGATCCTCTACTATGCTTGGAAGCAAGTAGAGTTACTTTGTGGTAATCCTGATGCATGCTTACTTTTAGGATTAGAGTGACAGGATTTTAAATTATCATAAAATATTAAAAATTCGTATTCACCCCCCTCTAGGACATATTGGCATATTCCCACTTCAATCAAAGCAGTCATTACCATAATTTCAATTGGTATCAAATCGGGTCTCTCTTAAGGGCTTCACCGCCTAGAGAGTGATCTTGACTAAAGTTGGAATCATGTCCAGAAGTGTCTCAGAGCGTGTGACAGATCGGAACAATTGCCTAGTAATCCATACTACTTTGAAAGTTGACAATAGTTTAAAATGGTACCTTGACAGTGAATGCTCCGGACACATGACTAGTGATCAAAGTCATTTTTGTGAGTATTCAGACTTTGATGGAGGATCAGTCACATTTGGAGATGGTAGCTCTGCCAGAATTATTGGAAAAGGAATGATAAATGTACCAGGCCTTTCAAAAATCAAACATGTTCTTTGTGTAGAAGGTCTGAAACATAATCTCCTCAATATCTCCCAAATTTGTGACAAGGAACATTTGGTCACTTTCTCAAAGGATGTTTGTAGGATCTTAGATCATACAAGAAAATATCTTATAAAAGATTTACACACGAGTGATAACTGTTACATTATTGAAAGTACAAGTGAGAGTGTGTTATCCACAAAGTGTAATATGGCTGTAAAGAGTGAATCCAAATTATGGCACCAAAGGTTGGGACATGTTCACTACTAAAATCTAGTTAAGCTTAGTTCAAAACATTTACTTAGAAGACTTCCCAAGATTAGAAAAGAAGAAAAAGTTATCTGTGGAGAATGTCTAAAAGGGAAACAGATAAAAGTTGGTCAAATAAAGACAACCACCATAGTAACAACAAAACCTTTGAATTTACTGCATATGGACCTAGTTGGCCCAACCAAAGTGAAAAGCCATGGAAAGAAAAGATACTTCCTGGTGTTAGTAGATGACTACACCAGATTTACTTGGGTTGCATTTCTTCGAGAGAAATCAGATGCCTTGGCTGAATTTATAATTTTGGCAAAGCGACTTCAAAATGAAAAAGGATATTACATAAATCGTATCAGAAGTGATCATGGTGGAGAATTTGAAAATGAATGATTTGAAAAATATTATGATGAGAAAGGAATTTGTCATGAATTCTCAGCCCTAAAAACCCCACAGCAAAATGGAGTCATTGAAAGGAAAATCGAGTATTATAGGAAATGAGGTTAGTTATGCTAAATGGAAAAGATATGATAAAAAGTTTTTAGGCAGAAGCTGTCAACATTGCCTGCTACATCATAAATAGAGTATATCTTAGAGGAGGTCTAAACAAAACTCCATACAAACTATTGTACGAAAAATAACCTAGTGTGAAATACTTTCGGGCTTTTGGAAGTAAATGTTATATCTTGAGGGATAGAGAGCACCTAGGGAAGTTTGAGTCTAAAAGTGATGAGGGTATCTTTCTGGGGTATGCCTTGAATAGTCGTGCTTATAGAGTGTACAATCTAAGGACTCACTATTCAAGAATCAGTCAATGTGGCATTCGATGACCAACCTCACGAAGAAGATAGTCCTGTGAATGAATTAGAAGATGATGTAGATTCATGCATTCTAGATAAATTAGATAACAAATCTTCATCATCAAATGAACCATAACCATCATCTAACATACCCATCATTAAGTATCACCTTCGAGAGAAAATTATTGGAGATCCTAATGATGGTGTGAGAACTTAACGGCAGATATAAAATATCTATAGTCATTTCTGTTTTACCTTAAAGATTGAACCCAAGAATATTGTGGAAGCTCTTCTAGATGAACACTGGATAAATGCTATGCAAGAAGAACTTCAACAATTCCAGAGAAATGAGGTATGACAATTAGTTTCTAGACCATTTAATACAAATGTCATTGAAACTAAAAGGGTTTTCAAGAATAAATCCAATGAATCTGGAAATGTGATCAGGAACAAAGCAAGGCCAGTAGCTCAAGGGTATTCACAAATAGAAGGCATTGATTTTGATGAGACACTTACTCCCTTAGCTCGTCTTGAGTATATTAGAATACTTCTATCTGTTGCATGCGCATTAAAGTTTAAACTATTTCAAATGGATGTAAAGAGTGTGTTTCTTAATGGGGATCTTGCTAAAGAAGTGTATGTAAAACAACCTAAGGGATTTTCAGATCCTAAGCATGCCCAGCACGTCTATCGTCTGAACAAAGCTCTCTATGGTCTCAAACAAGCACCATGTGCTTGGTATGAATGATTGATAAAATTTCTTTTAGACCATAAATTCTGTAGAGGAAGTGTAGATAAAACACTGTTTACTTAAACAACTAAGGACTCCTTGCTTATTGTACATATCTATGTGGATGATATAGTCTTTAGTTCAACATGTGAAGATACTGCATACAAATTTGTCAACCTCATGAAATCAGAATTTGAAATGAGTATGGTTGGTGAATTAAACTTGTTTTTAGGATTACAAGTCAAACAACTAAATGATAGAATCTTCATTTGTCAAACCAAGTATGAAAATGACTTGGTTAAAAGATTTGGGCTTGATTCTGGTCGTACTTATCATACCCCTTTGAGCACCACACTCAAACTCTCCAAAGATGTTAATGGCAAAAGTGTAGACCAAGATCTCTATCAAGGTATGATAGGAAGCCTACTATATCTCATAGCCAGTCATCCAGATATATGGTTTAGTGTGGGAGTCTGTGCTCGGTATCAGGCAGTTCCTAAGGAATCCCACCTAATGGCCATTAAGAGAATCATCAAATACATAGTAGGAACTACCTCGTTCGGGCTGTGGTATCCATTCAAAACATCCACCATCATTGAAGGATACTCTGATGCTAATTTGGCTGGAAATTTGGATGATTGGAAAACGACAAGCGGAGGATGTTTTTACATTGGCAATTTTTTTTGGTTTCCTAGCATATTAAGAAGCAAAATTCAATATCATTGTCTACTGTTGAGGCCGAATATATTGCTGTAGGTAGTTGTTGTGCACAACTGCTTTGGATGAAACAAATGTTGTTGGATTATGGGATTGAGCAACCCACAATGAACCTTTTCTGTGATAACACAAGTGCTATCAACATCTCTAAGAATCCTGTTCAACATTCTCAGACTAAACATATTGACATTCGTCATCATTTTATCCAGGAACTTATTGAAGATAAGATTATTATGTTGGATTATGTATCTATTGAAAAAAAAACTTGTTGATATCCTGACAAAACCTCTTGATACAAACAGGTTCAGCAATCTTCAAAAGTCAATTGGAGAATGTACTCATTGATGATATCTCAGGAAAAATGATCCACATAGGTAAATCTTCAATCTGAGATATTCATGGTTAATTGTCTGGAATAAATATAAATCTCATGAATTAACCATGTTGGCTTTGGGAACAAAAATGTAAAATCTTCACATTCCCATTGATATCTAGACAGGCTTGGATATCATCGATATTCCAATATCGATGATATCGATATTCACCATCGATGCAATCGAAGGATCTCAGGAATGCAGTGTTATAACCAGTGATCCTTCCCAACGGTTGGACTGCCTCAGTTTCCACTGGATATTTATATCCTCCCAACGGTCATCAGCACAGTATTTGATGTTATTATGAGCATAATTTTGATGTCATCGATGAGTAATTGATATCATTGACGACTCTGCTATAATAGAGAAGCGTGCATTTGATTTTAATCCTCACACCCCTTCTCTTCTCTAGTTACCTCTTCCTATCTTTACCTATTTTGTTTTCCTCCTCTCACCAACAAATCATGGTCAAAGGCAAAGGAAAGTCTCTTCCTCAATCTTCAAAATCTAAGAACAAGCAACTTGAATCTAACCATCTCGTTCCGTTGGAAAGAAATCCAATCCTTATAGTTGAACGTCTTGTTTTGAACAGTGCCATTGAGCCCTTTGGCGTGGATCTTCTCCTAGAAGTGATCAGATGGCAGAATATCTTGAATCTTGGTGGATCTTATCAACTATGATTGATCCATGAATTCTTTAATAGTTGTGATATCATTCGTGATGATCCTCCTTGTATTCGATTCAAAATTATGCATCACTCAAAACTCATCACTCCCATCACTCTTGCATGGCTTCTAAATCTTGAAGTCACTCGGATCCCAGTGATAAATTGGAATCTAAATGGTCTGGGTGTCTGGGGAGAAATAACCCATGTATTATGTCATGGCACCACTGTCCCCCGAAATGATGACAAATCGCTTCACATCAATCATCTTGGACCCGCTTTTAAAATTCTCCATAGCATTCTCGGGTCTAATGTATATCCATGTGATGTAAAGGGTAATCACCTTCCTCCCTTTATGCTAAATGTTCTTTATGATGTGTATCAAGAAATTCAAGTGTGCCTTCTAATGTTGCTTCTCAAGCAGCTAATTCGTATAATCCAAGGCGATCATCAGGACACACTACCCTTTACTGCACTCATATGTAAACTCGCTCATTATGTGGGCCTCCCTGCCACATCCGACGTCGTTCATCCAGAAGCATGGTTTGATAATGATGCAGCCCAGGAGGCTCAATAGTTGTGTCTCACTTCATCTCTTCTTGAGAATAGTGCTCCCATGCAGTAAGCTGCCAAACATGCTCAACCCTCATATCCTCCTACTCCTTGGAATCCAATCGAACACTGCTGCTTAGTTCGGAGTCTATCACAAATCGCCAAGCTCATCACCTAGAACGTCATCTACTTAATGGGATGGCCGGAATGGAGGAACGTCTTTATAACTGTGAAAGGCACCCCACCGCGATTGAAGAAAAAGTCGATGTCCTCTAACAAACAAGCCAGCAAGTAGTGGACTTGCACAGAAATAGTGAGCCTCATGTACGTTAGGTGACAACTGAGAAGTACAATGTTACTGGAGGTCTACACCATGTGTCTCTTTTTGTTGTGCTCATATTTAAGCCAAATTAGATGGTTTTGTTGTTTTAAACAGAATGATACTCTACTGCCAATCCTGAGCAATATATATTTTTGGACATTTTGGGCTATGGCTATTTACATTTAATGTCTTACTGCCATATTTTGTGATTCCCTGTTTTCTCTAGTTCATATAGGAAATAGAATATGAAGCATGTGATGCTTTCTCTTTATTTCCATATTATCTGCCTATTTCACTGCTCTCTTTTTTCCTGATAAACATACATGTTTTTTGTAAAAAGAGGACCTTTCACATTTCTCTGTTGTGCCTATGCTCCATGCATTTTGGTTATCCTAATTTTTTCAACTTCAGTCAATATCTACTATTATAATACTTTTTGCCAATGACTGACAAAAAGGGGGAGAGCAAATCCACGCCCCAAAGGAAAATTGTGTGTATCTGTTTGTTGATGGTGGTGCAGGTGTTAGGGAAAGAAGTTGTAAGGAGATGGGGAAATTGTTGTTAGGGGGAGCAGCTACTGAATGTGTGTATGTGCAAACTAGAGAACTTTGTACAATTGTGTAAAGTTCATGTACACAAAATTTAGGTGGTAGTCTAGATGTTGTTCAAGGGTGTTTTGGTGTTTTGTTCACGTAATTGACAAAGGGGGAGATGGAAAGTGCCCTGGTTTGTTAATTAGCGTGAGTGTTGAGTCAGCTAGACAGAGGAGCCTCATAGGAAGATTGATCAAGCATCTGCCTCAATTGGATGTGTGCTCGAAATCGTCACAGGTAAATCTTGAGCCTCACATCCCATGTCCCAAAACACCAGGTAATTAAAACCGTTAAAATTGGATAAAACACTCTAAGGGATTATGGTTAGAAAAATTTTTCCAAACTTAGAAAAATCTCTAAGTTTTCTGCTTTTGTCGATTTATCGACAAGTGGTTCCATGAAATTGAACCCTATTGTTGATGTCCTTGAAGCTCACTCGATATTATCAAAATGAGAACATAAGATGTCCAGCAACCACAGAGATATCTGGACGAAATTATCGATGTATCGATAGAGGATTCGATATCATTGAAATTTGAATCTTGAGTCCATCAAGTGGACTTGATAAAATCGACATCAAGTCTATTGTGTCCAAAGTTTTGCTAATGAAAAAACTTGTAATATTTGATATATCGAAGAGCTCCTCGATATCCTTAGAATCCAAATCTCAATGATATCGAATTGGGACACATTTATATCCAGCAAGTTTTTCAAGTTATTTTTCTTGGATCGAGAGTCGCTCGATAAAATTGACATTCAAATATCAATCATATCGAGGCATGGTCGATGCCATCGAAAATGGATACAAATTGTTGAGCAAGCTTATAGGAAAATTCCTTAGAATTATTAATGAATCGACACTGCCCTCGATATAATCAATATTCAAATTCTGATGATATTGAGTGATGCTCAATCATATCTTTTTCTAAAAATCTTCAAAGGCAAGTCTGTAACATTTTCAAATATCGATGAATCGAACCTCGTGTTGATGAAATCGGAGTTCAAAATCTGATGACATCGATGCATGTTCGATTTCTTCAACTAGTTGGCGAAAGGTTTCAAAAGCATTTGACATTTAAGTTCAGGTCATCGAGCTGCCAGTCGATGCTATCGAGAGTATATGCTTAATGATATCGACCCTGCTCGATAATATTAAACTCTATCAAAAATGTGACCTTTTTATATCCATTGGAACCTTTTTACCTATTTAAAGAGAGCTTGCCCCTGGTTGTTGGACAGAGAAAATAGAGAGTGCTTTTGTGTGTTTAACCTTAGATAATATACCTTTAGCCTTTTCTCTCATGGGAGTTCATCCTCCAATCCACCCTCATCCTTGACATTCAATAGAGTGGATTGGGGAATGAACTTCCGCATTCAAGGATCCTACAGCTACCACCTTAATGGCAAATCATTAAGCTAAGATTCCTTGAATGCATAGATGATTGGAATCGCTTTATTTCCCTTATAGGAAAATATTTAATAGAGTAGGATTCCATCATAACCTTGACCCAACCCGTCACCATGTATTGGTACATCTTCTGAGTTGCAGTTCAAGGAAGCTGAAGATTCTTTGTCATTAATGGAGGAGATCTTCATCAACGCGCTAAACGGGGCTCATCTACTTATCTTGAAGTCATTAGAGTCCAGAGGACCCTTGTGATCATTCCTTCTGTAGGAATGGGTCTAAGTTGTTTCTCACCCCTTGCAAGTCCTTGTAGGATGCCTCCGGTGGGAGTGTACGTGGGGGTGCTTTGTGTTGACCCTTGCTCTATGGAGAGCATAAACTGTGTCGTGTAGACATGCTGTGTCAACCTAAGTGTAGGTTGTACTGGTTAGAGGTGAACCTGATTTAAAATCTCCTGTTTCAGGTGAACCTGTTATGAAAGCTCCTTTAGTGAGATCCGGTACACTCAAGGGTTGAGAGCATCCGCTGGAAGTGGAGTAGACAAGTAGTCGAACCACTATAAAAATGACTTTGTTTGAGATTGTTATTATCTTCTATTGCTTGTGTTGATTTCCTTAAATACTTTTCATACTTAATTATCTGAGATCACACCTCACACACAGTCACATCCATCATAAACTTATTTGCATAGTATTTATCTATCAAAATAATTTTATGATTGAATCCTCTAATAGGCTTGGAAGCAAGTAGAGTTACTCTGTGGTAATTTTGATGCATGCTTACTTTTAGGATTAGAGTGATAGGATTTTAAATTGTCATAAAATATTAAAAGTCCTATTCACCCCCCTCTAGGACATATTAGCATATTCTCACTTCAACTAAAGCAGTAATTAATGTAATTTCACAACCAACCTGAGATCAGGAGTTTACCACATTTAGTCTAGCTATCCAAATTTAGGTATGTGATTAGTTTGGATAGAATTCCCTTATGATGGACCCCACAGCTTGCGATACTGCATACTATCATCTCGACTTTACACTCCATCTTGATCATTTCTTTCACACTGAATATTGCATTACATCCTCATCACATAACATTTGGTTTAATATGCTTCTATATTGCTTAGCCTAATAAGGTTGATGGTATTATGAACTCACCAGGATTTGCGTATTACATTACATCCTCGGCATATAGCATTTGGGTTGCTATGTTTCAACATTCATATGTCCTAGATGAGGCTAATGGTATTTGTGGCTCGTCAAGAATTGCATATTGTATTGCATCCTTGGCATCTGATATTTTGCTCACTATGACTCCGCATTACATAGCTGATCTACATTTCATACTCTGATATTGAATGACTTATAGACTTTCCAATATTCCGCTTACGCTAATATTATATGCTTAGCATATGCTTTGCGCACACATGTACACCACCTTCTAAGCTTCGTAGTAAGCTTATGCATAACCATTGCTTGCAAGTGATGTTAAGTCATAACAACGTTGAGTCAGGAGTAGGTGTCAGAGCTTTGGAGTTTTATTTCATATATATGTATTTTCCCTTTTCAGCATTGTACTTAAATGATTTTAGTAGTAGATATGTGGTGATGATGTTGTTGTGACTTGGTTATGCTCCTTTATAAAAAAAAAATCGTACTGAAAATCCTCCTTCTAAGATCCTAGGATCAAAATCTGGTGTATGGGCACTGACAATAGAGAATGGGGTACTACGAAGGCTATTAGCATCGGATTCGGTGATTGAAAATTTTATAAGCTCAGTTCCTGAGTTTAGGGTGTAAATTTGTCCTACGAATCAGTTGGAATCAACGTTTCAATACTAATGCAATTGAGATTTCTGATTTGTTTACTTATTCACCCCCCCCCTCCCCTCTTCCTCTAGGACTTCTTAAGCTCTCATTTTAAATATCCATAAGGGTGTGATTGTATCTTTCAGCCACGCATTATGCTTTGGGGTCCCAGGCATGATGTATTAGGCAACAATGGCACAATCTTGTAAGTATCTAGTGAAATGTCCTGGATTGTGATCCGATTTGTCATATGTGCCATAGTATTCACCATCATGGTTAGACCTGATGACCTCAATCTTCCTATTGAGTTGATTTTCAACTTTAGCCTTATAGATTTTAAAAGCATCCTGGGCATTTGATATTTCATTGATAAGATAAAGGTACCCTAAACAAAAGTAGTCATCTATAAAGGTGATAAAATATTTGTGCCCACTCCAGGATGTTGTAGAAAATGGCCCACGAATATCTGTGTATATCACCTCCAAGAGCCTTACACTCCTTGTTGCACATTTTTTTCTGGTTCTGGTCTGTTTACCCTTAATACAATCAACATACATTTTGTTGTTAGCATGTGAATTCTTCATTCATGGCTTCCAAATCTATAAGTCTTCTTTCGATTAATCTTTTGAGGTTTAATCATTTTTCTTAGATATGATTTCATCTTTGTTTCTTGGATTACCTTGCAGGTACAAACTAGATGTTAATTAATCAATTAAGTACTTTGAGTACATGAAAACTAGTCTAATTTAGGAGATAAATATGCAATATTTAAATGTTATCACATAACCCACCCTCCCAAGTAGCATTTTTCTAATCCCGAGCAAAACATGTGAGAAATTCTGATTAAAAAAAAAAATAATCTAAAAATGAATCAATTTTGTAACCTTAAACAATTTAAACCTAATCCAATCTAAAGAAAACAAAATCAAACATATCATTCACCAAAATTTCAGTACTTTGATAAATATTTTGATTAATCTTAAGTAATGACCATCTAATTAAATAATTTCCAACAATGAGTTTATGAATGTATTATCTAATCCAAATTTGACAACACCATAGATCTAGTTTTTCTACTTTCATATCTATAATGATAATTAAAGAAATGAACAAATAAACCAAAACCTAAATCAAAATTTGTCTTATAATTCAACAATTCACTCTTCCAACTCTTTAATTTTTTTCATTGACAACTTTCACACTATTACTCCATTTTTTTTGTTATACACTTTAATAGGTAGCCTTTTTTCAACAACAACTATTTTTTAGGTAGGTAATACTCCTTTTTACCTTTTCTTTATAAACATGATGGAAAAATTCCCTAGGCTTGGTTCCTAACATTCTTAATAATCATTATTTCAACAATTCAGTGTCAAATTAAGGTCTAATGTGTAAATTAGATGTGGCACATTAATTCATAACTCAATCAATGTCAATTGTTTCTTAATTAATTCTCATTAAAACACTCAAAAAACCTCAATTAAATCTCATTAAAACATTCTTAATTTTAACATTCATTAAATAACCAGAATTTAAGCTTTAAAAATATTCAATACTAACTCTCAAAATTTATGTCCTGAAACAATCTAAAATTACAAAAATCCATTCTTAAAAAAATTAATTTTAGAAATTTCAGCTAAAATTTTCCTAAACCAACCCTAACCTAAAATCTACACTATCTTCAATGTATAGAATGTATTCAATAAAAATAACATGAGAGCAACAAAATAAAGAGTAGTAGTGAAATAAGTACCTGAAGGGTGACATATGGCAGTGGACTTCAGAGACCGATGATTCAACAATTAAGAATTATCAAATAAAAGATCTTATTCGACCAAAAGAAACTAAATCATAAGAAAGAAAGGAAAATAGATATCCATCAGACTATGAGTTCAGTCCCGATACACGGGATCTTCTAGAAATACGGACTCTTCATCTGGAAATAATTTTTCCATGAATAGTTTCAATCTCTAGCCATTTACTTTAAACACGTTACCATTTTTAGGATTTGTAACTTCTAAAACCCCATGAGTATAACATTCTTTACTATGAACGGGCTGGTCCATATGGATCATAATTTTTCAAGATAGAGATGGAGATGAGAATTATAAAGGACTTTTTGATTCAGTTCAAATGTTTTCCTAAAAATGTTCTTGTCATGGAGCACTTTCATCCTCTCCTTATATATATTCTTCCATTATCATATGCATATTTCCTAATTTTTTCTAACTCCAAAAGCTAAATTTTATGAAGCATGCTAGATTTTTCAATGTCGAAATTAAACTTCTTTATAGCCTAATATACCTTACGTTCTGATTCCACTGGTAAGTGACGGGCTTTCCCAAAGACAAGTCTATAAGGAGATATTCCAATAGGAGATTTAAAAGCAATCCTATAAGTGCACAACGTGTCAATTAGCCTTAAAAACTTATCCTTACATTTTGGATTCACAACTTTCTCTAATATTCGTTTAATCTCCATACTAGAAACTTCAGCTTGGCCACTTTTCTGTGGATGATAGGGTGTAGCCACTTTGTGTGTAATACCATACTTCCTCATTAAGTTCTCAAATGGTTTATTATAAAAATGCAAAGTAGCATCATTGATTATCAATCTCAGTGTTCCAAATCTTGATAAGATATTTTCTCCTAAAAATCGTGGAACTACTTTTTTTTTAATCATTAATTGTACAAGGAATTGCCTCCAACTGCTTGAAAATATAATCCATATTTAGGAGGTTGTAAAGATGTCCAAAATATGGGGGAAAGGTCCCATGAAATGTCACACCCCAAATCTGGAACCCAAGCCCTCCTACTTCCTAAGTCCTAAACTCGGGTCGCGACAGCTTCCTCGCCACTTGCCGAACTTGGCAAATGGTTAGAGAACTTCCCAAACACTAAACCTAGCTCATGGCGGGGGAGTTTTTTTATATTTTAAGAATGGTTAATCCGATTAGGTGGTTATACATTTTATACATGGTATCAACACAGATCTAAGAAAGAAACCTAGTTGACATATCATACATATGATGGTGCACCGGCTCAACAATGAGGGAGAAGAGAACAAATCTCCTATAACTCCTACACGCACCATGCTACTAAACATATCCTAAAAGGGTTAAATCATCTGTATGAGCAAACCACAGGTCGTAGGTCTATTGCGTGTGGGGAGTAAAACACGGCTTATCAGGGCACTTTCATAAAGACATCTAAAACAACCACAGGCATATTATCAACCAAACATGTTATCATAGGTGAGTATGTTATCAACCAAGCATATTATTAAAATTCGTTAGGTTGTCATAAATCATGTGATCAATTTTAGGCATACTACTCGGACGAACGATCATAAATCATGAGAATAGTCAATCATCATGTATAAGATAATAAAATTCCATATTCCACTATAGAGCATACGATGGAAAAGGAATAACAAAGATGGTATGTGTAGTCGGGATAATATTATGTAGTATCGCAAGCCGTGGGGTTCATCACAAGGGACCTATATCTAAACTAGTCTCATACCTGATTTGGATAGCTAGACTCAATGTGGTAAACTCCTGATCTAAGGTTAGTCGCATACCTAATCGAAATCACAGCCATTGTGAAGGTGTAAATAATGATTTAGTTATGCACCACCATCCCGATTGGATAGTGGATGAATGAATACATGAGCCAAATGCTGAACATGCAAGTCTTACTCAATAAATCCAAATTTCAGTATAGTTCATATCTAGAAACATCACCGGGGTCTAGTACACTTCCAACACTAGTTACCACCCATCGCACGCAAGACCAAGAGAGTGTAAAAGACCTCATATCCACCTTGTCAATGGTACACGAAAACCACCCAATCCATCGATAGAAAACCCTTTTCACAAGCTGGTTAAACTCAACCTAGCATATAACCCTCTACACCAAGGCGGGTAAGGTTAAACCCCCTTTCAACCAACCCCGACACAGTGAGAGGTGTACCCTACCGGTATCGGGCTATCGTGCACTCATGAATCCAATCGGTCTAGATGTTGGTGCATCCTACTTATACCATAGGGTTTAGGGACTCACCCGGGGACATCTATGACGCCTGTAACCTTAGTAATTTTTAGTGTCCATCATCTGTCGGCCACAACAAGGTACGAGACCACCTCCTTGGTGTCTCTAGGGAGTAGATGTGCATATCACATATAGTGCAGATTGCATGACTCATGAATCATGCGGAGCAACCCTATTTCATATAAAGTCCCCTAAGTGTCTCAAGCCAAAAGGCATATGTTATGAACAATCATCATCCACAATACGCATACAAATGATGCGTATGAGATATGATAATGTACATTCATAAGCATTATCCATGAGATGTGTAATATTGCAATAAGTGTAAAGTATGTTTAAATGAATATAAAGCAATGCTAACTTAAATGCAAGAGCAATCATACCTCTAATATAAAATAAGTATCACATCTTTATAAAGAAAGTACAATGTCAATATAAAGAAAGCGTCATGTCAACATAAAGAAAATACTATTAGTACACATTAGCGTAACCCTTGCACCATTCACTAATGTAACACCGCAGAAATCAGGTGTCATACCAACATTTTACGCCAAATTATCCAATTCATGCAAGCTTATGCATGGAGTACATAAGATACAAGGATTTAAATTCATCATCAATATCATGGCCATCATCCAACATTGGCATCATACATGCCCAATGCATTAGGCGGATATCATGCATGAGGTTATCCTTACGTTCACTAACATCATTTATTTATCATCATTCAGGCATGAAGTAAAACATGGTTATCTTATGCATGAGATCATCGTGACCATCAACGTGTGCATTATTGTCACTTCGATACCAATATCATCTCCAATGTAACCAATATCAAGCAAAGCATAGTGATTACACATATCATCATCATGAGTACTAACACATGCATGATTATCAACAAGGATATCAACCTCATCATCCAATGTAACGATTATCAAGTAAAGCATGGTGATTAACTAGCATATTTTGTCATCATATACATGTACACACTATCACCATCATCATTAGCATGAAGATCACTTCCACTTCATGATTAACATAGGCAATGTCACAACTACCATAAACAATTAATTAATCATCAATACATATGTCATCAATGTACCATCCATTAAATCATCACCATAATCGATATTAACCCTACCATATTCACCATCAATTAGATCATATCTATCATTTTAACAAAAAATTCACTATCATCATTATCATGTTATCACACATGTATCATCATCTCGACCATTACTAGGTGTGTCCCACCTAGTGCGACTTCCATATTGACCTTGGACTACACGCAATGCATGGGGTCGTATAGATCAAGTGTGAGTCTTACTTGGTGGACCACTGGGCTAACTCTTATGGATAAAATTCCAATGACAAGGCCTTTAATGGTGTGGATCCAACTCCACAACTAACTAGAACCCACGCATTCTACCAACAACTAAAAACAATGCACAATCTCAAACATAAGAACAACATGCTAGCATCTTTCATGTCATACATCATATTGGGCCCACAAGCCACATATACAAGCAAACCAAGAAAAAAGCCCAATTATATAGCTTATGAATTCTAAAATAGGCATCGCTAAGTGTGGTCCACTTGACTAGAGATAGTGTGTAAGGCACACTAACCATTAGGTAATAGGTTTGCCCAATAGGCTCAAGGAAGGTTACCATGAGGGGTTTCTCACTCCCCAAAAATTTCTCTCAGTGTTGGGCCCACTTGGGTCTTGGGGTTGCCTTATTTAGATGGGCCCGAGGCTATCCATACCTTAAGATAACAACTAGGCAGCAAGATTAGTCCACTACATATTTTACAAGTTATATAACATCCATTTCTAAAACATGCTAAGTAGGCCTCATCTGATGAAGGGAAGGGCACCTACAAGACAACCCACACTAGATGGCCCACCTAGGGTTTTGGGCTCACCAGCACCAACAAATTCTTTTCCATGGTTTAGATGTTACATTAAATATCCTGGGAAGGTGGTGAACGCCATTAATGTGGCCCACATGAATTCTATATCAAACAGACTTTTGGTGTGAGGTTGGTTTTGGGCCATTTGAGAGTCAGATTCACGATCACATGGGGCCAACATCCGATGAAATAAAATAGCCACCTAGTAGCTCTATGTATTATGGACTTTACAAATTATAAGGTGGGCCTCACTGGTTAGGTGTGTACAATTTATGGTGATATCCCAAACATGAGTACTTGGAGAAACTGTACAGGAAACACAGTGCAGAATTAGTTTTGGCCGAAGTTTGAGTACGTCCCATGATCACAAGGACCACCTTTCAGCATGTCGTCAGGTGCCCTTAGTATTCCTATATATGGAATGCAAAAAATATAATATGGGACCAACTGATTATGTACCCATAATATTCGGTGTAGGGCCAAACATAGGTATTTTAATTTTTTAGACAATCATGCCTGGCCCCATTTTTGGATCCATTCCCCGATCATGTGGGGTCTGAATTAACCCAAGTAAAATATTATTTATCTATTAATTAGTATAGGTTATAGGTTTCAAGTGGTGGCCTACTAATATCTTCTTCGTGGGGTCCATTACAGAGGCCCAAAGTTGGTACAAAATACAAAAATAATCAGAAAATTTTCAGTAATGGGCTCTGTGACAACTTAGGGCCCACTTTCAAAATACTTGGGGATCATTCCCAACAAAAAGGTGGGACATACCATCTCACTTATATAAGGATTAAACATCTTCTAAAGTGGGACCCTTAATTAAAGAGTGTGGGGCCCACCACAAAGTGTCAAAGAGGCCTACATGCAATACAATTAAGTACTTAAAAATTTTCAATAAATAGAAAATGTGCAAAGAAAATAAAATAGATAAAATGGCAAGTGGAGCCCACACACTAGCAAAACATAGATAAGAGACACACATCAATACACATGGCTGTCTAGATTGAATGAACTAATAAAGTACATAAATCAAAAGTGATCCCACTACCAAGTGGGTCCACAATAAGAGGATAAATGTTGTGGACAACATACATACAACATATAAGTAGCACATGAAATGTCTTGATCAAATCTCTATGATTAGATTCTCTGTTGGGAAATCCAAGCAAATAAATGGTTTGGTAATACATCATTTAGGTTGTATATTAACAATTCAAGGTTTATCCTTACGAAACTATCTGTCGGTCTAGAATTTTCTAAATTCTATCATGAAAGAATCTAACTATAGGGACCGTACATATCATTATTAACTATCTCAAGTATGTTAAGAAAAAATATCAAATACATATGACTATTGGAATCATGGATTTAACCCACATAATATATAGTCACAACAAGCTCTCAAATACATTTTCGTACAAGGCTAAGATCTCAGTCATCCGAACTCTGATCGAGGCGTATTATATACCTTTGGAAAGCTACTTTTATTTTCTACCATGTCAACAATATATATATATATATATATATATATATATATATATATATATATATATATATATATATATATATATATATATATATATATATATATATATATATATATATAGATATAAAGTTTAATAAATGGGACAAAAAATGAGTCATTTTTTTAGCAAGTCGGAACCCTTTTTGCCCTGCTAGATAGCAGTTAAGTAAAGTTAATGCCACTGATTGCACTATTAGATAGCTATGAAATTTAGCCCAGAGTTAGCTCATATTGTGCTTCATATTATTCACAAGTTTCAACTCAGATATTAGCATAGTTTATTTTACATGATTTTTATAACTTGCTATCTAAATACAAAAATGGAATTACATGTGAAAGGTGTGGATATAATGTTTGTCATGGTGGATCGTACTGATGTAGGCCACCTTTCTGACCACCATGACTAGTAATACATGCACCTATGGGGCTCCACACTAGTGGGCCCCACACATATCAAGAAAATAAATAAAGAAGAAAGAGGAGGATGGAAGGAGGGGTGTAAACTCACCTTAAATGGATGGATGGGTTGATGATGATGTGTGGTCCACTCCTAGATTTGATGATGGGCTACACCTTGGTCCAACTCTCTCTCATTCTCTCTTAAAATCTCAGAATTTTCTAAGTATAACAAAAGTATAAATGGAAGAGAACTCCTACTCTTATACTGGGAATTGGGAGTTAAGGTAACAAGACGATGTGGCAAGTTTATGGGGTCTTATTGGTGCTAAAAGTAAGGTGAAAGGTGATGTATGGTATGGGTAGTGGATGAATGAGGTAGATGGTACTAAGCATGCATTGGCCAAAGTAGAAGAAATCTAGGCATGCATTACCTGATGAATGAATAAGGATTGTGGGTTGCATGTGATGCATGGTGGATGATGAAGTGGAGTGTTGCAATTAGTTATTTGAAGTGATGTGGCACAAAATAAGACATGCATTGTACGCATGTGTAGGATGAGGTGGACATGGGCCATGATTAGTTTTTAAGGCATGGAGAGAGGGCTAATGATGAATTTTGGGGTAGAAAATAATTTTGTCTTATATGTGTTAGCTCCTTATTTGTCATGTAGTGATTATCTTATCTTTCGATAATTCCTATATTCTAAAAAGTAGGCTTTAGGCCCACATGAGCACAAGTTCAATGGGCCTAGCACGATAAAAGTTTCTTATGTTAAAGGATACGAAATTTTGGGACGTGGATTCGATGGGTTGTATCTCACTAATGGAGCATCAGATTAACATAGTTTTTGTCATGGCGACCGCAGCGACGATACGGTCCAGATGACAAGATGGTGTATCGAGGTCATCCAGGAAAAATCACTCAGGTGCGATTGCTAGGTGCACTAGGGTGTAATGTATGGCCTATCAATCGTGTGGGTTAGGACACGTGTGTGCATGAACGGTGTGGCAAAGGACCAGGATCCAACATGAAATCGATATCCCAACAATAAAAAAGTTTGACAATTAATATCAAATTTTCTGGCATCATATTTTTACATGACATTCTTCCCATTTTTTAACATTTCTCACATACTTTGCAAAACTCATGCGTATTTTAAAACATCATCAACCAATAAAAATCACATTGAAGAATCTTCAAAATGGTTTTCTTTGTCAAAACTTGACCTCCACAAGCTTGTTAGTGACAAAGTCCATGACCATAGAGAAGTTCAAGGCTTGATCAATATCACTAGTCATTGATGACATTGGCACCCTTGCACAGGGATGCGGATGAAGATGCATTCTAGGTGGAGAATGTAGGAAGTGTTGTAACATCCCGAAAATTAGGGGTCTGGTAGAAACCCAACTCCCGAGTTCCAGAACGTCACTTATGCAACATAGATAATGATAAATGCATGTTATCTATAGAATGACATTAAACAAGATTGAGACTAAGCCAAAACAACATATCATACTCCAGAGACAGTTAAATTAGCAAGCGGAAGACTGTGATGAATACATAAAATATATAAGTAATTATAAGTCTCCAAAGTGTGAACATGTTACCAGGTTAATTAAATACATATATACTCCAAAAATAGAAAGAAAAGAATATACATGAGTGCTCCAAAAATATAAAATGACAAGTGTCAAGGCGTCTAATCAACCTCCCTGTAATCCTGTCGATCAGAACACGCATAAAGGAGGGATCCTCCTCATCATCATCAAGTCTGGCTCCGCTTCACAAGCAGCGCCATCATCTAAAACTAAAATAGAGACTGGTGGGTGTCCGGAACACCATCCCGTAACGTGGGAATGAGTAATCAACTCAGTGGAATTATAGAGCAAAGATTAGCATGTTATCAAATCAATCATGCGATAATAGTAAAGCAAACAATCAAACATTCCTAGATACTGTTGTTAATGCATGCATGAAATGACATGATGGATGCCCTCACCGACATACTCCCTCATGCGGCACCATCTGCGTCCATGGCATGCTTTCTTCCCGCAGTGCTCCACATCTTCTAGGCACATGCAGTGCGATATGGATAATGATTACCGGATTGTTATTAGTCCTTTTCATACAGCAGGATTGGAAAACTAAGGTACCTTATATCAATCCCAACACAGATCCTGTCTAGGGTCGTCACTCTTAGTAATCTCATACGATGTTAAATTTAAAGGTCGATACAAGGGCTGTCAGGGCTGTTGCTCGCACTCGTTGCACCGCTCCCCCATCACCTTATCAATACAGGCCTAGTTTATATCCTTAAGACTACATCAGGACTCATCACCCCCATGTGGTGTCAAGATAAACTCAAGGTCACTACAAAGGGCTGTCAGGGCTGTTGCTCGTACTCGTTGCTCCACTCCCCCATCACCTTATCAATGTAAGCCGACGGCAAGAATATAGTGTCCCATACCACCATAATCTACTCAGAGTAGGGTGCTCACTGGTCACTACGGGGAGGTTTGTGGCCCCAACGTAGGCCGACAGCTCAACTACGGTGTCCCATACTACCATGCCCGGCTCATGAGTCTTTATGGATCAAGGTACCATGGTTGACAGGGTTTTCAATGGTAAGTTCAGTACCCTAGGTTCAAGCAGTTATGACTCATACATGGTGAACATATAATGGCCAGTCGAGTTACTTGACGGGCTCGATTAATATGATCGCATCTCAAGCTGAGCGACATGAAGTGCATAAAACACCTCGTGTGGCCTAACCACTGCCACCAACCCAAAACACGACTCGCGTTCATCGACGCGTCCTTCGTGGCAATTAGAAACCAACCACGAATTCAATCCATTACCGACTGCCTAGACTAGGTCATTGCCCCAAGCATTTGTGTATCCACATCAATAATCATATGAGAGTAATAGAAATGAAATACAACAATACAAGCATGTTAACACATGTTATAGCATACAAAGTAAGCAAATCAATCCAACACATGTATTCCATACACATAGGGAAATCAATTCATATGGAAAACATGATGGAAATCATATACATCCGCATATTAATTGAGAATTGAATCTCAAAACTAATTCACAACACCATTTACTCAATACATACTAATACAAACATTTATACATACACTTAGTCTACACACTTTAGTCTACATAGCGTATGTCAACTCAAAGTGTGCATTAGGACGAATCTCTTTGCCAAACAGATCATGCACGCATTCCTAGTATCCTAACATGACAAATATTTCAGCAAAATATGGACGTAAACAGTATTTCCTACAAATGACTAAAATACCCTAAATCTCATATTTTTCATACGCAGTCGAAATGGAAAATGGACAGCATGTTCTACATGTCAAACGGCATGCTCGTCGATAATCTACTATTAAACGACATTG
Source organism: Magnolia kwangsiensis (assembly GCA_037074715.1). Classification (NCBI taxonomy): domain Eukaryota; kingdom Viridiplantae; phylum Streptophyta; class Magnoliopsida; order Magnoliales; family Magnoliaceae; genus Magnolia; species Magnolia kwangsiensis. The sequence continues at coordinate 28,997,686 of CM073585.1, read as the reverse complement.
AAAGCTTTGAAATCAGTCAATCAAAGCGTCTAAAATCCACACCTTTCGCCTTAGACGTGTATCGGTTCGAATATAATGTATACGCTTCGTCAACAGCGTAAATGCGACCTAATGCACAAGTACATAAGCTACTTTGCCATTTGAATCGAAGGAATCTCTAAAACATCAAGTGGTTAGGGTTTTTCTTACCTAGAAGTGCGTTGAAAATCACCAGAAAAGTGATTTGAATATGCTGCTTTGGTACGTGCAAAGGATGGAGCAAACGGCAGGAAGTTCTCTCACAATCTCTCACTTTCTCTCTCTCTCAATCTAGGGTTTCAAGTAAATTCGGATGGGAGAGATATGAGAGGGTTTAAAGCCCTTATATAGGCTAAAAACTAACCTAAATAGACTTGGGAACAAAGTATACTTGAGTTATAACCAAATCGAGACTTTTTCGATCCAAAAGAGCGTTTCGGGAGATCCCCTGGTCGAACGCGGTCGGACTTAAGCTCATGGTCACTGGATGTTGTCCACACTAAGTTTTCAGACCGGTAGAGTTCCCAGATCGCACGTGGCGGTCCAGTTTCAGTTCAGCGGTCATCGTACCTTACATCAAGTCTACAAGTTTCATGATATGAAAGTGAAATTTTTCCTGATCCAAGGGTGAAATTTGGCTGAATTCTGACGGTCAGAACGCTTAATAATAACGCGCAATGACATGTGCCGGATTTTGACTTAAATTTCTAAATCTTTACTCTTTCTCACTCTCTTCACTCCAGGCTCAATGAAATAGCCTCAGAACATCGGTTGGGCTTGATTTTCGAAACGATTGTCAAGTCCAGCCAAGCGGTCATAATGGTCTAAGATTGTAGATATCGGACTTTCGACGCGTGGTCTAAATCAAATATTAAGTTTCAAAGGGTTCCTGATAATAAAACGGTTTAGAGTTTGATCCTGAATTTTAGAGTAACGTAGCATCAACGATGCTAGAGGTTTTGGGTCTTACATATCGTATTTAAAGTGGTTGGTGCTTATTTCACAGGTAATCTAGTGTAGCGCTGGCTAATTCTCGTTAAATTCTAAAGAATTTGGTTCTACATGATTTCTTTGGCTTTGGAATTGGGTTTTGAGAGGTTACTAAGGTGTTATGGTTGGCCCATTGCCTAAGGACGTCTAATCCCAGGTTGACAAAAAATCCGAGGTGTTACAGGTTTACACTCAAGGCAGAGGTTGCATGGGGGGTCTTTAGGATGACTTGGAAAAATGCAAGTTAAGGTAAAGATTGTTGTGTATGATGCCTTGGATTCTACCAATTTACTGTGCAGAGAAGTCCATTCTTACTTCGATTAAGAACAATTTTGGTTCAATAAAAAATTGGTAGATTCTCAGGTTGTAGATTGTGATGTTTTATTTGATTTCAATTCGACTGACATCTGCATTAGGACAATTTGGTCCAACCGAAGGTTATGTTTAGTCTAACTGGATCTATTATGTAGAGTTGCACAAATTGGGTTATTTAAGTCCTAAGTACAATTAGGGCTTGGGTATTAACATAATTATGAGTGTTCTCTCTAAGGGTGAAGGTTTTCGCGAGGTGAAAAGGGTTTTCAAAACTTGTAAGGGCTTGGAAAGGGTTTCTCAAGGAATTTCACATCGCAATGAGAGATCGAGTACATCCATAATCGAAGAAGATGAGTAGTGTATAACTCTACGGTTTTGATTATAGTCAATCTCCATCACTTTATACTGTAGTTTTTTCCTGCAGTTTTTTCCCGTAAGATTTTATCTTGTTAAAATATCATTGTGTTCTGTGTGTGATTGCTTTATTGGTTGTTCTACTTTATTCGATTATTTTATCTTCATTGTATATGGTTCAGTAAAGTGCATATATTAATGATGGTGTTAGATCCAAATTTCTAATACCTAGGGTTGATCTGGGTTTGTTGGGGGGTCTGAATCCCAATAGGACCATTTGCATGGATTGACTTCAAGTTGAAATGCTTGAAGCCATCAAGGTTAGTTCTTGTCTACGTATCCTAGTGTCAAGGCATTTAGGAGAATCATAATTAATCTAGAATCATAATGCACTTATCTCTACTAGTCCTGCACCCCAGTGTTTAGGTCGTACTTTCCCTCAAAGGAGTCATGCACCCTCATCAGCATGCTCTTCAGTACATTCTTTTCATATTCTTGCCACATGAGACCCCTAGCATTGCTAGAATATTCTATGCTTACGTAAGTCACAAGACTATATAATTATCCGAAGCTAGCTTGAATGATGAACAGGACACTCTTAAGACGAAGAATTATAAATTAGGAATTTATTCGTCAATCACAACAGCTAATTTTATACTATGTAACATATTAGTTTTCTCTAATCTTAATCTTTTAATCAATTTTTTTTTCTTAAGAATTCTAATTAATGGCCTATGTCAAACTACAATCTGAAATATAATTTTTTTTCCTAGATTAATAAAATCCTTTTAATAAGACATACTTGAGTGAATTCATTTACAATGGAGTTAATAACAAAGTAATATTTATAACGTAACTAAAGAAAAGCAATTATAATGAATCGTTCCATTTATGAATTGTCACATGCAAAAGGAGCAAAATGCATTGAAAAATAAGTATGGCACCTAGTAAGTGGTGAAGCCCAATAGTAAATGAATGGGCCACCTAGCAATTGCTGAAGCCCATTGAGAAATGAAAAGGGCCTCATGGGATAAAATATCCAACTCTACATTAGAGGCCCATGTGAGAATGAGCTCCACGATTAATGGGATGGACCTTTGTCACGCCCCAAACCCGGAGATCGGATTCACAGGAATCCCGATCGCCGAATCCGGTGCCGACAGCCTCCATAGTACCCCATTCTCGGCTTCTAGCGTTCATACGCCAGATTTCGATCCTGGGATCCTACAAGGAGGATTTTTTTTGTACATTAAACTTGTAATAAGCATAACCACAAGTATACCCAAATCATAAAGGCAACATCATCATCACATATCCACTAATATAAACGTTTGAATATAATGCTGAAAGAGAAATACATATGTAAAAAAAAAGAAGTAAAGCCCCAGAAGTCAACTACATGCTCCAAGCTCCACACTACTGCAACCTAACATCACCTGCACGCATCTATCGTGCATAAGCTTATAGAAAGCTTAGAGGGTGGTGTAAGTGTGTGCACAAGGTACGTGTCAAGTATTCAATACAATGTCATAATCATACAATATCAAAAATACTGGTAATTCATAATTCGTACATCATCGGAATAAGCAGAAATGCTGACAAGATCATAAATCATAGATAACAGAGTAAGCGGAAGTATGGACAAGTCCATAAGTTAATAAATATCAGAATACGCAATATAGAACAGTTATGTAATAAAGAATCATAAAGAGCTAAATATCAGATGCCGAGGATATAATGCAATATACAAATCCTGTTAAGTCTATTTAGGCCATATAAGTGCAGAAACATAGCAACCCAAAATGTCATATACCTGCAGATGTAATGTAATATGCAATGCGAATGAAATGACCATGCTTGGAGTGTGAAGTCGAGATGATAGTACGTAGTATCGCGGGCTTGGGGTCCGCCACAACGGACTTCTATCCAAACCAGTCCCATACCTAAATTTGGATAGTCAAACTCAACGTGGTAAACTCCTGATCTCAGGTTGGTCGCGCACCGAACCGAAATCCTTGCCATAACGAAGGTACACAACAATTAGTTACGCACCACCAGCCCGAGTGGATAGTGAATGAATGAATGAATGAATGAGCATGTAACTCCTACTCGATAAGTCCACATATCAGTATGGTTCCTCTCTGGAAAATCACCGGGGTCTATTACACTCTAAATGGAACTGCCGCTCTCCCTAGCCACACAGTCCAAGTGAGCGTAAGAAACCTCACTATCCACCTAGCCAATAATCTACCAATATCTATCCGGCATGTCGATAGCGGACCCATTCCACGAGCTAGTCAAACTCAGCCTAGCTTTGCCCCCTGCGCTCGAGCGGGTAAGGCCTCACCCCCTTCCAACCGACCACGACACAGTGGAGAGCGTAACCATCTGGAATCGGCACTCAATGCTCATCTACCCACTCGGTCTAGACGTTGGAGTATCCTCTGGTACCAAGAGGGTGTTTAAGGATTTTCACCCAGGGCCATCTATAACAGCCCGATGCTCGAACAGATTTTTGGTGTCCCATCTGGCCATCCACGATATACCTGTGGAGGCTACAACCCTGATGTCGCTAGGGAGTACAATACAACACAATGCAATGCAAGATGCAAGAGTCATACAATCCAGTCATGTATTTATCCAGCGCATACCGTGTGCTCATGTGAGACAATCTCCGCCTATCAGGGAGTCTCATAACAACATGTCCAATGACGTATGCAATGGTCAACCACATCTCATAACAAACATGCAGATGATGCGTATGGGCATGTATCATGATGCTATGCTATCACATACTCATAATCGGTATCAACGATCAGCCTTGATAATGTGGACATTTAACCAACATTGCCCCCAAGGAATGGCCCACATAGAATCTAACATATAATGGGCCCACGGCCTCACACAAGGGCCTAATATACAACACAATGGGCCTCACTCAAGAGTTTAATATACATCACAATGGGCCTCTCACATGGGCCTAACATACATTATAATGGACTTCATTGCCTGACCCTCAATGCATCACAATGGGCCTCATCACATAGGCCTCATATACATCACATTGGGCCTTAAACACAGGCTGAATGTACATCACAATGGGCCTCAAATATGGGTTGCATATACATCGTATTGGGCCTCAACACTCGGCAAACGGTAATCGGCCACGACAATCGACCACGATAATTGGCCTCGATAATCGAAATTAGCAATCGACCACGACAAATCAAATTCGGTAATCGGTCTCGATCAATAATCGGTAATTGGCCACGACAATAAACCAGAATCGGTAATTGACCTTGATCGATAATCAGCCTCGATCGATAAACGGTAATCGGCCATCAGAATCAGTAATTGGCTTCGATCGATAATCGACAATCGGCCACGACAAATCAGAGTCGGTAATCGACCATCAGAATCGATAATCGTCTCGATCGATAATCGGCAATCGGTCACAATAATCAGCCACAATAATCGGGATCGATCCATAATCAAAATTGAAAAATCGGTCACGTCAATCAGAATCGACAATCGATCACGACAATTGAGATCCATCGATCAATAATTAGAATCGATAAATCGGTCACGATAATAAGCCGTGACAATCGAGGTCAGCAATCTGTCACGTTAAGAGAAATCGATAAGAATGGGCCTAACAAGGCCCAAGGGAAGGTTACAATGAGGACATCTAACCATCATTGCCAACCAATGTGGACATCTAACCAACCTTGCTCCCAAGGAGTGGCCCGCATAGAGGCAATCGTATCGTAGGCCCATGACCTCATACAAGGACCTAATATACATCACTATGGGTCTCATTCATGGGCCAAATACTCATCACAGTGGCCTCATCACATCGGCCACAATTACATCACATCAGGCCTTGCCTATGGGTTTCGAATTCATCAAATGGGCCTCGCCCATGGGTCTCGAGTACATCACAATGGGCCACAACCCATAGGCTTCAAATACACAATAAGTGAACCTTATGCATGGGTCTTGTACATAACAAGCGAACCACATTAATGGGCCGCACCAATGGACCTCATATACACAACAGGTGGGCCCTACTCATGGGCCAAAAATACAAACAGGTGGGCCCTACACACGGGTCTCAAATAAATAACATGTGGGGCCTATACATGTGTAACACCCCGGATTTTGGCTAATCTGGGATTTGACGTCCTTAGGCAATGGGTCAACTAAAACACCTGAAAAATCGCTCAGAACCCAATTTCATAGCCAAAGAAACCACTTAGGATTAATTCCTATGGAAATTTAGCGTAAGTTAGCTAGCGCAACGCTGGAGTAGCTGGGAAACAGTCCCTGATCACTTTAAATACGTTCTACAAGACCCAAATTGAGTAGAACGTATGACTCCATAATACTCTATAACCTCGGATCAAACTCTAAGCGGGTTTGTTCTCTGGACCACTTTGAATTCTTGTATTGGATTTAGACCGCGCGTCGAAAGTTCGTTACTTCCTATCTTAGACCAATAGAACCGTCCAGCTGGACTTGACAATTATTTCGAAAATCAAGTCAAACCGATAATCACAGACTATTTCATTGAGCCCGGACTGAAGAGACCGCGAATAGGGACAGAATTGGAATTTCAAATTCAAATCTAGCACACGACTTGACGCGTCAGTATTAAGCATTCTGACCGTCAGAATTCAGCCAGATTACACCCTTAGATCAGGAAAAATTTCTATTTTATATCATGAGACTTTCAGCCCTGATCTACGTGCGGTGACCGCTGAACTGAAACTGGTCCGCCACGTGCGATCTGCGAACCTTGCCAGACTAAAAACTTAATACGTGCTATATCTGGTACGCATGAGCTTAAGTCCGATCGCATTCGACCAGGGGACCACCAGAAAGTATCTTTTGGACCGAAACAGCCCCGATTTGGTTACCCCTCAAGTGAAACTTGTTCCCGAGCCTATTTCGGGCAAGTTTGGGCTTATAAAAGGGCTTGAAACCCTCACTCCTCTCTCCCATCCGAATTTGTAAAAACCCTAGATTGGGAGAGAGAAAAGGTGAGAGTTTGTGAGAGAAGGTGGGAGAGATCTTCCTGCCACCTGTTGCTGCTGCTGTACGTGCTTAGGCAACGCACTCCGATCACTTTCCCGGCGATTCCTCCGCGTTTTCAGGTAAGAAAAACCCTAGAAAGTTGCTAATTTGATGTTTCTTCCGTTCCATAGCTTTGTAGTTAGTAAATCTCGTAAAACAGGTTCTCTTATCGCTGTAGACGAAGCGTATACGTTCCGTTCAAATTTCAACATCCATAAGAGACAAGGTGCAGATATTAGACGCTTTGATTGACTGTTTCCAAAGCTTTCAATGTCGTTTAATAGTAGATTCTTGACGGCAACGCCGTTTGACATGTACAACATGCTGTCCGTTTCCTGTTTCGTAAACTAACGAAGAATATGAGATTTAGGGCATTTTAGTCATTTGTAGGAAGTACTGTTTTCATGCACATTTTTCTGATGTGATTGACATGGTTTATTGTCGCATTAGAATGTTAGGAATGCGTGCATAATTAGTTTGGCGAAGAGATTCGCCTAAATGCGCACTTCGGGTCGACATACTATATGTAGACTTAAGTGTGTAGTGTAAGTGTTTGTATAAATGCTCGTATTAGTATGTATTGAATTAAATGGTGTTATGAATTAATTTGAGATTAATTTCTCAATTAAATTGCTAATGTAAATGATTTCCTACAAGTTGGCCATATGTACGATTTCATTATTGGTATGAAATGCATATGCTTGATGTTTCACTTGAGTGGTATGTTATAACATGTGCTTGATGATTTCCTTATGATCTAGTTGAGATCGAATTCTCAATTAATATGCTGATGGAGATGATGTCCTATATGTTGGTGCTATGTATAATTTCATTATATGCGTGATAGACATGTGTAAGATGATTTACTCTGGTTGTATGTTATAACATGTGTTAACATGCTCACGTGGTTGTATTTCATTTCCAATACTCTCACTTGATTTGCTGATGTGATTCCATGTGTTTGGGACTATGCCTGGTAACCGAGCGAATTCGTGGTTAGCTTATCTTCACCACGAACGACGCGTCGATGAACGCGAGCCATGTTCTGGAGTTGGCGGCAGTGGTTAGGCCACACGAAGTGTTTTACGCACTTCATGTCGTTCAACTTGAGATGCGATCGTGCTAGTCGAGCCCGTCAAGTAACCCGACTGGCCATTATATGTTCACCCTTCATGAGTCATAATTGCTTGAACCTAGGGTACTGAACTTACCATTGTAAACCCTGTTAACCATGGTACCTTGATCCATAAAGACTCATGAGCCGGGTATGGTGGTATGGGACACCGTGGTCGAGCTGTCGGCCTACGCTGGGGCCATAAACCTCCCCGTAGTGACCAGTGAGCACCTAGTCTCGTGAGCAGATTATGGTGGTATGGGACACTATATTCTAGCTGTCGGCCTACACTGATCAGGCGACGAGTCCTTTGTAGTGACCGCGAGCGTATTCTGAGTCTACGGGAGGCGACGACCCTTCAGTAGCAGTAGGGTACAGTAGGCCTGTATTGATAAGGTGATGGGGGAGCGGAGCAACGAGTGCGTGCAACAGCCCTGGCAGCCCTTGCAGCGACCTACGAAATATACGTCGTATGAGATTACTAGGAGTGACGACCCTAGACAGGATCTGTGTTGGGATTGATATAAGGGAAGTACCTTAGTTTCCCAATCCTGCTGTTTGAATGGACTAATAACAACTCGGAAATCATATCACCATAGCATTGCATGTGCCTGGAAGATGTGGAGCACTCTAGGGAGTGTGGCATGCCGCGGTCGTAAGATGTTGCCGCATGAGGGTGATCGTCGGTGAGGGCATACATCACGTCATGTCATAATTGCATTAACAACAGTATTAGGATTGTTTGATTTATTACTTTACTATTATCGCGTGATTGATTTGAGAACATATTAATCCTTGCTCTATTATTCCACTGAGTTAGCTACTCACTCCCACGTTACGGGACGGTGTTCCTGGCACCCACCAGACCTTTTTGTGATTGCAGATGATGGCGCGGCCTGTGAGGCGGAACCGGACTTGATGATGAGGAGGAGGATCCCTCCTTTATGCGTGTTCTGATCGACGGGATTACAGGGAGGTTGATTAGATACTTTGACATTTGTCATTTTATATTTTTAGTGCACTCATGTATATTCGTTTCATCTACTTTTGGAGTATACATGTATGTGTATAACCTGGTAACATGTTCACACTCTGGAGACATACAACAGTTTATATATGTTATACATACTATTACAGACTTCCGCTGGTTAATTTAACTGTCTCTGGAGTATGATATGCTGTTCTGGCTTAATTTCACTCATGTTTAATACATTATCACAGACAACATTCAATCATACATATCTATGTTGCATAAATAACATTTTGGAACTCGGGAGTTGGGTTTTTGCTCGACCCCCCGATTTTCGGGATGTTACAACATGGGCCTCGCGTCATGAGTCTAATACATATCACCGTGGCCTTGCCCATAGGTCATGAATGCATCACCATGGGTCTTGCCCATGGGCCTCAGATTCAAGCAGGCGCGTCCCATCATATGAGCCTCGAATATACATCATGATGGGCCTCATAGATGGGTCGTACTAATGGGCCTCAAGTGGACTTGGACCACACCAAAAATCCCTTTCACTAGTTGCAAGTGTAACATGTGTATCACTGTACACTATTATTTCATGGGTACACTGCCAACTAATGATGATTAACACTATCTAAACATTGCCCCAGGTAAATTAGCACCATTCAAACATTGTCTATGTAAATCCGTGTCGTCCAAACATTGTCCAGCACTTTCATTGTCCAGCACAATCTGGATGGTGTGGATTACAAAACATACAACATGGTGCGTCCCACGCATACATTCCATGAACAGACGGTGTACATATAAAACATATACATTACAGTTGGGGTTACACCATCTGGACAGATGGTATAGTAGATATACAATTCGTACACCAAGGTGGGTCCCTTGCACATGGCCCACCTTCCTTACATATATATTATAATCTAATATAGTACAATATAATATAATATAATATATCATATTATATCATAATATAATATATATATATATATAGACACACACACACACACACACACACACACACACGTTACAAGAAGCCACCGTCCAGACACCTGAATGCTCTGGACGGTGGAGATTTCATACATATTACATGGTGGGTCCACACGTGTGGCCCACCTCATATCATATTAATATATATTATATTAATATATATAAATATATAACATATATCATATATATACATATGTCCATGCTCACCGTCCAGATGCATCTGGACGGTGCAAATATCATGTTTAACGGTGGTCCCACATAGGGTGGCCTACTGAGGGACGGAATAGAAAAACACATTCATCATGTGGGTCCTACTCGGATGGATGGCACAGTCATAGTGGAACCTTCAGAGCTCGGAGATGAAACACATATATCATGGAGTGGTCCACTGCACGGACGGTGTAGATGGAGCGCATGCATCACGGCTGGCCCCACTAGCCAACATCCATGACAATGGACGGTACAAATGGTGGATGGGACTCACATAGCTTGGTGACGTCACAAATAGTACCTACACTGAGATGAGGTACACCAGCCAATCCACTCCCAGCATGTCCAAAGGAATGGGCAGTGGATAATCAGATACATCATTGTTGGGCTTCACGTAGGACGGTGTGGATTTAAGACACATACATCAAGGTGGGCCCCACGTCCTCTGGACGTTGATGATACAACCCTTACATCATGGTCGTCCCATGATCTGGAAGGTCTAGATGATCCTCATACATAAAGTGGGGTCCAGGTGCCGCGTACAACACATACTTCAAGTGAGCCCACGTGCTCGACAGTACCAATGGCATGGCGGATCCCTGCAGAATTTGTGGATGGACGGTGGGTCAGCACCATCCCAATCTTTTGGATGGTGCGGATCAAGACATACAATAGGTGGCCCATCCACCAGCATGCACAGATGGACGATGCACATATAATACATAAATTGCTAATGGATCTTATTGTGCACATGATGGACGGTGGAGGATCTAAAATAAATACAATAAGGTGGGTTGACGCTGATGGACGGCATTGATACAATGTATATCAAGGTGGCCCCACCCCACACGTGCAGCACGTGTGGGTAGGTCCCACGTCCTGTCCAAAATAGACAGACAGGTTAGATGGAAAAATACATCACGGTTGGTCCTTCACAGCACTGTCTGTGGATGGACGGTGCACCCGGAACACGTACAGCAAGGTGGGTCCCATCCCACACGCACAACACGTGTGGGGTGGGCCCCACGCATCTACAGAAGGAAAAATGGATGGGCAGTGAAAGATATCCAGCATATACCTCGTGCCAGGTCCACCATCAATCAAGGCAGCACTAGCTGCCTGGGACCCACCGTCCCTGGTTTGGACGATCTAGATAAAAATCAAGGTGGGTCACACGGCAAGGTGGGTCCCATGTGCAGAATAAAACACGTATATCATGTGTGTGGCCCACATGGATGGACGGATCAATGCACATAATCATGGTGGTGGCCCACTGGGGACCGGATCAGGCTGATATTTATTTTCTCTTCATCTGAGCCTGTCCAAAACGGATGGCCTGGATGCAACAGGTGGGTCTCACCATCCAGATCTGTTGGACGGTGTGGATCCCCACACATTCATTAGGTGGGCCGCAATAGGGGGAGAGAGAGAGAGAGAGAGAGAGAGGATGGTGGAGGGGCCCACCACTATGGGCCCCTCTTTATCAAATGCACACATCAAGATGGGTCCCACATCATGTGGACCCTACATCAAAATCAAATGAAACGAACACCCACAAAATAAAAGAAAAAGAGATAAATAAAGAACGAAAGAAGCACCCACCTCAAGATCTCTTCTTCCTTCTTCCGCCAATGCGATCTAGAGCTTGAATGGATGGACTTCAACGGTTGAGATCGGACTTAGACGGTGGAAATGGAAGGTAGAAAGGTGGGCCACACTAATTTCTCTCCCATGGAAGCCATGGATGGTTGCTTGGAGAGAATGAGGGAGAGGGAGTGATGGGTGATGGAGTGATGGATGGGAGAGATATGGGTGTGTAAGGTTTTGTTGACTTTGGTGGCCTTTTGTGTAAGAAAGGTATGGGCATGTAAGAAACTTTTGGACTTTTGTGGTTGCTTGGGTATGGGTGAAAGGTGATGTGTACTTGACATGTACTTGACATGTGATGTGATGAGATTGATTGATTAATAGGATTGATGTGACACCTCATAGAGATTCTCTTCGATTTCGCAACGCACGACGTTTTCCTCGCATCGAACACTGACCCACATCTCTTGACCAGGGTATCGCCTCGGTGCACAAGTCGCGGCATCGGAACCGTAGCGATGGCATGGTCGCTATGGTAATGGTCTTGGGTTGAGTCGATACGGGTTGACGATATATGAATCAGGGTTGCGCATTAATATCGGTTAAGGATTGAAGGTTTCTGAAATTCGACCGGTAAGACTGCGAAAGTCTACGAAACAGTACGGTCTAAGATGTGGGTCTTACATCATTTATAAATAAGCTCTCCCAGGTCATTTTGCAATCCAATTAGCTCATCTCTCCCTTGTGCATCTTTACTACCATCTCCACCCTTTGCCTTTGGTGATTATCAAAACCGTCAGATTAGAGGGGTGAAGTCTTTACTTCCCTTGTGGTTGTGATTATGAGCTACCCTTTTGATTCTACCATTTCAAATCTCAATGATTAAGGTCCACTCTTTGTAGAAGCAATGTAGATCAATCTAGATCATTGGTCACTTCGACACATGTGGCCCATTTCAGCCTTCAAGGAGTATTCCTGTAACGGCATATTAGCAAGAGCCTCTCTCAATTTCTCTAGTCCTTATTTTGAATTCAAGAAGATCCAATTAAGACCCTCCAATGTTAAATCCAATATAGTTAAAAGTCAAAGTTGTAGATATCCATCAAAGCACAAAAACATTTACTTTGTCACTTAGTTTGTATTACTCTCTTTTTACTGTTCCTTTTCTTTTAGTTTTGAAAAATACACAAAATCATCCTATAACGTAATTTTATACATCCTTGACTAGAGTACTGCTCAGTTATGGGTGTACAAGGGTATCTTACACCTTTCTTTTTTATCTATTATGGGTAAAAATGGACTAGCTAAGGAAGAGAGGTCCGCTCGGACCTCTGTTTTTGTCACGTGATTAGCCAGCACCAGTTATGACCAAGAGCCCCTCAATAACTAGAGAACATCAATCCATTGTTGGGAAAACAACTTACTCCTCAAGCATCGGCATCAGGAGATGAAGTATCTACACTCCCATCAGATGCCGAGCCCTTCCACAGTCCCATCCATTTTTGAGCTATTGCCCAGAACATCTCTTAACGACGGCCCCTGAGGTACAACCCTGCATGAGGCAAGAGTCTGAGCTACTACCCTCAAGGAATCCTTATCCCGTGTGGTAAGATGAGGAGGATGGTCATCCCTGATCTCACCTACATTCCATTAAGGAAAGGAGCTCGGTCTTAATGTTCGGACATGAATCCCAATGGCATGTCGGCAAGTCGACAATCTGCTTGATACCAAGGGAAAACTCGACCACGATTCACTAGAAAATCTAGGTCTGCAAACTCCTCTTTGGAACGACCATCACCTAAGACTCTCGACCTCAGTCATCTACCACCTGCTTCTACTGGTTCTGACTTGGTTCCAATTGTACCTACTCAAGATCTCAATCGAGGATATTGAAAGATACCCGCGACACATTCCAGACACAAATTCCTCTACAACACACGCCTACTAAGTAGGGAGATCATGATCTACGTGACCGCCCTCTTTCAACTATAAATAGGAGCACCCCTAATGTGAAAGGTAAACACAGCTCTACACACAAAACATTATGCTTTACTAGACCTGGATTCCTTGTCTGACTTAGGCATCAAAGGGTCCCCTGCTCCAGCTAAGGTCTCCTTTGTCTCTCTCGTGTGTAGGAACTCAAAAGTCAAAGAAGGGTTAACTGTATTCCTGCATCAATAGTTTAATGTCGTTTGTGGGAATGACATCGAAAGTCATTCTTATCACCTACAACGATTCGACAATGACGAAGGGGAGAAAGAAATCCTAGACTACTACTTCTACACTCGGTCCTTCATTATCAGAATAGTCGGTGGACCATCGGGACTCATCTTCCTAGCCTCAGACTAAATCTGCACCTGTGGGCCCAGTGCAGAGGTCCCAGAACTAGGGAGGTCGGCTTGTCTCTCTGGAGCACCAAATTGAAGCCTTAACTCGCTATATCAATCGGATAAGGAGAATGCCAGAACGAAAGAACCCTCCTCTCGACCAAGGGGTTAAGGAGGCTATCGCTCACATAGTCACTAAAACTTCAGCACCATCTAAAGCACATGCTAACTCCCAAAGGAGAAAATAAGCTTGCGAAGCGCTAAGACATGCACCCTTCCATGCTTTGATCACTGCCATGCTGACTACCTTCGACCTACGTCATAAGTTGGAGAATAAGAGGTGTGGTAAGGCTACTGAAATAGTGGCCGTTATCGAGACAGTGGTCAAGAATGAGGATCCCTGGGAGGTAGAACTCAACAAACTACGAGGTCAGATCAGTGAGATATGACAAGCCTATCGTGCACACGCTCTGAACTTGACAAAAGACATGTTGGAGAAAACTAAGCCACTGTTCACGGATAATACCATGCACGCTCAGCTCCCGCCCAGATTTCGGATGTCGCGGATCACTCCTTTTTCTCAGGCCACTGACCTAGCCAAGCATCTAGAATCTTTTTGGGTGTGGATGGAGCTTCATAGTTCATTAACTGCAGTGAGGTGCCGAGCATTCTCCTTAACTCTATCAGGATCTGCTCAGAAATGGTTTCGACAATTGAAATCGCAGTCCATTGGCTCATTCACAAAGCTCAATAAGGCCTTCATTACCAACTTCATTAAAGGAAAAGAAAGGCTCAAGCCAACAACTCACCTCCTCTCCATCACTCAGAAGGAGAACAAGTTTTTAAAGATATTTATACCCTATTTAACCGGATCCTATTTCGATTAGATTCATGTGGATCACACATGTATGAGGTTAATAGTCGAAGGATTATTCCAATAATATGCAACCAAATGGACCGAATTTTGAAACGAGTGCACATTGTAAGTAGTTATTGTAGCGCAACCGAGTTCAAGCGACTAAACAATCAGTTAGCTAGTGGACAAGTTCGTATGATTGTTGAACAAATGTCAAGAATCCAGGAATGTTAGATCATGGGAAGGATCTAGAAGCAAAATGAGGGCAGAAGCAGTTATTATAACCATCAGATCATGGGAAGGATCTAGAACGGCTAGATCAAAGCTATAAATAGAAGAGGATTTCAACAGGAAAAATTATCTCACACCAACCCAAAAAAATCAATTATCTTCAATTATCTTTCAATTATCCTGTCAAATTTACATTCCATAGTGTAATCACTTCTTATATTAAGTAATTTCTTTCCTTTAGAGTGATCATTTACATATCACATTTACTTGCTTTCTTTAGAATAATTCGTAAGAGTAATCATTTACTTATCGCATTTAATTACTTTCTTTAGCATAATTCGTAACATAAATACAGTAGTCGATAGCTATAGCTTAATTTAAGTAATCTTTGGCAATCGATTTCAATTTCTCACTTTACATTCCACTCTTCATTAAGAAAGTTCTTCCGTACAAAAGGCAACGAGAAACCCATCATCAGATGACTAACCCCACCCTCTGACTATTACATGATTCATTTACACTTTGAGCAAGTGGCTGAATAGGCGATTGATCTTCTCATATCTTGGTCATACTCAGTGTTTGCCTCCTTTGGCGCTCGAGGTCATTGTTATTTGGTTTGAATTGCAACCACAATCCCAATTCTAAGGTTGGGCTGGTTATAGGCTTGTGGTGAAGTTGCAGATGCCAAAGGATAAACTAAAGCAATGGCATGCCACACAGTTGTCACCCCTGTTGGAGAAAGGAATGTCAAAACAGTTTTGAACATAAAGACTACATTAAGCACTTCAACCTGGAAGCAATGCAAATGGAGGGCTATTCAGATCAGATAGCCCTAGCCGCCATGTTGGCCAGCTTGAATGAGGGAAGATTCCTCTTACTTGGTAAGAACCCCTCAACGACCATGGCTGATGTAAGGTCTGTACCCTAATCTATACTGTTCCCTAAACTCCCGCGATCCTTCTGATCAAATTTCGGTAACCTGCGACTTGTGATCGACATTTACACGTGACCCTAAGTGGTATCCTGTAGATCTGAATCGGCTTAATCTAAGACTTGTACTATTGTGATCGCACTGTCGTCGTGGATCCAACGCCGCATCTTGCATATTGATCCAATACCCTGGCAGGGAGTTGTGGGCTGATGTTTATTTTGAAGAAATACCATGCGTTTACAAACCTAAGAGAATCTCTACAACATGTCTCATCAATCAATCAATCAATCACCTTGTTTCAAGTATAAGAGCAACCCATGCTTTCTTTCTACACAAGTCAAGCAATCTACCCTAAAAGTCAACAAGTCTCTCACCTCACCCATCACTCACCTCACCTCCAACACTAGCCTCATATCCATCACTCATCACCTCTCCCTCCTTACAACCCTCTCTCCCTCTATCATTTCTCAAACATAATTCCAAGTAAAATGGTGGACGTCCCAAGCAATTCCTAAGTGAGAGAAAAGAGTATGTTGTGTGTGGCCCATTCCCATCCCAAGATCCTTCATCCTAGTCATTCATCTATCATCATCTTCCATCAAAGAGAAGCACAAGGAGATCGACGTTCTATCGGACCAAGAAGATCAAACGGTGGGTGCTTCTATAGGCCTAGATTTCATTTTTTTCATGAAGGGCCAAGTGAGGCTTATCGATTGATGGTATGGATCTCACTTTGGACCCTTGGTGTAGTCGATAGCTCACCTTGACTCTCATGATCATTCCATGATGGGGCCATTCTCTATGGACCTCATCATGATGTTATTTTCCTTATATAAATAGGGTCATCTAGACCTTTCATTTTGGTGGAGAAGGAATCTCCACCATAGATTTGATTTGGTGGGCCCACATGTATTGGGACCCACTTGATGTATGATTGAATTCATGGAAGGGAGGGCCCAAAGTGTCGGGGTCCCTCCATCATCATGTGTGTGTCTCTCTCTCTCTCTCTCATCTTCTCTCATTCATTTTTTCCTATTGTATGTGATGATATGGTCATGTGGCCCACCCGAATGGACCCCAAAATGAAGCATGTATTTTATCCAAGCCATCTGTAGGTGGGGCCCACTTTATATATGTGTTATATCCACACCATCCACCATTAGGTGGCCCACCTGAGCAACGCCCACCTTATATACGTGGTGAGCCTTAATTGAAAACACAGAAATTAGCTTTAGTTCAAAGCTTTGGGGAGGGCCACTTATGTAGGCCCCACCTTGATGTATGAACCTAATCCACACCGTCATTGCATTCCTTAGGTCATTTTAGGTGTTGAGCCAAAAAATGAGGCCAATCCGATTATCTGGCGGGCCATTGCATAGAAAACATTATTTTTACCGTTAAAAACCACCCTGATGTTTCTGTACACCGAAATATATCCAATATTAGGCTTGATGGGTCTGTCTTGAGTAGTAAAAACTAATGGGTGGGTTGGATTTTTCTGATGCGGACCCCAATTTTGGAAAACCACAGAAAAACTCATTTAAAAAAAAAAGTAATACATGCAGCGCCTGCTGCTGATGACACTGCAGCAGGACGTGCTGCATTGGGGGGTGGGCAGGGACCACAGCCCCAGCCATGGGCCCCACCATGATGAGTGTTGATCATCAACATCGTGCATTCGTTAGTTCCCCTTTGGGACAGTGGGCCTCACAAATATCAGCCGTATGTAGAGCTTGGGTGGCCTACACTACAGGAAACAATGAGATTAAACGTGCTGCATCATGATGCATGTGTTGCATCCAAACCGTCCAACCATTTGGCAAGCTCGTTTTAAGGCTTGAGGCTAAAAATAAGACAGATCTAGGATCACGTGGACCACACTATAGAAACAGTGTTAGATTGAACGTCCACCATTAAAATCCTTACATTACAAGGTTGGACCAATATGATATTTGCTTTTCCTCTAAATCTAGGTCCTATGTGACATCAGGGCTATGACCTCCACAGGCACATCGTGGATGGCTAAATGGGAGACCGAAAATATTTGGTTCTAGCACTATGGGGCACGTAAGATGTCCTTGGGTGAAAATCCCAGAACCTCAGAGGCCAGGAGTAGCCCCAACGTCTAGACCGAGTGGAACATGAGCGCCCAAGTGCTGAATACCAGTAAGCCGCGTCTCCCACTGTGTCATGGTCGGTTGGGAGGGGGTGTGGCCTTACCCGCTCGAGGGAGGAGGCTATAAGCTAGGCTGAGTATGACCAGCTCATAAATGGGTCCGCTATCGATGAGCCTGTTGAGGGTCAAATATTGCATATTAGACCCCAGTTATTGCCTGAATTTACGAACATTGTATTGTCTAATAGCCCGATTTAATCGTGTTTGTGATGCAAGGTGTTTTTATGAGCTTGAATTGAAAATGGGTGTTAAAAATATGGTTTTAGTACTCAAGATACACCAAGGCGAGTTACGAGACTTTAGGGGACCAAGATCAAGAATTTACATGCCAGAGATCTGAGGAAATCACACTACTCACGTTAAACGGGTCTGAAAATCATCCAGAATGCAAGATCATAGGGTTCCCACCATCTGTTCAACTTGAAACTTCATACATGGCTTGAGGACCACAAATTAACCGTACACGTCAAAATTCAGCCGTCGGATCTTTGTGAAAACAGCCCAACGGTCAGATCAGCCCATGAATTACTGATTTGAGGCCCACCTGAGTTGTGGATATGCTTCAAAAATGCTCTGGACGGCTTAAATGAGGTGGTGAAAAGGATGGACAGAACGGATTTCTCACAAACTTCACAGTGGAACCCACATGTACACATGCGTGTACATAATATAGATTCACCGGCCGTGCGCCGATCTTCAAGAGCTCGGTCAGCAAGCGCTGACCGAGGATTTCTTTAAAATCTAACAAATTGCAACAGCGTTTCGCTGTCCGACGTCGACACTGCTCAGTGGGCCCCACTCATCATGAAATTGAAAGATCTGAGCCGTCCATTCGATCCGTAGGAGGGCCTTGACTCTCACCTAGGTGATCTTTTGCTACCAGTCAAGCAATCGTGCTAACATCTCAACCGAACGGTAGATTGACGGTGACATGGACAGAATGGTGGACTACACCTAATCCAAGCCCAACAATCCATTTCTAAATGGTTTTTCACAAATATTCTAATGGACGGAGCTGATTTTTCATAATATTTCCATAGTGGGCCCACTGATCATCGCACTTTCAGGGAATCCGAGGCAAAGTCGGAAAGCAAAAACAGGGGCTGCGTTGAAGCCCTTGTGGTCCACATACATCATCTATATGGATGATCCGATCCGACCAGTAGGTCCAAGGAACAATTTCAACAAGAAACATGGTGCTCTTGTGTAACCATGTACAAGAACGAGATCAGAAGATGGGAGGAAAAGACGTCACGTTGATAGATATTGCGGCCCACCTAAGATTCAGTTTCATTCTAGATTTTGGCTCATGCTCTAAATCAATCCTAAAAATACATTGAACAACTTTGATCTTCAAAATAACTACTATAAATGGGGCCATCAACACCAGCACCAAACACAGAACCGACCCTGCTTCGCAGTCGACGCATGCTGAGTCATTCTGACCCATCATCATTGATCAGAGGGACAACCCGAACCATCCAAATGGAGCCCAGGTGAATTTTAACCATTCCCAAGAAGTCAGATGGTCAAAATGGGCGGCCGTTTTGCACCTAATGTGGGTCGAGCGCAAGTTGTTTTATGTATATAAACAAATCCAACTGCGAAACAAAGTCAGTTTTGGAAACTGACGTGCGTGTTACGCTCTTCACCGACTTCTACAACAACCAACTTTCCACCGTCTTGCCTGTTTCTTATAAAAGAGAGAAAGAATAGAAAAAGGGAATCATCTTAGGAAGGAAGGCTTGGGCTTGGACGTGGGAGTGCTTAGAGAGAGAGACAGGGAGAATTTTTAGTTTTTCTTTGTTTCTTATTAATTTAGGAGATTTAGCCTAATCATGTGAGGCTGAACCTCTTAGCTAGGGCTAAGAGGTGAAGCTTGTAGTGAGATGGGAGAGTTTATTTTATGATTTCTGTTTAATTTATGAACTGAATTAATGCTGATGTTAGTTTAATTAATAGGAATGTTTTTAGTCTTTAATGGTCTGCTGTGACTGAAATTACAATGGGTCTGCAATGGCTTTGAGCATGTCCTTTTTCCTTTATGTTTATGACGTCAGGAAGCCCTGTTGTTCACCATCGTCTCCTGGGCATGGTCGGATGACGGTACCCTTCCTAACTTTCATAGCATGTGATTGGTTGGTAATTAGTTTAATTATGTTGTTTGCCATAGTCTCCTGGGCATGGTTTGGTGATGGAATCCATTCTAATTCATATACCTTTCATCTCTTAAAAACTAGATCAATGACAATTCAGTAAATTCCATGATTCATGAAACAGGCATAAGATCTCCCTGATCTCTACAAGTGGATCCTCTGAATCCCTAGTTTCCTTTCCTCTGATTTCTATAAATTTTAGATTAATATTTTCACTATTATTCCTCAAATTACATTCAGTTTAGATTTTATCTTAGCCTATTTCTAGTTCTAGTTAGTTTTAGATAACGTACAAGTTTCAGTCCCTTGAGATTCGATCTCGGTCTTACCGAGTTTATTACTACATCAAAACCCTACACTTAGGGAGTGAACAAGTTTTTGGCACTGTTGCCGGGGATTGACGGTTGCGTTTCTGAAATTAATTAGTTTTAGAATTAGTTTAAGATTAGAATTTTTACTAACTTCAGTTTTAGGTTAGATTATTTTTGTTGATTTATAGAAACTAACCTATTTCTTTTGTAGGCTTTAAGATAGGAACTTCTAATTCAGTAAGATCTTTCTAATTCCTACTTTCTATTTTTCACATCTCTTTTATTACTTTCTAGTTAAGACTTTTCTAATTTGTTTTAGAAACTTTCCACTTTCTTTGAAATTTCTTCTTTTCTTTAGAAATTAGCTCACTTTTAATTAGGAATTTTATAATGTTAGACTTTCTATTCTTAGAAACTAACTCGTTTTGGTTTGTTTTGCAGGTTTTTAACTTAGGAACTCCGATCTGGTAACTTCTTTCCAAATCCTCTCTTTCTTTCTAGATTTTTATTTCATTTATCTTTTTTAGGTCTAAGTTTAGAATCGAAATTGAGGTTATGACTGAAAATCAACCTCAAGCACTACCACAACCTAGGGTTGAGGAAGTACAAGCTGAGAATGAGGTGCATCAAGCACCCCCCCCCCCCCCCCCCCCCCCCGCGTACTTTATGAGATTATTTACAACCGGCGGGGGTGAGTACGCCCTCATGTATGATTTTTCCTAAGAATACAGTACAGATGGAAATCAAGCCAGGAGTTATCCAACTCCTTCCTAAGTTCCATGGGCTCGAGTCTGAAAAACTGTATCTACATCTGAAAAAGTTCGACGAGATTATTACCACCTTATACTTTCCTAATGTATCTGAGGATACTATTAGGCTGAAACTCTTCCCATTTTTCTTGAAAGAGAAGGCCAAGACGTGGTTTCATTCACTGCGTCCTACATCCGTTGGCACATGGGATGATATGCAGAGGGAATTTATAAAGAAATTTTTCCCACATCATAAGACAATTACCCTCAGAAAAGCAATCATGAACTTTTCCCAAAAGGAAGATGAAACATTCTTCCAATGTTGGGAAAGGTTCAAGGATCTGGTCAATTCATACCCACAACACGGATTTGAAATATGGCGTATTACGAATTTTTTCTATGATGGGCTAACATCTTCCATTCGCCAAATGGTCGAGACAATGTGTAACGGAGAACTCATTAATAAAAATGTCGACGAGGTATGGGATTACCTCGATAGTCTCGCTGAAAAAACACAATCATGGGACTATTATCCAAAGATGAACACTACGTCTAGGCTGACTCATTCAAGGGAAAAGGGCGGAATATATCTCCTGAAAGAGGATGATGATCTTAACGCTAAGGTGGCTAATCTCACCAGAAAAGTCGAGGCCATAGAATTAAAGAAGGATAGGGTTAATGGAAGTGTTTGTGGCATCTGTGATTGCGACATTCATACAACTGAAAATTGTCCTACAATACCTGCCTTTCGAGAAGTATTGAATGAACAATCCAATGCCGTAAATAACTATCAAAGACCTTTCAATGGTTCAACCTCTAATACGTACAATCCTAGCTGGAAAAATCATCCCAATTTTAGTTGGAGGAATGGACAAACTGCCACCCCTCAAGGTTTCTTCAATCAAAATCCAAATAAGGGAAAACCTCAAGAAAAATCGGTTCAAATTTTCATATAAGAGCTGGATCAGACAATGCAAGGAATTTCAGATTTTATGTAAAAAAATAGATTCACGTATGACGGCTGTGGAAAAAGGGATGTTTCCTGCACAACCACTCCCCAATCCTAAACCTCAATATAAGATAGGTGATCCCAGCTCTTCAAATCAAATGGGGCACGCTAAATCCATCACCACTCTTAGGAGTGGGAAGGTTATTGATAAAATCCTTCCGATTAGGTCCGAAAAGCCGCAAGAACCAGAAGAGGACAACAATGATGAATCTAGTGATGCCCCACAAAAATTTGAACCGGAACCTCTAGAGAAGCCAGTTGCTCCGTTTCCCCAACGGTTGGTTACACCAAAATGTCTCTCTCACTCTCAGGATATCCTAGAGGTGTTGAAACAAGTAAAAGTCAACATTCCTTTACTTGATATTGTAAAACAGGTACCTTTATATGACAAATTCCTAAAGGACTTATGCACAACCAAACGACGGCAAGGTGTTCAAAAGAAGATTTCCTTAACTGAGAAAGTGAGTGTCATCCTAAAATAAGATGTGCCATAAAAATTCAAAGATCCCAGTTGCCCAACCATATCATGTGTAATAAGGAACTATCGAATTGATCGCGCACTTCTTGACTTAGGAGTGAGCGTCCGATTCCCTACTCGGTTTACCAACAGTTAGGTTTAGGTGAATTAAAACCCACCCGGACCATTCTACAACTTGCTGACCACTCTGTTCGTGTACCAAGAGGGATAATCGAGGATGTGTTGGTCCAGGTTGATAGATTTTACTACCCTATAGATTTTATCATCTTGGAAACCGAACCCATCAATGACACAAGCACTCAGATTTCTGTCATTCTTGGTCGCCCATTTCTGTCCACTTCAAATGCAATTATCAATTGCAGGAATGGTGTCATGACTATATCTTTTAGAAATTTGACATTGGAATCGAATATCTTTTTCAATAATGGCAGCAACTTAGAGGATGATGACGATTTCCACGATATTAACATGATTGATTCTTTTGTGAAAGATAGAACGCCTCTCACCTTATCCTCTGACCCTCTAGAGACGTGCCTGGCCCACTCCCATGATCTTGATGATGATATAATTAGAGAGATGTGTGTCATGCTAGATACTGCACCGGTACTTGAAGTTAACCGGTGGAGGCCACAATTTGAAGAGTTGTCCCAAACTGATGTAGTGCCTCTACCGTCTAACCTCAAGCCACCGAAGCTTGACCTAAAACCTTTGCCCTCTGATTTAAAATATGCCTATTTAGGTCAAGATGAGACATATCCGGTGGAGATCTCTACCCACCTGGAGAAAGAACAAGAGAGTATGCTCATATGTACTCTCATTGAGCATAAGGGAGCTCTTGGATGGACGATAGTGGACCTCAAAGGATTAACCCGTTGATTTGTACTCACCGCATATATCTTGAGGATAATGCAAAGGCTGTTCGGCAATCACAACATAGACTAAATCTAAACATGAAGGAAGTGGTTAAGGTCGAGGTTCTCAAACTATTAGATGTGGGCATCATATACCCCATATCCGATAGTCAATGGGTGAGTCCAACTCAGGTGGTTCCTAAGAAGTCCGGGATCACCATCGTAGCCAATGCCAATAATGAACTCGTGCCGACCAGACTTACTACTGGTTGGAGAATGTGCATTGACTACAGAAAGCTGAATACTGTCACAAGAAAAGACCACTTTCCTTTGCACTTCATTGACCAAATATTGGAAAGGCTAGCTGGTCATTCCTATTACTGTTTCCTTGACGGGTATTCAGGTTATAATCAGATTGAAATCGCCCCTGAGGACCAGGAAAAGACCACATTTACATGTCCCTATGGTACCTTTACTTACAAAAGGATGCCATTCGGGTTATGTAATGCCCCTGCCACCTTTCAGCGATGCATGATGAGTATTTTTTCTAACATGGTGGGAAAATATCTAGAGGTCTTCATGGATGATTTCTCTGTTTTCGGTTCATCTTTCAATGAGTGCTTAGAGAGTCTTAAATGTGTGCTGAAAAGATGTGAAGAAAAGAATTTGGTACTTAATTGAGAGAAGTGTCATTTCATGGTTCAAAAGGGAATTGTCCTTGGGCATATCATCTCCTCCAAAGGAATCGAGGTAGATAAGGCAAAGATCGACCTTATCTCTAACCTACCTCCACCTAAGAACATCAGAGATATGCGATCCTTTTTAGGACACGCAGGATTTTACAGACGATTCATAAAGGACTTTAGTCTCCTCTCCCATCCTTTATGTAATCTTCTTCAAAAGGATGCACCATACGAGTGGACTGAGCAATGCCAAGAAGCTTTCACTAAGCTTAAGGACATGTTAACCACTGCACCTATCATGCAGCCACCCGACTAGAGTCTTCCTTTTAAACTTATGTGCGACGCCTCTGATTATGCTCTTGGAGCAATTTTAGGCCAGAGAAAAGATAAGCGGCCTTACGTCATTCATTACGCAAGTAAGACTCTAAATCCTGCCCAAGTGAACTACTCGACTATGGAAAAGGAACTCTTAGCCGTAGTGTTCGCTTTGGACAAATTTAGGTCCTACCTGATCGGATCTAAGATCATCATCTACACAGATCACGTGGTACTTAAGTATCTTCTTTCCAAGAATGATTCTAAACCATGCCTGATACGATGGATCCTTCTACTCTAAGAATTTGATTTAGAAATTAAAGATAAAAGGGGAGTAGAGAATGTAGTGGCTGATCACCTTTCTCACCTTAATACCGCTGATTCCCTTGAGGCGACCAATATCAATGACATGTTCCCTGATGAACAACTGTTCAGAGTCTCCCATTTACCTTGGTTTGCTAATATTGCTAATTATCTTGATACAGGTTCCATACCGACACACTGGACATCACAAGATAAGAAGAAATTGTTTACCAAGGTACGTAACTTTTTCTGAGACGATCCATATTTATTTAAATATTGCCCAGACCAAATCTTAAGGAGATGTGTGCTAGACGATGAGCATCAGAGTGTCATCTCCTTCTGTCACTCACAGGCTTGTGGTGGTCACTTTTCTGCTAAAAAGACCATGGCCAAGATTTTACAGTGTGGCTTTTACTGGCCCACTATGTTCAGGGACACTCATGAGTTTTGTAAGGCTTGTGAGCATTGTCAGAAATTGGGAGCATTGTCCCATCAAAATATGATGCCCTTGAATCCCATCCTTATCATAGAAGCATTCGATTGCTGGAGCATTGATTTCATAGGACCTTTCCCCCAATCCTTTGAAAATTTATATATTTTGCTATGTCACTAAATGGGTCGAGACAATTCCGTGGCGCACTAATGACCATCACACGGTCATTAAATTTTTAAAAGAAAACATCCTATCGCGGTTCGGGACGCCTCGAGCCATCATTAGTGACAGGGGCTCACACTTTTGTAATAGACCATTTGAGAGCTTAATGAAGAAATACGGTATCTCTCATAAGGTGAGCACCCCATACCATCCACAGACAAGTGGATAAGCTGAGATTTCTAATAGAGAGATCAAACATATCCTGGAGAAAACGGTTAACCCTAACTGTAAGGATTGGTCAATCTGATTGACCGATGCCTTATGGGTACACCGTACTGCTTTTAAAACTCATATTGGAACATCTCCCTTTAGACTTGTCTATGGGAAGGCCTGTCACTTGCCTGTGGAATTGGAACATAAAGCATATTGGGCGATCAAAAATTTAAATTTCAATTTGGACAACGCTGGCTCGCTACGTAAACTTCAATTAAATGAACTTGAAGAAATTCGGAACGATGCGTATGAAAACTCGAGAATTTACAAGGACAGGATGAAGGCATTTTATGATCAACATATTCTACGAAAATAATTCATGCCAGGTCAGAAAGTCCTTTTGTACGATTCTCGACTACATCTCTTTCCGGGTAAGCTTCGATCTCATTGGACCGGCCCTTACATTGTTGTCACTGCTTATCCTCATGGGGCTGTCGAGATAAGAGATCCCGACAATGACAAGGAGTTTAAAGTAAATGGACATCGATTAAAGCCATTTATCGAGATATTTGATTCAGAGGACATGTCCATGCCTCTGATTGCTCCTGTTTACCAGGATTGATCTCCTAGTCTGATGGAGGTATAGGTAGGTTTATCGCTTTCATAGGACTAGGGTAGTTTGCTTTATTTGTCTAACTGAAGATGGTAAATTTAGCGCTCTTGGGACGCAACTCAGCTTTTTATTCCATTTCATTTTTTTAGTTAGTTAGTTCAATGTTTGTGGGTAACATTACTGCAAACCCTCACGAGACTACAACTCATCCATTAGGGGTAACCTAGGGGTTTAAAGGCTTGTTGCATATGCTAAATGCAATCGAGAGCACCTGCAAAAGTGGTATAGGTAGGATTTTATTATTTTTATTTTACTTTCTCTCTCGTACTAACCTGCTCTCTCCCAGCGATTGCTTGAAAAATCTCTCTCGATTAGTCATTCAGGTATTATCTTTCCATCACTTTACTTTTATTGTCCCATGTGTATTGCATGCTTATATCTTTTACATTGAGGACAATGTGGATTTTTGGTTGGGGGTGGGGGATTAGGTTACCTAATCAGTGTTTTCTTGGTCTTTAGCAAAAATTGTGAAAATTTTTAAAATTTTCTGGAAATTCCTGGGAATTCGAAGTGATTTTGACAGACATTCCTAATTTAGATTTTTAAGATACGTGATGTTGGTAATGTATGACTCTTGAATTTAGTTATCCGTTATATTTCACAATTAAGATCGAATTATTAATCCATGATTAGAGGTTTTAAACATTGATTGATTCATGATTCACAAAACACATCTCGCTTGCACATTAAGGTTTCGGTTTGATATTGCACTGTAATTTGGTGATCAATAAGCATGGAAGAAACCAATTTAAAAAATTTTCCTGTCATGATCAATTGAAAAAAAAAGGATACCGTTGAAAAGATTTGGATGAATAATCTTCGCCGTAGTTTTGCTCCCTATAGGTGTAGATTTAATTCCCCATAAATGATATGTGAAAAGGGTTGGGTGTACGATCTTCACCATAGTTTTACTCCCTATAGTTAAGGACTTGATTCCCCTTCTTAGCGTTACGTTTTACTAAAACAATCAAAAGATGAAAGAATGAAAAGATGATCTGTGAGGTAAATTTTGGTTATCATGAATTCTCTTGTTGGTTACCAATGATATCATGGAATAACGAATTAAATCTTAATATTGATACGCTTAGATTACACTATACATCCATGGAACTCAATGCTTAGAATTTTTTCTGATTGATGGATTAATACTTTGGACTTAATTATAAGTTTACCATGTGCCTGAGTCCAGCAGAAGTAATGCCCAATATTCATGAGTTTTAAAATTCTAGTATCCAAATTGTTTTTCATAAATCACTCGAGTTCATAGGAATCGTCTTCTAATTCTCAACTTATTTTTCGCATACCTTGCTCAGGACTAGCAAAATGCTAGTTGAGGGTTGTGATGAGGGTCAAATATTGCATATTAGACCCCAGTTATTGCCTAGATTTACGAACATTGTACTATCTAATAGCCCGATTTAATCATGTTTGTGATGCAGGGTGTCTTTATGAGCTTGAACTGAAAATGGGTGTTAAAAACATGGTTTTAGTGCTCAAGATACACCAAGGCGAGTTACGAGACTCCAGGGGACCAAGATCAAGAATTTATATGCCAAAGATCCGAGGAAATCACACTACTCACGTTAAACGGGTCTGAAAATCATCCAGAATGTAAGATCACGGGGTTCCCACCATCTGTTCAACTTGAAACTTGATACATGGCCTGAGGACCACAAATTAACCATACACGTTGAATTCATCCGTCGGAGCTTTGTGGAAATAGCCCAACGGTCAGATCAGCCCATGAATTACTGATCTAAGGCCCACCTGAGTTGTGGATATGCTTCAAAAATGCTCTAGACGGCTTAAATGAGGTGGTGAAAAGGATGGACAGAACGGATTTCTCACAAAGTTCACAGTAGACCCCACATGTACACATACGTGTACATAATATAGGTTCACCGGCCGTGCGCCAGTCTTCAAGAGCTCGGTCAGCAAGCACTGACCGAGGATTTCTTTAAAATCCAACAAATTGCAACAGCGTTTCGCTGTCTGACGTCGACACTGCTCAGTGGGCCCCACTCATCATGAAATTGAAAGATGTGAGCCGTCCATTCGATCCGTAGGAGGGCCTTGACTCTCACTTAGGTGATCTTTTGCTACCAGTCAAGCAATCGTGCGAACATCTCAACCGAACGGTAGATTGATGGTGACATGGACAGAACGGTGGACTACACCTAATCCAAGCCCAACAATCCATTTCTGAATGGTTTTTCACAAATATTCTAATGGACAGAGCTGATTTTCCATAATATTTCCATAGTGGGCCCACTGATCATCGCACTTTCAGGGAATCCGAGGCAGAGTCGGAAAGCAAAAACAGGGGCTGCGTTGAAGCCCTTGTGGGCCACATACATCATCTATATGGATGATCCGATTTGACCAGTAGGTCCAGGGAACAATTTCAATAAGAAACATGGTGATCTTGTGTAACCATGTACAAGAACGAGATCAGAAGATGGGAGGAAAAGACGTCACGTTGATAGATATTGCGGCCCACCTAAGATTCAGTTTCATTCCAGATTTTGGCTCATGCTCTAAATCAGTCCTAAAAATACATTGAACGGCTTTGATCTTCAAAATAACTACTATAAATGGGGCCATCAACACCAACACCGAACATAGAACCGGCCCTACAGCCGACGCATGTTGAGTCGTTCTGACCCATCATCATTGATCAGAGGGACAATCCGAACCATCCAGATGGAGCCCAAGTGAATTTTAACCGTTCCCAAGAAGTCAGATGGTCAAAATGGGTGGCCGTTTTGCACCTAATGTGGGTCGAGCGCAAGTTGTTTTATGTATGTAAATAGATCCAACTGCGAAACAAAGTCAGTTTTGGAAACTGACGTGCGTGTTACGCTCTTCACCGACTTATAAAGCAACCGACTCTCCACCGACTTGCCTGTTTCTTATAAAAGAGAGAGAAAGAACAGAAAAAGGGAATCATCTTAGGAAGGAAGGCTTGGGCTTGGACGTGGGAGTGCTTAGAGAGAGAGACAGGGAGAAATTTTAGTTTTTCTTTATTTCTTATTAATTTAGGAGATTTAGCCTAATCATGTGAGGCTGAACCTCTTAGCTAGGGCTAAGAGGTGAAGCTTGTAGTGAGATGGGAGAGTTTATTTTATGATTTCTGTTTAATTTATGAACTGAATTAATGCTAATGTTAGTTTAATTAATGAAAATATTTTTAGTCTTTAATGGTCTGTTGTGACTGAAATTATAATGGGTCTGCAATGGCTTTGAGCATGTCCTTTTTCCTTTATGTTTATGACGTCAGGAAGCCCTGTTGTTAACCATCGTCTCCTGGGCATGGTCGGATGATGGTACCCTTCCTAACTTTCATAGCATGTGATTGGTTGGTAATTAGTTTAATTCTGTTGTTTGCCATAGTCTCCTGGGCATGGTTTGGTGATGGAATCCATTCTAATTCATATACCTTTCATCTCTTAAAAACTAGATCAATGACAATTCAGTAAATTCCATGATTCATGAAACAGGCATAAGATCTCCCTGATCTCTACAAGTGGATCCTCTGAATCCCTAGTTTCCTTTCCTCTGATTTCTATAAATTTTAGATTAATATTTTCACTATTATTCCTCAAATTACATTCAGTTTAGATTTCATCTTAGCCTAGTTCTAGTTCTAGTTAGTTTTAGATAACGTACAAGTTTTAGTCCCTTGGGATTCGACCTCGGTCTTATCAAATTTATTACTACATCATAACCCTGCACTTGGGGAGTGAACAGAGTCAGGTAGATATTGGCAGACTATTGGTTAGGCGGACAGTGAGGTCTCTTCCACTCACAGGGCTGTGCAGCCAGGGAGGAGGCAGTCGGTGTGGAGTGTAATAGACCCCGGTGATGATCTCAAAGAGTAACCGTATTGATACGTGGATTTGATATGAGGACTGACATGATAGTATGATACCCCATCACTATTGCACATGTGGGCGGGCGCACGTGGGCCAACGCTGATGTGGGTGGGGCTGAGGCCTGGGCGACCAACCACACTGGGAGAGCTACCAGCGGTTGGCAGGCTACTGTGCTGACAGGCTACTGAGCAAGAGTTGCGCACTCATTCATTCATCCATTCACTATCTACTCGAGCTGGTGGTGTGTAACTATTTGTTACGTGTACCTTCGCATAGCCAGGATTTCGGTTGGGTGCCGACTAACCTGAGATCAGGAGTTTATCATATTGTGTCTGACTATCCAAATTTAGGTATGGGACTGGTTTGGATAGAATTCCCTTGTGATAGACCCCATAGCTTGCGATACTTCGTATTATCGTCCCGACTTCACATTTCAGCATAGTCATTTCATTCGCATCGCATATTACATTGTATTCGCAGTACTTAGTATTATGGGTTACGATGTTTTGCACTTATACGACCTAGATGAGATTAATGATATTTATGGCTCGTCTGAATTTGCATATTACATTGCATCCTCATCATCTGTTAGTCTTATTAAGTTTTGCATTGCATGGCCTTGGTATGGCCGATAGCATTCATGTCTTGCATCACATAGCTTTGGTACAACTAATTGTATTCATGGACTCACCGTATATTTTCGCATCACTCTAATATCGTATGATTTATGATCTTGTCAGTATTTCTACTTATTCTGATTTTGTATGATTTATCAGCTTTATGGTATACTTGGCACTTATCTTGTGCACACACTTTCACCACCCTCTAAGCTTTCTATAAGCTTATGCACGATAGATGCGTGCAGGTAGCGTTAGGTTGCAACAGCGTTGAGCTTGGAGCGTGCAGCTGTCTTTTGGAGCTTGATTTCGATATATGTATTTCTCTTTCAGCATTGTATTCAAATGATTATATTAGTGGATATGTGATGATGATGTTGCCTTTGTGAATTGGGTATACTTGCGGTTATGCTCCATTACAAAATATATATATATACTAAAAATCCTCCTTATAGGATCCCAGGATTGGAATCTGGCATGCGAATGCCGGGATCCGAGAATGGGGTACTACGGAGGCTGTCGGCGCCGGATTCGGTGATCGGAATTCCTGTGAATCCGATTTTCGAGTTTGGGGCATGACAGAAGTTGGTATCAGAGCATAACTTGGGAATACCTGAAGATAACATCACATATCTGCTGATAACTACCCTTTCACACTTTGATTGTTGAGAACTTAAAATGGTTAGATCCCCGAGTTTGAATGACTTAGAGATTTTCTGATATAGCTCCCTACTGTTGAGATTGTGAGGCTGCATAGTATTTTAGTTTTGATCATTTCTGATCAGGATCCGAGGTCTAGTTAGATCATCGTAGTGTTGATGAAGTGTTTTGGGAGCAGGAGGCTGAGATTCGTAGGCGTTGCCCCTATATCTTAGGTGTTTGATTATGTTGGCATGTTATGTTCGGATAGGATTTCCCTCCCTTAGTGAGCTCTGTATTGATTGTGTCGTATTTTAAATTTCGAGGATGAAATTTTTATTAGGTGGGGAGAGATGTAAGACCCGTATCCTAGTCGGTACTGTTCCGTCAACTCCCGCGATCCTTCCCGTCAAAGTCCGACAATCCGCGACCTGTAATCGACGTTTGCGTACGACCATAAGTCGTATCCTATATATTTGAGTCGGCTTAATCCGAGACTTGTATCATTGCGACCATGCCGTCGCAGCGGTTCCAACGCCGGGACTCATGTACCGATCCGATACCCTGACTAAGAGATGTGAGTCGGCGTTTATTTTGAGAAAACATCGCGCGTTGCAAATTCCAAGAGAATCTCTACAACATGTCAAATCAATCCCATCAATCACCTCTCATGTCAAGTACAAAGCACCCATGCTTTCTTTCTCCACAAGTCAAGTAAACCCAAAGTCAACCAACCTCTCACCTCACCCATCACTCACTTCACATCACTCCATCACTCTTACAACTCTCTCTCTCACTCTCTCATTTCTCAAAAATTCTAAGAAACCAAGAGAGCCCACACGTCCAAGGTTTTTCCAAGAGAGAAGTGACCTTATGTGGCCCACTTTCCATCCCTAAAACTTCCATCCTAACCATCCATTTTTCATCTTACACCATCAAAGAGAAGCACAAGGAGATAGGCTTTCCAACGGACCGAGAAGATCAATAGGTGGGTGCTTTATCAGAGTAGTTTTCATGTTTTTTAAGATGGGCCAAGTGAGGCCAACCGATCAATGGTTCGGATCTCACTTGGGACCCTAAATGTGACCAATGGCCCACTTTGATTTCAAGATCAATCCATGATGGGGCCATTCTCCATGGATCTCATCATGATGTTTAATTTCTTTGCATAAATGGTCATTTAGACCGTCCATTTCAGTGGAGAAAGGATCTCCACCGTTGATTTTGATCGGTGGGCCCATATGAAATGGGACCCACTTGATTTATGATGTAGATCATGGAACGGAGGGCCCATAGTGTCGGGGTCCCTCCATCACACACGTGTCCCACTCTATCTCGCTCTCCCTCTCTTTTCATTTATTTATTTTCTTTTATGTGTGATGTAATGGTCGTGTGGCCCACTTGGATGGACCCCACCATTTGGTATAAATTGACCCAAGCCATTTATAAGTGGGGCCCTCTTTAAATGTATTGTACCGCACCATCTATCATGTGGTGGCCCACCTAAGCCGGGCCCACCTTGTATGCATGTGTTACGTCCAACCGTCCAGCGTCCAGGGACGCTGGACGTGGGTTGGGAAAAACATAAATATTGGCTTGATTCTCAAGCCTTAGAGAATGGTTCGCTCGTGTAGGCCCCACCTTGATATATGTGTTCAATCCAAGCCATCTATCCCCTTTCCTACTTCATTTAGGCGTTGAGCCAAAATATGGGGCTGATCCAATTATCTGGCGGGTCGTGGCATTAAGAATGTTAGTATTTTCCACTAAAACTTGGGAAAATGATTAGTGGGGTCCACAAGAAGCTTGGACCCACCTGAAACTTGTTTTGGACACCTAATTTTGTGGGACACATGCAATGGACGGGGTAGATCTGGTTAATGTGGGTCCCACCTAGGAAAACAAAAATAAAACATATACATTGCATACATTTCTACCTTGACGTCCAGAGAGTCTAGATGTCCAACAAAAAAAAGGGGGTGGGCCCCATTAGCTCCAGTTGTGGACCTTACCATGATGTATGTTTTACATCCATGCCATTCATTTAATAGGTCCCCTTGAATGATGCGTTGGCTCCAAAAATCAGGCTCATCCAAGATTCAGGTGGCCCACACCAATTGAAACAGTATAATTGAATGTCTACACTTGAAAAACCTTTTTGGGGCCCACAGAAGTTTCAGATCGAGGTGAAATTTGTTTTTCCTATTCATTCAGGTCCGAGTGACCTTGTCAATGTGATGGATGGAAAATAAACGTTATGGTGGGCCCCATATGGGACCCACAGTGATGTATGGGTTTTATTTCCACCGTCCAGGTGGACGGTGGAGCCCACAATAATGTATGTGTTTTATTCATACCGTCCACAGGCAGTGGACGATTAGACTCACTAGCGTGTATGTGTGTGTGTGTGTATATATATATATATATTATATTATATTATATACACCATGTATATATTATATCTAATATACTTGATGGTGGGCCTTCATGTGGACCCCACCATGATGCTTGCGTTGCATCCAATCAGTCCAGGCATTTTAAAAGCCCATTTTTATGGCATGAGTTCAAGTGGACCCCACCATTTAGGGTAGTGGTCAAGGACGCCCATTATTCAAAAATCTCTAAGGGTTATTGTAGCTTCCCAACAAGTAAATATTTGTTTCCCACTTCATCTACCACTATGGTCGTTTATGAATAGGTTGGATGAGAAACATATGTAATAGTGGGCCTTAGGAATTTTAATCACCACTTTTATTTGGTATGGCCCATTTGATATATTTAAAGCCCATGTGAGCAGGCCCATGTAATATATTTAAAGCCCATGTGAGCAGGCCCATTTGATATACTTAAGACCCCTGTGAGCAGGCCCATTTGATATACTCATGTAAGACCCATATCTTGGTCTGTACATTTCCGAACACTTCCGCGGTCTTACCGGTCGAATTCCGGTAACTTTCGATCCTTAACCAGTATCGACGCGCGATCCTGAATCTTATGCCGACAACCCGAGTCGACTCAACCCGAGACCAATACCATAGCGACCGCGCCATCGTTGCGGTTCCAATACCGCGACTCGCGCGCCGAGGCGATACCCTGGTCAAGAGTTATGGGCCAACGTTCGGTGCGAGAAAACGTCGCGCGTTGCGGAAACCAAGAGAATCTCTACGATGTGTCACATCAATCACATCAATCCCATCAATCAATCACCCATCAACCCATCACATATCAAGTACACATCACTCTCACCCATTTTTCCAAGCAACCACAAAAGTCTTCACATCTCATACCTCTCTTACACAAAAAGCCACAAAAGTCTTCACATCCCATATCTCTCTTACACAAAAGCCTCAAAAGTCAAGCTTTTCTTACAAAACCATCACTCACCCATCCATCCATCACTCTCTCTCTCTCCCTTTACATCACTCTCTCTCTTTCTCTCTTTCTCATTTCAAAATTTCCAAGCAACAAAAAAATTCCAAGAGCCCCATACGTATGGAAATTTCCCAACCTTCCTAAGCTCTAAGTGGCCCACCTTCCTACCCCAAAATCCCCCATCTCAACCCTCCATTCTTCATCTTAGCCATTGAAGTTGAAGACAAGGTGCCAAGGAACCCCTAGGAGCGAGAAGATCGGACGGTGGGTGCTTCTATAGGGTAGATTTTCTTATTTTTATGGTGGACCAAGTGAGGCCCACCGATCAATGGTGTGGATCTCACTTGGGACCCTTATTTGTGGCCGATGGACCACTTGGATCATCATGATCATTCCATGATGGGGCCATTCTCCATGGACCCCATCATGATGTTTATTTCTTTAAGAAAGGTCATCTAGACCGTCCATTTTGGTGGAGAGAGGATCTCCACCGTTGATTCTCGATCTTGATGGTCCCATGTGTTGAGGGACCCTTTTTTTGTATCATTTGCTTTTAAAGGAGGGCCCATAATGTCGAGGTCCCTCCATCACAAGCCGTGTCCCACTCTCCATGTCTTTCTCTCTCTTCTATTGCTTTTATTTTATTTTATTTTATTTTATTTTATTTTATTTTATTTTATTTTATTTTATTTTTACTAAAGGATTGTGGCCCACTTGAATGGATCCCACCTTGATGCAATTTTTATTATTCAAGTGGGGCCCACCTTATATGTGTGCCCATGACAAATATCCATGGTGGCCCACTTCATCAGGGCCCACCTTTAAGACAAATTTTTTAAAAAAAAAAAAAAAAAAAAAAAGGGAAAACCGTCCAGCATCTGGGACGCTGGACATTTCAAAGGCAAAAAAAAAGGAAAAGAAAAAGAAGTAAAGAAGGGACTTGGGTGGTTCCCTTGCATAGGCCCCACCCTGATGTTTATGTCCAATCCAAGCCGTCCATCCTCTTACCCACGGCGTTTTAGCCGTTGGGTAGAAGTTTGGAGCTGATCCAATCACCTGGTGGGCCATAACATCAAAAAAATTACGTCCTCACCATTCAAATCTATTTCTTGTGTTATTTCACTTTCCAAATGTCAAAAAAATCCAAACTCTAGACTCATTTGGACGGCGTCGAGCCACTGAACGCAATGGCTGGGGCAGATTTCACTTTAGCGGGGCCCGCGTATGAAAAACCCCGAAAATAAGTTTTTTTCCAAAAAAATTGAAAGAGGCAGCAGCCCTTGCTGCTGCTGTGTCAGGGCACACGCAGGCAGCGCCTGCGTGCTGGCGGACGGGCGG
This sequence comes from Magnolia kwangsiensis, assembly GCA_037074715.1. Taxonomy (NCBI): domain Eukaryota; kingdom Viridiplantae; phylum Streptophyta; class Magnoliopsida; order Magnoliales; family Magnoliaceae; genus Magnolia; species Magnolia kwangsiensis. The sequence goes on along the minus strand of CM073585.1, from coordinate 28,961,355 downwards.
GCGGCCAGGCCTCACGGCCTAGCTGTGGGCCCCCATCACGATGCATTTCGATCATCTGCCCCATCTGTTTGATGGGACCCCTTCTCAGGTAGGTCCTCTCCAAAAATGAGACAGATCCAAGACTCAGGTGGCCCACACCACATGAAATAATGTGAATTGAATTCTACCATTGAAAGGTCTTTGGGGCCCACAGAAGTTTTGAATCAGGCTGAAATTTATGTCATCCCTTCATCCAGGTCCGAGTGACCTTATGAATGGGTTGGATGGCAAATAAATATTACAGAGTGGGCCCCACATGGGACCCACATCGATGTTTGTGTCAAGTCCACCGTCCAATGGACGGTGGCACCCACCTGATATTTGTGTGGCCTCCACGGTGAGGCCTGGGTGATGTAAGTGCCTTACCCGCGTTGTCCAGTAGTAATGGGACCCACCCATGATGCATGGGCTGCATCCAAACCGTCCATTCATTTTAAGAGTTCGTTTTATAGCATTGGCTTAAAGAATAAGTTAGATCCTTAACTCGTATGGACCCCACCTTAGCCTGTTTTGAGGACCATCCTTATGCAAATACAGTAATTCATTGGGGCCCACTTTGATTTATGTAAGGCCATGGGATTGGGCCCAAATTGATACGTTCTAAGGCCATAAGACTAGGCCGTTTGTTATATTGTAAGGCCCATGGGATTAAACCCATTTGATTACAAAAGGGTCCATGGGTTTAGGCCCACTTTGTTATGCATGAAAGGCCCATGGGTTAGGCCCATTTGGACTATTTAAGGCCTATGGGCTAGGCCCATTTGCTTTGTAAAAGGCTTATGGGTTTAGGCCCACTTGTTATGTTCTAAGTCCATTGGACTAGGCCCTTTTGATGTATTCCAAGGCCATTGAAATTGGACCCATTTGTTACATTTTTGAGCCCATGGGATCAGGCCCATTTGATTGTTTAAGGCCTACGGGTTTAGGCCCATTTGATGTACCATAAGGCCTACGGGTTTAGGCCCATTGAACTCGTATAATGCCTAAGGGTTAAGGCCTATTTGGCGTTCATATGGATTCAATTGGTGTGACCCATTCGACCCATGAGTTAAACTCATTTGATGCAATGCTAGGCCCACGGGTTTTGACCCATTTCAATGCACATAAGACCCATTGATGTGGCCCATTTATGTGGCCCATCTGATGAATAAGAGGCCCATAGGATATGGCCCATTTGATACATATATGTAAGGTCCAATGGGGACAACCTACGGTCCATTGCAATGTGTAAATTTATTACAGACTAAGTGTTGATGTTTACAAAGATCGTGCCTTGGGAGTAATGTTGGTTTGACGTCCACATTGCGAGTGTAATGTTGGTTGGATGTCCATATTACGACTCTCCTTAGGGCCCATTACTGGCCGTACTTGCCGTGTATAGGCCATCCAGGTCCGTCTGCATTGTAAAATAGTTCATTTCATTATAACATGTTTAGTATAGTTTCATGACTCATGATCATATGCATCATATGTATGCTTGATATGAGGACTGACTGATCATAGCATATGCCTTTGGGCAGGTTGTTTATGGGCTCCTGGTTAGGCAGTATTGCCCTACATGAGCGCACAATATGCGCATGGACTGTTGCATGACTGGACAGCGTGAATCATGCATTTCGCACTTGTGTGACATGGTTATTGTACGCCCTAGCAACATCAGGGCCGTAGCCTCCACAGACGCATCGTGGTTGGCAGGATTGGATCCCAGAAATCTTGTTCTACATGGGGTACTATAGATATCCCTGGGTGAAAGTCCCTAAACCCTTATGGTACCAAGAGGTTGCTCCAATGTCTAGACCGAGTGGGTAGATGAGCACCAAGTGCTGAATACCAGTTGGCTGTGCTCTCCACTGTGTCGTGGTCGGTTGGAAGGGGGTGCGGCCTTACCCGATCGAGTGTAGGGGGCAATGCTAGGCTGAATTTGACCAGCTCGAGGAATGGGTCCGCTATCGACGAGTCGTGCCCGATATTGGCAGACGGATAGTGAGGTCTCTTCCACTTACCTTATTGCGCGCGATGTGGCGGCAATCTGGTTTAGAGTGTACTAGACCCCGGTGATATTCCATATTTGAGCTGTACTGATATGTGGACATAGATGAGGATCTGTATGCTTGAGTTGCATTGCACATCGCATGGCCTTGGAATGGCCGATACCATTCATGTCTTGCACCGCATAAGCCTTGGTACGACTCATGATATCATAGTTCCATCTGCATATTCCGCATTACTCTGATATTGCATGTTCATATTACTACCTTATGCACACACTTTCACCACCCTCTAAGCTTTCTGTAAGCTTATGCACGACCGTTGCGTGCAGGTGACGTTGGATCGCAGCAGCGCTGAGGCAGGAGCACGTTGCTGAGCATTTTGGAGTTTTTGTACTTTGCCATTGTATTTCCCTTTATGCTCATTGTACTTGTAAAGTTTTTGATCATAGTGGAAATGTAATGGAGTTCTTGGTTGTTGTTTGTGGGTTATGCCTTTGGTTATGCTTATTACGAATCAAACTGACATTGAAAATCCTCCTCGTAGCATCCCAGGATCGGAACCTGGCGAATGGGGGCTAGGAGCCGAGAATGGGGTTCTACGGAGGCTGTCGGCGCCGGATTCGGCGATTGGGAATTCTGTGAGCCCGGTTTCCGAGTTTGGGGCGTGACAACTCAAGACCCCTGTGAGTAGGCCCATTTAATATATGATTAGGCTCACCTTGATATATTTGTGGCCTATTGTTGAGGAACACCTTCATATATATGAGGCCCATTGTGATGTATTAGGGTCCATGGGTCGAGGTCCATTGTGATGTATTAGGGCCCATGGGTTAAGGCCCACTATGAGGTATTAGGGCCCATGGGTTGAGGCTCATTGTGATGTATTCAAGATCGTTGTTGAGGCCCACCTTGATGTGTATGGGGCTGTTGTCGAGGCCCACCTTGATATGAATGTAAGGCCTATGTAAGATGCCCATCTTGATTTATTTGTGGCCGTCTTTTGAGGCCCACCTTGGAATATATATGAGGCCCAAGTGATTAGGCCCACCTTGATGTATTTGTGGCCCGTTGCTGAGGCCCACCTTAATATATATATGAGGCCCAAGTTATGAGACCCGTTTGACGTATTGGAGGCCCGAGGGTCAAGGCCCAATGGGATGTACCTAAGGCCCATTGAATGTGATTCTACCGTGGTGTATGTGTTGACCTCTATGGCAAGCCATTCCTTGGGAGCAATGTTGGTTTGACGTCCACATTGTATGTACAATGTTGGTTAAATGTCCGCATTGTAACTCTCCTTAGGGCCCATTGATAGGCCCATACTCGTTGATATTCATCGCTTTATAACATGCTTAGTATAATCCCATGACTCGTGCCCATACGCATCATATGTATGCTTGATATGAGTAGTGACTGATAATAGCATACATCATTGGGCAGACCATTTACGGGACTCGTTATGAGACTGAGTGCCCACATGATCGCGTAGTATGCGCTGGATTGCAGCATAATTTGACGGTGTAATTCATGCATTTCACATATGTGTGACTTGATCATTGCACGCCCTAGCGACATCAGGGCTATGACCTCCACAGGCACATCGTGGATGGCTAGATGAGACACTGAAAATATTTAGTTCTAGCATTATAGGGCACGTAGGATGTCCTTGGGTGAAAATCCCAGAACCTCCGAGGCCAGGAGTAGCCCCAACGTCTAGACCGAGTGGAACATGAGCGCTCAAGTGCCGAATACCAGTAGGCCGCGTCTCCCACTGTGTCGTGGTCGGTTGGGAGGGAGTGTGGCCTTATCCGCCCGAGGGAGGAGGCTATAAGCTAGGCTGAGTATGACCAACTCGTAAATGGGTCCGCTATCGACGAGCCGGGTAGGTATTGGCAGACTACTGGCTAAGCGGATAGTGAGGTCTCTTCCACTCACAGGGCTGTGCAGTCAGGGAGGAGGCAGTCGGTGTGCAGTGTAATAGACCCCGGTGATGATCCCAAAGAGTAACCGTATTGATACATGGACTTGATATGAGGACTGACATGATAGTATGATACCCCATCACTGTTGCACATGTGGGCGGGCGCACGTGGGCGGACGCTGATGTGGACGGGTGTGATGTGGGGGGGGGGGGGGGGGGGTTTAAGGCCTAGGCGAGCTACCACACTGGACGAGCTACCAGCAGTTGGCAGGCTACTGTGCTGACAGGCTACTGAGCAAGAGTTGCGCACTCATTCATTCATCCATTCACTATCTACTCGAGCTGGTGGTGTGTAACTATTTGTTACGTGTACCTTTGCATAGCCAGGATTTCGGTTGGGTGCGTGACTAACCTGAGATCAGGAGTTTATCATATTGTGTCTGATTATCTATATTTAGGTATGAGACAGGTTTGGATAGAATTCCCTTGTGTAGACCCCATAACTTACGATACTTCGTACTATCATCCTGACTTCACATTTCAGCATAGTCATTTCATTCGCATTGCATATTACATTGTATTCGCAGTACTTAGTATTATGGGTTATGATGTTTTACACTTATATGGCCTGGATGAGATTGATGATATTTATGGCTCGTCTGGATTTGCATATTGCATTGCATCCTCAGCATCTGTTAGTCTTATTAAGTTTTATATTGCATGGCCTTAGTGTGGCCGATAGCACTCATTCCTTGCATCACATAGTTTTGGTACAACTAATTGTATTCATGGACTCACCGTATATTTTCGCATCACTCTGATATCGTATGATTCATGATCTTGTCAGTATTTCTGCTTATTCTGATTTTGTATGATTTATCAGCTTTATGGTATACTTGGCACTTATCTTGTGCACACACTTTCACCACCCTCTAAGCTTTCTATAAGCTTATGCACGATAGATGCGTGCAAGTAGCGTTAGGTTGCAGCAACGTTGAGCTTGGAGCGTGCAGCTGTCTTCTGGAGCTTGATTTCGATATATGTATTTCTCTTTCAGCATTGTATTCAAATGATTATATTAGTGGATATGTGATGCTGATGTTGCCTTTGTGTATTGGGTATACTTGCGATTATGCTCCATTACAAAAAAAAAAAAATTATACTAAAAATCCGCCTTATAGGATCCCAGGATTGGAATCTGGCATGCGAGTGCCGGGATCCGAGAATGGGGTACTATGGAGGCTGTCGGTGCCAGATTCGGCGATCGAAATTCCTGTGAATCTGATTTTTGGCTTTGGGGCGTGACATGCGGCCCATTTGATGTATCTAAGGCCCATGGGTCGAGGCCCAACAGAATATACTTAAGGTCCATTACAATGTGTGATTCCACCATGGTTTGTTTAATGATATTTATGGCGGGCCATGCCTTAGGAGCAATGATGGTTTGATGTCCACATTGTAAGGATAATGTTGGTTAAATGTTGGCATTATGACTCTCCCTAGAGCCCATTGATAGGCCCATACTTGTTGTGCGTAGGCCATCTAGGCCCACCTTCGTTGTGAGGGTAGTTCATCACTTTATTATATGCTTAGTATAATTCCATGACTCATGCCATACAGATCATATGTATGCTTGATATGAGTAGTGACTGACCATAGCATATGCCACTAGGTAGATTATTTATGAGATTCACGGATAGGAGTTACCCACATGAACCCGTGGCATGCACAAGATTGTTGCATGACTGAACAGTGTGCTTCATGCATCTTGTATTTATATTTCTTGATCATTATACGCCCTAACGACATTAGAGTCATGGCTCCACAGGCACATTGTGGATGGCCGTATCGGATACCAAAAATACTTAGTTTTAGCACTACGTACACTTAGGATGTCCTTGGGTGAAAGTCCCAGAACTTTTTTGGTACCAGAAGATGCTCCAACGTCTACACTGAGTGGATACACGAGTGCCCAAGTGGGGAATACTAGTAGGCCGCATCTCCCACTATGTCGTAGTCGGTTGAAAGGGGGTGTGGCCTTATCCCTCCGAGTGAGGGAGTTGTAAACTAGGCTGAGTTTGACCAGCTCACAAATGAGTCCACTACAGATGAGTCGGATAGGTATTGGCAGACTACTGGTCATGTGGATTGTGTGGTCCCAGTGGGCTATGCGGCTAGGGAGGCGGCAGTCAGTGTGAAGTTTATTAGACCCCGGTGATATCCCAGAGAGAAACTGTACTGATAGTGTACTTGATGAGGACTGGCATGCTTGCTTTGCATCTCGAATATGAAATTTAGCTACATAGGCCTCTCATCACATGGCCTTGGTATGGCCGATAGCATTTATACCTTGCATCACATAGCCTTAGTACGGTTGATAGTATTCATGGACTTACCACATATTTTCTCATTACTCTGATATTGTACACTTGGCGCTTGCCTTACGCACACACTTACATCACCCTCTAAGCTTTTACAAGCTTATGCATGACTTTTGCGTGCAGGTGTCATTGGACAGCAGCAACGCTGAGTAGGAGTGCACATCTGATCATTTTGAAGCTTTTTATTACCCTGTATTTCCCTTTTCGTATTATACTTAAAGTTTTTGATATAGTGAATATGTGGTGATGTTGTTTTGTTGGATCCTCAGATTGAAATCTGGCATGTAAGTACTAGGATCCAAGAACGGGGCACTATGGAGGCTGTCGGCACTGGATTCGGCGATCGAGAATTTTGTGAGCCTATTTTCTAAGTTTGGGGCGTGTCAGAAGTTGGTATCAGAGCATAAGTTAGGAATACCTGAGGATAACATCACATATCTACTATGAACTTAGAATGAATAAATTCTGAGTCCGAATAACTTAGTGATCTTCTGACATAGACCCTTAACGTTTATGCCTTCGAGAATTCTCAAGACTGATAGGCCATTGTTCCTTCCTGTAGGATATGCTGCCTAGAAGAGTGACCCAAGCTAATCCCGCTCCACCACCTACTACTCCCGTTCTACCACCTATGACTCCCTCTTCACCACTAGATATTCCTACCTTCCAGCCTGAGGATGTTACTCCTCTACCTAAGACCGGTGAAGATCCGACCATACTTGTGAGTGTCACCCAGCTGTAGCAGATGCTATAGGTGATGACCGCTATTTTTCAGGGACAAAGCAGTCATCCCACTATTACACCAGCTGAGGCTGAGCAAGAGCGTGCAAGCACCCTTCTCAAGGACTTTCAACAGCATAATCTCCCGTATTTCTGGGGCTAGACAGACCCTACTGCAGCAGAGATATGGTGCTCCGAAGTGGAGAAGATATTCGACACATGAGATGTATGACCCAGTAGTGAGTTCCATTAGTCATATTCCTTCTTTAGGTGAGTCTCAGCATTGGTGGGCATCTGTCACCCGATTGACAGCAAACGATTTTGTGTGGACTTGTGAGAACTTTATAGACCGATTCAATGAGAAGTTCTTTCCCAAGCATTTGCGCCAGCAGTGTGCATTAGAGTTTGAGACTTTGGTCCAGGGAGACATGACTATGTCCCAGTACGAGGCACGTTTCATCACGCTATCAAGATTCGCGACGTATCTTGTTGATGATGAGGGGCGAAAGGCCCGCCATTTTGAGAATGGTTTACGTCCTGCCCTCAAGAGCCGTGTGATCAGACACATGCTTCCAACGTTTGAGTAGATTATGGAGAGGGACCAGATCAACGAGTCAGATTGGGCCTGTTTGTAGACAGCTCGTGACTAGAGAGGAGATCAAAAGAGGAAGGCATCCCCTGGTGGTTCCTAGCAGCAACAACATTGTCCACAGTAGCGACGCACGACCCGCTCGACATTCTGAGCATCAGTGATACCCCTAGCACCACCTCCAGGACCGTTTTTAGGTACTTGCTTTAGATACAGTAGGACAAAACATCGTAGGCACGAGTGTCCCCATCCATAATAGCAGCAGTCAAGGGCACCGTATTAGCCTCCGCGATAGCCCCCACATTAGCAGCATCGACCACGATACCAGCCTCTTGTACCTCTCCTGCAGCAGTAAAGGGAGTAGGTCAAGCCTACATAATGGCAGCAGGAGCAGCAGAGACCTCACAGGAGACTTGCACCTCCCTAACAGGCCTAGGGCAGATTTTTATACCGCCTAGCAAGACCCTCAGTCATCAGGAGGGGTCATCGAGGGTACTCTCCCTATTTCTACATGCATTACACGTGTATTGTTTGATTCTGATGCATCGCATTCTTTTGTGGTCGATGATTTCTACCGATGGACTGGTTTGCCAATAGAGTCTGCCCATGAGGGTTCGTCAGTATCGATGCCCTTAGGGAAGACTATAATGTTGGGCTAATTTTGTGCATCTTGCCTTGGTCTGATTAGGGATATCTTTTTGCCTGCTGATCTATTTATTTTACCGATTATCCAAGTTTGATGTCATTTTAGGCATGGATTGGCTCTCCGAGTACCACGCCATATTGGACTGCTCCGTGAGGACAGTCACGTTCTGTATACCCGGCGTGCCAGAGTTCTAGTTTATTACCGAGTGTAGAGGAGAGCAGCTTTCCTACCTGTTGTCATGTGTTGTTGAAGAGTCAGTTGCTTTGAGTGTCGACTAGCTGCCGGTCATTTATGGTTTTCCCGATGTGTTTCAGGAGATTCCGGGGTTACCACCTCGTCAGCACACTGAGTTCCAGATTGATCTATTGCTCTGTATCGTGCCTATTTCGAAGGCCCCGTATCATATGACACCATTAGAGTTACGAAAACTGCAGAAGCAGTTAGACTAGTTGCGTGAACTAGGCTTTATATGTCCGAGCATTTCACCGCAGGGAGCACCCGTACTCTTCGTGAAGAAGAAGGATGACTCGTTGAGGCTCTGCATGGATTATCGTAAGCTCAACAAGGACACGATAAAGAATAAGTACCTGCTCCCGAGGATCGAATATTTGTTTGACCAGCTGCAGGAGGCGTAGTTCTTTTCGAAGATAGATTTACAGTCCGGTTATTATCAGGTTCATGTCTGAGATGAGGATATCCCGAAGACAGCCTTCAGGACGCGCTACGGTCATTTTGAGTTCTAAGTCATATCCATTAGACTGACCAATGCGCCCAAAGTATTCATGCAGTTGATGAACGAGGTTTTTCGTCCGTATCTCGACCATTTTGTTGTGGTGTTCATCGATGACATTCTGATATATTTGAGGACCCGAGAGGAGTATGAGTAGCATCTGGAGATTATCTTGCAGACCCTTTGTGCACACCAGCTTTATGCGAAGCTGGACAAGTGTGAGTTCTGGCAAGAGGAGGTGAAGTTCCTCGGACACTTGGTGATGAGGCAGGGTGTCGCAGTGGACCCCTTGAATATTGATGTCATGCGTCAGTGGGGCCAGCCTAGGAACGCGTACGAGATCCGCAGTTTTCATGGTTTGGTGGGCTACTACCGACGTTTCATTAAGGGATTCTCTCGTATTGCAGCCCCATTGAACAGGTTGATCCGGAAGGGTGTCAAGTTCATTTGAAGTGATGCTTGTGAGCAGGCATTTATAGAGCTGAAGGACTGCCTCACATCTGCTCCTGTCTTTACTCTTCCCACTGGGAGTGATGGATTTGTTGTATTTACCGATGCCTCGCGAGTTGGCTTGGATGCTGTCCTGATGCAGCATGGGAAGCCGGTGGCTTATGCGTCTCGCCAGCTCAAGGTCCATTAGCTGAACTACCCCACACATGATTTGGAGCTGGCAGTAGTTGTCTTCGTCTTAAAGGTGTGAAGGCACTACCTCTATTGAGTGAGGTTCAAGCTCTTCTTCGACCATAAGAGCTTGAAGTATCTATTCTCCCAGTCCGAGCTGAACATGAGGTAAAGGCGTTCGATGGAGCTCCTGAAGAACTATGATTTTGATCTTCAGTACTACCTGGGCAAGGTGAACATGGTGGTGGATGCCCTCAGCCGTCAGCCACGAGGCCTGGTGATGCACATGATAATTCAGGAGTGGGGGATGTTTGAGGATATGTCTGCATTTGACTTCAAGATCGACTTATAGTCTTCTATTATGTAGTTATCGAGCCTGTCGATTCAACCCTCTCTTGTCGCAAGGGTGATCGAGGCTCAGCAGGTAGATGAGTTAGTGCAGAGTTATTTAGCAGAGGCAGCATCTGAGAGTCAGATAGATTGGAAAATTAGTTCTGATGCTGGATATCGCTTTAGAGGCCGATTATGTGTCCTGGATATTCTTGAGTTATGCAGAGATCTTACGACTGAGGCACATCAATCACGGTTCTCTATCCACCCTGGCTCGATGAAAATGTATCACGATATGAGGCGTTATTATTTTTGGGCGGGGATGAAGCACCAGATAGCCAATTTTATGATAGAATGTGACACATGCCAGTGTGTCAAGGTCGATCATCAGAGACCCCCTTGTCTATTGCAGCCATTAAGTGTCCCGATGTGGAAGTGGGAGTACATATCCACAGATTTTATCATGGGTTTACCGAGGACTAAGCACGATCACGATGCCATTTGGGTTGTCTCGATCGTCTGATGAAGTCGGCGCATTTTCTCACGATTCATGTGACCTGGACTTTAGACAGGCTAACGAGGTTATTCATCAAGGAGATTATGAGATTACACGGCATTTCAGTTTCGATCGTTTCCGACCGAGACCCGAGTTTCACGTCTCAATTTTGAAGGAGCTTTCAGACGGTGATGAGGTCTGTTTTGCAGGCCAGCACTGCGTATCATCTGCAGACCGATGGACAAATCAAGAGGGTCAACCAGATCCTTAAGGATATGCTTCGAGCTTGCGTGATTGATTTCTTGGGTAGCTGAGATGAGCACCTGTGATTGGCTGAGTTCACGTACAACAATAGCTATCAGGCTACCATTGGCATGGCTCCTTTTGAGGCATTATATGACAGACCGTGCAGATCTCCGAGTTGTTGGACCGAGATTGGAGAGGCATCTCCTAGGTCTCGAGCATGTGCAATAGACATCAGAGGTCATCGACATCATTAGGCAGAGGATACGCATAGCTCAGAGCCGGTAGAAGAGTTTTGTGGATCGTCGATGTTGTCCCTTAGAGTTTACCGTTAGGGACCATGTGTATCTCAAGTTCACACCCATGAAGGGTGTGGTTCATTTTGGAGTGAAGGGTAAGCTTGTCCCTAGATTCATAAGACCTTTCAAGATCACCGGGTGCGTTGGAGCCATGGCCTATCAGCTTGCCTTGCCATCTTACTTATCTAGCGTCCACAATGTCTTTCATATCTCTATGTTGAGGAAGTGTGGGTCAGATATCATTCTCGTTATTGATTGACAGACATTGGAGGTTCGTGAAGATGCTTCTTACATCAAGCAGCCAGTTCATATCCTCAATCGGAAGGAACAGGTCCTCCGGACCAAGGTTATTCCCTTTGTGAAGGTGCAATGGGGCCATCATAGTGTGTATGAGGTGTCTTGGGAGCACGAGGCGGAGATTCGAGAGCGTTATCCCCATCTTCTCGATGTTTGATTGTATGATGTATGGTGTTTTGATTATATATGATGTTATGTTTTCTATTCCCTTATGAGTTATGTTTAGCTACAATGATAGTATAAATTTTAGGGTGGGGAGAGCTATAAGGCCTGCATCCTAATCCGTACTGTTTTTCCGACTACTGCGATCCTTCTCGTTGAATTTCTGCAACCTGTGACCTATGATAGACGTTTTCATGTGACCCAAAGTCGTATCCTGTAGATCTGAGTCGGCTTAATCTGAGACTTGTACTATTGCAATCGCACCGTCGTAGTAGTTCCAACGCCGTCTTACATACTGATCCCACACCCTAGCAAAGAGTTGTGGGCCGACATTTATTTCGAAGAAACACCACATGTTTGCAATCTCAAGAGAATCTCTACAACATGTTCCATTAATCAATCAATCACCTCATGTCAAGTACAAGAGAAACTCATGCTTTCTTTCTCCACAAGTCAAGCAATCTACCCCAAAAGTCAATAAGTCTCTCACTTCAACCATCACTCACCTCACATCCATCACCCATCACCTCTCTCTCCTTACAACCCTCTCTCTCTCTCTCTCATTTCTCAAACACAATTCTAAGAAAAATGGTGGATGTCCCAAGCAATTCGTAACTGAGAGAAAAGAATGTGTTGTGTGTGGCCCATTCCCATCCCAAGATCCTTCATCGTAGGCATTCATCTTCCATCATCTTCCATCAAAGAGAAGCACAAGGAGATCTACGTTCCATCGGACCAAGAAGATCGAAAGGTGGGTGTATCTGTAGGCCTACATTTCATTTTTTTATGAAGGGCCAAGTGAGGCCTACCGATTGATAGTATAGATCTCACTTTGGACCCTAGGCGCCGCCGATGGCCCACCTTGATTCTCATGATCATTCCATGATGGGGCCATTCTCCATGGACCCTATCATGATGTTATTTTTCTTGCATAAATAAGGTCATCTAGACCTTTCATTTTGGTGGAGAAGGAATTTCTACCGTTGATTTGATTTGGTGGGCCCACATGTATTGGGACCCACTTGATGTACGATTGAATGCATGGAAGGGAGGGCCCATAGTGTCGAGGTCCCTCCATCATCATGTGTGTCTATCTCTCTCTCTCCCTCTCTCTTTCATTTTTTCCTATTGTATGTGATGATATGGCCATGTGGCCCACCGAGATGGACCCCATCATGAAGCATGTATTTTATCCAAGCCATCTGTAGGTGGGGCCCACTTTATATATGTGTTGTATCCAAACCATCCACCATTTAGTGGCTCACCTAAGCAGGGCCCACCTTATATACGTGGTGAGCCGACGTTAACTGAAAACACAAAAATTAGCTTTGGTTCAAAGCTTTGGGGAGGGCCACTTTTGTAGGCCCCACCTTGATGTATGAGCCCAATCCATGCCGTCCATTCCATTCCTTAGGTCATTTTAGGCATTGAGCCAAAAATTGATGCCAATCCGATTATTTGGCAAGCCATTGTATAGAAAATAGTGCTTTTACCATTGAAATCCACCCTGATGTTTCTGTACATCGAAATATATCGAATATTGGGCTTGATAGGTCTATCTTGAGCAGTAAAAACTAATGGGTGAGTTGGATTTTTTTGATGCGGACCCCACCTGTGGAAAACCACAGAAAAACTCATTTTTTAAAAAAAAAGTAATACATGCAGCGCCTGCTGTTGCTGACGCTTCAGCAGGACTGCTACATTGGCGGGCAGGCAGGGACCACGGTCCCAGCCATGGGTCCCACCATGATGAGTGTTGATCATCAACACTATGCATTCGTTGGGTCCCCTCTGGGACAGTGGGCCTCCCAATTATCAGTTGTATCTGGAGTTGGGTGGCCCACACTACAGGAAACAACGGGATTGAACAACTACCATTGAAACTCTTTTGGGTGTCACAGAAGTTTTGGATCCTTGTGAAATTTGTTTTTCCTTTTCATTTAGGTCTGTGTGACCTTATCACCAAATTGGATTGCAGATAAACATTATGGTGGGCCCCACGTGGGACCCACTTGTAAGTGGATTGGCCGGTGCACGCATACAGCAGCGTAACAGCTACTGTATTAACATCACCAGGCCTCTCAGGCCATGTGGGCCCCATGCACGAGGTATTTGCTACATCTATGCCGTCCATCCTTATGGGACCCATCATGATGCATGTGCTGCATCTAAACTGTCCAACCATTTGGCAAGCTCGTTTTAAGGCTTGAGGGTAAAAATAAGACAGATCTAAGATCACATGGACCACACTATAGAAACAGTGTTAGATTGAGCATCCACCATTAAAATCCATGGATTACAAGGTTGGACCAATATGATATTTGCTTTTCCTCTAAATTCAGGTCCTTGTGACCTTATGAATAAATTGTATGGGAAATAAATGTTATGATGGGCCTCGGGGATTTTAATGGTGGAAATCATTACCACCACTTATATTTTGGTGTGGCCCATTTGATATACATGGGGCCCATTGGTGTAGCCCATTTGATATGCATATGGCCCATGTGATGTGGCTCACTTGCCATATGAGGGCCCATTGTGATGTATTCAAGGCCCATGGGTTATAGCCCATTGTAATGTACATAATGCCCATTGGTGTGGCCCATTGATGTAGCCCACTTGATGAATATAAGGCCCATTTGATGTATCTAAGGCCCATTGGTCGAAGCCCAACGGGATGTACATAAGGTCCATTGCAATGTGATTCCACCATGGTTTGTGTATTGATATTTATGGTGGGCCATGCCATAAGAGCAATGATGGTTTGATGTCCACATTGTAAGGATAATGTTGGTTAAATGTCCGCATTATGACTCTCCCTAAGGCCCATTGATAGGCCCATATTTGTTATACATAGGCCATCTAGGCCCACCTTCATTGTGAGGATAGTTCATCACTTTATAACATGCTTAGTATAATTCCATGACTCATGCCATACACATCATATGTAGGCTTGATATGAGTAGTGATCGACTATAGCATATGTCGCTAGGCAGATTATAAATGGGACTAACGGATAGGATTTACCCACATGAGCGCGTGGTATATGCAAGATTATTGCATGATTGGACAGTGTGCTTCATGCATCTTTCATTTGTATGTCTTAATCATTGTACTCCCTAGCGACATTAAGGTCGTGGCTCCACAGGCACATCGTGGATGGCCGTATTAGATAGTGAAAATACTTAGTTCTAGCACTGTGAGCATTTAAGATGTCCTTAGGTGAAAGTCCCAGAACCTTTTTGGTACCAGGAGATGCTTTAACGTCTAGACCGAGTGGGTACATGAGCGCCTAAGTCCCAAATACCAGTAGGCCGCGTCTCCGACTGTGTCGTGGTTGGTTGAAAGGGGGTGTGGCCTTATTCGTCTGAGTGAGGGGGTTGTAAACTAGGCTGAGTTTGACCAGCTCGTAAATGAGTCCGTTATCGACGAGCCGGGTAGGTATTGCAAACTACTGGTCAGGAAGTTAGTGTGGTCTCTTCCACTTGCTGGGCTATGTGGTTAGGGTGGCGGCAGTCAGTGTGAAGTGTATTAGACCCCGGTGATATCTCAGAGAGGAACTATACTGATATGTGTACTTGTTGGGGACTAACATGCTTGCTTTGTATCTTGCATATGACATTTGACTACATAGGCCTCACATCGCATGGCCTTAGTATGGCCGATTGCATTCATGCATTGCATCACATAGCCTTAGTACGGCTGATAGTATTCATGGACTTACCACATATTTCCACATTACTCTGATATTGTACACTTGGCGCTTGAGTTGCGTACACATACCACCCTCTAAGCTTTTGTAAGCTTATACATGACCGTTGCGTGTAGGTGTCGTTGGACAGCAACAGCGCTGAGGCAGGAGTGCACATCTGATCATTTTGGAGCTTTTGATTACCTTGTATTTCCCTTTCCACATTATACTTAAAGTTTTTGATATAATGGATATGTAGTGATGTTGTTTTGTGACTTGGTTATGCTTGTGGTTATGCTCCATTACCAAAAAAAATCATATTAAAAATCCTCCTTGTAAGATCCCAAGATCAGAATTTGGCATGTAAGTTCCAGGATTCGAGAATGGGGTACTATGGAGGCTGTTGGCGTCGGATTCCGTGATCGAGAATTTTGTGAGCCCGTTCCAAGTTTGGGGCGTTTCAACTGATTTCCTCGACAAAGCTTAGAAATACTCCAACGTCAAAGTACTTTTCAGCTCACAGAAAATCACCAGGAATGGAGGAAGCTCGAAAAGGGAAAAACAGCCTAAGGAGGATTAAGCATTAACTCCCAACAACAAGTGCAAAAGAGACAACGATTCAACCAAACGACCTGAGTGTAAATTCAGCTCTTACATTCCTCTCAACACTATGCCTGAGCAGGTCCTCATGGAAGTTTGGGACAAACGACTCCTCAAATGGCCAAACCGGATGAAGATCGATGCCGACAAGTAGGATAAACAGAAGTATTGCCACTTCCATCATGACCACGACCATTCCACCAACGATTGCTTCGACCTTAAGGAGGAAATTAAGTCTCTCATCCACAACAGACATCTACATGAGTATGTTAGTAGGTGGGAGGAACGTTCTGTTGAAGGTGAAATATTGCATATCAGACCCCGGTTATTACTTAGATTTATGAACATGATACTGCTTAACTGTCTATTTTAATCGTGTTTGTGGTGTAAGGTGAAGTTAGGAGCCTGGACCGAAAAGGATACTTAAAGCATGGATTTAACACTCAAAACCCACCAAGGCAAGGGACGAACTCCAGGGGACTAAGGTTGAGAAATTTACAGGCTAGAGATTAAAGGAAATCAAGTTGTGCACGCTCGAGTGGCTTAAAAAGGGTCCAGAATGTGAGATCACAGGGTTCCCACCATCCGTTCGGCTCGAGACTTCGTATATGGCCTGAGGACCATAATTTAACCGTACACGTCTAATGTCGGCCATTGAATCTTTGTGGAAGTGGCCCAACGGACAGAACAGATCATAAAACTCTGATTTGGGGCCCACCTGGTATCTGGATGTACTTCAATTTTGGTCTCAACCCCTTAAAGGGGGTGGCAAAGCATATGAATGGAATGGATCTCTCATAAACATCAAGGTGAGGCCCACTGAGGTGAGTGCATGTGCAAGCACACGAGCACTTGCCGTGCACTGAGACATTGGAATCAGTCAACATTGTCTAGGCCAACTCCAATACAAAAAATGGCAGTTGCAGTTCTCTATTGAAACAGAGAGTTGCATTTAACATTCGGTAGGCCACCATTATCACACATATTGATGATCCGACCGTCCATTTGTTCTGGAAGGTCAAAACGACCATACATGGGAAGTTCTTCCAACCTCATGCTCGCATACACAGGAAAATACTATTTAAATGCAGGATAGATGGTGCAACGAAAAATCTCATGGGCCACACCGAATTCGATCCAAAACCACCCATTCCTGATTGGTTTTTCGAGGGAAATTTAATAGACGGCGTGATTCGTCAAACACTAAGGCATGTGGACCCCATAGTTCATGCAAAATCTGAATTTACAAATTCTTTACGTAGACGCACGTCTAGAGAGGCTCGGAGGTTTCGGTCCGTTTAGTGACCTTGGCCATGATTGGACCATCAATCTTGGCTGTCCAAAATTCTCCCATGGGACTTTCGATCAAGCCCAAGGAGACTAACCGGATCGTATCTTGCATCAAGTCCCTATTTTTTATTGTGAAAGAAGAGTTCCCCGCGTGTGGTTTCCTGCTACGCACAGTGGCTACGTAAGTGGCACTCACCGACTCTCCACCGTCTTGCCTATTGCGTATAAGAGAGAGAGAGAGAAGTGAGAGGGGATCTCTCCTTCTGGGGATGTACCTGCACAAGAAAGATAGTCCTTAGAATTTATTTTTATTATTTATTTATTTTTGGTTAAAAGTTAGCGGCATCATGGCAGGTTAAACTTCTTACTAGGGCTAAGAGGTGAAGCTTATAGCGTGATGGGAAGACCTTTTCTTATGCTTTTTGTTTAGACTGAACTGATGTTGATTTTAGTTTAATTAAGGGAATGTTTTTAGTTTTTAATGGTCTGTTGTGACTAAAATTATAATGGGTCTGCGATGGCTTTGAGCATGCTGCTTTTCCTTTTATGTTTATGACGTCAGGAAGCCCTGTTGTTTACCATTGTCTTCAGGGCATGGTCGGATGACAGTACCCTTCTTAACCTTTGAAAGTTCCCTTTCTAGTGCCCTGGTTTGTCAATTAGCGTGTGCGTTAAGTCAGTCAGACTGCAGAGCCTTATAGGAAGATCAATTCAAGTGTCTGCCTCAATCGGATGTGTGGAAGCTCGCCACAGGTAAATCTAAGCCTCACATCCCATGTCCCAAAATACCAAGTGAAAAAAACCCTTAAAACAAGATAGACATCATAGTGTTTTTAAGTGAGAAAACTTCTTTCAAAAATTAAAAAATCTCCAAGTTTCTTACCCTGTCGATTGTATCGATATACAACTCAATATGATTGACCTGCACTGTCGATGTCCTCGGAAGACCAATCGATAAAATCGAATGAGTACATAATATGTCCAACAACCACATACATATCTGGATAGAATTATCGATATATCGATACACCTATCGATATCATCTATACTTAGATCTCGAGCCCATCAAAGATGGCTCGATTATATCGATAGGTAGTTCCAGCGCCCCTATTTTTCTTAAGAATATCATATATGCTTCGATATATCGGAGCTCTCCTCGATGCCATCGGAGTTTAAATCTCGATGATATTGGAAGGCTCTTGATGATATTGGTCATGGGCACGTTGTCTTTCAGTAACATTTTTTTCAGGTGGTTTTTAACTCAGATCGGGCATCACTCGAGAGAATCGATATTCTAATATCGATGATATCGGGTCTGGATCGATTACATCGAGAAAGGATAAACTTGTCCAGTAAGCTCACTGATAATATCTTTGGATTTATCGATGCATTGACACGACCTGCGATATCATCGACATTCAAATTCCGATGATATCGAGTATCTTCCGATCATATCTAATGACATGAAAATTTTCAAGCAAGTTTCTCTCATTTTTCAAATGTTGAGGAATCGATCCTTGTATCGATAATATCAGAGTTCGAAATCCGATGGCAACGACACAAGTCTCGATTCCCTCGATTAGTTGGCAGAAGGTTTTTTAAAAGTGTATGACATTAAGTTTGTGTCATCGATCAAACCTTCAATACGATAGATAGTATACGCTTGATAATATTGAACCTGCTCGATGATATCGAACTCTGTCATAAATGTGACCGTTTTATATCTGTTGGAACCTTTTGCCTATATAAAGAGAACTTGTCTGTTGTTACTAGAAGAGAGAGAAGAGAGTGCTTTTGTGTGTTTAACCTTAGATCATATACCCTAAGCCCTTTCTCTCAAGGGATTTCATCCTCCGATCCACCCTACTCATTGATATTCAATAGAGTCGATTGGGGAATGAACTTCCGCATTCAAGGATCCTCCAGCTACTATTTTAATGGTAAATCTTTAAGTTGGGATGCCTTTAATGCATAGATAATTGGAATCACTCTTCCTTCCTAATAGGAAAACATTTAGAGAGTAGGATTCCATCATAACCATGACCCAACCCTTAGCCATATATTGGTACATCATTTGCATTGCGGATTAAGGGAGCTGAAGACTCTTCATCAAAAAGGAGGAGATCTTCACCACCGTGCTGAATGGGACTCATCAACTTATCTATAAGTATCTAGAGTTCAGAGGACCCCTTTGATCATTCCTTTGTAGGATTGGGTCTAAGGTGTTTCTCACCCTTGAAGTCCTCAAGGAGGCCTCCGGTGGGAGTGTACATGGTGGGTGCGTTGTGTGGACCCTTGCTCTGTGGAAAGCATAAACATATGGTTAGGGGTGAACCAGTAAAATCTTGGGTTTGAGATGAACCGTGTAAAAACTTGGGTTTAAGGTAAACCGGGTGAAACCTCCGTTAGGGTCTTATGGAAGATCCTTGGCTAATGTGCCTAAAAAGTGGGTGCGTTGTGTTGATCCTTGCTCATGAGAGCATAAATAGTCAACCTCAGTGTTGGTTGTAAAGGTTGAAGGTGAACCTGATTTAAAACCTTAGGTTAGAGGTGAACCATGTGAAACCTTCTTAGTGAAATCCGGTACACTCAAGGGTTGAGTGCGGTTACCGGAAGTGGAGTAGACAAGTAGTCAAACCACTATAAAAATGAATAGTTTGAGATTGTTATTCCTTTGTTTGTGTGATTCGCTTCAATATTTTCATATATATATATATATATATATATATATATATATATATATATATATATATATATATATATATATATATTTATATATATAAAAATATATATATTTGAGATCACACCTCAAACACATACACAATCATATCCATCATAAACTTGGTTGTATATTGTTATCTCTTTAATAGTTTGTGATTGGATCCTCTACCAAGCTTGTAAGCCAACAGAGTTACATTTGAGTAATTCTGGTGAATGCATATTAATAGGATTAGTGACATAATATTTTTAAATAAACTATAAAAACTTTAAAAATTCCTATTCACCCCCTCTAGGACATATTGGCATATTCCGACTACAACTTCAAGCAGGCCTTTATCGCTATTTCAATTGGTATCAGAGTGGGTCTCTCTTAAGGGCTTCATTGCCTAGAGAGTGATCTTGACTGAAGTTGGGAATATGGCCAAAGGAGAGGGCGCATTGGTCTCTAGACCTTCAGTATTTGATGGTTCAAATTATTCTTATTGGAAGTCTAGGATGCATTGTTTGGATCATGATGTTTGGACATAGTTGAAACTGGATATGTGCCACCACGCAATCAAATTATTCTCGAAAATGGCACAACTATCTCTAAACCTAAATCAAATGAAATGTAGACTGCATTCGAGAAAGAAAAACAAACGTCTGAAGCAAAAGTAATGAATGTTATCTACTATGCTGTGTCCCAAGAAGTATTCGTGTGACACATCTAAAGAGGCATGGGGTTTATTAGAAACAACCCATGAGGGAGTGGGCACAGTAAAAAGGTCCTAGGTATAACTCTTAACATCTCAACATGAACACATCAGAATGGAGGATGATGAAACCTTCATGGAATTTTTACAAAACTAAATATCATTTGTAATTCCATGGGTGGATTAAGAAAGAAAGTTCTGGTCTAAAAATTTGAATGAAATGAGTGGATTAAGTAAGAAAATACTGAGATCCCTACCAGAAGTTTCAACTCATAAGTTTTAACCATTGAAAAGTGTAGGAATATGAATGAAATGAAAATAGAAGAACTAGTAGGTTCCCTATAAACTTTTGAACTACACTTCAAACAAACTCCTAAATCCAAAAAATATTGTCCTCAAAACTATAAGAATCGTGGCCGATCTTTCAGAGGTAATCAGATGGAAATCAAGCACAATATAGGCAAATCTATTAAAAAGTCCAAAGAGCCTCAGTGCTAGAATTGCAGAAATTTTGGACATTTGTCCACTGAATGCCCCAACAAGAAAATTAAAGGAAAAGCCATGACAGCTACTTGGGATGACACTGAAGAATCAAACTTTGACTTCAGTGATTTAGAAAGTAAGGGAGACTGAAAATCATTGAAAATACTCATGGCCTCCTCATCCACAAACATCCCAGTATTAAATGAGAAAATTGATGAACCTTAAAGAATGAATCTATCCCTAAAATCTGAATCCTTGAAATTGATCAAACAGATTGAACCGCTGAAAGATGAAAACATATGGCTTAAGAATGAAAATCATACACTCAAAATTGATGCTAAACAATCTAGAAAATTTGTTGAGCTAAACTACAAATTTTCCCAGAGTAGTGACAAATTAGAAAGACTTTTAGGGATGGGAAGACCTAGTAAAGACAAGAGTGTATTGGGATATGTAAAAGGCAAACCAAGATCCAAAAATGCAGCACAAACACTTGAGAAATCAGCTGCATCAGGAAGTAGAACTAGGGCCACTCTTATTTGTCATTTATGTGGAGACTCAGGCCACTACAAATTTGAATGTTTTATGATTGGAAGGACTTAATTAAATTCTGCAATGCAAAATGTCAATAGTCCACCAAGATACATGGCATGAGGTAAGAAACATCCGTCTCCACCAAGAATGACAAAGAAAATGGATGAGTTGTTGAATTAAGTGGCCCAACTAAATTAGAAAAATTTGATCAATCAAGGGAATGTGATTCAGTTATCAAATGTGCTCAAACAAACCCATAGTGAAGTAAAAGCACCGTCTTCAAGAAAAATAGGCAATTGTGTTAAGGGGTTCCTAGATAGCGGTTGCTTAAGACATGTAACAGGTGACAAATCCCTTCTTGCAAATTATTCAAATCTTGATGATGGGATGGTAACATTTAGAGATGGAAGCACCGCTAAGGTAATCGGGTATGGGACTATTATTGTCGGATTAGAAATGTTCAAAAATGAGAATGCTCTCTTAGTAGAAGGGTTGACACACAACCTTCTAAGCATTTCTCAAATATGTAACAACAAGCATAAGGTTACATTCGACAAGCTATAGTGCAAGATACCGCACTTATCAAGAAAACAAGTTATGAAGGGTCTTCGCACTAGTACTCACTGCTATGCATAAAAATTGATGATCCATATGCCTAGTAACAATTGAGCGTGGAAAACAAGTCAAGGTCATGGCATCAAGACCTAGATGGATGTGTGTAATGATGCATTTTTGACAGTTATCATGATATATCTGAGGTTTCTATACCTCCAAAACTCTTTTTGTGCAAGAGCATAGTTGATGCTTATATTTGTGGTTTCACAACTTTTTCTACAAATTCTGTTGTGTATACTAGCTAATAAGAAAATATTCTATGATATGCATATCTAAAAGGTCATCGAAGTACCTAAATCAATGTCATACTCTTCTCTTCGATAAGTCAGTCAATAAATCAAATGACTCCTCGATGGCTTCGAGAAAAGTTTAGTAACGTCAAAGGTCTTACAGAATCAGATACATAGGTGCTTGTACACGATATCAAGTAGATCCAAAGAAATCACACCTATCAGCAGTTAAAAGGATCATCAAGTATGTGGTTGGAACAACCATCTTCAGTTTATGGTACCCATTTGAAACATCTACATTTATTACTAGGTACTCCGATGCCGATTGGGCTGAAAATATAGATGATCACAAATCAATCAGTTGTGGCTGCTTCTTTATTGAAAATTGTTCAGTTTCTTGGAAAAGCAAGGAGCAAAATTCAATATCTCTGTCTACTGCCAAGGTCGAATATATTACTGTAGGTAGTTGCTATGCACAACTCCTCTTGATGTAACAAATGCTACTGGATTATGGGATTGAGCAATCCACAATGACTCTCTTCTGTGACAACACTAATGCCATCAATATTTCAAAAATCATGTTACTCGGACCAAGCATATTGACATTCGTTATCATTTTATCCGACAACTTATTGAAGAAAAGATCATTGTGTTGGACTATGTGTTTACAGAAAGACAACTTGCTAACATCCTAACAAAGTCTCTTGATGCTAATAGATTTGGTGACCTCCAAAAATCTATTGGAATATGTAAGAGTTGAGAAAATGCACAAGAAAAATGAGCTAAATTGGCACATCTGAGAACTGAGGTTCTCTCTTTTTTTTAAAAAAAAAAAAAAAAGAAGAAAGAGAGAGAGGGAACAAAGAAGTTGTTTTGCTTTGGTTGAATGTACATGTGCAAAATAGGCATATTTCCTTGTACCAACCATTGCCCATTATGTATGTCAAAGAAGAGTAAAAGTTTAAAAACTTTCAAAAATTTGACATATCCGATGACATTGAACCAATCTCGATGTCATCGAAGTCGTCTGAAACCTGAATAGTCACCGTCGGAGATGAAACGTTCAGACACTCTGGAATGTGAAACATCGTATATTAGAAAAGCACCTTCCAATGGTCATCGAACCTGATTGGTATCTCTGGTATATGTGAAGTTCCTCATTCTGTGCAGACATTTTTTTTTGAGAGGATGGTTGGAGATATTTTTTTTGGTTAAATATGCCCATGGTTGGGCCAGATACTTGGTTGTGATGGTTTGGGATGGATGGTGAGATACTGCCACGTCTTGGGCGGTATATTTTGGATCTTTTATTTTGAATAGGTGGACATTGCCGAGCTTGGGTAGTTTTTGTTTAGGATATTCTAGTTGGCTTGATGATACATATATATTAATCCTTAATGCCTGTTTTCTGACATCTTCATCTATTTATCTGATATCCATGAATCATCTTATCTGAATATATATTGCTTATCTGTGGAATGATGATTGCAACTAGTATCCCTTATTCAGACTGCTCTCCTGAAAATTATTGAATATCCTTTAAAGGTTGAGACTCGAATTGTGAATTTTGTTGCTATACTGCTATGATTATGATCCCCTGGTTTATCTAATTTCTGATATGGAGTGCATGTGATTTTCATGATTATTTTATCTGCTCTTATCACTGCTCTAATTGATATGATATGCATCCATAGTTTCTGAAAATGATGTTTGCTTGAACTGATTTAACCATTACACATCTATATATGCTTACTGAATCTTGATTCTCCCACATGACATTAAACTTCAGTCAATATCAACTACTATATCTTTGTCAATGACTAACAAAAGGGAGAGAATAGTTCAAACACCCCGAATGGAAAATTGTATATCTGCTTAAATGGTGTTGCAGGTGTTGGGGGGAGCAGCTGCACCAAGAATGAGGGAGTTTTACAGTAAGGGGGAGCAGATACTGAGTTATGTACATGGGTTCATTAGAAATTGTAAAATTGTGTAAAATGCATGTACACACAATTTAGGATGTGTTTGTCTAGATACTGTCCTAAGGTGTTTTGGGTGTTTTGTCATGTAATTGACAAAGGGGGAGATTGAAAGTGCCCTTGATAGTGCCCTGGTTTGTCAATTAGCGTGTGTGTTGAGTCAGTTGGACTGCAGAGCCTCATAAGAAGATCAATTCAAGCGTCTGCCTTAACCAAATGTGTGGAAGCTCGCCACAGGTAAATCTAAGCCTCACATCCCATGTCCCAAAACACCAACTGAATAAAACCTTTAAAATAAGATAAACATCTTAGGGTTTTTAAGTGAGAAAACTTCTTTCAAAAATTAAAAAATCTCTTAGTTTTCTTACCCTGTCGATTGTATCAATATACAACTCGATATGATCGACCTGCACTGTCGATGTCCTCGAAAGACCAATTGATAAAATTGAATGATGACATAATGTGTCCAGCAACCACATACATATCTGGACGGAATTATCGATATATTAATACACCTATCGATATCATCGATATTTGAATCTCAAGCCCATCGAAGATGGCTCGATTATATCGACAAGCAGTTTGACGCCCCTTTTTTTATTAAGAATATCATATATGCTTCGATATATCGGAGCTCTCCTTGATACCATTGGAGTTCAAATCTCGATGATATCGGAAGGCTCTCGATGATATAAGTCATGGGCACGTTGTCTTCTAGTAACATTTTTTTCAAGATGTTTTTAACTCAGATCGGGGGTCACTCGATAGAATCGAGATTCTAATATCGATGATATCAGGGCCGGATCGATTACATCGAGAAAGGACAAACTTGTCCAGCAAGCTCACTGATAATATCTTTGGATTTATCGATGCGTCGACATGTGATGAGGGTCGAATATTGCATATCAGACCCCGATAAATATCTAATTTGACGTATATGATAATGTTTAATGTCGTATTTTAAATATGTTATTGTTGCAGGTAGTAACCAGGAGAGTGGACTGAAAAAGAGATTAAAAGCATAGATCTAATGCTCCGAAGTCACCATAGTAAGGGACGGACTCCAGAGGACCAAGATCGACAGATTTATATGCCAGGCACCCGAGGAAATCAAGTCGTTCATGTTAAAAAGGCCCGAAAATGGCCCAAAACGCAAGATCACAGGGTTCCCACCATCCGATTGACCTGAAACTTCATACATGGGATGAGGGCCATAAATTAACCGTACATATAAAATTTCATCCATTGAATCACTATGAAAGTGCCAATTGACAGATCAGCCCATAAACCGTTGATTCTGGGCCCACCTGATATCTAAAACTGCCTCAAAATTATTATTGATGGTTTAAATGAGATGAGAAATAATATGGACGGTGAAAATTTTTGAAAATCATCACAGTGGGTCCCATACATGGTGAATGTACACCTTGCATATACAAAGTCGGTCGTGTACTAGAAGCGCTGACCACGTCAGCGCCCGCAACCGTCTTCAGAAAAGGAAACTTGTCGTTTTCGACTGCGTAACGCACGACCGCTGGCCAATTTTTGGTCGACTGTGGGCCCCACATATGCCCCGTCCGGCCAATTCGTACCGTCCATCTTGTAGACGGGCTCGAGAGCTTCAAAACCATGTTGTCACTTTTCACCCATGCGTGCACACGTGTGAGATACAGAGGCCACAAAAGGGCTGCCCAGCAACGTTCAAAACTGATCCTTTTGTGATTTCTTCTCTGGGTCACGTCAATGGACATTTAAAACCACCCATTCTTGACTGAAATTTCGTTTTGAATCCAATGGACGGGTGAATTTTCCAGAAAATGCTTCTGTGGGGCCCACCGATCACAACATCGAAATAGTGCGAAAGGTTTCGTACATCCGCGAAAACTGACTTTTCCAGGCGGTTGTGGCCCACCATCTTTGATCATATGGCAGATCTGAACCGTCTATCATGTAGAGGACCCAAGAAAGTCCTAAGGGACGGTGTTTCTTTGGAATTTGAGTAAGGAAAGTGGCGTGTTTCGAGGCACCGAACTTAGCTGTGAAAAAGCTTTCGTTGGGCATGTATAGCTTTCCAAATCCGATTTAAATCCGATTTTCACCACTCCAGCAGCTATATAAGGAGGTTTTGGACGTGGGGAGCATTCATTCAGACCTTGGGAGGAAGATCCAGAGCTTGAGGAGAGCCAGAGCCAGAGAGAGAAAAAGAAGAAGAAAGAAGGGAAGGATGTTTTTAATTTTTTATTTTATATTTCCTTTTTCTTAATTAATTTTATGCATTGCTAAACTTCTTAGCTAGGGCTGAGATGAAGCCCTTAATTTGAATAACTTTTATTTACTGTTGAATTTATTTTAATTTGATTGAATTGTTTCTTTCGCTAGTGTGCTTTCCTGAGATTTATGTACTTCTCCATTCTATGAGCTCGACCAAAGTCTAGATATAGATGTTGTTTGGAATATTACTCTAAGTGCTTATGTCTGACCATGAACAGGTTTCCTATAGAGGAAGAAACAGGATTTACATCTCTCCATGCCTGACCATAGATGGAAAGATGTGATCCATATGCTTTAAAAGATTATACATTCTGTGTGCCCGACCAAGGACATAGAGTGTACTTTATTTATTTTGATATCAATCTGAATTAGGATAAATCAACAGGTAAAATAAGGGTTAGGATAATTAAGGGTGGATTCGAAAGTCCTAGTCTTCTCCTCGATTGAATTTTCCTCATTATTGCTTGTGGTTATTTTTTATAGATTTATGCTAGTTTACTTAATAGTTTGTTAAACCATTCATTGGATTAGTTAAGAAAGATCATAACATTCAAATTGTGACAACCAGTCCTCATGGGAACGATCTCATAATACGTACCATATCTACATCTGATTCATATACTTGCGAGTTTAAAATCATTTAAATCAGATTAGTTTAAATTAATACATTAAGTTTTTGGCACCGTTGCAGGGGACTGTTTCAGTCCAATTGAATTTAGGATTTTCTCTTATCATAATTCATAGCCTTAGGATTTTACTAACTTTAGGTTAAAGTTTTTTGTATTTTATTTTATTTTATAATCTAACATATTTCCTGTTTTGTAGGGTCCTGACTTGAATTTCTAATTTGGTAATCTCTTTCTAAATTCTCTATTTTTTTCTAATTTCTATTTTTAGAATTAGGGTTTAATTTTTTAGAAATTTTCTAAGTCTAGGATTTCTTTTTAGACATTTTCTAATTTCTATTTTTAGATTTAGATTATCCTTTATAGTTTTAGAAATTTTTTTCCTTTTTAGAAACTAACCACTGGTTAGGATTTTTTCTAGCATTATTTTAGGAAATCTAATTTGTTTTTGTTTTTATTTTCACAAGATTTAAAGAAGGAAGCTATTAAATTATCTTCAAAAGGAGAAGCTACCAAATCTTCAGACATCCATTATCTTCTTTTTCGGGTTCTTTCTTCCAATTCTTGTTTACATAGCTTTCTCTTGTTTTTAAGAATTCATAATTTTTAGTTCTAGTCTTATTTCTCTTAGGTTGCATCTTAGTTTAGTTTAATTTTTTTTTTCTACTTTCAGTTATTTAGTTTATGCTAGGGCGTAGATCTCTAAATATAGAACTAGCACCCTTTAATCCTGAAATAGAAAGAACCTTTCGTAAAAGATATAGAAACATCCTATTCGAAATGACGGACGAGAATGCAATTAAAGCGCTTAGAGATTATTCAGCTCCTGTCCAATTTAATGTGCCTTCATGCATAGTGTTGCCAACTACCACGGCAGTACACTTTGAACTTAAACTAGGGGTCATACAGTTGTTACCATCTTTCTATGGTTTAGACAAAGAGGATCCATATCATCAAGTAAAAGAATTTCTAGACATTTGCTCAACCTTTAGGTTTCAAAACTTCTCAGATGATTCGATCCGTTTGCGCCTTTTTCCTTTTTCTTTGAAGGATAAGGCAAAAGCATGGTTGAATTCTCTAGGAGTTGGGACGATCACTACATGGGATCAACTGTCTAAGAAGTTCTTAAACAAATTCTTCCCTGTTCACAAAGCAAATGCTCTCCATAGAGAAATCACTAATTTCACACAAAAAGGGGGAGAGCACTTTCATGAATGTTGGGAAATATGGAAGGACTTGCTCCTTAAATGTCCACACCATGACTTTGAGAAGTGGCAACAAGTTCAATACTTCTATGACGGTTTGACACCCCAAAACCGTCGCATGGTTGATGCCACTAGTGGAGGGTCATTCATGACCAAAAGTAATGTCGAAGCATAGAATTTCTTTGAAACCTTGTGTGAAAATTCCCAACAATGGGACTACTCAAATAGAGGTGAAAGAAATCCCCAACTGCCAAAGAAAGGTGGTATATATGAGATAGGAGTCATGCCAGATATTTATACCATACTTGATAACCTGACACAGAAAGTTGATACTCTGATGTTGAATAATGGACCTCCACAAACAACTCAAATCGAGTCATGTGCCATATGTTCTAGTCTTGGCCATCTTACGCAGTCGTGTCCATCTGGCACAGCATTTTCTGAATTTCTCTCTGAACAAGTACATGCTATGAACACCTTTCAGAGACCTGGGAATGATCCTTACTCAAATACCTACAACCCAGGGTGGGCTAGACATCCAAATCTTTCTTGGGCAAAAGGACCACAACAAGGAAGACCATCTGGAAATCCTTCTATGCAACCTTACCCACAAGTTGGTAGTCAACAACCTCAATAGTTTCTGCAATATCAACATGCTCCTGCACAATCTAGGAAACCATCTCTTGAGGATACACTCAATCTTTTTATGCAGAGTTCTCTTCAATTTCAAAAAGACACCCAACAAACTTTACTAGCTAACCAGCAAAGCGTACATGCGAATGCTCAATCTATTGCCAAGCTGGAAGTTCAATTGGGTCAACTTGCTGCCACATTGAGTGAGAGAGAGAAGGGGAGGTTCCCTAGCCAACCTGTGGCAAATCCAAAAGGACAGTTTGAGATTGACTCTAATTCAAACCAGGAATAATATCATGAGCAAGCCAAATCTATCATTAGCCTTAGGTCTGGTAAACAGATCGAGAACAAAGTAAAAATGCCTAGGGAAGAATCAAATTCCAAACCGGAAGAGAAAAATAAAGCGGAGAGACATATTATTGCATCTAGAGTCCAAAAGCACTCTGACCCTCTAGAAACCACTCCTGTGTCATCCTATGTGCCTAAAGCACCTTTCCTCAACGTCTGGCACCAGTTAAGAAAGGAAACAACTTTAATGAGATATTGGAGATGTTTAAGCAAGTGCAAATTAACATTCCATTGCTTGATACTATCAAGCAAGTCCCTGCTTACGCTAAGTTTCTTAAAGATTTATGCACTCAGAAGCGTAAGATGCATGTTCATAAGAAGATCTTCCTTGCAGAGCAACTCAGCTCTATAATTCAACACAACACCCCTCCTAAATTTAGGGATCCAGGAGCTCCTACCATTTCTTGTGTCATAGGAGATCATAAGGTTGAGAAGGCATTGCTTGATTTAGGGGCGAGCATTAATTTGTTGTCATATTCTGTGTATGAGCAGCTAGGACTTGATGAACTGAAATTAACTAAAATAACACTACAACTAGCTGATAGATCTGTCAAGGTGCCCCATGGTATTATTGAGGACGTGTTAATCCAGGTTGATAAGTTTTATTTTCCAGTGGATTTCATCGTTCTTGATACTCAGCTTGTCCCAAATCCTACAAGTCAAATCCCGGTTATCTTGGGACGTCTATTCTTAGCTACATCCAATGCTATTATAAATTGCAGGAATGAAGTCATGAAGTTGTCTGTTGGTAACATGAAGATTAAACTTAATGTTTTCAATGCTGGACAACAACTGGCAGACTCGGATGATATTTTTGAGGTGAACATGATTGATAGTCTAGTGCATGACTCTTTCTTTAAATCTTCCGAAGACGCACTGGAGACTTGTCTAGCACATTTTGGCACAGACTTTGATATAGAAAGTTCCATCGAAGAAGTTAATGCATTGCTCGACGCTAATTCTATAATGGATACTACAAAATGGAAAGAAAAAGTGAAACTTCTTCTACCATTTGAGTCTAAACCGGTCCCGTCTGTTGAGAAACCACCCAAACTTGACCTTAAACAATTACCTGAAACTCTCAGGTATGCATTTTTAGGTCCTTCTAAAACCCTACCTGTCATTATAGCTTCTAACCTTGATAAGGAACAGGAGGGCAAGTTGCTTAATGTTCTTAGAGAACATAGGGCAGCTATTGGGTGGACAATAGCGGACATGAAGGGAATAAGCCCCACTGTGTGTATGCATCATATTCATCTTGAGGAAAATGCAAAAACATCACGTGAAATGCAAAGGAGGCTTAATCCTAACATGAAAGAGGTCGTACGGGTGAAGGTGCTTAAATTGTTAGATGTTAGTATCATTTACCCTATTTCGGATAGCACGTGGGTTAGCCCAGTTCAAGTTGTTCCAAAAAAGTGTGGGATTACGGTGATAAAAAATGATAATAATGAATTAGTACCAACCCGCATGACTACGGGTTGGCGAGTTTGTATTGATTACCGTAAACTGAACCTGGTCACAAGGAAGGATCATTTTCCTCTTCCTTTCATAGATCAGATGCTTGAGAGATTGGCAGGGCATAGCTATTATTGTTTCCTGGATGGTTATTCTGGGTACAATCAGATTCCCATTGCTCCCGAGGATCAAGAGAAAATCACATTTACGTGTCCTTTTGGTACATATGCCTATCGGCGTATGCCATTTGGGCTATGTAATGCGCCTGCTACTTTTCAACGATGCATGATGAGCATTTTTTCAGACATGGTTGAGCGTTTCCTCGAGATTTTCATGGATGATTTTTTCATTTCTGGCTCTTCCTTTGATGAATGCTTATACCATTTATCTCTAGTTTTGGAAAGATGTAAAGAAACGAACCTGGTATTGAATTGGGAAAAGTGTCATTTTATGGTTCAAAAAGGGATTGTACTTGGGCATGTTATTTCAAGTAAAAGCATTGAAGTTGATAAAGCCAAGATTGATTTAATTTGTAGTCTTCCTCCACCTAGAACGGTGAAGGAAATTAGATCATTTTTAGGGCATGCAGGATTCTATAAAAGATTCATTAAGGATTTAAATCTTAGTAAAATTTCTCGACCCTTATGCAGTTTATTAGCTAAGGATGTTGCATTTGACCTTAATGATGATTGTCAGAAAGCTTTTGACAAGTTAAAGCTTTTATTAACTTCTGCTCCAATCATCCAACCACCTAATTGGAGTTTACCTTTTAAGCTTATGTGTGATGCTTCTGATTATGCTGTTGGAGCCGTCTTAGGGAAACGATTGGACAAAATACCTCATGTCATTTATTATACTAGTAGGACTCTAAATGATGCTCAACTAAACTACTCCACCACTGAAAAAGAATTGTTGGCAGTGGTATTTGCTCTAGACAAATTCAGGTCATATCTCATAGGATCGAAGGTTATAGTGTTCTCAGATCATGCAGCATTGAAATATCTTCTTTCTAAAAAAGATGTTAAACCTCGATTGATTCGTTGGATTCTCTTGCTACAAGAATTTGACATTGAAATTCGGGATAAAAAGGGTTCCGAAAATGTGGAAGCCGACTATTTGTCTAGACTTGTCTTGGAGTCCACAGTGGATCCTGTGCCAATGAACGAGTCTTTCCCTAATGAACAACTTTTAGTTATTTCTCAATTACCTTGGTATGCGGATATCGTAAATTATCTTGTTACAAGTCAAATTCCTTCTCATTGGACTAAACAGGATAAATTCAAATTTCTTGTTGAGGTTAAACATTTCTTCTGGGATGATCCATACCTATTCAAACTCTGTCCTGACTAAGTCATTAGGAGATGTGTACCTGAGAGTGAGTTTCATAGTATAATCTCCTTTTGTCACGACCATGCATGTGGTGGTCATTTTGGTTCAAAGAAAACAGCTGCAAAAGTTTTATAAAGTGGATTTTATTGGCCTACACTTTTTCGAGACACACATGCCTTTTGTTTTACATGTGATCGATGCCAACGTATGGGTAATATTTTCCGTAGGAACATGATGCCACTTACCAATATTCTCATTGTTGAGATATTTGATGTTTGGGGTATTGACTTCATGGGTCCATTTCTCCCATCATTCGGTTATATGTATATCCTTGTGGCCGTCGATTATGTCTCTAAGTGGGTTGAAGCAGTGCCATGTAAAACGAATGATCACAAAGTTGTGGTCCGAGTCTTGAAAGAAAATATCTTTTCTCATTTTGGTACTCCTCGGGCAATCATAAGTGATGGTGGTACTCATGTTTGCAATAAACCGTTTGAATCTTTAATGAAGAAATATTTCATCACCCATAAAGTTGCAACTCCATACCATCCACAAACAAGTGGTCAAGTAGAAGTTTCGAATCGGGAGATTAAACAAATTTTAGAGAAAACAGTTTGCCCTGATCGTAAGGATTGGTCGCAACGTTTGAATGATGCTCTTTGGGCGTATCGTACGACTTTCAAAACTCCAATTGGAATGTCTCCCTATAGGCTTGTCTTTGGGAAAGCATGTCACTTACCTGTGGAATTAGAACATCATGCTTATTGGCCCATCAAAACCTTTAATTTTGATTTGAACAAGGCTGGATCGCACCATAAACTTCAACTCAATGAGTTAGAAGAAATTCAAAATGAGGCATATGAGAATGCGAAAATTTATAAAGAACGAACAAAATTTTTTCATGACCAGTCAATTCTTCACAAACATTTGAACCAGGTCAGAAAGTCTTATTGTATAATTCTAGGTTACACCTCTTTCCTGGGAAACTTCGTTCACGATGGTATGGCCCTTATCAGGTAGTAAAAGTATTTTCCTCATGGAGCAGTTGAGATTAAAAATCTTAACGACGAAAATATTTTCGAAGTAAATGGTCACAGACTGAAACCTTATTTAGAAGATTTGGTTAATCAAGATGTTGAGGAAGTTAATTTGGAGGACCCAGGTTTTCAAGAATGATTAATTCAAGATCCATTCTTGTCTGGCTAAAGACATTAAACTTAGCGCTCCTGGGAGGCAACCCAGCTTTAATTTAAACTTGATGTTTTAATTTAAACCAATCTGATTTAAATGATTTTAAACTCGCAAGTATACGAATCAGATGTAGACATGACCTATGATATCATCGACATTCAACTTCCGATGATATCGAGTATCCCCCGATCATATCTAATGACCTGAAAAATTTCATACAAGTTTCTCTCATTTTTCAAATGTCGAGGACTCAATCCTTGTATCAATAATATCGGAGTTCAAAATTTGATGGCATCGACACGAGTCTCTATTCCCTCAATCAAGTGGCAGAAGGTTTTTCAAAAGCGTATGACATTGAGTTTGTGTCATCAAGCAGACCTTTGATACGATCGAGAGTATATGCTCGATAATATCGAACCTGTTCAATGATATCGAACTCTTTCATAAATATGACTATTTTATATCTGTTGGAACCTTTTACCTATATAAAGAGAACTTGTCTGTTGTTATTGGGGGAGAAAGAAGAGAGTGCTTTTATGTGTTTAACCGTAGATCATATACCGTAAGCCCTTTCTCTCAAGGGAGTTCATCCTCTAATCCACCCTCATCATTGATATTCAATAGAGTCGATTGGGGAATGAACTTTCACATTCAAGGATCCTTCAGCTACTATTTTAATGGCAAATCATTAAGCTGGGATGCCTTGAATGCATAGATGATTAAAATCACTCTACCTTCCTGATAGGAAAATATTTAGTAGGATTCCATCATAACCTTGACCCAAACCTTAGCCATATATTGGTACATCATTTGCATTGCAAATCAAGGGAGTTGAAGACTCTTCACCAAAAAGGAGGA
Source organism: Magnolia kwangsiensis (assembly GCA_037074715.1). NCBI lineage: Eukaryota > Viridiplantae > Streptophyta > Magnoliopsida > Magnoliales > Magnoliaceae > Magnolia > Magnolia kwangsiensis. The sequence goes on along the minus strand of CM073585.1, from coordinate 28,927,136 downwards.
GATCTTCGCCACCGTGCTAAATGGGACTCATCAACTTATCTGTAAGTATCTAGAGTCCAGAGGACCCCTTTGATCATTCCTTTGTAAGATTGGGTCTAAGGTGTTTCTCACCCTTGAAGTCCTCAACGAGGTCTCCGGTGGGAGTGTACATGGTGGGTGCATTATGTGGACCCTTGCTCTGTGGAGAGCATAAACATCTAGTTAGGGGTGAACCAGAAAAACCTTGGGTTTGAGGTGAACCGTATAAAACCTTGGGTATGAGGTAAATAGGGTGAAACCTCCATTAGGGTCTTATGGAAGATCCTTGGCCAGTGTACCTAAAAGTGGGTGCGTTGTGTTGACCCTTGCTTGTGAGAGCATAAACAGTCAACCTCAGTGTAGGTTGTAAAGGTTGAAGGTGATCTTGATTTAAAACCTTAGGTTAGAAGTGAACTATGTGAAAGCTCCTTAGTGAAATCCGGTACACTCAAGGGTTGAGTGCGGTTACCGGGAGTGGAGTTGATGAGTAGTCGAACCACTATAAAAATGACTGTGTTTGAGATTGTTATTCCTTTGTTTGTGTGATTTGCTTCAATACTTTCATATCTATATATCTGAAATCACACCTCACACACATACACAATCATATCCATCATAAACTTGGTTGTATATTGTTATCTCTTTAATAGTTTGTCATTAGATCCTCTACCAGGCTTAGAAACCAGTAGAGTTACATTTGAGTAATCCTAGTGAATGCATATTAATAGGATTATTGACATAGGATTTTTAAATAAACTATAAAAACTTTAAAAAGTCCTATTCACCCCCCTCTAGGACATATTGGCATATTCTTACTTCAACTTTAAGCAGTCTTTATCGCTATTTCAACCTTCATATATCTGTTGATTGGTTGGTAATTAGTTTAATTCTGTTGTTTACTTTGTCTCCTGGGCATGGTTTGGTGATGGAATCCATTCTAATTCATACACCTTTCATCTCTTTAAAATTATATCAAAGGAAGTTCAATTTAATTTTCATGGTTACACCCTTCAACTGGATGAAGATGGACTTTAAGTCCAGTTGAGTTTTTTATGTAGGCATAAGATCTCCCTGATCTCTACAAGTGGATTCTCTAAATACCTTAACTTTTAGATTATTATTTCATCATTGTTCCCTCAAAATCATTCGATTTAGATTTTATCTTAGTCTAGTTCTAGTTCTATTTTAGTTTCAGATTACGTACAGGTATTAGTCCCTTAGGATTCGACCTCGGTCTTACCGAGTTTATTACTACATCACAACCTTGCACTTGGGGAGTGAACAAGTTTTTGGCACCGTTGACAGGGACTAACGGCTACGTATTTTTGAAATTAATTGATTTTAGAATTACGTTAAGATTAGGGTTTTCTAACTTTAGGTTTAGGTTTTTCTGATTTTTAGGAACTAACCTAACTTTCCTATTTTGTAGAATCCTGATGTAAGCTTCTAATTTGGTAATATCTTTTTAGATTCTCTATTTTTCCTATTTTTAGAATTAGGGTTTTATTTTTTAGAAATTTTCTAATTCTAGGCTTTCTTTTTTAGAAATTTTTAATTTTCTAACTTTAGGTTTAGATTCTTCCTTTAAGTAATTGTTTATTTTTTAGTTTTTGAAATTTTTTCCTTTTTATAAACTAACTTAGCTTTTTGTTTTTAGGATTAGAAACTTTCTTTTTCTAGGATTTCTTTTGTTTTAGAAACTAATTTCTTTTATTTCCTTTTGCATGATTTTAACGTAGGAACTCCAATCTGGTAACTTCTTTCTAACTTCTCCTCTGCTTACTTTCTATATTGCTGTAGGATTTTTCTTTTAGAATTAGATTCAGAGTTTAGGTTTCACCATGTATATGCATGAGTGGGAACGTTAATATGCTGAGAAGAATAACATATATTGGGATGATGACTATGGTATAAATCAACCTATGTCTCAAAAATTTTCTGAAACTATCATTGAGAACCGATTGGAATATAAAGATCCGCTGGTTAAGAAGTCCTTATGTGATTATATGCGGGAGAATAATTACACTCTACAGATTAACAAAACAGTACGTGAGTGTTGGGGTTATAATAATTATGGGTGTGAGGACTATTATCACCCATCAGATAAAAAGAAAATAATGCATGATGATATTATGAGTGATAATATGTATTACCAACCATCAAATTCTCCCATGTATGATCAGTATGACTATAACCAGTGGAAACATCAAAATTGGGAAAATGAACTAACAATATATTATGATAATTATTCTCTTGGATCCCCTACCTTTAAGATCTAACCAGAAACGATCCAAGATGATTCATTTCAGCATAACATGGCATGTCTTGCAGAAATTAGAAAATCGTTTGAAGCGCTTACTTCGTGCCTTGAAAAGATAGAGGAGGCTCGGTCATCTCAGCCACAATTCATTCCAGAAATACAATGCGAGGAAAGTGATCCTAACTCGCCTTTGAAGAACTCTAGAATTATGAATGAGGAGTTAGATTCCATTAATGAGCATACGGTTCAATTTTTCGATGAGTCGATCTCGATGACTGTTCAAAAGAATGGTAAAGAAACATGGGTTTCTTTCAAATACAATGATGATAACACACCTCCTTACATGACACACAGGATCTCAATGATGAGGTAGAGGTTAGTTTATTCGAACCTCAACCGAATTTAGGTATAAAATGTGAGGAAAGTGAGCTCATCCCAAGTGTGCACTGCACGGAATTAGACAAGGATGCGTATTGGGATGATGATCATGAACGAGCAGCCCAAATTTCCCTAGAATCAATCTCAAGTTCGGTCCAGGTTAATGATCAAGAAGTACATGAAAAGAATGGTCATAATGAGCTACTCCACTCACCTGACATGTTTGATCTAAAAGTGGAGGAGCTCCCTACAACTGACCCTTCTATCTCTAGTGAGATATGTTTGGACCACTCCCCTGAGTTGAATGATGATATGATTCGGGAGATGAATGAGTTACTCGATATGACTCTGGAATTTGAAACCACCCAGTTAAGGCCACCATCTGAACTGTTAAATGTTGATAATTCAATGCCTCTTCTGAGTAGTATCAATGAATAAAGTCTGCACATCAATGCTTCTTACACTAACCCTTAATCTGTCTGTGCAGCACTGGAGCAAGAGAGCACACTTCCGTTTACCGTTAAAGATGATGGATTTCTTAGCTCTAATGTGGAACATAAGTCACGCTCAACTGAATTTCTCAACCCTTTAGATGATTGCTTGACACACTTTGCAGATTCAAATGATCCCATGATAAGAGACATAGTGAATGCCTTGTAAGACAACATCTCGATAGTCATCACTAACCAAAAGAACCCATACTCTGAAGCTCATTCTTGCACAAACCCTGAATGTTTACCATTAAAGGAGGAAGAGCTGATAATGGAACCGAAGTCGGATACTTTAGAATGTGTTGAGACTATATCACTTCTTAAGAAGTTTTCTAAACTTTATTTACTTATAGTCTCCGATTCACCATGGGATACTAACGTTGAAACCTTTTCTGTCACAGGTGAATCGTATATACTCTGGATACCTCAAGCAATTTAATAAAAAAATTCGTATGAGGTACATATGTTTCTCTGAAAAGTCATGCTCCAAGATGTCCAAGCCTATTATAAAAAGGGCTTTTGGATGATCCTGTTAAGGAACTTACTGAGAAACTTATCAAGATATTGGCAAGAAGAGGAACCTCGAGGCATGAACGAGTAGCTTTTCCCTGCTTTCATAGGACTAGGGTAGTTTGCTTTATGTTGTTCTAGGATAGACGGTTTTATGCCACTAGGTTAGTTTGATTGATGTATTGTTTTAGGATAATTTGCTTTCATGCCTTCACTCTCGTGCTGACCGATTTCCATATTACGATCTCTTAGAAAGTCTCTCTCTTGATTTATTCATTCAAGTACTATCTTCCCTTCACTTTTCCTTTACTTTCGTTGTCTCATATGCATTGTATGCTTATATCTTTTACATTGAGGACAATGTAGATTTTAGGTTGGGGGTGGGAGATTAGGTTCCTTAATCAGTGTTTTCTTGGTCTTGAGCAAAAATTTTTAAAATTTTTAAAATTTTTTGAAATTTCTTGTGAATTCGAAGTGATTTTGACAGACATCCTTGAGTTAAAATTTTAAGATTTGTGATGTTGATAATTTATGACTCTTGGATTTAGTATCTGTTAAATTTCACAGTTAAGTTTGAATTGTTAATCCAGAATTAGAAGTTATAAACATTGATTGAGTCATGATTTCACATATTACAGTTCTCTTACATATTAAGGTTTTAGTTCCATATTGAATGGTTAACTTGGTAATCACTAAGCATGAAAGGAACCAACTTGAAAATTTTTAATATTAGTTTATAAAGAAGAATTGAAAGGATTGGGCAAATGGTCTTCACCATAGGTTTACTCCCTATAGGCGAGGATTTGATTCCCCATGGTTGACATTCGAAAAATGTTGGGCAATGGTTTTCACCATAGGTTTGCTCCCAATAGGTGAAGATTTGATTCCTCTCCTTAGTGTTATTTTAATGAAAGAAATCAAAGGTTAGTTAAAGAAAAGAATGATCTATGAGGCACATTTTCATTTAGGTTTTGGGTGTCCTGAATGTTCTTGTTGGTTACCAATGATATCAAGAATTAACGAATTGAATCTTAATGTTAATAAGCTGAGATTACAGTATACACTTATGGAACTCAATGTTTAGAATTGCTCTAATTGATGGATTACTACTTTGAACTTGACTATGAAGTTTAATGTGTGGTTAAGTCCAGGAGAAAGTAATACCCAACATTCATGAAGCGTAGAATTCTCGTATTTGGATTAATTTACAAAATTCACTCGAGTACATAGAAATTATCCTGTAGTTCTCAACCAAATTTTCTCATACTTTGCTCGGGAATAGAAAAATTTTGGTTAGGGGTTGTGTTAAGGGTCAATATTACATATCAGACCCCACTTATTGCTTAGATTTACGAACATGATACTGCTTAACTGTTTATTTTAATCGTGTTTGTGGTGCAAGGTGAAGTTAGGAGCCTGGATCGAAAAGGATACTAAAAGCATGGATTTAACACTCAAAAGCCACCAAGGCAAGGGACGGACTCCATGGGACCAAGGTCAAGAAATTTACAGGCTATAGATCAAAGGAAATCAAGTCATTCACGCTAAAGTGGCTTAAAAAGGGTCCAGAATGCGAGATCACAGGGTTCCCACCATCCGTTCGGCTCGAGACTTCATATATGGCCTGAGGACCATAATTAAACCATACACATCAAATGTCGGCCATTAAATCTTCGTGGTAGTGGCCCAACGGACAAAACAACCCATAAAACTCTGATTTGGGGCCCACCTGGTATCTGGATGTACTTCAATTTTGGTCTCAACCCCTTAAAGGGGCTGGCAAAGCAGATGAACAAAATGGATCTCTCATAAACATCAAGGTGAGGCCCACTAAGGTGAGTGCATGTGCACAGCACATGAGCACCTGCCATGCACCGAGACATTGGAATCGGTCAACATTGTCTAAGCTGACTCCAATACAAAAAATAGCAGTTGCCATTCTCTGTTGAAACAGAGAGTTGCATTCAACATTCGGTGGGCCACCATCATCACACATATTGATGATCCGAACCGTCCACTCGTTTTGGAAGGTCAAAATGACCGTGCAAAGGAAGTTCTTCCAACCCCATGCTTGCATACACAGGAAAATACTATTTAAACGCAGGATAGATGGTGCAACGAAAAATCTCATGGGCCACACCTAAATCGATCCAAAACCACCCATTCTTAATTGGTTTTTCGAGCGAAATTCAATAGACGGCGTTGATTCGTCAAACACCGGGGCATGTGGACCCCACAGTTAACATAAAATCCAAAATTTTGAGTTCTTTACGTAGACACACGTCCAGAGAGGCTCAGACATTTTGTTCCATTTGGTGACCATAGCCAGGATCGAACCGTCGATCTTGGCCATCCAAAATTCTCCCATGGGACTTTCGATCAAGCCTAGGGAAACTAACCGGATCGGATCTTGCATCAGGTCCCTATTTTTGCTGCAAAAGAAGAGCTCCCCATGTGTGGTTTCCTGCTATGCATGGTGACTGTGTAAGTGGCAGTCACCGACTCTCCACCGTCTTGCCTGTTGCGTATAAGAAAGAGAGAGAGAGAGAGAGAGAGAGAGAGAGAGAGAGAGAGAGAGAGAGAGAGAAGTGAGAGGGGATCTCTCCTTCTGGGGACGTACCTGCACAAGAAATATAGCCCTTAGAATTTTTTATTTTTTTTTATTTATTTTTGGTTAAGAGTTAGCAGCATCATGGTAGGTTAAACCTCTTAGCTAGGGCTAAGAGGTGAAGCTTGTAGCGTGATGGGAAGACCTTTCCTTATGCTTTTTGTTTAGACTGAACTGATGTTGATTTTAGTTTAATTAAGGGAATGTTTTTAGTTTTTAATGGTCTGTTGTGACTGAAATTACAATGGGTCTGCGATGGTTTTGAGCATGCTCCTTTCCTTTTTATGTTTATGACGTCAGGAAGCCCTGTTATTCACCATTGTCTCCTAGGCATGGTCGGATGACGGTACCCTTCCTAACCTTCAGATATCTGTTGATTGGTTGGTAATTATTTACTTTGTCTCTTGGGCATGGTTTGGTGATGAAATCCATTTTAATTCATACACCTTTCATCACTTTAAAATTATATCAAAGGAAGTTCAATTTAATTTACATGGTTACACCCTTCAACTGGATGAAGATGGACTCTAAGTCCAGTTGAGTTTTTTATGCAGGCATAAGATCTCCCTGATCTCTACAAGTGGATCCTCTGAATCCCTAGTTTCCCACCTCTGAATACCTTAAGTTTTAGATTATTATTTCACCATTATTCCCTCAAAATCATTCGATTTAGATTTTATCTTAGTCTAGTTCTAGTTCTATTTTGGTTTCAGATTACGTACAGGTATCAGTCCCTTGGGATTCAACCCCAGTCTTACTGAGTTTATTACTACATCACAACCCTGCACTTGGGAAGTGAACAAGTTCAGATCAGAAGAACAATCATCCCAACAATGGCTACAACAACGAGGCTACAGTAGAAATCCGCACCATCTTTGGTGGGCCTGTGGGAGGGGGAGACTTGAACCAAGCACACAAATCTCATGCTTGAAGCATCAGCCATGGAAGTTCGGAACATCGAGTCCATATCACCTGTAGACCTCGAAAGGAACAACAAATAATCCCCTGCAAAATGACATTCACTAAAGAGGATTCCCGAGGAATCCACCATCCCCATGACAATGCACTACTAGTGGGCATGACCATAGCCAACTCAAAGTGTTTCAAATTTTGATGGACACTGGCAACTTAGCCGACATCCTCTTCACCGACACCTTCAATAAAATGGGAGTCAAAAGGTGAAAGTGCCCTGGTTTGTCAAGTTATGTGAGTGTTGAGTCAATCATACAAGTGAGCTCCAAGCTAAAGATTTCAAGACCAAGAACTCAACCAAGAAGAATTTTGAGTTCTTCGCATAGATAACCAAAGCCTCACTTCTCTAACCAAACCCTTGAGGTATATGACTCCATTAAACTTAGTCATACCTGCAAAGATTGCCAAAATATTCTTAGCAAGCTTATTTTTTATCACTTAGAGTATTAGAGGAAAAAACATGAGCTAAACAGGAAAAATCACGAATGCATCGATATGCAATCAAGGGCATTTTTGATACTATCGAACATGGTTCGATTGCATCGAAAAATAGGCCCATTCAGTCCAAAAACAAAATGATCATAAGATGGGTATTGTTAATTATAGCGAATAAAGTTCGATGTCATCGAAGTTCAAATTTTGATAACATCGAACCCACTTCAATTAAATCAACTAAGGGCACTTCCTTTATAAAGAAAATACTCTTTAAGTGTTCCTCGGTGTAATCGAATCTTCGTCAATAACATCAAGAGTAAGTTATTGGTAGCATCAAAGACAGTTCAATTACATCAAAATATAGGACCAGTTTTTTCCAACAAGCTATCAAGGAATATCCAACATTTTTTATCACAGCAAAGACTCTTCTATGTCATCGAACTTCAAAATTCAATGGCATCAAAGGCTGATCTATTGTATAAAAAAATGGGGACCAAACCTTACAATAACCAAAGGGTAATTTCTTTAAAGAAAATCTGACGGATTAAAGCACCCCTTGATAACATCGAAGTGCACATCGATGGAATCGAAGAGTGCTCGATAAGATCAAACAGAATCTGTTTTGCACACAAATGAATCTCTTAGTGTATGTAGCCAATGCAATAGAAGAAGGTTCAATGACATCGAACTTCAAATTTTGATAGAATTGAACATCATTCGATAGCATGGACAATGTCAGATTTCTGCCCATTTTTTATACCGTTGGGATTCTACTTTATAAATACCCATGAGTTGCCTTTTGGAAAAAGAGCGAGAATTGAAGAGAGCTTGAGAGAGTTATTATAATTATTAATACCTTCCCATAAGAGTTCATCATTCAATCCATAGCACATGCATTTATTGCCATCTTCTTTACTTGGATTGAATTATGAACTCTGGCATTCATTAAGTTTCCAATAACACTCTTTAATGGTAAATCTTTGTGCTATAAGTTTTGAATGCTTAGCTCATGGGAATCTTCTCTAAACTCTAAAGAAAAATCATTTATTATAAAAGATTAAACCAAACCCTAAACCAACAACCTCGGAACATTGATTGAAGCATCAAACAAATGGTTGAACTTCAAGGGAGATGAAGACTCTTCACCATCAGGAAGATCATCTTCAATGTGTTGCAATGGGCTTACTCACTTACAAGCAAGTATAAGAGTCCAAAGAGTCTGAAGACTCTTCCTTGTGTAGGATTTGGTTTTAGAGTTTGTTCTCAAAATCACTAAGACCTTTTGTAGGCCTCCGATGGGAGAATACATATAGTGTCCTTGTATATGACCTATTGTCTTCTGTAGACATTGCCTTGTGTGGGCATGTGTGTTTGACTTGTGTAGGCATAGTGAGTTATCTTGTTTATGCTCTTAAGGTTGTCTTGTGTAGACTCCTTAGCTAACCTTGTATATGTTGTAAATGTTTGTGGTTAACCTAATTTAAAACCATTGGATAGTGAAATTTGGCACACTTTAGGGTGGAGTGCGTCAGCCGGGAGTGTAGTAGGCAAGTAGCTGAACGACTATATATTGTTGCGTTTGTGATGATTGATCTTTCCTATGTGTATTAACTGTTTGAATGTTTATATTATGCATAATATATATTTAATCTAAAGCAGCATTTAGATTTCCACTGTCCTAGAAGTTGAATATGATTAATATCTAGATAATCCTGCTTAACGCAAACTAAAGATTGGTAGAACTTTTAGTTAAGAAGGATTAAAGTTTTAAAAGTCCTATTCACCCCCCTCTAGGAAAGTTGGACATATATCCATACTTTAATAGTAGCAGTTCTACTGCAATTTTAGAAGGTCCCGACTCCAACTTGTCAAAACTCCTCTACTCGGATTTGTAGGGGACATAGTCACCTCCAAAGGATCCATACTACTCTCGGTCACTGTGGGAGAGGTACAGAATCAAACGACATCGATGATCAATTTCCTTATGGTCGACTTCCCTTCCATCTATAATGTTATCCTAGAGTGGCCGTCTCTTAACACCCCGCGAGTAGTAGTATCAACATACCATCTTACAATAAAGTTCCCAACCAAGTACGATGTCGAGCAAGTCAAAGGAGATGAACAAGAAGTTCGCCAGTGCTACTTCACACCTTTGAGGACGCAGCATCGCATGATGGCCATCATTTCCCTTGATCCCTGGGAAGAATTAATCGAGAGAGGGTCTCCAGTAGAAGACCTCATAGTTGTCCCCCTCACTGATTCTAACCTAACCCGCACTGTATAGATCGGCCCATCACTATCTCCAAATTTATGGGACGAGATCATGGGACTCCTCTGACGCAATGCAGACATTTTCACCTGGTCCCACCAAGATATACCTAGTGTCAACCCGAAAGTAATGGTCCATAAGCTGAACGTTGACCTCGACCACCAACTAGTAAGAAAAAAGAGACAAGCATTCGAATCTGAACGATATGCCATCATCGGTGAAGAGGTCAGTAAGCTCCACGAAGGTAGTTTTATTAAAGAGATCTATTACCCAGACTAGATCACCATCGTCATTTTAATGAAAAAGTCCAATGGGAAGTGGTGTGTCTATGTTAATTACACTGACCTGAACAAAGCTTGCCCTAAGAATAACTTTCCTCTTCCACGGATCTACCAGCTCGTCGATATTATGGTCGGGCAAGAGCTCCTAGTCTTCATGGATGCTAACTCAGGCTATAACTAGATCACTATGCATCCCCATTACAAGCAGAAGACCACCTTATCATTGACAAGGTTCTCTACTACTACAAAGTGATGTCTTTCGGGTTGAAGAACGCTGGAGCAACATACCAGCAGTTGGTTAATAAGATGTTTTCTTAGTAGATTGGATGCTCAATGGAGGTTTACGTAGACGACTTCTCATCAAGAGCGTTAGGGCTATAGGTCACACCACCAACCTCGAGGAGATGTTCAAATCTTATGGAAATATCATATGAAGTTGAACTCGAGCAATTGCACCTTCGGCATCAGATCGGAAAAATTCCTTGGTTTTTTGGTCAATCAAAAAGGGATCGAGGCAAACCCCGATAATATTCGAGCTCTGCTGAATATGAGCTTACCCAGGACAACAAAAGAAATTTAATGCCTCACTAGCAGGGTTGTTGTCCTCAATCGCTTCATCTCTCAGGCCACCGATAAATTCTTCCCCTTCTTCGACCAGTTGAAAAGAAAACAAAAGATAGTGGACCGAGGATTGTGTGTTGGCCTTCCAATAGCTCAAACAGTACCTACTGTCACCTTCATTAGTCTCCAAGTTTGAGCAAGGAGAACTTTCTATACCTAGCAGTCTTGACTGTAGCGGTCAGCTCGACCCTTATTTTAGAACAAGGAGGGAAAAAACTCCCAGTGTATTACGTCAGCAAAGCCTTGGTCTTGGACGAAACTAGGTATTCAAACATCTAGAAATTCACCCTAGCTCTGATCGTCTCATCTCATCACCTCCAACCTTTCCAGGCCCATATAATTATGGTCTCGACCAACCAACCTCCCAGTCAAGTGCTTCAGAAGCTTGAAGTGTCCAGGAGACTCACAAAATGGGCAATCGAGCTTTGACATCAAATATCAACCTCGGATCGCCATTAAAGGTCAAGCACTGGCCAATTTCATTGTCGAGCTTGCCTGCGAACAGAACCTGGAAACGAGTTCAGAGGTTGGCCTACCATAAGCCTTGGTGTAAGGTTGTGAAAAGGCCAATCTCACAATGCTAAATATAAAAACAACTTCAAATGTATGAGTATTGAGAGGTTGATACAAATGTTGTTCTAATGATAACCTTACACCAAAAACCAAGGCTTATGGTAGGACAACCTGATTTCTAGAAAGGTCTTTGCATCAAAAACTCAAACTTAATACAGAGGAATAAATAAATAGCACTGAAAGGAAACCTAAGTTATTACAGCATTCACCACAATGCTTGAAATGTAAAAGATTACAACATTCACATCCACAAGTACATCCCACAAACTTGAATGATAAAAGATATAGAAAATAAATCACACATCTAAACATAAAGAATTATAGTGGTTCGCAAGTGTGTACACCAACTGTTAAACAATAGCCACACAGCTACTCCACTCCTAATATCCTCACACAGTGGATATTAGCATTCACTATGAAAATTGGTTTTTCTCAGGTTCACCTAAAACCCTCACAATTGTGTCTTTCAAGTGGACTTTACATAATTCAAAAACCCCACGCTTTGAGTTTTCTGGCTCTCCTCAGATAACCAAACGAATGAGATTTTTCTGGCTTAATCTCAAAAGAAACCAACACAATGGAAATTACAACAATGTAAAATACTTAGCTTTCTCCTTTTGTTGTAGCCCGGAAGAACCAAGTCGGAGTAGAAGTTCAACAATGAAGTTCAATGTCTAATACTTAAATATGAAATGGTTCTAGGTTCTAAATTGATTTTAGAGTTAAAGTACCTTAGGCTAGCTTGATTTGATTTTGATTCCAAGAAATAGAAATACCTCAATTCCTCTTTCAAATATAATTAGAATAAGGAAATTCAAAATCATGCAAAGAAAGATACAAAAAGAGAATATTAAATGAGCACAATATAGCTTAAAAAGTTTACAAACTTATCTCTCAGAGTGATGCCTTGACTTTACTTGAATTGAATTACCAAACTCTGAAATTCATCGTTTATTTATAGGTGAGTAGATCACACCTTCGACTGGTCCTGTGGACACTACGACTAGTCGTAGGACCAACGAATTTTTAAAATTTTGAGCGCGAACAGATAAATCCGTTGTACGACTGGTTGTGGGCACTGGACGACCGGCCGTGAGACCTCTACGACTGGTCGTGTGAGACCTGGAATAGTTGCTGGAGTTCGAGTCGTAGCTGCAGGACTGGTCATGAACGAGTCTTGCACTGTTCACATGACCGGTCAAGCAGTCTCTAGGACTGGTCATGGCTCAATAAAAAATTTCAAAAAACTTAAACAAACTTAGGACTGGTCTTGAAATTTCTTGGACTGGTCGAGCCATTGCTAGGACTAGTCGAACAAAGTATAGGACTAGTTGAAGAATAGACCAAACACTTATAAAATGAGCAATTGAATTATATATTCAAAATGACCTACCCTAAGGTCAATCTAAGGTCGTCCAAACCTTATTAGTAAAGAGTGAACATTAAGCTTCTTTTCCTTTTAGTTGGTAGTCTTTCTTTGAAGTCCATGAAGCTTGCAATCTTGACACATGATGAAGCTTGTACTTGAGATCTTTTGAATCTTGAAGTTGTAGTACATATGTTGAACTTCACCTTGAGTCTTGAACCATTCACATGTCTTTTGATGTCGCTTTACAACATTGACAGTTAAAGCTTAAAGAAGTAAACAATGTACTTGATCTTGCATTTGAAGTAGATCCTTGTTCTTGACTTGAAGCACTTAACTTGAAAATGTGATGCATTGCCTTGAACATATATATATCAATTTGCTACACAAGATAAGGATTGTGATTTTAACATTACAAAATTTGACAATCAAAGGAGCAGAAACTATAACACTTACAATTTGGATTCCAGAAATTGAATAATGCGGCAGAGTACAAAGCATTGCTCGCTGAACTTAGGCTTATAGCCACAATGGGGGCTTAGAACCTAAAAGTCCACAATGAGTCACAGCTAATCGTCAACCAGGTCACCAGCGAGTATCGAGTCAAGGAAGAAAGAATGATTGCATACTTATAAAAAGCCCAGGAACTTATTAGTAAATTCCCCAAGTGTGACTTCAGCCTAATCCCCAAGTTGGAAAACTTCAAAGTAGATGCACTAGCAAAGTTGGCCACAATGGCTGAAGATAACATCCCACAGTAGATCCCAATTGAGTTTCTAGTCAAGTCAATCATCAACAAGTCTGATCCAAATACAATTCCTCCAGTAAATTCAGTCTCGGGCTGGATGGACCCAATAGTCGAATATCTGAAGGAAGGCAAGCTACCCAAAGATCGACTCGAGGCATGTAGACACCAATCCAGGTCAGCCCAGTACAACTTGGTCAAGGACACCTTATACAAAAAGGGATTCTCTCTACCTTATCTCAGGTGTCTCCAACCTAAAGAGGCTGAGTATGTTTTGAGGAAGTACACGAAGGAATTTGCGACAACCACTTCGGCAGTCTCTCCCTCGCCCATAAAGTCATCCAACAAGGATATTTTTGGTCGACCATCTGGAAAGATGCCCAATAATACATCCAAAGATGCAATAAATATCAAAGATTTGCAGCAATACCCCATCATCCACTTGAGCAGATAACCCCCATAATCGGACCATGGCCTTTTACCTAATGAGGGATAAACATCATCGTCCCCTGCCTACCAACAAAGGTCAAACTAAGTTCACAGTCATCGCGATCGACTACTTCACCAAATGGGGCCTAGGCTGAGTCATTAGCCAAGATCACCAAGCAAAAAATTTCTGACTTCGTTTGGAAAAACATCATATGTCGACACAGAATCCCACACACGATCGTCTCAGATAATGGGAAGCAGTTTGAAAATGATGTTAGGGAACCTCATAATTCGAAACGCTTACTCATCATCATGTCATCCTTAAGCTAACAGCCAAGTGGAGGCAATCAAAGAGATAATTAAAAAACACCTCCAAACCAAGCTCGAGAAAGCTAAGGGGGCTTGGACCGAAGATCTCTCCTATGTCCTTTGGGTGTATCGGACCACTACCCAGATAACAACAAGAGAAACTTCTTTTTTCCTTAACCTTCAGAGCAGAGGATGCTGTTCTTATCGAAATAGGGCTCCCCACTATGCGAGTTCAGTCCTACGTTGAAAACCAAAATACCGGGCAAATGGCTCTAGACCTCGATCCACTTGAAGAGGGAAGGGAACATGATCAACTCAAGGTTACGACATGATAAGAGAAGGTTGCCCAATTCTACAATACCCAGATAAGGGCAAGAAGGTTTTGAGCTGAAGATTTGGTCCTCCACAGGACCTTCTAAATACCAAAGAACCTGGTTCAGGGACTGTGGGGCATAACTGGGAAGGACCCTATAAGATAACGAGCACAACCTGACCAGGAACCTATCAACTCGAAGACATGGAAGGGAGACCTCTATCGCATCCATGGAACACCGAACACCTTAAGGTCTACTATCCGTGAAAACTGACCTGACCTATTTGGTCAAAATCTACATGTCTATTTCTCGGGATCTCCAATAACTGACCAACTAGGTCAAAGTATACATGTTTACTGTTTGGAATCTACAATAAAAATCCCAAAGCTAGAAAATTAGACTTACATTCATCTTTACAATATTCGTTCTACATTAGTCCACTGAGGACTTCCCTTAATGCAAAGGAAAAATCAAACCTCTCACTAATCGCTCGACCCTTAAAGAAGAGGTTGGACCATCAATCAATTCTACTACATGGCTTATTGAGGACTTCCCTTAGTGTAAGGGAAAAACACTCCTCACCAGTCATCCAACCCTTAAACAAGAGGTCAAACCACTAATTAATAACACTACTTGGATTGCGTAATCTACAAATGAGGATCTCTTAGTGTAAGGAAAAAATAATCCTCCTAAGCAAACTGTTTGGCCCTCTATGACAGGGTCATTGCAATGAGTCCATCTATCTTACAAAGGTAGAAATCCCTTAATGAAAGGAAGAGCTCGTCCTAACGCTCCTACTCGACTAATATGTTCGGCCTACCATTATGACCAACGAACAACCAACCGACCTGCTAAATCTACTTAGAATTTTGTACACAACAATCACTATAAAAAGCTCTCTTTTCATTAATATAAAAGGAGTGTACATATGTAGGAATATAAAAAGAGGTTAAAGGGCCCCCTTAAAGTCCTATTAAGGTCGGCTACTCGGTTTCAGCAGGAACTAAGCCCTCAGCTTCCTATGGGATTGGGTCATCAGCGGGGTTGCCCTCGAGGGGTTCAAGTCGAGCTTGGGGTATAACCCCCTAACATCCTCAAAGCACTTCTTGTACCTGAGGTTATAGTGCAGGTCCTTCTCCTCTACCCATTCCTTGGAGCCTTTGAACTCCTCCACTGCTGAAGCCCGAGCTGTCGGGATAGACGCCTCGACTTTCATCAATTTTTCTTTAAAATTGACCCTCGCCTCAACCAGATCTGCCTTCCACCTGGCAGCCTTTTCCTGGGCTTCCTTCAGAAGTGAACGTATCACTTCCAACTCAGCCTTCACCTAGGCCTCTTTCTATCGAGCTTCTTCCTCCGCCCACGCCTCCTTTCGGGCCTCTTCTACTTGAGCTTCCATCTGGATCTTCAAAGCTGCAAACTGCTCTCCAGACTCCTTCAAAGTAGATCAGAGCCACTCGACCTCGACGATCTTCGCTACAAGACTTGCCTCTGCCTCCTCACACTCCTTCCCAACGCATATCATTTCGTAAAGAGCAGATAAGAGAATAGGGACGATTAAAAAATGTCAGAGAAAAAATCTAAGTATGAAAGACAACTACTACGAAACAAGGGAAACGACCAACCTTATAGAAGAGCGTGGCCACTTGACCCACATCAACGACTGGGTGCATCTCCATCGACTTAGTAAACTAGGCATTGAGATCGCTTGAACTTGGGTTATGGGGGTTGAGCCTCAAGAATAGGCTCTAACAGAACCTTAGAGGGTTAGGCTTCAACGACAAGAGTCGCCTCCCTTATTGGGGTGACCTCAACCACTTCTGAGACCACTGGCAGGTTTGAAGTGATGGTGGCACGAGTGGCGGTAGGGTTTGTAGTCGAGCTCGACTGGCCTGCCGTCGATGAAGGGGCAGTTCCCCTCCTCTTCAGGGGTGGTTTTTGTTTCTTCTGAGCTAGTTTGGCCTCAGAAGGAGCACATTGTTTGAAGTGAGGCTGGTTAGCCTTCCCTGGATAACAAAAGTAAATTATGAGCAATAGAAAAAGATAGAACGACCTTTGACTAAGTCAACCAAGATATACCAGATACAGGTGGGGTAAGAACAGATTAATAGAGTAGCTCTGTCGTGATCAACTGCTTCCAAGATCTCAACCTAGCGTTCACCGATCTCGTCTCAGAAATATAGTCACTGTTGAGGGTCAAATATTGTATATTATCCCTCATTTATTACTTAGTTTTATGAACATGATAATGCTTAATGTTATATTTTAATCATGTTTGTGTTGCAAGGTGAATTTAAAAGCATGTATTATAAAGGATGCTAAAAGCATGGATTTTAGGCTCAAGAATCACCAAAACTTAGGATGGATCTTATGAGACCAAGAATGAAGAATTTACAAGCTAAAGATCTAAGAAAATTAAGTGAGGAATGAAGAGAATTGAAGACTTGAAGTGAAGAAAAGAAACCCTAAAAATCTGCTTCCTTCAACTAGTCTCTCGACTAGTCGAAGATTTCTCGACTCGAACTCCAGCAAAAAAATCCTCTAAATTCCCGTCATCCTCGACCAATCGAAGGAGACCCTCAACCAATCGAAGGTCAATCGAAGGCTGTCCTTGACCAATCGAGGGTTATGCAGGTTTTGCATGAACTGCGTAAATTGAGGTGATTTCTAGATTTTTTCCAAGTCGGTGCGAATGGAGGTGATGCACGACTATAAATAGGAGTTCCTAGGTATCTTTTAGGGTTTGAAGAGTGGAGTAAAAGGGTGAAACCATTATCTGGGAGTTTTTCTTATTCTTCCTTAATTGATGTTTTGTTTAAGAGTCTTTAATTCAATCATGTCAATGGTTGGCTATACCTCTTAGCTAGGGCTAAGAGATAAAGCTTGTAGTGTGATTGAGATGTTTTCTTTCTTTTGATTCATGTTTTGTTGAACTCTCTTGGGTTCTAATTCTTTATTAAGGAATATTTTTAGTTTTTAATGGTTTGTTGTGACAAATTACAATAGATCCGCGATAGCTTAAAATATCTTCTTTTTCTTAATTGAGATTGTGAAATTAGGAAATCCTGTTGTTCACCATTGTCCCTTGGGCATGGTAGGATGATGAAATCCTTCCTAACAATTCTCATATGATTGGTTGTGGGATTGGTAAATCCTATTGTTTACCTTATCTCCTGGGCATGGTTGGGTGATGGAATCATTTTCAAATCCTCACTACTCTTATCTATTGATGATTAGACTCATGAGAAGTTCGTAGATCTGACAAATCTCTTCTTACCAATTAGATAGAATAGGACACTGATTCCAGTTATGTCCTTGGGTCATGTAAGGTAGCCTCCCAATTTCTACAAGTGGATCCTTAGCACCCTAGTTACCACCTTCAAATTTATTATTTTTTAATTAATTCGCAATTACTCACTCAAAATATTTAGATATAGTTTTAGTTCTTCATCTAGTTCTAGTTCTAGTTAAGTTTAGAAGGCACACAAGTTCAGTATCTGTGGATTCGACCTCGGTCTCAACGAGATTATTACTGCATCACAATCCTACACTTGGGATTGTGAACAAGTTTTTGGCGCAATCGTCGGGGATTAACGGTTGTTCTTTTCTGAGATTGACTAGTTTTGGAATTAGGTTAAGATTATAATTTTACTACTTTCTATTTTTAGGTTAGGTTTTTCCTGAGTTATTTTAAAAACTAACTTTTCTTTCTAATTCTAGGTTTAGAAACTTTTATTTTCTGTTTTTAGAAACTACTTTCTAATTCTAGGTTAGAAACTTTCCTTTTTCATTTTTAGAAACTAGATTGCTTTCCTTATTTTCTTTTTAGAAACTAATTCACTTTCCTTTTTATTTTGTAGCATCCTAACATAGATCTCCTCCAATCTAGTAACTTCTTTCTAACTTTTCCTCTACTTACTTTCCATATTGTTATAGGATTTTTCTTTTATTTTTTATTTTTTTTAGGATTAGATTTAGAGTTAAAGTTTCACCATGCACGAGTTGGAGCATCAGTATGCTGAGATAGCTAAGAGACTTGGGAAGGGATGTATGATGATTATGATAAGAAACAGCCTATGTTTCAAAATTTTCCCGAAAATTTCATGGAGAACCAAATGGAATACAATACTCCACCAGTTAAGAAATCCTTGCACAATCATATGCAGGAGAACAATTATACCCCACGGATTAAGAAAACAGTACGTGAGTATTGGGGTTATCATAACTATGTGAGTGAGAATTATTATCACCCATCAGACAAGAATAAAACAATGAGAGATTATATTATGGGTGATAATGTGTACCAACAACCATTAGATTCTCCCACCTATGACCTGTATGACTATAATCAGTGAAAACATCAATGTTAGAAAGATGAACCAGCAATACATCATAGTGAACATTCTCTTGGGGTCCTCTACCTTTGAAACCCAACAAGAAACGATTCAGGATGAGTCACTTTAGGTTTACACAAATGATTTTGCTGGCATTAGAAAAACAATAAAAGCGCTTGCACTGCGCATCAATAAGATAGTGAAGGCTAGTTCACCCCAGCCTTAACCCAATCCAATTCTTCATTCCCAACTCCCTACTTATGATCAGTGGAAACAACAAGAATGGGAAGTTAAATCAACAATGCATCATAGTGATAATTCTCTTAGGTCCTATACTTCTAAGATCCAATAAGAAATGATCCAAGAGAATTCACTTTAGAATTCCACACAAACTCTAGAGCTCATCCAGCAAAACACACTCCAAAGATTACAAGAACTTATCAAAGATATACAACAGTGAGGTTCATGTGATGTGATTTGGAGAATACTGAAATTGAGAATAAAAAGTTAGATTGTGTTAATAAGCAAATGGTTCAATTTCCTGAAAAGTCGATCTCAATGACGATACAAAGGAATGATCAAGAGACATGAGTGTCTTTTAAATATAATGATATTGACACACTTCACTCACATGACACGCTTGGTTTCAATGATGAGGAAGAGGTTAGTTTATTGGAACTTTAACCCAATCTAGGAACAGAATGTGAGGAAAGTGATCCCATTCCACGTGTGTATTATACTTAATTAGAAGATGATGAGTATTGGGATGACAATCATGAATGTACAGCTCAAATTTACCTGGATTCAATCTCAGGTTTGGCTCATATCAATGATCAAAATGTTCAGGAAGTTGTCGGCCATAGTGATCTAATCCACCCATCTGACATGACTGATTTAAATATGGAGGATGAACCACTTTCAACTAACCCTTCCAACTTTTGTGAGATATAATTAGACCACTCTCCTAAATTGAATGAAGATATGATTCGGGAGATGAACGAGTTGCTCGATATGACTCTGAAATTTGAAACCATCTAGTTAAAGCCACCATCTGAGTTGTTAACCCTTGACAATACAATGCCTTTACTGAGTAGAACCGATGAATAGAGTCTTCACATCAATTCTTCGCCTGTTGATTTTCAATCTACCTATGTAAGCAAGACAAGAAACATATGATGATGATTTATTCTCACCGTAATGAAGAGCAAGAGATTATGCTTCCATCCACTTCCAAAGACGATGGAATCCTTGGGTAGATCATCATAAACTTCAATGTAAAGAATGAGTCACTGTCAACTGAATTTTTCAACTCTTCAGAAGATTACTTGGCACACTATGTAAATTTAAATGATCCCATGATACAAGACGTAGTGAATGCCTTGCAAGATAATATCTCAATAGGTGTTACTAACAAAGAAAACCCTTATTCTAAAACCTTTACCTCCACAGATCCTGAATATTTACTATCGTAAGAAGGAGACATGACAATTGAATCGAAATCTAAAATCATGAAATGTGTTGAGACTACATCATCTCCTCAGAATTTTTCTGAATTTTATCTACTTGTAGTCTCTGATTCATCATGGGGTACTAACTCTAAAACTTTTTTTATCGTAGGTGAATCATATATACTTTGGACACCTCAGGAGATTAAAAGGAAACCTTATGCTTAGGTCCATAAATTTCTCTGAAAATTCATGCTCCAGGGAATTCAAGCTTATTACAAAAAGTACTTTTGAATGATTTTGTTGAGAAATTTACTGAGAAATTTATAAAGATATTGGGCGGAGGAGAAACCTTGCGACATGACTGAGTAGCTTTTCCCTTGCTTTCCTAGTTTAGAATTAGTTTATTGCTTTCATGAAATTTACGATAGTTTTCTTTTAGTTGTTTTAGGATAGTTTACCTATCATTAGTTTGAATCTTTTTTGTTAACCCATTTTTCACAATGAGATCATTAGAAAAGCCTCAAAATTCTTTCTTCAGGTATTATCTCTCCATCACATTCCTTTTCTTTTCATTGCCTCTACTACATTGCATACTTTTTTCTTTTATATTGAGGACAATGTAGATTTTAGGTTGGGGATGGGAGATTAGGCAGGCTAATCAGTTGTTTCTTAGTCTTTAAGCAAAAATTGTGAAAAATTTTAAAAAAAATAGAAGTATAAGATACACTACCAAAAAATGGGGCAAAGTCGATGGTCATGTGGCTGTTTTGGCTGACTTTTAACCGTCGGATATTCTAACGGCTAAATTCCGTAGCTGAAATACGATAATCTGTAGCCAAAAGGTGAGTTTTTAAGGGTGGACGTTCAATTTCTATTATTTTCTTGTGGTGTTGTTCACTCGAGATTTATTTCGAGCTGATTTTTTGGTATCAACCTTAAAAACTTGTTTAAAAATGGATCTATGGTTTGGATTAAACACAAACATCATGGTGGGGCCCATAGAGCCCTACCAGATCCAAGGAACAAGCCACCGTCGTCATTTGAACAGTGAATGGGTGTGAGTTTTACAATTTATGTAAAATAATGGTGACTCATTCATATAAAACGTGGGTTTGATATATGTCTATCAAGACCATCCAGATAATAGGTCTTGGTACAAATGGTTTATATGTATAATTTTCTTATGTAATAGTATCTTAACCATCCAATAAATGGACCCTTAATTGTATGGCTGTGAATAGAGTTTAATTTATAAATTATGGAAAACACACATTTTCCAGATTTGAACTCTCATACCATTTCAGAAGAGGAATTTCCAAATCTCTCTTTCGACCGCCTTTTCTTCCTCTCTGTTCCCGCTTTCAAGCACTCTTCATCTTCCAAGCGTCCTTCTTCCTTGTGGTGGCGTGATGATTCAGATCGTTCATCCAGAAGCTCGTATCCAGAAGTTGTGAATCTTTCGAGCGCCCTTCTTTCGAACGCACATTCTCAATGATTGGAGTTCATCATATTTCATGCTAAGGTGAGTCATAAATTTCCAAATCCCTCTTTTAAGTTTGTGTGGATGATGAGATGTCTGACGATGGTTTGAGAGGAGGATTGTCGATGGACCACATTCAATCCTCCTTAGAGCCACGAAAGTTTTGACATCATCTGGTGGGTGTGGATGTGGGCATCTAGAAGCCTATCACGGTAACCCTTCAGAATTCTGCAATTCCAGTAAGAGTCTCACTTTGCAGGAACTGTCATCTCTACACATGCATGGAGAGGATTTAAAGGGTGGATGAGGCTCCCTAGTGCAAGGAAAATAAATAAATAAATGGAATTTCTCTTATTTCTCATTATTTCATAATTGGTCGCCCTTCTAATTAAAATAAAAATCATAACATCTAATCCTATCTAACCGGGTTTCTATTTTTGGGTCAGGTCTCTGTTTTCAATTGGTTGTGGTGTGAGTGAAATCCAAGTTTTAAAATGAGTAAACGATGGGGATTCACCTTGTATCAGCTGACTCGGGCTGATACCATAATACCATTACACATTGCCTCTCTCTCTCTCTCTCTCTCTCTCTCTCTCTCTCTCTCTCATGAATCATGATAGATTTTTCGATCCTAGCTGGTAGGTTTTATATACCATGGGATGACATGTGACTTCCCTAGAAAGTGGAATGGCCTGATTTTTCAGACCACGTGATGTGCAGTGTGGACTGTGGAATCCACCTGAGGCATTGATCGGATGTCATGCAGGTGGCCATGTGTAAATGTTTCTGTGAAGTCGTTACGGCCAAACTCTGCAATTTCAGTTTTAAGGGTTGAACGACACTCAAACATCATGGTGGGTCCAACAACTATAATGTCTGTCCAAATCATTCTCCAATGAATACGTAGATGCTTCAAGAAAAACCTTTCATCTGGTGGGTCCCATCATGGGTGCACATGTGCTTCCTGGTCTGGCATGTAACTAGATTCATCCAATGGTCTGCATTCAATTAGAAAAACTGAAAAAGTTCAATGACCACAAAAAGGGTCAAGCGGTCATGAGTTATGTTTTTAAGGAATGACCATCCATGATTGGCCCACTAGCTTATTAGGGTGAACCATCGAAAGGTGGGCCACTCTTGTAGTGTTGGTGGCAGGGGTGCCAACCAAAGCATGGTCCATGCAATAATTAGACCTGTTTTACTAATTGGGCCTATGATTTTTTTATTTTTATTTATTTATTTATTTTTAATCTTTTCTTTTCTATTACCATGCACCACATTGATTTTGCAGGGAAGATTTAATATCATAGAAGGTGCCAAGGGTTACCCTGTGGCCCACTCATATGTGTGACCCACGTGTAAAGGTGGTCAGGCCCTTCACATGGGTTTCATACTAATAATATATAAGGGTACAAAACTTCATTATAGAAGGGAAATTACACTTCCTTTTTTTGCACTTTACAGTAGAAAAAATAAATAAATGAACTGTCCAATCATATCCTCTCGTGTATGTCCCAAAACATGACCATGACATGAATTTTTGTTTCTGTTTTACGTATATTCTTTCACGGATTAATAACATGGAGTGGACTCTAATATGAGTTGTGGTGGAGTCGAACAAATGAGGGACCCACATGGTTTGTATAAGCCGTAGGCCTACTTTCAATGGGTTCTATCACAACACTAGCTCTAGTCACTGGGCTCAAGCCAAGTTTAAAACTTCAGGTACAGACAGTGGTTAAGGCAGAGCCTGGCCCATTGACATTACTATGGGTTGTGGGTTTGAGCCATACATCCCAAAATGCCCCCATAATCCTAGTTGTCCACTTCAATTGGATTTAAGTGTAGTTTTTAGCTGAGTCTACTACCTTGGGCTGTTAAAAAGAGTATAGATGGTTCATGTCGTAAGGGCATATATACAACATGGTGGACCTCACTGAGCTTGGGTGTTTTACGTGTGGCCTAAAACCAGGTGTTGTGTACGATTCCTGTCTAGGGATAGAATCCTCTACAAAACCTGTTTTATACAACCTGGGTTTGCTGTTTTGATGGACTGTCATGTGGATAAGCCATGTCCGAATAGGCTTTAGAATAGTGGTCCACATCCAACATTCAAACTCACAGCTGGAGGATTAGAGTTTGTTCATAGCAACTTTTGTCTTATAGCCCATCCACTCACAGTGGCCCACCATATCCATAGTCCCGATAGGGCCAATATACATTTTCCATGAGGAACTACACAACTTCCATGAAGCAACCTGTATATTAACATTCCTCTAGAAATAATAGGAAAAAGAAATTAAGGTAGGCTATTTAGAAGATCTTACTTGGTGTAGAGGTTCAAGAGAATCAGTTGGCAAAAGCAAAACCCATGCAAAATACCCAAATGCATACATGCACAGATGCGTGTTATGTTAGCAAGACACAGTGTTGATTATATTGCTGATAGATCATAATAGTGGATTTTAGCTAGGAGATTCCTACCACACTTCATGGAATCCAATAAATGTGCATAAAAACATCTTTATTGTACATGCAACTCTTGTATATGACCATACAATGATCAGGACCATTTTTCCATACGTGCAAAGGCCATGTTCCAAAAGGCAATGCAATCAGACTGTTCCTAGCATTTGATAAGTGGCCTAAAATGGGATGTTTAACTTAAAAAAATACATTTTGTTCCAGTAGCTATACAAAATTATTCATCCTAAACCTAATAACATCAACCATCAATATTTCGATATTTCGATTTTGAAGTTTCCTGGTAATAAGATTTATAGCAATTTGTAATGTGAAGAAAAATAGGGCAACCTTATCTTGTTTTACTCAATTAGCATCATGTTAATCCTTTTCACATAAGCTTATACGACTAATTCCCATTATCTTGTTTTACTCATAGAGACCTATGTGCACATCAAGCAGAGAACTCTAGAGGCCTTTAGAGAACCCAAGTTGATGTCATGTAAGAATTAGTTCATGTTGTTTGTCATGTTGGTATCAACACATTAATAGTCATTTTTGGACTTTTGGGTTTTTCTAAATCATGGCTGAAGCACCTAGGTTGTGCCTAGTGTTGTGAAACTTGGTTTGCCATTGTCTGCTGGTTGGCTTTAATAATCCTATTTCACCAACCTATGAAGGCCCTACATTGTTGATTTCAACATTAAAAGCATTCCAATTCAGTCTTTCTTAATTTGAATCTCTTACTTGCAGAAAATGAGAGATGTGCCTTGATTACGTTTGCATTTCATGGGCTTTTTAGGAGTGAAGGTGGTGTAGATCGAGCTATGCAAGAAGCCGAACGAGGTAGGATTTCCTGTACATGATTAAACAAGCTTATTTAAATTTGAAACAAATCTGGGCAAATCTGACATGCCATGTACACCACAAAAACAAAAAAAAAAATTAATAAACAAAATAAAAAATCAAGGCAGCACACTCACCTGTGAGCCACACATGTGCATTTGAGTATGGACTGTTGAACTATTTCTTTTGTTTTTCTTTTTGAAAGATGAAGATGGATTCTTAATGGATAAGCTCACTTGTGTATTGCCATTGCATTGTATGTTTAACTGCTGATTTATATTTGTTAAGGATTTCATTACAATACTCTTGCTAGGCTGTTGTTGGGATTTCATTGCAGTACTCTTGTTGGTGTGATCAGTAAGAGCAGTAGGGATGAGGATAAATGCCTTGAAGGTCAACTACATGATGCCAAGGCTGCTGCTAGGAAAGTTGAGACAATTGAAACAATGGGAACAAAAAAAAAGAAAAAAAAAAAGATAAGTCATTTAGTTTTATTTTGTGTATAGAAAGTTCTCTTTGTATATTGACAATTGATGTTTCTTTTGCCTCTCTTTTTTTATAAATGCAGGAGACTTCTAGAGGATATGAACCCAAGGGTAGCATATTACTCTTCATCCTTCCTCTTGATGGCAGGCCATTTATCCTTTTGACATTAGAGGGAAGATAAGATAAACACAGATTAGATAGTACATATAACTGGATTTTCTGTTTTGATTTGCTTAATTTGTGCATTTTAGGACTGGAAATTGATGCACATTGTTAAGGTCAGAACTGACACTTGGAAGCGAAAAGAATCCCGTGAAGTGTCCTTTTGAGAGGTATTCATAGGTGGAGATGCATGTTGCCTCGAAGCTAGTTGGATGCTCTGCCATTGCTTTTCATTTGTGTGGGCTGCTGAATTCTGATATATTGCTACCTACAGGATGTTGAATTATGATATATTGCTACCTACAGGATCAGGCATTGGTGTGGAACCAAGTAGTGGGTGGATTATTTGAAGATAGTAGCCAGAGAGAAATATTCACTCAATATTCCACATGGACGACTAATATGTACATTGGAAGTTTTGCTAATCTTTTTTTCTGAAGAAAATCAGATTGGTTCACTCATTAGATGTGGCTAGCATACAAAAATAATGTGTAGCTAGAGAGAAAAAAAAAAGATTTTTTTTTTTCTTAGCAATCCACTATTTTGTACACTATGAACCATGTTCTCATCAAGTGCTTTGCTTTTCTTTCTTTTTTCCCTTCTTCCTTGAGGCCATTTATTGTGGAGAATGATTCTTGAAAATCCAAGGCATGAGTTTACAATTAAGTGAGTCGGATAAGTCTGTCATTGCTACTGAATTCTTGTTCTTTCATAGTCCTGTCTGCAGAAGTTTTATTCACAAAGAGGCCCACCCTCATTGATCTTTTTATATTCTTGCTTTTCATGTATCTTGTTGGGTAGGATGTTGATGGTAGAGCTACAAATGTGGCCCTTGGATGGTCGGTTGCTCTTGGTTCTCCATTTACATTTGCCACTACATTGGATTAAGAGTACAAGAGTGACATTTTCGGGGAGCATGGTGAGCTCATGCTTCTTCTTAGTACCTTATCAAGTTTCACTTAAAAGTTCATTGCATCTCTTAGTACCTCATCAAAGTGGATTGGCGTGCAAATCATGGAATATGAGTACATTTTTGTTCTGTTGTGTATTGGGTTGTAGATTTGTAATTTTGAAGTTGAGGAATTGTTAATCCTTACCCCTACCCTATATCCCTAAATGACATGTCATGTGCAAGTGGAATACAGTATATGAGATCCCATCAGGTAGACCCTACCATGGATTTTCTACTGGAAGAGAGGATATCGATTGCCAGCAGGGTGTCCCGTATCCGTTACGATACGGCCGTATCGGCCGATACGTAACGGTAACGGTTGACACCGTTACGCGATATGGGGTCGAAACGCCCGTTACGAAATTATGTGACCGTAACGGCCGTTACGGGGCCGTTACGGGGCATAACGGCCGTTACGGACCCGTAACGGCTGTTACGGCCCTTTAAAAGAAAAAAAAAAAAAAAAAAAAGAAGAAGAAAGCTTACCTGTTTCCTCTTCTTCTTCTTCTTCTTCTTCTTCCTCTTCTTCCTTTTCTTCTTCTTCTTCTTCTTCTTCTTCCTTTTCTTCTTCTTCTCCGGCAGCTGCGGCTGCGGCTGCGACCCTGCTGCGGTCGCGACTGCGGCTGCGGCTGCGGCTGCAGCTGCGGCATCCTCCTCCTCCTCCTCCTCCTCCTTCTTCCTCTCTCTCTCTCTCTCTCTCTCTCTCTCTCTCTCTCTCTCTCTCTCCCCTTTTCCCTCTTTCCCTCTTTTTTCTTCTCTCTTTTTTCCCTCTTTTTTCTTTTTCTTTTTTCTTTCCGGTTTCCCTCGCGCTCCCCTTTTTTTTTTTTTTTGCAGGTGTACCGCGCAGCAGCTAGCTGCTGTAGGTACGTGTCACGGTAAGACGAGCGCTGACACTCCTCGAGCTTCGAGTTGTACGAACGGTTCAAAGGAGATCAAAGTTACGTGGGCTCCACGGTGATGTATTTATTATATCTACACCGTTCATCTATTTTCAGATATCATTTTAGAGCACTACTAAAAAATTGAATTATATCCTAAGATAATCTGGACCACACCAAAAATAGCAGCGTAGATAATGATTTTCATTGTTAAACAATTCGTAGGGCCCACCGTAACGTTTATTTTCCATTCAATCTGATCAGACCCGAGTGGGCCCCACCATGATGTATATATTTTATCCATGTCGTCCATCCATTTTGCCATGTCATTTTATGTCAAGATCCAAAACATTAGTAATATCCAAATCTCATGTGGACCACACCATACTCACCATTAAAAAAATTTTAAAGTCCACTGTAATGTTTATTTTCAATCTAACCTATTAATAGGGTCACACTGACGTGAATGAAGGGAAAACAAACATGTCAGTTTGATCTAAAACTTTTGTAGCCTTCAATAAATTTTTAATGGTGAACGTTTAATTATTATTGTTTCTTATGGTGCAGTCCACTTGAGCTTTGGATGTGCCTCATTTTTGGGCTCATGCCCTAAAATTATTTGGCAAAATAGATGGACGGTGTGGATATAACACATCACGGGTGGGGCCCAAAAAACTTTGACATGTGTGCTACACTTCACAATCCGAGTCCTACCTAATTCGGGTCTTGAAAAATTGTACACGAGACATATTAACTTAAAATTTAGCAATTAAATTATGGACTGTAATTGCTAACTCACAATGCCAAAATCAAATTGTTTGAATAGTTTTAATGGTTAATTTGTGGACTTTTATTTTTTAAAATAGGGCCTTTTGAAATTTTTCATGATTCACTATCCAATAAATGTCCACCAATTCATAAGTAGGATAATGGCAATAAATTGCATGAATTTGAGGCTGATTTGGAGCATAGATTGGTCCTTCAAGTCAGCCCCAAATTGGCAACGCCATCTACCTGAATTTAATTTCATTTTTTTAAAGAGCTATTGGGAGAAATGATATCAAGTTGTTAAATATATAAATTATATTTAGAAATTTAAATATATGAATTTTGTAATTAAATTCAGGTTACCTTGTTCAAAAATTAATCAGACAGTCCGATACAACTTCTCACCAAAGAGTAGACCGTTACACCACCATAAACATGTTTCAATTTATAAATGAATGCATATTTGGAATGCTTAGAATATTCCGGATTTAATCCATATTTTTTCTTCTTTTTTTGGAAAAAAAAAAAATTGCGCCGTTACGGGCCGTTACGCGCCCGTATCGCCGTTACGCCCCCGTATCCGTATCGGTTTCGGATGGCACCGTTACGCCAACCGATACCGATACGGGACACCTTGATTGCCAGGAAGCCATGCTGAGGAAAGGTTAACACCCCCAAAAAAGAAAAAACCAAGTGCCAAGAACCCAAATGCTCATTTTTAACAAATCCTTAGGCCACTTTGAAACCGAGATACATTCTGGTATGCACAAATTACTATTGAGGCATTGTACAATCCATGGGCTGAAAGCTTGGACAATGCCGTTTAGGCTTTCGGCTCGTACAAGCGGTCCCCATGGTTCAACAATCTAAACCATCAATATCATGCCCTCACAGTGGATGGCCCATGTATGAACTTTAAACAATCATGGTCCACGTCTTCTTCTAGAAACTCAAGAATACCATAGTGATTTATAGTGCTTCCTATTTAGGCTTGTTTTCCCCTATTACTATAATGCTTCGCAGGTCCCATTACATGATCATTCTGTTTGATCTGATGTAGGTCTTTTCTCTGTGGAGGATCAACTGACTTATTTATCTATGCATACTGCCTCTACTACTATCATGCTCGGTCGGATATATCTGGTTTCATGCAAACATCTTTCTTCTTTGGGTACATGGCTTGCATATGCTATGGTTTCTTCCTCATGCTTGGGACCGTTGGTTTCCATGCCTCCTTACTCTTTGTCCACCACATTTACTGCTCTATCAAGTACAAGTAGTCGATCTGCACCAAGTCAGTTATGTTCCTTCCTCTTTGTTTCCGTAAAAGCTTTGTTGTAGAGAAGGATAGTAGTTGATGTTAGTTAAAGGGTAGTTGGGGAATATGTCAGAGCTAGAAAGTGACTTGGTTTTTAGAAGTTTGAGGCCATGTTTCCTGGAAACAGGTATTGACTCAATTTTTGTTGGTGTGAGGATGAAAATTATTCAATTATAATAAAGGAGCTCGTATCATTCCATTATAATACATGTATCTGCAGCAACTCTCTAGAAAACAGTTTCTTTTTTTCTCATTTATGTTCATATTTTAAAGACGTTCTCACTAATTTCTTCTCCAGAGTTTTATTGGAAAATTCCTTAGTAGTTCTCATCTTACCAAACAATGCGTCCATCTGTGAGGAGATTGTATCTTCAGGGCAAGGAGATAAATGGTGCAGGAATCAATTCTAGTTTTGTTGTCCACCAGGTCTGGTTTTTAAGATTCCCGTGCATCACCTTGCTTATTCATAGTTGGCTCTATTTCTTAATTATCATCTCTGGAAGCATTGGTAACTAGAAATTACGCTTCACAGAACCTACTGTCATGAAGAGCCTACTGGCAGGAAACTATCATCCAGTTTCATACATCTGGTGTTAGCCTGTGTATTATTTTAGCAGCATGTTGTCTGACATCTTGTATCTTGTTGTGCAGGATGTTGATGGTAGAGCTACAGACGTGGCGCTTGGATGGTCGGTTGCTCTTGGTTCTTCATTTACATTTTCCACTACATTAGATTAAGAGTACAAGAGTGACATTTTTAGGGAGCATGGTGAGCTCATGCTTCTTCTTTCTTAGTACCTCATCAAGTTTCACTTAAAGGTTCATTGCATCTCTTAGTACCTCATCAAAGTGGATTGGCGTGCAAATCATGGAATATGAGTACATTTTTGTTCTGTTGTGTATTGGGTTGTAGATTTGTAATTTTGAAGTTGAGGAATTGCTAATCCTACCCCTACCCTATATCCCTAAACGACATGCCATGTGCAAGTGGAATACAGTATATGAGATACCATCAAGTAGACCTTACCATGGATTTTCTACTGGCAGAGAGGTTACCGAGTGCCAGGAAGCCATGCTGAGGAAAGGTTAATACCCCCATAAAAGAAAAAAAGAAAAAGAAAAAACCAAGTGCCAGGAACCCAAATGCTCGTCTTTACCAAATCCTTGGGCCACTTTAAAACTGAGATACATTCTGGCATGCACAACTTATTGTTGAGGCATTGTACAATCCATGGGCTGAAAGCTTGGACAGTGTCATTTAGGCTTTCGGCTCGTACAAGCAGTCCCCATGGTTCAGCAATCTAAACCATCAATATCATGCCCTCACAGTAGATGGCCCATGCATGAACTTTGAATAATCATGGCTCTTCTAGAAACTCGAGAATACCACAGTGATTTATAGTGCTTCCTATTTAGGCTTATTTTCCCCTATTACTATAATGCTTCGCAGGTGCCATTACATGATCATTCTGTTTGATCTGATGCAGGTCTTTTCTCTATGGAGGATCAATTGGCTTATTTATCTATGCATACTGCCTCTACTACTATCATGCTCGGTCGAATATGTCTGGTTTCATGCAAACGTCCTTCTTTGGGTACATGGCTTGCATATGCTATGGTTTCTTCCTCATGCTTGGGACTGTTGGTTTTCGTGCCTCCCTACTATGTTTGCCACATTTACCGCTCTATCAAGTGCAAGTAGTCGATCTGCACCAAGTCAGTTATGTTCCTTCCGCTTTGTTTCCGTAAAAGCTTTGTTGTAGAGAAGGATAGTAGTTGATGTTAGTTAAAGGGTAGTTGGGGAATACATCAGAGCTAGAAAGTGACATGGTTTTTAGAAGTTTGAGGCCATGTTTCCTGGAAACGGGTATTGACTCAATTTTTGTTGGTGATGAGGAGGAAAATTCTTCAGCTATAAGAAAGGAGCTTGTATCATTCCATTATAATATATGTATCTGCAGAAACTCTCTGGAAAATAGTTTCTTTTTTTCTCATTTATGTTCTTATTTTAAAGATGTTCTCACTAATTTCTTCTCCAGAGTTTTATTGGAAAATTCCTTAGTAGTTCTCATCTTACCAAACAATGTGTCCATCTGTGAGGAGATTGTACATTAAGGGCAAGGAGATAAACGGTGCAGGAATCAATTCTAGTTTTGTTGTCCACCAGGTCTAGTTTTTAAGATTCCTGTGCATCACCTTGCTTATTCATAGCTAGATCGATTTCTTAATTATCATCTCGGGTAACTAGAAATTACACTTTACATAGCCTACTGTCATGAAGAGCTTACTGGCATGAAACTATCATCCAGTTTCATACATGTGGTGTTAGCCTGGGTATTATTTTAGCAGCATGTTGTCTGACATCTTGTATCTTGTTGTGCAGGATGTTGATGGTAGAGCTACAGACGTGGCCCTTGGATGGTCGATTGCTCTTGGTTCTCCATTTACATTTGCCACTACATTGGATTAAGAGTACAAGAGTGACATTTTTGGGGAGCGTGGTAAGATCATGTTTCTTTCTTGTTTTTTTCCTTAGAAAGGATAAAAAAATTTCATTGAAAATGCTATCTGATTTTGCCATTTTACTACAATGTCAATCTAGCATGCACAAAGACGTGGTCATGGTGGCTTTTCCACTACCTTGTGTCTAACTCTGTATTTCCTTGTTAGAGAAAATACCATTGCCCATGTCCAAA
Organism: Magnolia kwangsiensis; assembly: GCA_037074715.1. Classification (NCBI taxonomy): domain Eukaryota; kingdom Viridiplantae; phylum Streptophyta; class Magnoliopsida; order Magnoliales; family Magnoliaceae; genus Magnolia; species Magnolia kwangsiensis. Next base: position 28,894,726 of record CM073585.1, on the reverse strand, counting down.
ATAGGTATACATATCTATGCCCATGTTGCATTGTTGCAACATTCTTGTTTGGTCACAGCCTACCCCTAGGTCCTGGATCATTTAAAATGAGTCAGATCTATTCTAATGGAATGCTTTATTCTTTTAGGCTTGTTTTCTTTCGGTGATTCAAGTAGTCGTTGAAAGATATTTGAAGATTAGTCCTTGAATAAGATAAAAAAAGGTTGTATGTTTATCTTGTCTGCAGTTAGCAACATAATTACTCGTGTATTTATTCCATGAAATGTATTTGGAGTGGTTAGGATCTTCTATTGTGCTTAAGTTTATATTTTGTTGCTATTATTACTATGTTTTTATGAATGTGGACATTTATAAATTATACGATTTCATGTAACATTATGCAATTAATTATTATTAGTAATTTTTTTTCATTTATGAGAAACGCCAACGGCATTTCACCGTTGAAAATGTCGACGGTTTTTACCATCATCCACAGCCGTTGGAAACGCCGACGGCTAAAATCCGTCGGCGAACAACGCCCACGCCCGTTTTTCCTAATGGACCATCCAACAGCTAAAAGCCGTCAAGGTAGGTCAATGCCGACGGTTTTTAGCCGCTGCATTGCCCTGTTTTTTGGTAGTGATATTTAATGTTGGTGATTTATGACTATTTGATTCAATTACTTGTTAGATTTCACAGTTAAGTTCAAATTATTAATCCATGTTAGAAGCTTTAAATATTGATCGAGTCATGATTTCATATGTCACATCTAGTTTTTAGATTAAAGCTTCAGTCAACATTGAATTGTTAACTTGGTGATTATAAAGCATGGAAGGAACCAACCTGGGGAATTTGTCCATCATGTTTAATTAGGAGAATTGAAAAGAAAAAAAAAAAATCCAGTTAAAAAAACTGTTGTCGTTGAAAATGGCCACCTATAAAAATCTTTAAAAAGGTTGACATAGTATGAAAGCCATCGATGGAAAAAATTAAAAGCTGAAAGAATGAAAATATGAACTGTAAGGTAAGTTTTGGTTGTACTAAATGCTCATTTGACTATCAATTTTATCATGAAAATGAAGAATCAAACTTTTAATTGTGATAAGTCTAAACTTCATTATGCACCCATGGAACTCAATGTTTGGAATGGTTCTAATTGGAGAATTAATGCTTTAAACTATATTGCGAAATTTACCGAGTGTTAGAGTTGAGGAGATGGTGATGCTCAACATTGATGTAACTTTGAACTCTATTATCTGGATTGTTTTTAAAAACCACTTGAGCTTATAGAAATTGTCCTATGGTTCTTGAAATAATTTTCACAAACTTTGCTCGAGACTAGCAAAATGCTGGTTAATTAGGGATTGTGTTGAGGGCCAAATATTGCATATTATCCACCATTTATTACTTGGTTTTATGAATATGATAATACTTAATATTCTAATTTAATCATGTTTGTATTGCAATGTGAATTTAAGAGCTTGGATTGTAAAGGATGTTGAAAGTATGGATTTAACGCTCAAAAATCACCAAAGCCTAGGATGGATCTTATGAGACTAAGAATGAAGAATTCACATGCCAAAGATCCAAGAAAATCAACTGAGGAATGGAGAACATTAAAAACTTGAAGTAAAGAAAAGGAACCCTAAAAATCTGCCTCCTTCGACTAGTCAAAAATTCCTCGACTCGAACTCCAACAAAAAAATCCTCTAAATTCCCGTCATCCTCGACCAATCAAAGAAGACCCTCGACCAGTCGAAGGTTGTCCTCGACCAATCGAGGGTTACACAGGTCTTAGGTGGACTGCATAAATTTGAGTCGATTTTTGAATTTTTCCAAGTCGGTGCGAATAGAGGTGATGCACAAATATAAATAAGAGTTCTTAGGATGTTCATAGGCATCTTCTAGGATTTAATGAGTGGAGCAAAAGGGTGGAGCCATCATCCAGGAGTTGTTCTTATTCTTCCTTAGTTGATGTTTTATTTAAGAGTCTTTAGTTCAATCATGTCTATTGTTGGCTAAAACACTTAGCTAGGGATAAGAGGTAAAACTTGTAGTGTGATTGGGATATTTTCTTTATTTTGATTCATGTTTTGTTGAACTCTCTTGGATTCTAGTTCTTTATTAAGGAATATTTTTAGTTTTTAATGGTTTGTTGTGACAATTACAATAGATCTGTGATAGCTTGAAATATCTTCTTTTCCTAAATTGAGATTGTGAAATTAGGAAATCATGTTGTTCACCATCATCCGTTGGGCATGGTAGGATGATGGAATCCTTCCTAACCTTTACAATTCTCTTATAATTGTTTGTGGGATTGATAAATCCTATTGTTTGCCTTATCTCCTGAGTATGGTTGGGTAATGGAATCATTTCCAAATTCTCACTACTCTCATCTATTGATGATTAGACCCATGAGAAGTTCAGAGATCTAATAAATCTCTTTTTACCAATTGGATAGGGTACGACTCTAATTCCAGTTGTGTCCTTGAGTCATATAGGGTAGTTTCCCAATTTCTACAAGTGGATCCTTGGTACCCTACTTAGCATGTAAGACCCGCATCCTAGACCGTACCATTCTGTTGACTTCTGCGAACCTTCTGGTCGAATTCCGGCAATCTTTGACTTGTATTCGACGTTTACACTCGAACCTAAGCCGAGTCCTGCATATCAGAATTGACTCGACCCGAAACCTGTACCTTAGCGACCGTGCCGTCGCCGCGGTTCTAACACCGTGACTCGCGCACCGACCCGATACCCAGGGTAGAAGATATAGGCTCGCGTTCAATTCGAAGAAACACCGTACGTTGCGGATTACGAGGGAATCTCGTATAAAAAATAATCAATCAAGTACACATCATACATCGAGTCAAGTACAATAACTCATACCTTTCTCTTACACAGGCAAGCCCAAAGTCAACTTTCACATCACCTCATCCATCACCAAACCCATCACCCATCACACCACATCACTCCATCACCCTTATCACCCATCACCTCCCTCTCTCTCCCATTCATTCTCAAAATCTCTCCCAAGAAAATTTCACACGTCCAAGCCCTCTCTCCCTCTCCCAAATGCCAAGTGTGGCCCACCTTTCCTACTCTCTCATCTCTCATCTCAACGGTTGATCCATCATCTACCACTGTTAAAAGTCAAGCAAAGGAGCTAAGGAGGCTAAGGGAGTAAGAAGAAGGAAAAGAGGTGGGTGATCCACCGTTAAATTTCTTTTTAGGGACCACTTGTTGGTGGGACCCATTTTTGATATATAATTTGTATCATGTGGGGCCCATAGTGGCGGGGCCCCACCATCACCGTCTCTTGTCTTTTTCTCTCTCTCTCTCTAGAATGTAGTGGGCCCCATCGAATTGTGTTAAATCTACTCCATCCATCTGATGGTGTGGCCCATCACATTTCAGGAAAATCCCACCCATTAGACTAAAATATATGTAATATATTCATATTATATATATATATATATATATATATATATATATATATATATATATATATATATATATATATATATATATATATACTTGCATGGTGGGCCACGTACATGTGGGACCCACCATGATTCCTGTGTCTATCCATGCCGTCCAGCGTCCAGGACGCTGGACGTGAGGGTGGCTAGCATGAAGTGTGTGTACGGGCATGGGTGTGTACTATCAACTAACAAAAAAAAAAGTAATAGTGGGCCCCTTATGTAGGGCCCACCCATGAGGTATATGTTCAATCCATGCCGTTCATTCACTTTTTCAGGTCATTTTAGGCGTTGAGCCAAAATTTGGGACCAATCTGATTCTTAGGTGGGCCATACCATCTAAAATTATGTGGAGACATGCCTGATCATATAAAAGCACTTAGTGGGGCCTACCTGAAACTTGGATGCATCCTGAACTTGGACTGAACCGTCCACCACATGGGACACACACAATAGACGGTGTGGATCATCTTAATGTGGGCTCCATATTTTTTTTAAAAAAAAAGGGAAAGGAGAGGCAGCAGCGTCAGACCTATTTGATTAAGCCCATGTGATGCACATAAAGCTCATGTGATTGGGCTCATTTTTAATGAATTCTTAGGCCCATGGGTAATGACCCATTGTGAAGGACCTAAGGCCCATTGGTGAGGCTCATTTAGGTGATCCGCTTGATAAATGTAAGGCCCATATGATACGGCCCAATTGATGTACTTAAGGCCCAATTGAGTGCAACTAGGTCCATTGCAATGCATGATCCATCCATGGCATATGACGATATTTATAGTAAGTAATACCTTGGGAACAATGATGGTTAGATGCCCACATTGTAAGAATGACGTCGGTTAAATGTCTGCATTGTCACTCTCCCTAAGGCCCACTAATAGGCCATACTTATAGTAAATAGGCCGTCTAGGCCTATTTCCATTATACACCGAGTCCATTCCTATATACATGTTTAGTATAGATCCATGACTCATTATCATACGCATCATATGTATGACTGATATGAGAGGTGACTGATCATAGCATATGCCTTTGGGCGAACTGTTTATGGACTCCCTGATAGGCGGAGTTGCCCTACATGAGTGCATGGTACACGTAGGACTGTTGTATGATTGATAGTATGACTCATGCACTTGAATTGTATGATTGTGATTATTGTATGCCCTAGCGACATCGGGGCCGTAGCCTCCACAGACCGATCGTGGTTGGCAGGATTGGATACCGAAAATCTCGTTCTACATGGGGTGCTATAGATATCCCTGGGTGAAAGTCTCTAACCCCTTATGGTACTAAGAGGTTACTCCAACGTCTAGAACGAGTGGGTAGATGAGCGTTGAGTGCCGATTACCAGATGATTTCGCTCTCCACTGTGTCGTGGTCGGTTGGAAGGGGGTGCGGCCTTACCCGCTCGAGAGTAGGGGGCAATGCTAGGCTGAGTTTGACTAGCTCGAGGAATGATTCCGTTATCGACAAGTCGAGCCCGATATTGGCAGACGGATAGTGAGGTCTCTTCCACTTACCTTATTGCGCGCGATGTGGCGGCGATTTGGTTTAGAGTGTACTAGACCCTGGTGATATCCCAGAGTTGAGCTGTATTGACATGTGGGCTTAGATGAATATTGTATGCTTGACTTGCATCTTACATCGCATAGCCTTGGTACGGCTCATGATATTATGGATCCATTTGCATATTCCGCATTACTCTGATATTGCATGATCATATTACTACCTTGCGCACACACTTTCACCACCCTCTAAGCTTTCTATAAGCTTATGCACGACCATTGCGTGCAGGTGACGTTGGGGAGCAACAACGCTGAGGCAGGAGCACTTGCAGATCATTTTGGAGTTTTTGTTCCTTACCATTGTATTTCCCTTTATGCTCATTGTACTTGTAAAGTTTTTTTATCATAGTGGAAATGTAATAGAGTTCTTGGTTGTTGTTTGTGGGTGATGCCTTTGGTTATACTTATTACGAATCAAACTGAGGTTAAAAATCCTCCTCGTAGCATCCCAAGATCGGAATCTGGCGAATGGGAGCTGGGATCCGAGAATGAGGTTCTACAGAGGCTGTCGGCGCCGGATTCGGAGATCGGGAATTTCGTGAGCCCGGTTTCCGAGTTTGGGGCGTGACATACCACCTTTAAATTTATTAGTTTTTAATTAATTCACAATAAATTTCTCAAAATATTCAAATTTAGTTTTAGTTCTTCATCTAGTTCTAGTTATAGTTAAGTTCAAAAGACATACATGTTTAATCCCTGTGGATTCGACCTCGGTCTCGCTGAGATTATTACTGCATCGTGACCCTACAGTTAGAATTGTGAACAATCACACTCCGACTGACTCACCTCGGAAGGATACTTGTGCAGAACTACCAAAAGACCACTATAATCAGAAATTAGAACCAGAAAAAAATTAATAAGCTAAGAGAAGTGTCAGTTTAGATATACCTGAGCTGGATGAGCAAAACGGGTCGTAACTCGAGATTGTAGCCCGGAAGTCGCTGGAGCCTCCTAGTCTCCTAACGCTTAGAACCATATACTCTTCTAGTTCTTATTTTGAGGTCAGGGCATTCGTAATGATGTCCCTACTCATGTTTGCCAAAGCTAAAAAATAATACCAACCCTCATAGTGAGGGTTGGACTTCACTTAGTATAGCTAAAGGAATTCATGCACAGTCACCTCGAGCTATTCGAGTTGGAACCACAAAATGTATGAACTCACGAAGGCTCTCTAGGCATTCGGGATTATCTGCCCAGGAGGCAACCCAAGGTGCAAGAGGAGCTCCTAATTATGTGATGGAAAGGGAGTCTCAAGCCGCATTGAAGAGCGACCAAGAACAAGGCCACCTCACCATCCTTGGGTTCATTTGGAATTTCTCTAAGTGCGAGAGCTCGGAGCACCATTGAGTCTAAAATGTGGTACTCCGACCTGATTCACACCAGGTCAGATTCCTTTAATGTAAACCCAATCGGGCCAATTTCTTTTGACTTCGCTGGAGACTGGACGACCTCTTCCCTTACTGAGGTGGATGCCTCAACATTCACGAGCCTCTCAGCCGAGCACTGAGCAACCATCCTTGATTCATGAGACACCTGGAAATCCTTATCGCTCATCATTACAAGTGGAGATGACGGATTCTCCAGCAAGTCCATCTCCTTCAGCTCCCTATCGCACTGGAACATCGCTGATTCCTCCTAATGGTTCGACAGATTCAACATATTTGGCCGAGATTATGGTCGTAAGACAGGGACCCAAAAGAAAAGTGAAAGAAGAGACAAGGAGGAAATGAGAAGGAGACGAAGGTCACCGGATAAGAAGGGTTCTGGCTCATCGGGAATCGTCAAGTCTGGTTGGGGAGAGAGAAGCAGAGGGAAGACATACCAAATACCCATGCACTACTAGGGTTTCCACTTTTTATATGAAACTTGCCTGCACAACATTAATTACAAACATTTAATGTTACAGCCAAAATGACTCCTTAATGCCCGTGCTTGGCCACATGGGGCTTTCCCACTCGCTGAGTGGTTCAACTCCCCTAATGACGCCACGCGTCAGCACCCCATAAGCCGAGATCTAAGTAGATGCCCTACTAGCGCACGTAACCTTGAGCATGTTGTAGCATGATTGCGGATCCGCCTCAATCCTCGCACCTACTGCCATATTTAGTGTTAATGATGAGTAGACTCGACGCCCCATGCACAAAAAGGTTCGACCTCGCTAAACCAACCTCCCAAGCTTATTGCGCAAGCTCGGAAGTAGATGGCTACTGTTATGGGTAAAAATGGATTAGCTGAGAAAGAGAGGTCACCTCAGACCTATTTATTCGTGATCAACCAACATCAATTACAACTAGGAGCTCCTTAATAGCCAAAAAACAACAGTCCATTGCCGGGGAAACAGCTTACTCCTCGAGCTCAGCCATCAGGAGATGAAGTATCTATACTCTCATCAGTTGTCGAGCCCTTCCACAGTCCCATCCATTTTTGAGCTGCTACTCAGAACATCTCTTGGTGAGGGTCCCTAAGTTACAACCTTGCATGAGGAAAGAGTCTGAGTTACTACCCTCGGGTAAGCCATGTCCCGTTTGGTAAGATGAAGAGGATGGTCATCCTCGACCCCGCCTATATTCCATTAAGGAAATGAGCTCAGTCTCAGTGCTTGGACATAAACCCAAGGATAGGTTGGCAGGTTAGTAATATATTCGATACCAAGGAAAAATTCGACCACGACTCACTAGAAAATCCAGGTCGGCAAACTCCTCCAAGGAATGGCCATCACCTCGGACTCTCCACCTCAGCCATCTACAACGTGCTTCTACTGGTTTTGACTTAGTTCCAACTGTACCTACCCGAGATCTCAACCAAAGATCTCGAGAGACGAATGCAACAAGAATATGCCTTGGGAGATATACGCAACACATTCGGGACACAAATTCCTCTACAACATGCACCTACCAAGTAGGGAGATCACAATCTACGCCATCACCCTCTTTCAACTATAAATAGGAGAACCCCCAGTGGTGAATATTATACAACTCTACGCACAAAACCATATGCTTTACTAGACCTAAATTTCTTGTCTAACTTATGCATCGCAGGGTCCCCCGCTCCAGCCAGGGTCTCTTTTGTCTCTTTCGTGTGCAGGAACTCGAAAGTCGAAGAAGGGTTAACCAGATTTCTGCATTAACATTATCCATGTTTTTGTTCAAACATCCAGTTTATTGACCTCCCTCGAGAAAATTTTCCTGAATTTTAGTTTCCAGTTCTCCACAAACAGTTATTAATTGGTGACAAATCGTAAACTTTGTATATTCCTAGCTATCTGGCTTTGTGTTTTGAATTTTCTGCAGTGGACGACAATCTTACAACCGTAGATAAGGAATTCAGTGAATAACAATAGGTATATTTGAGATTATTAAAAACCTACAACATCAACAATAATGATAATAATAATAGTAATAATACTAACAGTACTAATAGTAAAAATAAAGATAGCATTACAAATGTAATAATGATAATCTACACCACAACCGCTGTACGTGGCTTGTTTCCACTGCTGGATTATCACGCACATGATCAGTCTATGCAATTTATTTGATAGTGCAATCGATGAACGTACCATATGCTAAAAATGAGCTACACATGTATGTTTAATATGTAATATCAGACTTTCTATTTCTTAACCATTTAATTCGCACAAACAAATGTGATCTTTTTACTCACTGACCGTTACCATTTTTTGGTCCAGGCACGTCCGTAGCACTTCCTGATAAATTGACTAAATGCTAACATGCACGCTATCCAATGGGCAGAATCTGGACCCTCATGGCAGCTGTAATGTCCTGCCCACGTTCTAAGCCAAGAAATCATACCAACGCATTTATAATTTTAAGGCCGGATACTCTTCGAGGTTGTTAGAAAAAGCTTAACAACGCTCTTGGGTCCACTGTTGTTTCTGTATGGAATCCAACCAAGCTCTATGAAATTTGGACACCCAAAAAATAAAGATACTACTACAAAAGAGCGAATTAGGTACTGCCCCAGGTCTCACCCAAGATGGTCCAACCCTCAAACTGGGATCCACCTTCATGTATGTATTCTATATCCAAGCTGTCCATCTAAAATAAAATAATAAATAATAAATAATAAATAAATAAAAATGAAGAAGATCTCAATCTCAGGTTGACCAAACTACAGAAAAAAAATGGCAATTGACTGCTTTACCATTAAAAACTTCCTACTGTTCATTATAATGTTTCAATCATGTTTATTTCCATCAACCAGTTGATATGGTCACACAAAGCTTGATGAATGAATAAAAGAAAAGAAAAAAAAAAAAAAACATTAAAATAAATAGACTAAATACGAGCATGATCCAAAACTTTTTTGACCTGTTAAGGGTCAATCATCTTTGCTTCCACCTAAGAATTGGATCTGCTTCATTTTTAAGCTCATGCCCTAAAATAGTCTTCAAAAGGAACGGACAGGTTGAATATAGAATACATACAACAAGGTTGGCACATGAGGCCTAGCTACACCTAATATGTTCCAGGATCCAACCACCATGTGTTCTACCCTATTAACTTAGAAGTTTCTCAGTGGATGTTGTAGCTAACTAATAATCGCATAGACGTGATTGTTTGAGCATCCAATCAGTATAACTGAGAGTGACATATGTTAATAACTTTTTCCGTCCTTTGCCCGCACTAATAATTGAATAAAATATAAAACTAAGAGTGACATATGTTAATAACTTTTATACACATATTAATAACTTTTACACATCTAAACGAAAGCCATATAAAATGCAATTTGTGCAAAAGTTTGCAGGGAACGGCTTTTCCTGTTGTTTATAAGATACGTGGTCCCGTAATTTGAGTTGGTTACTATTTTATTTATATTTGCCCCTTTGTAACGTCGCAATTATCACCCATATAAGTTGACGTGCAAGCTTTCCCATCTTTCAAATCAAAGTCATCATGCAGTAATTATAAGCACGTAAATTCTGTTGTGCATCTTCCACCACAAAGTTCCGTGCAGCTTCCACCTACTGTACACGTGGCAACCATTTGTTGATGATCAGTTGGTCACCATGTAGATAGGGTATATCCCAAATGAATGGCCCTTTGTTCAGTGGGCTTGTAAAGAGGTACACTTAGATCAACGGTAGACGTTCAACCAGAATAAAGATACAACGATGGCATAGTGAGAGCTGTCTGGTTGGTGGGATGTATGGCTATGCATTCCATCCGTGCAGTGGACTAACAGATCGACGGGAGCTATCACAACAGTAGATATATTGCAATGTATTTGTTTAGAAAGGTGCTGCATATGACTCGCATGGCTGGATCTGCATGATTGCCTATTCCATACGTGAATTAAAGACAACGTCTCCTACTCAGCTAGTCGTAGACTTTGCTGGATGTGGGGCCCAACATGATGTCTGTGGAATACATCCTGTGCAGAAAACTCTCCAGCCATCGGTGGGCCCTCACGTCAATTTGGAGTTTTTTGGGCGGTTGTCTGTTGTCGGTTTTTTTTTTTTTAATACGTGTATCAACGTTGAGGATATGGATGGCATAGTGTAGAAGACAGTACCGAGGTCCCATCGTGTTGACGTGGCAAAGTTCTCTGGTCCCACCATGTATGTGGCATATCCATACCGTCCATTCATTTAGCTAGTTCATTTTAGGGCATGAGCTCAAAACATGAGGCAGATGCAAGGCTCAAGTAAATCACACTAAAAAAAGCAGTGGGGATTGAACGCCTACCATTAATAACTTCTTCCGGGCAACAGAAGTTTTGGATGAAGCTGATATTTGTGTTTTTCCTTTTTCGTGTTCTGCGTGACCTTGTGAACAGGTTTCAACGGTGGACATTATTGTCCCCACTACTTTATGTGGTGTGTTCCGATTGATATTTAGATCTACCACATTTTTGGTCCCACGGCATGAAATGTTTTAATAAAATGGATGGACGGTGTGAATGTAACACATATCATGGGGGGGCCCACAGAACGTCAACCTAGTGCAGAACTCAGTCCTGTGTTCTACACTAGGCAGTACGAGCCCCAGATTTTCCCCAGATTTTCGGGGCTAACATACTAGTTAGTTGGGATGTCAAACACTCGACATGGTGGGCCACACACAAACAACTAGTTGTACAGTTTTCTCATGTACACCTAGTTTTGTGTGTGAGACTGTAAATAAACGAAATAGATGTTGGCTGCTAGGATTTGTTTTTAATCACTTTAGCACGTAAGAATCAATACATCGATTCAAACCGATCAACTTTGACCCCAAGTGTTAAAATAAGCAAATAACCTTCAGAATAATCGGGGGTGGAATTCTTCCGTCGAAAATGGGTTACTTTGTGCTTTTCACAAGAAATAACCTTCAGAATACCAGTGTAAATCAAACAAAAACAAAAACTCACAATTGGTAGCTATGAGCAACGGCGAGAATGTGTCTCTTTAAAGAACTATTTGATATTGGATAAAGAACAAATTTAACATATAAGCGTAGACTTGGATTACAATTAAATATTATAACTAAAAATTACCACTATTTGATTATTATCACATTTAAAATAAGTTGAGATAAAGTAAATTGATAGATTGATTAATTGTTGTATTGGATTAGGTAGGTATGTAAGTTTTTCTCTATCGAATTCCTCTACTCTTTATAGATTTCTATTTAAGCTTATTCCTTTAGATCCTTCTTCCATTACTGCAATAGTTATGCTAGTCCGAAAACCTCTTTCTAGTTCTTTCTTTTATTAAGTTTCTCTTTCGTGATTGTTCCTATTTGAACACCTCTCGCCTGCTTGCTTCACTTTTGTCGCCCAAGATTTTATTTTAATTGCCCTCAGTCACCTTTTATATCTTAAACAACTCAATATATCGACCGTAACGTTCTGACAACCATTCACTGACATGTAGAATTGGACTTACACCAACTGTAAACGCACAAAAGCACTTCAAATCTTTGAAGATCTTTGTATCCACTTCTTATTTCTCATACAATGCTACATATTACTCTCCTATTGACTTTCTCAAAATTGTAATAAATAGGGTATAACATTGCCCCCATGTCGCTTCGCCTTTCGTAAAATGTGACATCGACGTTGTTCCGTTGTTTGATACCATTAATCCACATGTTGTTTCCTCATTGATTTTATTCGGTCGATGTTGTATCAAAAGATATTATATGCCCTACACTTCTAAGTTGTCCATGTGACACGAAACATAAAAACATAGCGTACAAAGAGCCATGATTTACTATTCATTAATGAACACATATCATGACAGATACGAGTGCACTGATTTATGCATCTTATAAGTCAATTACATGAGTCCTTATTATCATGCCCCGAACTCGAAAACTGAGCTCACAAAATTTCTAATCACCGAATCCGGCACCGACAGCCTCCGTAGTACCCCATTCTCGGCTCCCGGCACCCATACACCAGGTTCCAATCCTGGGATCCTACAAGGAGGATTTTAATATCAATCTGATTCGTAATGAGCATAACCCACGAACAATAACTGTAAGAACATCATCACAAAATCCACTATGATAAAAAACTTTTAGTACAATGCGTATGAAAGGAAAATACAGGATAATGAAAATAACAGAAAACTCCAGAAGCTCGATTGCTCACTCCAACTGCGGCGAGACTATGGCGGCATCCTGGCGTCACCTGTACGCATCAATCGTGCATAAGCTTATAGAAAGCTTAGAGGTTGGTGTAAGTGTGTGCATAATATGAGCGTGCTCAAAATGCAAGGTCAGAGTAATGAAGAATCATGTTGATGAATACATGAATGCAATCAGCCGTACCAAGGCTATGTGGTGTAAGATATGAATGTTATCGGTCATATTAAGACCATACAATGCATGATGCAACTCAAGCATACCAATCCTCATCCAAATCCTCATACAACTCATCAAATATCAGTACAGTTCTCATTTTGAATAATTATCGAGGTTTAGTACACTCCAAATGGAACTGCCACTCTCTCAGCCGCACAGTCCAAGTGAGCGTAAGAAACCTCAATATCCACCTAGCCAATAGTTTGCCAATACTTATCCGACACGTCAATAGCGAGCTGGTCAAACTCAGCCTAGTAATGCCCCTTACCCTCAGGCGAGTAAGGCCACACCCCTTTCCAACCGACCATAACACAGTGGGAGACATGGCCTCCTGGTATTTTGCCCTCGTACGCTCATATATCCACTCGGTCTTGACATTGAAGTCATCCTCTAGAACCATCAGGTTTAGGAATTTTCACCTAGGGACATTTATGGCGCCTCGATGCTAGAAACAATATTTCTGATATCCGATCCAGTCATCCACGATGTGTCTATAGATGTTATGGCCCTGATGTCGCTAGGGCATACAATAATCATAATCACACACATGAAAGTGTATGAATCACTTTACTAGACATGCAACAATCCTGCGCATACTACGCGCTCATGTAGGGCAACTCCGCCTATCAGGGAGCTCATAAACAATCTACCCGAAGGCATATGCTATGATTAGTCACTCCTCATATCAGGCATACATATGATGTGTATGATCATGAATCATGAATCTATACTAAACATGTTATGTGGTGATAGACTCTGTTCATAACGAAGATGGGCCTAGGCGGCCTACACACTACAAGTATGGGCCTATCGATGGGCCCTGGGGAGAGTGACAATGCGGACATTTAACCAACATGATCCTTACAATGTGGCATCGAACCATCATTGCTCCCAAGGTACGGCCTGTCATGAACATCATTACATAAACCATGGTGGAATCACACATTGCAATGGGCCTTATATACATCCCATTGGGTCTTGACCCAAGGGCTCCAAATATATCAAATGGGCAGCATCGCATGGGCCTCATATATATCTAGGTGGGCCTCAACAACGGGCCACAAATACATCAAGATGAGACTCTAATCACATGGGCCTTATATATATACTAAGGTGGGCCTCAATGGAAAGCCACAAATGGCCTAATCACATGGGCCTCATGTATACATGAATCATATCAAATGATCAACTGGACCACACTCCAAATAACAGTGGCAACAATGATTTCCACCGTTAAAAAAAATCCTATCGGGCCTACCTTTATGTATTTTTCTTTTGGGATCCTACCTATTCATACGTTAACATGGAGATAGACGAAGTGAAAGCAAAACATCAGCTTGATCGGAACTACCGTGGCCCTTAAGAAGTTTTAAATGGTGAATGTCATTGTCCCCACTATTTCTAAATGGTGGGGTCTACTTGAACCATAGATCTGTCTCATTTTTTTTAGTGCCAAACCTTAGAATGAGCTTTCAAAATGATTGGACGGTTTGGATGCAACACGTGCATCATGGTGGGGTCCACTAATCGTCCAGCAGCCCAGTCAAAAGGGGTGAACAGCATAGATAAAACACATACCTCATGGTGGAGGTCCACATTGATGAAAGGTGTGGATACAATACATACATACATCAGTGGGTCCTATGCGGGGCTCACCATTATGTTTATTTTTAACCCAACCTGTGGATAAGGTCACACAGACCTGGGGCCCACCATAATGTTTAATTTCCACCCAACCTATTGATGAGGTCACACAGACCTAGGGCCACCATAATGTTCATTTTCGACCCAACCCGTTGGTGAGGTCACACGGACCTGGGCGAAGAGTAAAAACAAATTTCATATATGATCCAAAACTTCTACAACCCAAGAAAGGGTTTCAATGGCAGAAGTTTAATCCTCACTGTTTCCTGCCGTGTGCACCACCTAAGCTCCCAAATATGGCTGATTTTTGGGATGCCCCATGGTTAAAAGGGGCCCATCAAATGCACAGCCATGATGTTCAACACACATCACGATGGGGCCCACGGCTGGGACCGTGGGTCCTTGCCTCATCCACGTCCACGGCTGCAGTAGCAAGTATTGCTGCATGCTTTATAATTTATATTTTGGGAAAAAAATGTATTTTCATGGTTTTTCATAGGTGGGGCGCGCATTGGAAGAATCCATTCCAGTCGTTGCATTCCATAGCTCAAGACCGACCAAACAAGCCCAATGTTCGATATATTTTGGCGTTTCAAAGCATCGGGGTGGATTTCAATGGTGAAATCCATTATTTTCTATGTTATGGCCCACCAGATACTTGGATTAGCTCCATTTTTTAGCTCAACGCCTAAAACGAGCTGAGAAATAGGATAGACAGTGTGGATTATGTACATGCGTGGATTATGTACATGCATCAAGATGGGGCTTGTATGAGCGGCCCACCCAAAAGTTTGGAATCAAGTTAATATTTTTTATTTCCAGAGATTACGTCCAGCGTCTCTAGACGCTAGACGGATGGCTGATGGTGGGCCTCACATGTAATGACAGTTTGATGCAACATATGCATCATGTGGTGGGGCCCGCATTCACTAGCTTGGTGACGTCAGTACACACACTCCATGCTAGCCACCCCCACCAAGGATTGATGCCAAGACCTCAAGTGTTGAAATGAAATATTCTCCACTCAGTCTCCAGATGAGCTATGGATCTGGGTGTGTACTTCACAGTAGAGTCCCACCATCCATGATGGACGGTGCAAATAGAACATAAATTAGTGGGGGCCCACTTCATCCATGCGGATAGAGAGAGGGGGAGATAGAGAGAGAGAGAAAGAGATTGTGATGAAGAGGAGGGACCCTGCCACTATGGGCCCTCCATTTCTTACATTGTATGCTTCAAACGGGTCCCACCATATGTGGTCCCAAAAAAAAAGAAATTTAACGGTGGATCACCCACCTCTTGCACTCTTCCTTGATTCCTTGGACTCCTATGCTCCTAGCTTTTACTTTTAATGGTGGTTGATGGAATTTTGATGGTGGGGATGAGAAATGAGAGGGATGCCCACACTTGTTGTTTTAGGAGAGTTGGGGAGGCTTGGACGTATGGAGATTTTTGTTGCTTGGGAGAGTGTTTTGAGAAATGAGGGAGAGAGAGAGAGAAATGATGGGATTAAAGGGATGGATGGAATGGTGAGTGTAAGGAAAGGAGATGAGAGGTATGGGCGAGTTTGATTTTTTTATAGAAAGAGGGATGGTTAGGGGAGAGAGAGAGTTGACTTGTGAAAAGGGAGGAATGGGTGATGTACTTGGGTATGGGGTGTACTTGACTTGTACTTGAGATTGATTGATTGATTAATTGATAGGACATGTTGTAGAGATTCTCTAGAAATTCGCAATGTGCAACATTTCTTCAGAATGAACGTGGACCCATAACTTCTAGCCTGGGTATCGGATCGGTGCACGAGTCGCGGTGTTGGAACCATGGAGATGACGCGGTCGCTAGGGTACAAGTTTCGATTCGAACTGACTCTGATATGCGAGACTTGGATTAGGATCGCCCTCAAACGTTAAATACGGGTCGAAGGTTGCCGAAATTCAACCGGAAGAACCGCGGAAGCATACGAAATGGTACGGTATAGGATACGGGTCTTACACTTATGTCATGTAGTTGGTTGAGCCTTTCAAAGATAAAGACCAAAGATATAAGTGTAAAAAAGTATCAAGGAATAAAGAACATGTAAAGGAGATACCTTAGTGACCCTAACTCTTGACCTAACACAACCTTTGAACCTTTAAATGATCTTGTCTTAATAGGTAAACATTGTTAATTATCCCTTAGCCTTAAAAACTTAACTAGAATGTGATAAGTAAAGATAAAATAGGGGTGAAGATGCTATGAAAACATACGCCCA
Organism: Magnolia kwangsiensis; assembly: GCA_037074715.1. NCBI lineage: Eukaryota > Viridiplantae > Streptophyta > Magnoliopsida > Magnoliales > Magnoliaceae > Magnolia > Magnolia kwangsiensis. The sequence continues at coordinate 28,877,988 of CM073585.1, read as the reverse complement.
AAACAATAGATTTTGAGTGGTGCTCGATCCCATCAAGAAGACCTCGAGAGGTTATTGATGGCATTGAAGGGAAGTCAGATATGTTCAACAAAAAATTCATATTTTATTTGATTTTCTTGATACCGTCAAGGTCTCCTTCGATAACATCGAAGACCACTCGATGAAATCGAACAGAGAGTTAGATACATCTAGAAAGAAATGAACATTTTATTTAATTTTCTCGATAACATCATAAGATCCTTCGATAGCATCAAAGCATCACTTCGATGTGGCATCGAAGACCACTTGATAACATCGAAAGGTAACTCATATATGTCCAATAAGAAATATATCATATTATCTGATTTTTTTCGATGGCATTGAGGTAATCTTCACCTCGATAGCATCAAAGACCTTTGAATGGCATCAACAGAGCCATTATCTGCCCATTTTCTGACTGTTGGAACTTGAACTTCTTATAAAGGTCATTTGGTTCTTGGGCATTTGAATGAGTTTTTTGTGCAATAGAAATTAGGTGATTCCATGATCAAATCCCATCATCCCAAGCCTTTAAACCGAAGAGTTCTAAGTCATCTTCCTTGAGATTAACACTCTTATTAGGATTCCAACCTCCACCTTGAAGATGTGTTTGAACTCTATTTTCTAAAAATTAGACTCAATCTTTATAGATATACCACTATCTAAATCCTTTAGAAGACCCATCTAGGTGAATCCCCTAGGAAATACAATTTTTCATTAATTGTACGAGATTCAACCAACCCTTATTACCTTAGTCAACTCAAAGGAGCACTATATGTAAGGTGCTTGATCTAAGAGCCAGAGCCTTAGTAAATCATTGGCATTATGATCGGGAGAGAAAATGGAGCTAATTGAAGCACAGGAGAGCATCAATTAAGATACCCAAGACGACACTATAAAAGGGGCTCAATCTAATAAGTAAGTTATCAAGTGTAAGAGTATTTATACTCCTTTTCCTTTTGTAGGATTGAGGGTAAGATTTTGTGGCACAAAATTGACAAAGTTCTTATGTAGGACATTGACTCTTATGTAAGGCCTAAATTCAGGTTCTTGTGCAGGACCTTATCTCTTATGTAGGGCCTAAATCAAGTCCTCGTGTAGGACACTAGACGTGGGTGTGTACGTGTTATCATTCGTGGCAGCATCTGGCAGGAGTAAACGTAAGTCCTTGTAGGACCATGGTTGTTGGTTAGCCGATGAAAAATCAACTGATGTCTCTTGAGGGAGCCTCTGATGGGAGTATACATCAGTAGGTTCTTGTGTATGATCGAGGTTTGTGGCAAGCCTATAGAAAACCACATAAGGTCTTGTGGGGGCCCTTCCTTAGGTAGGATTATAAATGTTAGAAGTTAACCTGATTTAAAACCTCTGATAGTGAAATCTAGTATATTGAGTACATCCGCTGGGAGTGGAGTAGGAAAACCGAACTATTATACATGCTTCTATTTAGGATTATCATTTGTACACTTATTTAATTATGCTTATGTGATTGCATGTTTAATTATTTGTATCCATAATTAGATAAATGCTAGGACTTGATTGTTAGCACATCCCACACATGCATATACACTATCATGTTATAAATTAGTTGTTAAATTGGCATATCATTTGTACTCTATGTGGTTGGACCCTCTATTGGCTTGGAAGCCTTAGAGTTAATTTCCTTAGCTTAATTTACATATAGCTTAAGTAGGTAATTATGGTTTATAAAGACGAAACTTTTATTTATTCCTAACCACCCATCCCCCTCTATGACATAATCTTCATTCCTTAGCTCCGCCAATCTTCCGCACACACAGTCATAGCAATCTCATTTACAACATAGACGATTTTTAAACATAAACAACTCAGAAGTCGGTGCCTCGGCCCTCTCACTCTTTCTTCTCTCTTTGCAATAAATACTTCTTGATTTCCTTTCTTCAAATCATCGCCATGGTTGCATCTTATTCTTCTTCTACTCCAGCTTTCCACTTGGAATGCTTCATTAAAGACCTTGATGTCTTGTTATCCAAAGTAATTAAAGATCTCCTCTTCAACATTCCAACTGACCGAAACACTATAGTGTTAACACTTGATCCTACTTTCTATCTGGTAATCACCTATGAATGCCTTCACAAAATCGAACAGAGTTTTCTAGAGTGCCATAATGAAGTTCTGCTTGTCCAATCAGATAGTCTTCTTGATCCCTCCAATGCATTCAAGTCTCTATGAGCATGGTCGAAATTGATGACTGGCTGGGCTGAGTAGTTTTCTCGTGTTGAAGCATAACATGTGATACGTGGAAGCAATCGTGAATTTATGTGTATTAAACTTTATCTATACGAATTTTCAGCCAATCCCTTCCTTCTTGCAGTAGAATTGACCTCCTCGAGTTGATGTACTAATACATTCCATTTTGGATGCATCCTCCCCTTGGGTCCATCGGTCATGGATGTATGTGCATTCACTCACCTTCTTCCCTTTAACGAGCCTGTCTACCCAAGCATCGCTCTAAAAGATTCACATCCCTTCACTCTCAAAGACAAGACCAACAAGGCATATTCTACCTTCATGGCTATTCAACACAATTCTTAGGATAAAGTAGATCAACATGAACATATGGCATTCCTACTGATGTGGATCTGTTATTTTATGTTATGTGTGAGCACCTTGCAAATCACTAAGGAATATATTCACTTGGATGAGGTGCTCACTTAGAGATGTCATGTAATGCCCCAAATTTTCACGGCTTGACTACATACTCGTGCTCGAGAATTTCAGGTATTAATAATGTAAAATTTTGATAATTCAAAATTGCTCCTTGTTTTTTTTTTTTCTTTTTCTTCTTTGGATAAATCACATCCGGTTACATTCACGAAGGTAACCATTCATGATAATAAAATTAACTGTATTTATTATTATATTAGAGCAAAAAACATACAATTTTTTTTTAATGCCCTCTCAATGAGAGCTTATTACATTATCAAAGTTTCCAGCATAAAAAAAATAAGACAATTCATGGTGTTATCATTCTTCTTTTCTTTTCGAAAGAATCTTCCATAAAATGATTATCAGCCATATCATCAACCTGTAATTCACCTACAATATCTGTATGGTTGGAGAGAGTTAATGCCCTACTCATAGTGATGGTTATCCTTTAATATTAACAATAATTCGAGAAATTCATAGGAATAATATGAGGTTCTGATATATCTCGTACTCCACCTCTATAAGTGGTATTAGTATACACAACCAATATATATATATGAATGCATGCTTAGCAAAGTGTGTGCGGTCCATCATATGTAGTGATTATCACAATGTGGCATATAATTCATTTAAACTTCGACTCGCCCTGCATTCTCACACTATGGAGATCCACTAGCGTGTCCAACGTTAACGTGAATTTATGTGAACATCTCAAGCGACACAATAACACGATTGGGGGATTTACATGAGCCGATGTGTTCATGGAGCGACTATTTGTAACATCCAATCACAAGAAGTGATATAACACGATGGAGATTTACTTACATCAATTGTGCACCACTCACTAACGCAATGGATTACATGTCGACCAAGACGGCTGCTACCCAAAACGCATTACGTCCACGATAATATATATGAACCACTATATATGAGGCCTATAACACATCACTTGCACTAATAGAAAAATAAGTCGAACCATGAGAGTTTTGGAACTCCAAAACACACGCCCAATCCATAAAGGGAGGTAGTACAAGGCTAACCCAATAAAGGAGAAAAGTAGCATTAAGTTGCTCTCAAAAATAGGCTAACTGAACAAAAATAAGGGATGACGAGCAAAAGGCCAACTCAATATAAAATGGAAGCACGTGTTGCTCTCAAAAATTGGCAAAAGGAAAGGCTTGTATCCATCACCCCACATAAATTCATAAAAATCACGCATAACTAAAATTATACCTTAAGCATAATTCCTAAAAGGATAAATAATTCATAAAGATCCTTCAATCAATTGCATTAAAAATCACAGTAATATGAAAGTATGCAAAAAAAAAAAAAGATAAATCATATCAATTCAAATTAGTGTAAGCTTTAAAGGAATCCCTCACCTTAGATTTAAACCCTAGGTAGATCTTGATGTAGGAAAGTTTCTACATGAATCATTACATAGCTTAAACAAGATAAAGACACCACATGTGTGGACGAAGAGGATGATGGGCGACGAGGCTTTCTCTTTCTTTTTCTCTTTCTCTTTCCCTTTCTCTGTCTCTTTCTTTTTTCCATTTTCCTTTCTCTTTCTCTTTCTCTTTCTTAGATGTGGGATCATGGGCGTGTGAGGGAAGAAGGGGACGCACTCCTCCTTTTATAAAGGAGTGGGTACGTAAGAAGGGGTGTGTTTCACATCCCACTTGTATTAGGTTTCTTCAATTTAATCTTTTCTAGTGATCTTTCTTTAAATCTAATTCTTCTAGTGTGTCGGGGTCATTGAATAAGGTTGGGGTATATGATTTTCTTAGTGATCTGAAATTTAGATTGGCCTATCTTGAAGATCGGGTGCCAAAACAAACTTATTCTCAATTAATAGTCCAAACTTAATGATCCAAGCCCAATTTTAAAAGAACTATGTAGTCAGAATAGGTAAACGGTTGGACAAAAGTCGGTAGTTAATTGATGGTGAAAATTTCTTAAATTTAAAATTTCACCTTTTGTACCAAAAAGAAGGAACATGCTTCAATATTCAATGGTGTAGGATCATGGATCATGGTCTAAATTTTGTATAACCTCATAGTTATATGAGACTAAAGTGTGATCTAAACTTGAGTAGCGATGGACGGTAGGAAGTGTTTAAATCGAAAGATCCATATTTATAATGAGTTGGTAAGCCTTGAAAGCATAACTTCACACCTAAGGAAAAGCCTACCAAAGTGGGGTCTTCATCTTTCAAACTTCATCCATATTATGGGCAATTTAAGTCGCTTATATGAAGAAAAATATCCTACTACGACTACCCACGAGATTTTTTCACTCGATGGACACCAAAATCAACGGTTAAGGGGTTGATTTGTCAATTGGGTCACTTTTACAATAATCTAAGGGTTGAAATTTGACTTGTATAGTAAATTTATGATACATAGGCATTGTATAAAATTTCACATCAAACGAATCGCGACAACCACGTGATCTAGAATTCAAAGGTCTAGGTTAATGGGAATTTTCATAATTATTGCTAATATGAGAGTTTTGAAAAATTCAATAGTTCTACATGGTTATATTCACATTTCAAAGTAATTCTTACAAAAGAACTTGTATCTGAATCATTATGAATAAAGAATTATTCACCAAATTAATTAAGGGAATGTACACATATCAACCAACATAATGGATAGTTAGATGACATGTTAAAAATAGAAAAAAATTTATGGTTAGTGCTTTGATCATGTATGTAAGTGGGTGTATAGTCAATTTTGTAAACGAATGATCACAAGTAGGTTTTTGGAGTGATCAAGTGGCTAAAAATATATACCATTATATTCAAGTGACTTGTTCACATGTGTAAGTTTATAATATTATAGTTTTGATGGTGGGTTAAGCATATTCATAGGTGGTGAACAAGATGAATGGATCAGAATTTTGATTTGATATGTGTACGAGTGGATCAAATATCAAGTAGTTAGTTTGCTATGATCGGGCGGTCAAAACTCAAAGTGGACAGTTAGATATCTTTACCTATGGACGGATAGTGGCTAAACAGTTGATTATGATGGACAAGTGGGAGTACTTAGATATATGGTAATCTTTTTTTAAAATCAACGATCGGATGGCTTGATCTATGGATGAAGATCATTTTTAATGGTTAGATTCATATTGGAGAATAGAAGTAAGTTTAAGATAGCTAAATTGGTATCATACACATGTCCATACTAAGTTAAACTTCATGGTGACACTCGAGAACTTTTAATACTCGGGTATTGAAAATTTTCAGAGTGTTACGATCTACCCCCGTTAAACAAAATTTTATCCCTAAAATTTAATTACTTTTATCATTTTCACTGATTCATTATGCTCAAGTTTTCAATATATTCCTTGCAAGGTAGATATATATGTATAGGTGCGCGTATAATTGGCTACATGAAGTCGGGCCGCTACAATCTACCCCCCCTTAAATAAAAATCTCGACCCTGAGATTTATATATGTATATTTACTTTATCTATTTAAGTATTAAATGTTATAAAAATTTGTATATTATTTTCCCCCACATCAAGACGTATCCAGGTTTTTTTTTTTAATCAATATGTATCTATGAAAATATGTAATATCTTGAGTTGTTTGTAATATCTAGGGTTTGTTAATTGTTTTGTCACGTAATTGACAAAGGGGAAGATTGAAAGTACCCTTGTTTGTTAATATATGTGAGTTTTGAGTCTGTCAGTCAAGTAAACTCTAAGTTGAAGACATCAAGCCCAAGACTCATCAAAGATGGAGGCATACGATCATACTTAACAAGTAAACTAAGCCTCATCAACCCAAAACAAACCCTGATAGGTACATGCCCCTATAAAAACCTAACTTACCCTAAAAACTAATTCAAAAATCTTTTGGTAACTTTGAGTTGTTTGCACTTTGAGTATTGAAGAAAGAATGAAACAAACAGGTAAATCATATGCCTTGTCAATTGCATCGAGCTGTAATCGAGGACATCTTTGATGTCATCGAACATTGTTTAATTGCATCGAATACATGTCTATATTGTCTAGCAACAAAATGAAAAAATGTTGGGAATTGTCTATTGCATCGAATGTTGTTCGATGACGTCGAACGCATTCTGATTGCATCAACCTTGGCTTACTTCTTTTAAAATGCAAAAATACTCAAAGTGCTCCTCAATGTAATCGAACCTTATTCGATGGCATCGAGAGTAAGTTATCGATGGCATCGAGAGTAAGTTATCGATGGCATCGAAGACTGCTCAATTGCATTGAAACTAACTCTATTTGTCCAGCAAGCTTTCAAGGAAAATCTAATTTTCTTTGAGCACATCGAAGACCTTTCGATGACATCGAAATTCAAATCTCGATGGATCGAAGGTCTAATCAATCGCATCGAACAAAGTACAAAATTGTCTAAAAATTTTTTTATATTTTTCAAAAAGGAATCCCGATGGCATCAAAGTGCAAGTCGATGACATCGAAGGATGCTCGATGGGATCGGACAAAATCTGTCCTACACCCAAATGAATATCTTGTGTAGGATTGATGCAATCGAAGATGGTTCGATGGCCTCGATAATGACAGATTTCTGCCCTTTTTTTACCATTGAAATTTTAACTTTACAAATACACATGGCTTGCTTATTGTAAAATGAGCTAGAATTTAAGAGATTTTTAGAGAGTTGCTTCAAGAGATAATACCATTTTTCCTCATTCCGTCTTTCTCATTAGAGTTCATCATTCAATCCTTAGCATAAGTATTTACTCACATCTTCATTACTTGGATTAAATTATGAACTCTAGCATTCACGAGTTTCCAAAAGCACTCATCATAGACAAATCATTGTATTATAACTCTTGAATATATAGCTTATGAGAATCTTCACTGTGTGTTTAAATCACATCATCTAAATAGAGAAGAACAATAAAACCCAAAACCTCACAACCTCGTAGCATTAATCGAAACATCAGAAGCGATTGCGGTTCAAGGGAGCTGAAGACTCTTCATCAACATTGAAGACATTCAAATTGTGCGAGAAAGGAACTCACTCACTTATTTGTAAGTATAAGAAGTCCATTGAGTCTGAAGCCCTTTCCTTGTGTAGGATTGAGATTTAGAGTTTGAGTGACGAACTCACCAAGACCTTTTTATAGGCCTCCAATAGGATAATACGTTGTCTTTATGTAGGACGTGTTGTCCTTGTGAAGGATGCGTCGCCTTGTGTAGCTCCTAATTGTGTCCTCATGTAGGACTCGTCGCATTGTGTAGGCACCTAAGACAACCTTGTATACGTCTTTTAGTTAACCTTTTGTAGGTTGTGAAGGTTCATAGTTAACCTAATTTAAAACCATTAGATAGTGAAATCTGGTACACTTAAGGAGAGAGTGTGTCCATTGGGAGTGGAGTAGGCAAGTAGCCAAACCACTATATATGATTGTGTTTAGGATTTCTTTTTATGTTTTAATATAATTATACTTATGTCTATCAAATTATTATTATGATACATAATTTAGTAAATGCATAAGTATTATTAGGAATCACATCCCATACACTCACATACACTATCTTTATAGGTTTGTTTCTTTACATGAAAATTTTGTGTAAGCCTAGGTGTTTGGACCCTCTATTAGCTTGGAAGCCATAGAGTTACTTTGCCTTATTCATTTTGATTAAAGTTAGGCATTTTTGTTGTTATAAGAAATAATTTTTGAAAAGTCCCATTCACCTCCCTTTAGGACACTTGGACATATTTCCATACTTCTACTATAGCGGTTCTACCGTAATTTTAGGTGAGTATCAAACTTCTGCTTGATCAGGGCATTGAGTTCATTGGTAAGCACCTGGGATTTGGTACTGAGATCAAACCGCTTATAACTTGCTTGAATATGATTCTGTAAATTTGTGATCCTGATCATTCTAAATCCTTGAGAAATATTATGTACTTCTTTTTTTTCACCATAAGAGTTCCCTAGGTTTCATAAAGGATAAGCCCCAATGGTCTATCCCATGTTGAACCTAAGCTTTAGTGTTATTGTTTATATGAATAGTTATAAATTCCCAAATCATTTTATATTGACATCCTATCACTCCTAGAATTTTAATTTCTAAACTATATACCTAAATTATCTGAAATTTTAAACCTAAGTCCCTAACTTATTCCCAAGACTCCAGAAGAAAAAAAAAAGTTGAAGTAAGATTCTAGAGTTTGGTGAGCCTTTCATCCATGTAAGTTGAAAAAAGACTTGTTGTCCAGCAGTAGTTTTCACCAAATTTTGACACTATTAGATTTTTCTAGAATTTTTTGCATATTCAATAAAGCTGAAATTTTATAGGGAGGTTTCTGGAGACTATTTGAGATACCAAAAAAGTTTCAAAATTTTCCAACAAGTTTACCTACCGAGACCAATGGAAGTTTCCTAGCGTGTCAGTTTTCATTGAAACGATAAAAACAACTTTACGAAAATTGGAAAATATTCAATTCCACTTTAGGAAACTTGTTTTTCTTGATTGTGACTCCATTTAAGAATGAACTTTAATTAATAACAAGTTTATTTGGGATTTGGAGAAATTTTTTTTCTAAATGTACCTAGATTCATAGTTTCTAAATTCCACATCTAACTCAATATTTCAAATGGGGAACATGAATATGGGTTTCTAATTCGTCAACTTACTAGTTCCTTTGGGAATTTAATTAAATATATGTATCTAAATCATAATCCTATACTAGTCGCATAGAGCTTATGATGGTTCATTCCCTCAAGCCTAGTTAATCTCATTCTCATGCTCTGATACCAACTATAACACCCCGAATTTTTGCGGCTTGATTATATACTCGTGCCAAAGAATTTCAGGTGTTAATAATATAAAAATTAGATGCTTCAAAATCATACTTTATTTTTATTTTTATTTTTTCTTTTGATAAATCGCATCCAGTTACATTCATGAAAGTAACCATTCATGAGAATAAAATTAACTATATTTATTATTTCATTAAAATAAAAAGCGTACAAATAATTCTTTAATGCCCTCTCAATGAGAGCTTATTACATTATCAAAGTTTGTAGTGAAAAATAAATAAAATAATTCGTGGTGTTATCCTTCTTCTTTTCTTTTCGAAAGAATCTTTCATATAATGATTATCAGTTGTATCATCAACCTGTAATTCACCTGCAATATCTATATGCCTGGAGAGGGTCAATGCCCTACTCATAGTGATGGTTATCCTTTAAGATTAATAATAATTTAAGAGATTCATAAGAATAATGTGAGGGTTCTGAGACACATGCCCAAGCCATAAAGGAAGGTATCAGAAGGCTGACCAAATAAAAGAGAAAAGTAGTATTAAGTTGTCTCAATAAAATAGAAGTGTAGAAAATAGGCTAACTGAACAAAAATAAGAGGAGACGAGCAAAAGGCTAACTCAATATAGAGTATAAGCACGCGTCGCTCTCAAAAATGGCAAAGGGCAAGGCTTGTATCCATCACCTCACATAAATTCATAAAAATTACGCATAACTAAAATCATACCTTAACCATAATTTCTAAAATGATAAATAATTCATAAAGATCCATTAATTAATTGTATTAAAAATCACAGTAATATGAAAATATGTAAAAATAAGATAAATCATATCAACTCAAATTAGTGCAATCTTTAAAAGAATCCCTCACCTTAGCCTTAGATCTATACCCTAGGTAGATCTCGATGTAGGAAATTTTCTACATGAATCATAATATAGCTTGAACGAGAGGGAGACACCACACATGTAAGGGAGAAAGATGATGAGTGACTAGGCTTTCTCTTTCTCTTTCTCTTTCTCTTTTTCTTTCACTTTCCCTTTCTCTTTCTCTTTATCTTTGTCTTTCCCTTTTGCTTTCTCTTTTTCTTTCTCTTTCTCTTTCTTGGACATGAAATCATTGGCATGTGAAAGGAAGGGGATGCACTCCTTTTATAAAGGAGTGGGAGTGTGAATGAGTGTGTTTCACATCTCACTTGTATTGGGTTTCTCCAATTTGACCTTTTCTAGAGATATTCTTTTTAAATATAATTCATCAAGTGTCTCAGGGTTGTTGAATTAGGGCTAGGATATATGATTTTCTTGGTGATCTGAAATTTAAATTGGCCTATCTTAAAAATTTTCCTACGGGTGCCGAAATGAAATTTTTCTCAATTAACGGTCCACACTTAATGATCAGGGCTCAATTTTGAGAGAAATGTGTAGTCAAGATAAGTAAATAGTTCAAAAAAATTTTGTGGTTGATCGATGGTGGAAAAATCTTAAATCTAAAATTTCACCTTTTGTACTAAAATAAAGGAACTGACTTCAACATTCAATGATATAGGATCATAGATTGGAGTTTAAATTTTGTGTAACCTCATATTCATATAAGACCAAAGTGTGGTCTAAATATGAGTTATGATGGATGGAATAAAGTAGTTAAATCGGAAGATTCAAATTTCTAAGGAGTTGGTAAGCCTCGAAAGAATAACTTCGCGCCTAAGGAAAAGCCTATCAAAGTAGGGTCTTCATATTTCAAACTTATTCTATATTATTGGCAATCCAAGTCGTTCATATGAAGGTAAATATCCTAATACGACTACCCACGAGGTTTCTTCACTCGATGGACACCAAAATCAACGGTTAAGGGATTGATTTGTCAATTGGGTCACTTTTATAATGATCTAAGGGTTAAAATTTAACATGTATAATTAATTTATGATACATATGCATTATATAAAATTTCACATCAAACGGATTGTGAGAACCACGTGATTTAGAATTCAAGGATCTAGGTTAATGACATTTTTGTAATTATTGCTGATATGAGATTTTTTGTAAAATCTAATGGTTTTACATAGTTATGGTCACCTTTCTAAGTAATTCTTACAAAATAACTTATATCTAAATTATTATGAATAAAAAAATATTCACCAAATTAATTAAGGGAATGTACATATATCAACCAACATAATAGATGGTCAGATGACATGTAAAAAATAGAAAAACTTGATGGTTAATACTCTGATCATGTATATAAGTAGGTGTACGGTCAGTTTTTTAAACGGATGATCACAAGTGGGGTTTTTGAAGTGATCAAGAGGCAGAACGTGTATACCGTTAGATTCAAGAGACTTGTTCACATGTGTATGTAAGTTTATAATATTATAGTTTTGATGGTGGGTTAAAATATTCATAGGTGGTGAACAAGATGAACAAATTAGAATTTTAATTTGATATGTATATGAGCGGATACAGATATCAAGTAGTTAGTATACTACGATCAGGTGGTCAAAACTCAAAGTGGACAGTTAGATATCACTGAACGGTTGGTTATGATGGACAAGTGGGAGTACTTGGACATATGATGATCTTGTCTTAAAATCAACGGTCGGATGACTTGATCTATGGATGAAGATCATTCTCAACAGTCAGATTCATGTTAGAGAATAGATATAAGGTTAGGATAGTTAAATTGGTATCGTACACATGTTCATACTAAGTTAAACTTCATGGTGACACTCGAGAACTTTCAATACTCAGGTATTAAAAAGTTTTGGGTATTACACATCAGCTTGCCCGTGCACCTTTTGTGCTTGGCCACCTTTATCTTACCTTGTATGAAGCAACTACTGAAGGATTTTACTATCTAGTGGGCCTATCTGACTTGTCCAGATGTAGTTTTACAAATATTTTGGAGTAAAATTCATTCAATTTTCCCCAATGGATATCGAATTCACTTCCTTTTGCCACCGTAAAATTCATTACTTCAAGATTAATTATTCTTTCATTAAATGTATAAATTATTTCTTTCTTTCACCCTCAACAAGTTTAGTCATACATTTTGCCCATTCAAGGATAAGGAGTTCATTATAATATGGTCCACTTATGATTATGAATCACCTAACACCAAAATGGCAAACCTCAGGAATATGACTTGGAAAAGTTATCTGATCTGCAGAGACTTACCAAATGGTGGCACTATAGACATGGGCGTTAATGTCAATGCTAATATTGAACAATATTGCCCCAATCTTCTTATGTGCCAGTTTGGTTTAGCTCAAGGTATCCCTCTCCCTTTCATGCACTAGACTTGTAACCAACCTCTGACTCATCAGCTAGTTCTAGACTCGGTCGTCATCTTTCAGACTCTCCATAATGGATTTAAGTCCCTCAGCTCATCTTTCATGCTTCCTCTCTTCACTAATCGTCCACAACAACTAGAGTCATTCCACTCCTAATGGAAGAAATATTATGGGACTTTAATAATAGGTCTCATCAATTAATAATCGGTCGACTTTCTTCTCCATCAAAAGTGGAGAAACCTACTGCTGAGAAAAAGAAGAATAAAAAAGCACCATGAAATCAAGCACTCCTCAGTCGGCTATGCTATTGAGTGTGAAATATTATATATATCCCCCTTGTTATGCATTGGTTTTATGAACACAGATGGTCTTAATTGATCTAATTACACATGTTTTCTCTTGCAAGGTGATTTTGAGAGCTAAGGATAAAAGAATGCTTAAAGCATGAGTTGAGGATTGATCTATGGAGGTTAGCATTGAAGAATTTAAAAGTCCAAGATCCAAGGAAGCCAAGCAAGGTAGAAACAAAATTGAAGATTCAAAGTGTAAAAAATCAGAAGTGTAGAAATCAACCATTTGATGTCATCAATGACAATTCCAATGCTATTGAAGTAAGTGTCGATGTCATCGAAGCCATCCTCGATCCCATTGTAAAAATCAAAAAATTCTGATTTTGTTACTGGACATGTTTATGCTCTCTTCGATAAGTGTTCTATGTCATAGGAGTGTTCGATGCCATCGAGAAAATACCTAAATTTGAAAGTTTTTTGCTAGACAGTTTCATGTTTTCAATCGATCTCATCGATGGAGTCCAATGCCATCGAAGTGACATCCAAGCTAGGATTAAGCACGTAAATTCAAGTCGATTTTGAAGATGGTACGAATCAAAGTTATATAAATGGATGTTTTAGGATATTCTAAATAGGAACTATGGTAGAAGGAGTAGTGCAAAGAGTTGTTGATCTTTAAGGAGTCTTCTCTCTTCTCTAAACCTTTGGTTCTAGTTAGTTTTTATATTTGTCTGTTTGAGTTTTAATTCAATCATGTCTTTAATTGGCTAATCTCGTAGCTAGAACTAAGGGGTGAAGCTTGTAGTTATTCTTAACGTTTAGTTTACTTTGATTCAAGCTATTTGATTTATATGTTGAACAATGCGTTGATATTTGGTTTGAAAGAAAAAGTATTTCTAGTTTATTTTTATCCATTGTCAACTTTTGGCATATTTGATGCTTATGAAGACATGAGTATTTTTTTTTAACATGTTTTGTAAGGGATTGATCTGTAGATTTCATTAATCTATTGTTGACTCCGGGAACTATAGATGCTTTGAATATACTACAATCAAGTCATTGATGCTTTATGAGAGAACCAATTCAATGAAAGTTCAAACATATTTTGAAGTGTATGAAAGATGATTTAATTTCCCTATTATCTGGCTGGATAGAATAGGACTTCGATTTCAGTTGTGTAATCTAATTGAATCAAGTAAATTAATATTAAGATGGCCATGAATGGATCCTTTACGCTTTAGTGTTTTGTTTCTAATAATTTCTTTCACAATTACTCATTTAAAACCAAATTTTAGTAGTTAGTTTAGATTCTGGTTCTAATTCTAAAGTATTCAAGAAATCGTACAATAACTAGTCCCTGTGGCTACAACCTCAAACTCATTGAGCTATTACCACATCACAACCTTGCACTTGTGATTCGTGAACAAGTTTTTGGCGCCATTGCTAGGGACTTCGACTACATTTTTTCTGAAGTACATTGGTATTAGAATTAGGTTAGGTTTATGTTTAACTTTTTATTTATTTTTAGATTAGGTTTCTCTAAATTATCATATACTAACTTTGTTATTTTGTTTTATAGAACTTAACATAGAATCATCGATCTAGTAATATCCTTTTAACTCTCTTGCTATAGAACTTCAGATTTCTCAATTTTTTTGTGGTTTTTCTTTTTCTGATTTAGCTTTTAGTTTAAATTTAGTACTGAGTGTATTTCATGCCTAAGTGGGTACGTGAAAATACTCTACATCTTTTAAGTGAATGAGAATTAGTTAAAGGCTTGCCCCTCCATCACCAGATTAAAGAAACCCTGAAATCATCTAGGTTAGCAGAAAATAGGGCTGTAAATTAACCTCACCATCCCGCTAAAGAGCAACAATATGAGAATGATGTACATAATGCTCCTCCACCTAAAACTATACGTGATTACTTACAACCAACGAGGGCAAGTACACCTTCCTACATGGTGCTTCCTCATAATGCATGAAATATGGATTTTAAATCGGGAGTGATCCAACTACTTTTAAAGTTTCATAGACTCGATTCTGAGAGTCCATACCTAAACCTAAAATAATTTGATGAGATTGTAGCAATTCTACACTTTCATAATGAATCTGAGGACACTTTAAGATTAAAGTTGTTCCCTTTCTCTTTAAGAAAGAAAGCCAACTTTTGGCTTCACTCCTTGAGACCAAGATCTATCGGGACTTGGGGCTGAGATGACCCGGGAGTTCCTTAAAAGGTTCTTCCTGGTTCTTAAGACAAATACCCTAAGGAGGCGATCATGAATTTCTCTCAGAAAGAGGAAGCGATGTTCTTCCAAAGCCGAGAAAGTGTTGGGCATAAACTAATAAGAAAAGAAAGTAATTGCGCTTATCATAGTCTTATTATGCGACGCGTAATGGGAGTCTGGATAGTGGTCCATTGCTTAGGGTGCAAAGATAGTTTGTCATTCGCACAATATGATCTGATAATGGTCCATTGCGTGGGGCACAATGGAAGTTTATTTCTCAAGCAATGAATATCTGTTGTGTGAAACTTGGAGTTCACACATGTGGTTGCCTATAAATACCCCGTTCCCCTTCTCATTTGATTCATTTATAAACTTTGGAGCTTTAAAAGACCTAGTAGGATATCAAGATTCTAAGATTTCTCTCAGGTATTGTGCGAGGACAAGATAAAAAAGTGATGTCCATTGCAACACGCACAATGGGAAAGCCATGTTTCATTGTGCAGCGCACAACAAGCTTGTTCCGTGCATAGTAAAGCTTCAAAGATCACTCTCAAGATTCTTTCAAGTTGTGATCTTCTGATAATTCTTTCAAAAAGTTGATGATCAATCAAAAGATTTTGAGTTAAAGAAGAGATGAATGGTTGTCAAGGGATCATCAAAATCTGCACATCAACTTCCTTATTAAGAAGATCATATCATGAGATGAAATGCTGCTTAAATTAATATTTGAACTAGCTTTATTATAATATTATTATAACTGTACACTTTACTTTGAAATCAATGGAGAAATGAGGAGGTAAACAAACTTTAAATTAATAAAATATGTGATGATGATTGTTCTCTCATTCTTGAAATTACGGTAAAGACCACTTCAGTTGAAGTAGGAATATGCCAATATGTCATAGAGGGGGGTGAATAGGACTCTTTAATAATTTTGTAATACTTTAAAATCCTATCACTCTAATCCTAACAACAAGCATATATTAGGATTACTCAAGAATAACTCCACTAGCTTCCAAGCCTAATAGAGGTTCCAATCACAAAATATTTGAGAGATAAACAATATGCAAACTACTTTATAATAGATATGACTGTGCGTGTGTGTGAGGTGTGATCTCAGATAATCAAATATGAAAGTATTTAAGGAAATCATATAAATAAATGAAGGATAATAACAATCTCAAACACAGTCATTTTTTATAGTGGTTCGACTACTTATCTACTCCACTCCGGATAACTGCACTCAACCCTTGAGTGTACCGAATTTCATTAAGGAAGTTTCACACGGTTCACCCCAAACCTAAGGCTTTAAATCAGGTTCATCTTTAACCTTTACAACTTACACCTAGGCTGACTGTTTATGCTCTCACGAGCAAGGGTTAACACAATACACCCACTTTAGGCATACTGGCCAAGGATCTTCTACAAGACCCTCTCCTGTTTATGCTCTCACGAGCAAGGGTCAACACAAAGCACCCACTTTTAGGCATAATGGCCAAGGATCTTCCACAAGACCCTATCTGTTTATACTCTCCAAAGAGCAACGGTCAACACAACGCACCCAATGCGTACACTCCCGCCGGAGGCCTCCTAGAGGACTTACAAGGGGTGAGAAACACCTTAGACCCAATCCTACAAAGAAATGATCATAAGGGTCCTCTAGACTCTAATAACTTATAAATAAGCAGATGAGTCCCTTTTAGCTCATTGTCGAAGATCTTCTCCTTTGTTGATGAAGAATCTTCTGCTTCCTTGAACCACAACTCAGAAGATGTACCAATGCATGGCGACAGGTTGGGTCAAGGTTATAATGGAATCCTACTCTCAAGTATTTTTCTATAAAGGAGATAGAGTGATTCCAATCATCTATGCATTCATGGTACCCCAGCCTAATGATTTTCCATTAAGGTGGTAGCTAGAGGATCCTTGAATGTGAAAGTTCATTCCCCAATCCACTCTATTAAATATCAATGATGAGGGTGGATTGGAAGATGAACTCCCTTGAGAGAAAGGGCTTTGGGTAAATGATCTAAGGTTAAACACTCAAAAACACTCTCTTCTTTCTCTACAGTAACTAAAGACAAGTTTTCTATATATAGGCAAAAAGTTCCAACGGATATAAAACGGTCACATTTATGACAGAGTTCGATATCATCGAACGTATACTCTCGATTATATCGACTGGCTAGTTGATGACACAAACTTAAATGTCATATGCTTTTGAAACCTTTTACCAACTGGTCAAGGAGATCGAAACAGGTGTCGATATCATCGAATTTTGAACTCTGATTGTATCGATACGAGGTTCGATTCCTCGACATTTGAAAATGAGAGAGACAATGCCTTTGAAATATTTCACGTTAAGGATATGAACAAGGTACACTCCATATCATCCGAATTTGAATGTCGATGATATCATTAGTCGTGTTGATGCATCGATAAATTTAAAGATTTTACCAGTGAGCTTGCTGGACAGTTTATGTCCCTTCTCGATGTAATCGATCCGGCCTTAATATCATTGATATTTGAATATCGATTCTATCGAGTGACCCTCGATCCAAGATAAAAATCACCTAAAAAATGTTGCTGAAAAACTGTGTCCAAGACCGATATCATTGAAAGCCTTCCGATATCATCGATTTTTGAATTCTGAGGATATCGAGGAGTACATCGATATATCGAAGGTCTTCATGATTTTCTTTAAAAAAAAAGGGACACAAACTCTTTGCTGTCGATTATATCGAGTCAACTTCGATAGACTCGAGTATCAAATTTCGATGATATCAATAGGGGTATCGATACATCGATAATTTCGTCCAAAAGAATATGTGGTTGTTGGACATCTTTTGTCCTCATATCGATAGTATCGATTGAGCATCAAGGACATCGATAGCACTTCTGGGTTATATTGATCATTATATCGATAAATCGACAGAGGTAGAAAACTTAGAATTTATTTTGATATTTTGAAAAGTTTTCTAACCCAAAAACCCTATGATATTCTAATCAATTTTAAGGGTTTTAAGTACCTGGTGTTTTGGGACTGGGATGTGAGGCTTAAATTTACTTGTGGCAAGTTCGGGCACACATCCGGTTGAGGTAGACAGTTGATTGATCTTCCTATAGAGTTTCTTTGTCTGGCTGACTCAACACTCACGCTAATTGACAAACCAGGGTACTTTTAATTCTTTCCTTATTATTATTAAATGATAATCCCTTATCAAAATACATTTGTTTCTTGTAAAAAAATGGTGAATCCACTAAGGACAACATTTTATTCGATATTAACTTAGAAATTATTTGGAGAACTTTTGTCATCATTTGGCGTCATAACAACGCCAAAATGACGACTCTCAATGGGAATATCCTCCCCTTCATCTCTAATTTAAAGTATAGTTTTATTTAGCCTTCATTACTAATATATTGTTGTTTATCCTTGGAACTACAACTTTTATTCGATCGCGATGGCGGCTATCTTCAACAAAATAATTTTCTACTTTACACCGACTAGATTTGTCATTGATTATATTCACGATAGATCTTTGAATCAAAAGAACTAATCAGTTTCAATCACAAAATCACAAACAGTGTACCGCAAGCTATCACAGGAGTGATTTATGTATCACCGGTGACTCAAGATAATAAAGAAGAATGAATCATAGTGTGTTAAAGAGATCAAGAGACCGATCTCGTGCAGCCACTAATCTAGTTACGTAACGGATGATTAAAGGGCCAATCACGCATAATGCTGCGAGGCAAAACCCCACACTCTCTCCACCTCCACTATACCCAGGACAATCCTCTATCTCCTTCACTCCATAAGACTTTCCAGCTCTACCTGTTGCATCCACTTGATGGACCCAAAAAGAGAAAGGCAAGTTGCCCATAGAGAATGAATCGTCTTCTCCAAAATTCTTTGCACCGTCACAAACAATATCTCCACAAGCTAATGTGCCCAGATCATTAAAATCCTATGAAAGTGTTGAAGGATCTAATAGGAGCTCCTTTTCATCAGATTCTCCCACAACGACATACCCTTTCCCTACTCCAACAACAACACAATCAGGGAGTGGGGAAGTTGCCATATGTATGGCAGGCACGAGTCAAAACCTGTTACCATCTACGGGTGAACGCTTAGCCGAAATGGCTCATGCAAAGATAGCCTTAATGGAGGAATGTAGAAGTCTTCGAGAAGCATTAGACACTCTTTCCCACAATGTAGCTTAGGTTTTGGCTCCTCCTGTGATGGCCACAACAAATGGCCATGAACAACAGTCAGAAAGTCCACAACTGCTAAGAGCAGGGTCACATGGATCATCTCCCGCAGTGAAAGTAATAACACAAGATGAAATACAGCAAGAAATAACTAGGGCTGAAAGTCGGGCGGGTTAGGTCGGGTTGGTGCTCGACCCTATCCCAACCTAAGGTTCCTATACCTCAACCTTAACCCAACCCAACCCAACCTCGAGTGAGGAATTCCCAACCCTAGCCTAACCCAAGTGGGCTCGGTTGGGCTAGTTGGGTTGGTCGGGTTGGACGGGTGGATACATGCTAAATATATTTTTATTATTACATTAGTCTATTATATTTTAATACACGTCTTATTTTTTATACCTATGATTTTATTAATAACGTGTGTAGTTATTTACTGTAAAAAAATATATTTTTTTCTAAACAAATAATCTAAAATATAGGATAACAACTCCTTTAAATGACGTGTTGTGTAGCATGCCATCTATTTGGGAGAGAGAAATCTAGCATATCTTGGTAGCTTGAATCATCGCAAATGTCATGGACCAATTTGACCCAATGACACTGAAATTTCTTATGCCTTCAACACAAATAATCCACACTCAATTATAAATTATAAGTAACTTATATATATTGACCGGGTTCGGGTTGGGTCGATCAACCTGAGACCTCAACCCAAGCTCGACCTAAGTTTTATCAGGTTAGTGTTTATATAACCTAAGTAATAGACCAAACCCGATACATCTTGCTCGAGCCCAACCCAATGTTATGTCGATCATGGGTCAGTTAGGTTGAACCCGCCCAACTTTTAGCCCTAGTAATAACAGAACTTGTTAGAACTGAAGGAGATCGAGAATACTCAGGAAGATTCCAATTCAGAACACCATATCCCCGAAGGTCGAGGATATACCATTTCCTACGAATTTTAAATACCTGGACTTCTAAAAATTTAACAGAGACGAATCTCTGGAAGAACACCTCATGCATTTTATCACAACCATAGGTAACTTTTGACAATTCCACAATACTGCTTACGATTATTTAGATTGTCTTTAATAAGGAAAGCATTTTGATGGTACTCTAGTTTGATACCAGAGTATATACGTACTTGGGAGCAAATGCAAGATGCTTTCATGAAAAATTTCTTCTCGTCTGATCGAGATGTTAGTATTACAGAACTGGATTCCATACAATAAAGAGAGAACGAACCAGTAGAAAAGTTTATTGACCAATGGAAGAACTTGGGGGCATCGTGTAAACAGCTGCCCGAAGAAAAATAACAAGTGAAAATGTGTCTAAATTCAATGTAGACAGAAATTGCGATTGGTTTGACAAGCATAAACATACAAAATTTTCGTGACCTCACCATGAAAGCTCATGCGCTTAAAATAATAACTAAAAGAATACTAGTCTTTTAAAACGAAACAGGCTAAAGAGGACCGAGTAGATTAATAGCAAATGTTATCAACTGAGAGAAGAGGAGGGATGATCCCCGTAACAGGTGAAGAACAGAAAGAAGAGAAGATACAAATCGCTAGAAAGGCCAAATAAGCAACAAATGGTCTCGATCGTATGATTCTCATAAAGGATATGCATTTGAAGAAGAAGACATCATTCCCATGATGAACCAATTATTGACTGCCAGAAAAATTAAATTACCTCAGGCTAAGTTCCGTGAAGTATCTGAAAAGATGAAGGAAAAGAATTAGTACCATTATCATCACTTGCTAGGACATCTGACAGAAAACTGCTTCACGTTGAAAAACATATTACAGAGGATGATAAACAAAAGTGAAATTATAATAGGAAAAGAGAAAGAAAGAAACAGAAAAGAAATTGTGAACACATTGTCTGTCCTAGATACTGCACGTGAAGGGACAAAATATGAAAAGAATGAAAATGAACAACATCGGCCGCACGAGCTTTACAAATGGAAGAAGAGAGAAAGTTGCAATATGATTACTGTCAAATCTTTCGACAAATTGACAAGGACACCAATAAAAAATACACGTAAAGTAGCAGTAGTCAAATTACATTCAGGAAAGAAGATAACAAGCCTATTTCAAAAGCAAGCGCCTAAAGTAATGCGAAACGAGATGTTCAAAACATTACCCAATAATGAAAAAAAAAGAAGTGAAGAATAAAGTTGAAAGAGTAACCTATGATGTTATAAGTCATCTGAAAGGTATCCGTGCTCGTTTAAGCATACACGATGTGTTACGACTGTCAAGAGACTTCGTGCGGACGTTGATCCAAGCTCTTTCATATAATAGCATCAGAGAGGAACTACTTGTTGAAATGAAAAGTACAGAGTTATCATGAGTAGATGTGCCCAAAATGACAAAAGCAAATGAATGTATGTCCATTATTACCTTTTTCGATAGCGATTTGATCTACAACAAAGAACATAATAGACCATTGATGATTATTGGCCATATTAGCTGTGACGCCCCAAACTCGAAAATCGAGCTCACAAAATTTTCGATCGCCGAATCCGGCGCCGACAGCCTCTGTAGAACCCCATTCTCGGCTCCCAGCTCCCATTCGCCAGGTTCCGATCCTGGGATGCTATGAGGAGCATTTTCAACGTCATTTTGATTCGTAATAAGCATAACCAAAGGCATAACCCACAAACAACAACCAAAAACTCCATTACATTTTCACTATGATCAAAAACTTTACAAGTATAATGAGCATAAAGGGAAATACAATGATGATAGACCAAAAACTCTAGAGTAATCTACCATGTGCTCAAGCCTCAGCGCTGCTGAGCCCCAACGTCACCTGCATGCAACAGTCGTGCATAAGCTTATAGAAAAGCTTAAAGGGTGGTGAAAGTGTGTGCGCAAGGTAGTAATATGATCATGCAATATTAGAGTAATGCGGAATATGCAGATGGATCCATAATATCATGAGCCGTACCAAGGTTATGCGATGTAAGATGCAAGTCAAGCATACAATCTTCATCTAAGTCCACATGTCAATACAGCTCAACTCTGGGATATCACCGGGGTCTAGTACACTCTAAACCAGATCGCCGCCACATCACGCGTAATAAGGTAAGTGAAAGAGACCTCACTATCCATCTGCCAATATCGGGCACGACTCGTCGATAGCGGATCCATTCCTCGAGCTGGTCAGACTCAGCCTAGCATTGCCCCTACACTCGGGCAGGTAAGGCCGCACCCCCTTCCAACCGACCACGACACAGTGGAGAGCGCAACCATCTGGTAATCGGCACTCAACGCTCATCTACCCACTCGGTCTAGACATTGGAGTAACTTCTTGGTACCATAAGGGTTTAGGGACTTTCACCCAGGGATATCTATAGCACCCCATGTAGAATAAGATTTTCGGTATCCAATCCTGCTAACCACGATACGTCTGTGGAAGCTACGACCCCGATGTCGCTAGGGCGTATAATATCCATGTCATACAAATGCGATATGCATGATTCACGCTATCTAGTCATGCATCAAATCCTGCGCATATCGTACCCTCATGTAAGGCAACACCGCCTAACCGGGAGCCAATAAACAACCTGTCCAAAGGCATATGCTATGATCAGGCAATTCTCATATCAAGCATACATATGATGCGTATGATCATGAGTCATGAAACTATACTAAACATTTAAATAAGTGATGAACCATTCTTACAACGCAGATGGGCCTAGACGGCCTATACACAGCAAGTACGGCCTAGCAATGGGCCCTAAGGAGAGTCGTAATGTGGACATCCAACCAACATTACACTCGCAATGTGGACGTTAAACCAATATTGCTCCCAAGGCAGGGTCTTTGTAAACATTGCTACTTAATCTGTGTTGGGATTACACATTACAATGGACCATAGGTTCATCCCATTGGGCCTTACATATATATCAAATGGGCCATATCTTATGGGCCTTTTATTCATCAGATGGGCCACATAAATGGGCCACACCAATGGGTCTTATGTGCATTGCAATGGGTCAAAACCCATGGGCCTTAGATTGCATCAAATGGACACAATCTCAAGAGCCTTATACATATCAAATGGGCCTAATCCTGTAGGCCTAATATAATTCAAATGGTCCTAAACCCCTAGGCCTTATATAAGTCAAATGGGCCTAACCCATAGGCCGTAAAATATATCAAATGGGCCTAACCCATAGGCCTTTCACAAATTAAATGGACATAAACCCATAGGCCTTTAAAATGATCTCTCCAAGTGGATGGACGGTTTGGACTCAACACATGTTTCACAGTGGGGGGTCCACATGAGTCAAAGATCTGACTCATTTTCTAGCTCATGAAAATTGTGATGAGCCTTAAAATGGGTGGACGGGATAGATGCAACACATGCATCATGGTGGGTCCCGCTGTCAATAGACCGCATGAATAGAACACATGCATCAGCGGCTCCACCGTCCACTGGACAGTGGAGGCAACACAAACAACATGGTGGTTACCACCGTCCGCCTGGACGGTGGACGTAATACACATACATCACCGTGGGTTCCCATGTGGGGCCCACCAAAATGTTCAGATGTCATCCAACCCATTGATAAGGTCACGCAGATCTGGTTGAAGGGGAAATACAAATTTTAGCTTGATTCAAAACCCCTGTGGGCCCAAAAGAAGCTTTCAATGGTAGATATTCAATTCCACTGTTTCTCATGGTGTGGACCACCTTAGCGTTGGATCAGGCTGAAACTTGGAGGGGACCCGCCTGAGAAAGGGGCCCACCTCATGAACGACATGGATTTCCACATGCATCATGGAAGGGCCCACGGCAGTAGCCATGGGAGGCTGCTGGTCCGTCCGTCTGCCCGTGCGCAGGCAGCGCCTGTTGCCTTCTGACAGTGGCTTTCTTTTTTTTTTTCTCTTTATTTTAAAAAAAATCACATGTGGGGCCCACTGATAGGAAATCCACTCCGCCCACTAGATGCTAGGGCCCAAACATGCCATACAAATCCAATTTTTGGCATTGATTTGGCGTGTACAAATCACAAGATGGGCCCTAATAGCCTTTGAAGGGTATAAATACCGTTTTCTATCGTATGGCCCGCCTGATCATCGGATTGACCTCTATCTTTGGCTCAACGCCTAAAATAAACTTGGAAACGAAATAGACGGCGTGGATTGAATACATTCATCAAGGTGGGGCCTAGGTGAGTGGGTCACCCAAAAGCTTGAAAACAAGCTTATATTTATTTTTCACTTGACGTCCAGCGTCCCTGGACGCTGGACGGTTGGACTAATTCAAGTGGGCTGCCCTCGTGGGCTCCAAATAGTGAGTGGTGTGGGCCACCAAATGATGGGTGGGGTACATGAGACCCACATCAAGGTGAGGTCCCTTTGGATGAATGGTTGAGATGTCCCACAACCTATCAAGTGGGCCACAAAATCGTATTACCATATGAAAGAAGAATGAAATAAAGAGAGAGAGAGAGAGAGAGAGAGAGAGAGAGAGAGAGAGAGAGAGAGAGATTGGAGAGTGGGACACGCGTGTGATGGAGGGGGACCCCGGCACTATGGGCCCTCCCTTGAACCGAACATACATCCACTGTATCCCTTACACCTGGAACCACCAAGATCGAAAATCAACGGTGGGGATCCTCTCTCCACCAAAATGGACGGTCTAGATGACCTTCCTTTGCAATGAAATAAACCTTATGATGGGGTCCATGGAGAATGGCCCCATCATGGAATGATCATGATGATCCTAGTGGGTCATCGGCCTCATTTTAGGGTCCCGAGTGAGATCTAAACCATTGATCGGTTGGCCTCACTTGGCCCATCTCAAAAACATAAAAAAAACTACATTATCAAGCACCCACCGTCCGATCTTCTTGCTCCTATAGGTTCCTTAGCACCTTAGCTTGGATTTCAATGGTGGAGATGGGAAATGGATGGTTGAGATGGGAGGTGGTGGGGTAGGAGAGTGGGCCACCCTTGGAGCTTGGAAATGTTTGGAGAAATCCTCATACGTATGGAGCTTGCTTGGATATTTTTTTTTTTTTGAGTTTGAAATGAGAAAGAGAAAGAGAGAGTTGTAATGGGAGAGAGAGTGATGGATGGATGGATGAATGATGGTTGTGTAAGAAAGTCTTGACTTTTGTGGCCTTTTGTGTAAGAAAGGCATGGGAGGTGTAAGAGATCCTTAACTTTTGAGGCCTTTTGTGTAAGAGAGGTATGGGCTTTGTAAGAAAAGCTTGACTTTTGTGGTTGCTTGGCAATGGGTAAAAGGTGATGTGTACTTGATATGTGATGGATTGATTGAATGATGGATTGATGGAATTGATGTGACATCTCATAGAGATTTTCTTGGGTTTCGCAACGCGCGGCGTTTCCTCACACCGAACGTCGGTCTACAACTCTTGACCAGGGTATCGCCTCGGCGGGCGAGTCGCGTCATCGGAACCACAGCGACGGCGCGGTCGCTATGGTACAAAACTTGGGTCGAGTCGAAACAGGTTGACGTCATATGAATCAGGGTCGCGCGTTAATATCGGTTAAGGGTCGAAGGTTGCCGAAATTTCACCGGTAAGACCGCGGAAGTCTACGGAACGGTACGGACTAAGATACGGGTCTTACAGCTCTCCCCTCCTAATAAAAATTTAGTCCTTGAAATTTACACAATCAACGCAACTAAGCATAACTCATGAGGAAGAAGAGACATAACGTCATCATATAGAATCAGGGGCAGCATACAAAATACAATACAAGATCAATCATCAAAGAGATAAGGATAACGATCTCGAATCTCAGCCTCGCGCTCCCAAGAAGCCTCCTCTACAGAATGGTGACCCCACTGCACCTTCACCAAAGGAATGACCTTGGTTCTGAGGACCTGCTCCTTCCGATCAAGGATACGGACTGGCTGCTCAATGTAAGAAGCATCCTCACAAACCTCCACCAGCTGCCAATCAATAACGAGAATAATGTCTGACCCACACTTCCTCAACATGGAGACGTGAAAAATATCGTGGACGCCAGACAACTGTGATGGCAAGGCAAGCCGATAGGCCACGGCGCCAACGCGCCCAGTGATCTAAAAAGGTCCTATGAATCTTGGGGCAAGCTTGCCCTTTGCTCCGAAACGAACTACGCCCTTCATGGGCGAGACCTTGAGATACACATGGTCCCCTACATCAAACTCAAAGGGACGATGCCGACGATCAGCAAAACTCTTCTGTCGGCTCTGAGCTGTGCGCATCCTCTGCCTGATGATGTCAATAGCCTCTGACGTCTCCTGCACAAGATTGGGACCTAGAAGACGACGCTCTCCAACCTCGGTCCAATAACTCGGTGATCTTCATGGTCTGCCATATAGTGCCTCAAAAGGAGTCATGCCGATGGTCTCCTGATAGCTGTTATTGTACGCGAACTCAGCCAATCGCAGATGCTCATCCCAGCTACCCCTAAAATCAATCATACAGGCCCGAAGCATATCCTCAAGGATCTGGTTGACCCTCTCGGTCTGGCCACCGGTCTGCGGATGGTACGCGGTGCTGAGCTGCAAATCAGTCTCCATCGCTCGCTAGAAGCTCCTCTAAAACTGAGATGTGAACCTCGGGTCTCGGTCAGAAACGATTAAGACCGGAACGCCATGTAGTCTCACGATCTCCTCAATGAATAATCTCGCCAGCCGGTCTAAAGGCCAAGTCGCACGCATCGCAAGAAAATGTGCCGACTTCGTCAAGTGATCCACAACAACCCAAATAGCGTCATGACCGTGCTGAGTCCTCGGTAAACCTATAATGAAATCAGTCGACACGTGCTCCCAGTTTCATATCGGGACGCTCAATGGCTGCAATAGACCAGGAGGTCTCTGATGATCGGCCTTGACACGCTGTCACGTGTCACACTCGGCCACAAAACTGACAATCAGGCGCTTCATCCCTACCCAAAAATACTGTCGCCTCATATCACGGTACATCTTCGTCAAGTACGGGTGGATAGAAAATTGTGATCGATGTACCTCGGTCATAAAATCTCTACGTAACTCTGGGATATCCGGGATACATAATCTGCCTCTGAAGTGAAGTCCACCATTTACACCAATGTGCCAATCTACCTGACTCTCAGATGTAGCCTCAGCCATATAACTCTGTAACGACTCATCAGCCTGCTGAGCCTCGATCACCTTTGCGACAAGAGAGGGTTGAATCGACAGGCTCGATAACTGAACGATAGAAGACTGCAGGCCAAACTCAAAATCATACGCTACGATATTCTCAAGCATCCGCCACTCCTTCATCATCATATGCGCTACTAGGCCTCGTGGCTGACGGCTGAGGGCATCTGCCACCACGTTTGCCTTGCCCGGGTGGTACTGAAGGTCAAAATCATAGTCTTTCAAGAGCTCCATCCAGCCCCTCTGTCTCATATTCAGCTCAGACTGCGAGAAGAGGTACTTCAAGCTCTTGTGATCAGAGAAGAGCTCGAACCTGACCCCATAAAGATAGTGCCTCCACACCTTCAGTGCGAAGACAACTGTAGCCAACTCCAGATCATGCGTGGGATAGTTCAGCTCATGGACCTTGATCTGACAAGATGCGAAGGCCACTGCTCTCCCGTGCTACATCAGGACAGCACCCAAACCAATATGCGAGGCATCAGTGAATACAATAAAACCATCACTCCCAGAGAGAAGAGTGAAGACAGGAGCAGACGTCAGACGGTCCTTTAACTCCGTAAATGCTCGCTCGCAGGCATCACTCCAAGTAAACTCTGCGCCCTTCCGAGTCAACCTAGTTAGCGGGGCTGCAATACGAGAAAAACCCTCAATGAAACGTCGGTAATAGCCCGCCAAACCAAGGAAACTACGGATCTCTGTCGCAGTCGTGGGCTGACCCCACTGACGCACTGCCTCAACCTTCGAAAGGTCCACTGCGACACCCTCCCTCGTCACCACGTGACCGAGAAACTTTACCTCCTCCTGCCAGAACTCGTACTTTTCCAGCTTCGCATACAGTTGGTGTGCGCGGAGGGTCTATAAAGTGATCTCCAAATGCTGCTCATGCTCCTCACGGGTCCTTGAATAGATCAGGATGTCATCGATGAAGACTACAATAAACTGATCGAGATAAGGGCATAAGACCTCGTTCATCAGCTGCATGAAGACCGCGGGTGCATTGGTCAGTCCGAAGGACATGACCTGAAACTCAAAATGACCGTAACGCTCCTGAATGCCGTCTTCGGAATGTCCTCAGCTCGGACCAGAATCTGATGATAACCGGAACGCAGGTCGATCTTCGAAAAGAACTATGCACCCTGCAGCTGATCAAACAAATCATTAATCCTCGGGAGCAGGTACTTGTTCTTGATTGTGACTTTGTTGAGCTCGCGGTAGTCAACGCAGAGCCTTAACGAGCCATCCTTCTTCTTCACGAAGAGTACCGGCGCTCCCTACGGTGAACTGCTCGGACGAATAAAGCCTAACTCTCACAACTCGTCCAACTGCTTCTGCAGTTCCCACAACTCCAACGGTGCCATGCGATACGGGGCCTTCGAAATAGGCGCGGTACCCGGCACAAGATCAATCTGAAACTCGATGAGTCGACGAGGCAGTAATCTCGGAATCTCCTGAAACACATCGAGAAAATTACAAACCACGGGCAACTGGTCGATGCAAGCGGCAACAGACTCCTCTATGGCGCAGGACATCAAACAAGACAACCGCTCTCCTCTGGCCTCTGCAATGAACTGAAACTGTGGCACGCCGGGTATACAGAAAGTGACGGTCCTCGCGGCGCAGTCCAATATAATATAGTACTCGGTGAGCCAATCCATGCCCAAGATGACGTCGAACTCAGACATCGGCAATACAAACAAATCGATAGGCAGAAAGGTATCCCCAACTAGAACGGGGCAAGACGAGCAAAATCGGCCCAACACTGCAGTCCTCCCCAAGGGAGTCGATACTGATAGGCTCTCACCAGAAGACTCCAACGGTAATCCTGTCGATCGGTAGAAGCTCTCGGCCATAAAAGAATGCGATGCACCAAAATCAAATAGTACATATGCAATGCATGCAGAAACTGAAAGTATACCCTCAACGACTCCTCTAGACGACTGCGGATCCTGCTGAGCCGTATAAAACCTAGCCTGAGCCGGCTGGGGTGGTGCCTGTCCCCTCTAAGCATGCTGTTGCTGCTACTGGGGTAGCTGAGGCGGTCGAAACTGCTGTCTCTGCTGTTGTGGCCTCTGAGGCTGGTGCTGATGCTGATGCTGCTGCTGAGGTGGCCTAGGTAGTGGGGGATGCTGTCGCTGCTGCTGTGGGGGTCTCTGCTACTGCGGTGGAGGCTGCTGTGGAGCCCTCTGCTGCTGTGGACCTCTCTACTGCTGCTGGGAGCTGGGACACTCCCATGAATGGTGTCCTATCACACCGCACCTAAAACAAGTGCCGTTGAACTGCCTCGGAGGTGGTGGTGGAGGTGCTGCTGGTGCTTGGAAGGCTGGGCGACCTGTACACCTCTGCTGCTGTGATCGACGCTGCTGAGAGTCATTAGAAGAAGCCTGCCTCTTCCGGTCTCTCCTCTGACCGCGATCAGACTGAGAACTGGCCCACTCAGTCTCAAAAATTTGGGCCTTCCGCACCACTTCCTCAAAATTCGGAAGCTCATGGCCAATCACACGGTTGCGAAGACCGTAACGCAAGCCATCCTCAAAGCGGTGGGCTCTCCGTTCCTCGTCATCAACAAGGTAAGGTGCAAACCTGGACAGTGCTACGAAACGAGCTGCATACTGAGCCACTGTCATATCACCCTGCACCAAGACTTCGAACTCCAACGCTCGCTATCGTCGGATGTGATCAGGGAAGTACTGTCGGTCGAACCGATCCATAAAATTCTTCCAAGTCCACACAAAATCAGTGCCTGCTGCTCGAGAGACTGATGCCCACCAATGCTCAGCCTCACCATGGAGAAGGAATACGGCCAGTCCAACTCGTCGCTCAGTCGTACATCCCATCGTCTCAAATACCTTCTCCATATCAGCACGTCATCTCTCAGCTATAGTCGGGTCTGGCTCACCCTGAAAACGTGGGGGATCGAGCCGTCGAAACTCTCGAAGAAGGGCACTCACACGATCCTTCTCTGCCTGTGCTGGTGAAACAACGGGGTGCTTGCTCTGCCCATGGAGTGCAGCTGTCACAGCCTGTAACATCTACTGCAACTGAGAAGCACTCACGGATACTGTCGACTCTGCACCGGTCTCTGGTGGAGGAGCAGGATACTCAGGATGGGCAGTAGGAATCTCAGGTGGTGGAACAGGCATCGTAGGTGGTAATGCGAGAGTCACAGGGGGTGGTACGGGATCCTCAGGTGGTGGTGCGGGAGTCGATCGGGTAACTCTCCTGGGTAGCATGTCCTACAGGAAAGATTGAAGGGGCCTATTAATTTGAAAACTCTCGAAGGCACGCACGTTAAGGGTCTGTAACGGAAGGTCGCTATGCTATCCGAACTTCGGAACTTAGCCATTCTACACTCATAGCAAATATGTAATGTTGTTCTCGGTTATTCCCAAGTTATGCTCTGATACCAACTTCTGTCACGCCCCAAACTCAGAAACCGGGCTCACAAAATTCTGGATCGCTGAATTCGACGCCGACAGCCTCAGTAGAACCCCATTCTCGGCTCCCAATTCCCATTCGCCAGGTTCCGATCCTGGGATGCTACGAGGAGGATTTTCAACGTCAGTTTGATTCGTAATAAGCATAACCAAAGGCATAACCCACAAATAACAACCAAAAACTCCATTATATTTTCACTATGATCAAAAACTTTACAAGTACAATGAGCATAAAGGGAAATACAATGATGATAGACCAAAAACTTCAGAGTAATCTACCACGTGCTCAAGCCTCAGCGCTGCTGCGCCCCAACGTCACCTGCACGCAACAGTCGTGCATAAGCTTATGGAAAAGCTTAGAGGGTGGTGAAAGTGTGTGCGCAAGGTAGTAATATGATCATGCAATATTAGAGTAATGCGGAATATGCAGATGGATCCATAATATCATGAGCCATACCAAGGCTATGCGATACAAGATGTAAGTTAAGCATACAATCCTCATCTAAGTCCACATGTCAATACAGATCAACTCTGGGATATTACCGGGGTCTAGTACACTCTAAACCAGATCGTCGTTACATCGCACGCAATAAGGTAAGTGGAAGAGACCTCACTATCCGTCTGTCAATATCGGGCACGCCTCGTCGATAGCGGACCCATTCCTCGAGCTGTTCAGACTCATCCTAGTATTGCCCCCTACACTCGGGCGGGTAAGGCCGTACCCCCTTCCAACCGACCATGACACAGTGGAGAGCGCAACCGTCTGGTAATCGGCACTCAACGCTCATCTACCCACTCAGTCTAGACGTTGGATCAACCTCTTGGTACCATAAGGGTTTAGGGACTTTCACCCAGGGATATCTATAGCACCCCATGTAGAACAAGATTTTCGGTATCTAATCTTACTAACCACGATACGTCTGTGGAAGCTACGACCCCGATGTCGCTATAGCGTATAAAATCCATGTCATATAAATGCGATATGCATGATTCAGGCTATCCAGTCATGCATCAAATCCTGCGCATATCGTGTGCTCATGTAGGGCAACACCGCCTAACCGGGAGCCCATAAACAACCTGCCCGAAGGCATATGCTATGATCAGGCAATTCTCATATCAAGCATACATATGATATGTATGATCATGAGTCATGAAACTATACTAAACATTTAAATAAGTGATGAACCATTCTTACAATGCAGATGGGCCTAGACGGCCTATACACAGTAAGTACGGCCTAGCAATGGGCCCTAAGGAGAGTCGTAATGTGGACATCCAACCAACATTACACTCGCAATGTGGACTTTAAACCAACATTGCTCCCAAGGCATGGTCTTTGTAAACATCGCTACTTAATCTGTGTTGGGATTACACATTGCAATGAACCTTAGGTTCATCCCATTAGGCCTTACATATATATCAAATGGGCCATATCTTATGGGCCTTTTATTCATCAGATGG
The DNA here is from genome assembly GCA_037074715.1 of Magnolia kwangsiensis. Taxonomy (NCBI): domain Eukaryota; kingdom Viridiplantae; phylum Streptophyta; class Magnoliopsida; order Magnoliales; family Magnoliaceae; genus Magnolia; species Magnolia kwangsiensis. The sequence continues at coordinate 28,845,423 of CM073585.1, read as the reverse complement.
GCCACATAAATGGGCCACACCAATGGGTCTTATGTGCATTGCAATGGGTCAAAACCCATGGGCCTTAGATTGCATCAAATGGACACAATCTCAAGAGCCTTATACATATCAAATGGGCCTAATCCTGTAGGCCTAATATAATTCAAATGGTCCTAAACCCCTAGGCCTTATATAAGTCAAATGGGCCTAACCCATAGGCCGTAAAATATATCAAATGGGCCTAACCCATAGGCCTTTCACAAATTAAATGGACATAAACCCATAGGCCTTTAAAATGATCTCTCCAAGTGGATGGACGGTTTGGACTCAACACATGTTTCACGGTGGGGGGTCCACATGAGTCAAAGATCTGACTCATTTTCTAGCTCATAAAAATTGTGATGAGCCTTAAAATGGGTGGACGGGCTAGATGCAACACATGCATCATGGTGGGTCCCGCTGTCAATAGACCGCATGAATAGAACACATGCATCAGCGGCTCCACCGTCCACTGGACAGTGGAGGCAACACAAACAACATGGTGGTTACCACCGTCCGCCTGGACGGTGGACGTAATACACATACATCACCGTGGGTTCCCATGTGGGGCCCACCAAAATGTTCAGATGCCATCCAACCCATTGATAAGGTCACGCAGATCTGGTTGAAGGGGAAATACAAATTTTAGCTTGATTCAAAACCCCTGTGGGCCCAAAAGAAGCTTTCAATGGTAGATATTCAATTCCACTATTTCTCATGGTGTGGGCCACGTGAGCGTTGGATCAGGCTGAAACTTGGAGGGGACCCGCCTGAGAAAGGGGCCCACCTCATGAACGACATGGATTTCCACATGCATCATGGAAGGGCCCACGGCAGCAGCCATGGGAGGCTGCTGGTCCGTCCGTCTGCCCGTGCGCAGGCAGCGCCTGTTGCCTTCTGACAGTGGCTTTCTTTTTTTTTTTCTCTTTATTTTAAAAAAAATCACATGTGGGGCCCACTGATAGGAAATCCACTCCGCCCACTAGATGCTAGGGCCCAAACATGCCATACAAATCCAATTTTTGGCATTGATTTGGCGTGTACAAATCACAAGATAGGCCCTAATAGCCTTTGAAGGGTATAAATACCGTTTTTTATGGTATGGCCTGCCTGATCATCGGATTGACCTCTATCTTTGGCTCAACGCCTAAAATAAACTTGGAAACGAAATAGACGGCGTGGATTGAATACATTCATCAAGGTGGGGCCTAGGTGAGTGGGTCACCCAAAAGCTTGAAAATAAGCTTATATTTATTTTTCACTTGACGTCCAGTGTCCCTGGACGCTGGACGGTTGGACTAATTCAAGTGGGCTGCCCTCGTGGGCTCCAAATAGTGAGTGGTGTGGGCCACCAAATGATGGGTGGGGTACATGAGACCCACATCAAGGTGACGTCCCTTTGGATGAATGGTTGAGATGTCCCACAACCCATCAAGTGGGCCACAAAATCGTATTACCATATGAAAGAAGAATGAAATAAAGAGAGAGAGAGAGAGAGAGAGAGAGAGAGAGAGAGAGAGAGAGAGAGAGATTGGAGAGTGGGACACGCGTGTGATGGAGGGACCCTGGCACTATGGGCCCTCCCTTGAACCGATCATACATCAACTGTATCCCTTACACATGGAACCACCAAGATCGAAAATCAACGGTGGAGATCCTCTCTCCACCAAAATGGATGGTCTAGATGACCTTCCTTTGCAATGAAATAAACATCATGATGGGGTCCATGGAGAATGGCCCCATCATGGAATGATCATGATGATCCTAATGGGCCATCGGCCTCATTTTAGGGTCCCAAGTGAGATCCAAACCATTGATCGGTTGGCCTCACTTGGCCCATCTCAAAAACATAAAAAAAACTACATTATCAAGCACCCACCGTCCGATCTTCTTGCTCCTATAGGTTCCTTAGCACCTTAGCTTGGATTTCAATGGTGGAGATGGGAAATGGATGGTTGAGATGAGAGGTGATGGGGTAGGAGAGTGGGCCACAGTTGGAGCTTGGGAATGTTTGGAGAAATCCTCATACGTATGGAGCTTGCTTAGGTTTTTTTTTTTTTGAGTTTGAAATGAGAAAGAGAAAGAGAGAGTTGTAAAGGGAGAGAGAGTGATGGATGGATGGATGAATGATGGTTGTGTAAGAAAGTCTTGACTTTTGTGGCCTTTTGTGTAAGAAAGGCATGGGAGGTGTAAGAGATCCTTGACTTTTGAGGCCTTTTGTGTAAGAGAGGTATGGCTTTGTAAGAAAAGCTTGACTTTTGTGGTTACTTGGGAATGGGTGAAAAGTGATGTGTACTTGACATGTACTTGACATGTGATGGATCGATGGGATTGATGTGACATCTCGTAGAGATTCTCTTGGGTTTCGCAACGTGCGGCGTTTCCTCACACCGAACGTCGGTCTACAACTCTTGAACAGGGTATCGCCTCGGCGCGCGAGTCGCGGCATCGGAACCGCAGCGACGGCGTGGTCGCTATGGTACAGAACTCGGGTTGAGTCAAAATAGGTTGACATCATATGAATCAGGGTCGTGCGTTAATATCGATTAAGGGTCGAAGGTTGCCAGAATTCGACCGGTAAGACCGTGGAAGTCTACGGAACGGTACGGACTAAGATACGGGTCTTACATTAGCGACAAGAAAATTAAGAGAATAATGCTAGATAATGATTCCGTGGTGAATTTATTACCACTATAGGTATTAAACAATCTAGGATATCATCATTCTCATTTATGTCCTAGCGAGATGATGATTCAAGGCTTCAATCAAGATGGACAGTATATGTTGGGAAAAATCACGTTGACACTAGAAATAGGTGAATTGACTACGAATGTCATATGTCATGTTATTAATGTGATGAAGACATATAACCTCCTCTTGGGAAGGCCCTGGATGTATCAATATGGCATCATACCATCTACTCTGCATCAATGCTTCAGATATCGTAGAAATGCAATTCAGTATAAAGTGATGGCCGATGAGAAACCGTACATAGAAGCAGAATCCTTCTTCATAGATGCAAGCTATTACGATGGATTTGTGATAGAAAATTAAAAAAAGAAATTGATGAAAGCATAGTAATAGAAGACAATTAGGCACCGACAATAGAAAATGAATTGGGCAACAGCAAAAGAAAATGAAGTTGCAAAAATGGAATTGTCTGAGAAGATATGTAAGACCCGTGTCCTAGACCGTACCGTTTCGTATTCTTCCGCGATCCTTCCAGTCGAATTCCGATAACCTTCGACCTGTATTCGACGTTTATGCCCGAACTTAAGCCGAGTCCCACATATCAGAGTTGACTCGACCCAAGACCTGTATCATAGCGACCGCGCCATCGTCGCGGTTCTAACACCGCGACTCGCGCAATGACCCGATACCCAGGGTAGGAGATGTAGGCCCGCGTTGAATTCAAAGAAAACCTCGTGCATTGCGAATTATGAGAAAATCTCTAAGAGATGTCCCATCAATCAAGTACACATCACACATTAAGTCAAGTACAACTAGCCCATGCTTTCTTTCTCCACAAGTCAAGCAACATCACAAGTCAACTTTCTCTCTCCCATCACCCATCACTTTCTTACAACCCACCACTCCACCCATCACCCATCACACCACATCACTCCATCACTATTATCATCCCATCACTTCTCTCTCTCCCTCATTTCTTAAAAATCTCTCCCAAGCAACACCCCATCACACGTCTAAGCATTCCAAGCTTCCTAAAATATCAAGTGTGGCCCACCCTCTCTTCTCTCATCCACACCATCAAAACTCCATCAACCTCCATCAAAGTTGAAGGCAAGGAGCTAAGGAGGCTAAGGAAGCAAGGTGAAGACCAAGAGGTGGGTGATCATCCTTCATTTCAATTTTTAAGGGCCCACTTGTTGTGAGACCCACTTGATGTATGTGTTGTAACTATGGAGGGCCCATAGTGGCGGGGACCCTCCTCTCTATCACCGTATCTCACTCTTTCTCTCTCCCTCTCTTTCTTTGAATGGCGATGATGATGGAGTGAGTGTGGCCCAACATGAATCATATATTCATGTGGGACCCATTGGATGGATGTGTTGGATCCACGTCATCTAGCCCATTAGCGGGCCAAGATGAAGGAAAACATAAATATCAGGTGGGCCACGTTCATGTGGGACCCACCTTGATGTGTGGGCCACGACCACGTGGGACCCACCACAATGCATGTGTTTACCCAGGCCGTCCAGCGTCTAGGGACGCTGGACGGGTGTGGCTAACACGGAGATTGTATACTGACAGGGGCATGTACTTACAAGCTTTTTAAAAAAATAAGGAAAGGAAGAGAAATGATGGGCCACCCTTGCAGGCCCCACCTTGATGTATGTGCTTGATCCAAGCCGTCCATCCTTTTTCTCAGATTATTTTAGGTGTTGAGCCAAAAGATGAAGCTAATCTGATAAACAAGCGGGCCATACCGTAGTAAATAGTGGTATTACCATTAAAATCCACATTAATTCTTCCATTGGCCAAAAATATATCACATATTGGTCTTGATTGGCTTGTCTAGAGCCGTAGAAGCTAATGAACGGGATGGATTCCTTTAATGTGGGTCCCAACTGGGAAAAACCACAAAATTACTATTTTTTTTTTTAAAAAATAAAGAAGCAGCAATCGCTGCTGCTGAGGACTCCACAGCGTCCAGCGCTGGCGCTGGCGGGGGCAGACGGATTGGCTGGGGCTCACGGCCCCAGCTGTGGACCCCACGTGATGTGTTTCAGACATCCATCCCATTCATTAGGTGGCCCCTTAGGGAAGTGGGCCTCCTTCAAAAATTCAGCCATAAACGGAACTCAGGTGGGCCATACCATCTAAATCATGTGAAGACATGCCTAAATCATCTAAAAACACTTGGTGGGGCCTACCTGACTTTTGGATGTGGCTGAAACTTGGTCTGGACCCTCAGCCAGGTGGGACACATAATGGGTGGACTGGATTTGTGGACCACATCACTGTGGACCCCCTGACCATGTGACCTTGTGAACAGGTTAGGTGACAAAGAAACATTACAGTGGGCCCTGGTCCCACGTGACCTTATGAATAGGTTTGGATGGTTAATAAACATTAAGCGGGCCCCTGGTCCCACATGACCTCATGAATAGGATTAGTTGGCAAATAAATATTACCGTGGGCCCCATGGTCCATGTGACCTCTCAACAGGTTGGATGGAAATAAACATTGTGGTGGGCCCAAGCCCATGAGACCTTATCAATGGGTTGGATGGAAAATAAACATTGTGGTGGGCCCAAGCCCATGAGACCTTATTAATGGGTTGGGTGGAAAATAAACATTGTGGTGAGCCCAAGCCCATGTGACCTTATCACTGGGTTAGAGGGAAAATAAACATTTTGATGGGCCCAGCTCATGTGACCTTATCACTGAGTTGGAGGGAAAATAAACATTTTGGTGGGCCTAAGCCCATGTGACCTTATCAGCTGGTTGGGTGGAAAATAAACCTTATGGTGGGCCTCATATGGGACCCACTGATGTATGTATTGTAATCCGTACCCTCCATTACTATGGGCCCCACCATAAGGTATGTTTTTCATCTACGCAGACCATCCTTTCCACTCCCATGGGATCCTCCATAATGCATGTGTTTCATCCAAACTGTCTAACCATTTGGAGATTATTTTAAAGCCCACTTTTTTATATATGGGCCCATGTGTGTAGGCTCATTTGATGTACTTGTGGCCCATGTTATGGCCCACTCTGATATATATGGGCTCATGTATTTAGGCCCATCTTGGCATGTATATAGGCCCAATGTTGAGGCCCACTTTGTTATATATGGGCTCATGTGTGTAGGCCCATTTGATGTACTTGTGGCCCATGTTGTGGCCCACTCTGATATATATGGGCTCATGTATTTAGGCCCATCTTGGCATGTATATAGGCTCAATGTTGAGGCCCACTTTGTTATATATGGGCCCATGTGTGTAGGCCCATTTGATGTATTTGTGGCCCATTGTTGAGGCCCACTTTGATATATAAGGCCTATGTGATTAGGCCCATGTGATACTCATAAAGCTTATGTGATTGGGCTTATTTTAATGCATTCTAAGGCCCATGGATGATGGCCCATTGCAAAGTACCTAAGGCCCATTGATACGGCCCACTTGATAAATATAAGGCCCATTGATACGACCCACTTGCAGGCCCATGTGATACGGCCCATTTAATGTACTTAAGGCCCAGTGAGATGAATTTAGGTTCATCGCAATGTGTGATTTCTCCGGGATATATATAATGATGTTTATAATGAGACATGCCTTAGGAACAATGATGGTTTGACATCCACATTATATGGCTGATGTCGGTTAAATGTCCATATTATCACTTTTCCTAAGGCCCATTGATAGGCCCATATTTGTAGTCTGCAGGCCATCTAGGCCCATCTCCGTTATACACAAAGTCCATCTCTATATACATGTTTAGTATAGATCCATGATTCATTATCATACGCATCATATGTATGACTGATATAAGAAGTGACTGATCATAGCATATGCCTTTGGGCGAACTGTTTATGGGCTCCCTGATAGGTAGAGTTGCTCTACATGAGCGCATGGTACACTCAGGACTGTTGCATGACTGGTAGTGTGACTCATACACTTGCATTGTGTGATTGTAGTTACTGTATGCCTTAGTGACATCAGGGCAATAGTCTCCACAGATATATCGTGGATGGCTGGATTGGATACTGAAAATATTTAGTTCTAGTATACGGGCGCCATAGATGTCCCTGGGTGAAAATCTCTAAACCCGATGTTACCAGAGGATGACTCTAACTTCGAGACCGAGTGGATGTATGAGCGCACGAGGGCCGATTACCAGGAGGCCGCGTCTCCCACTGTGTCGTAGTCTGTTGGAAAGGGGTGTGGCCTTACTCGCCCGAGGGTAGGGGTCAATACTAAGCTAAGTTTGACCAGCTCATGAATGGGTCCGCTATCATCGTGTCGGATAGGTATTGACAAACTATTGGCCAGGCGGATAGTGAGGTTTCTTACGCTCACTTGAACTGTGTGGCTTGAGGAGCGGCAGTGCCATTTGGAGTGTATTAAACCTCAGTGATTATCCTGAATGAGAACTGTATTGATATATGATGAGAATTTCCATGCTTGAGCTGCATCTTGCATCGCATGGTCTTGACATGACCGATAATATTCATATCTTGCTCCGCATAGCCTTGGTATGGCTGATTGCATTCATGTATTCTTCAACATGATTCTGTATTTTTTCGACCTTACATTCTGAGCACGCTCTTATTGCGCACACACTTACACCACCCTCTAAGCTTTGTATAAGCTTATGCACAATTGATGCGTGCAAGTGACGCCAGGATGCAGCGTTAGTCTCGCTACCGTTGGAGCGTGCAACCGAGCTTTTGGTTTTTTTGTTATTGTCACTATCTTGTATTTCCCTTTCCTACGCATTGTACCTAAAGTTTTTGATCATAGTGAATTTTGTGATGGTGTTCTTGTGGTTATTGTTCATGGGTTATGCTTATGTTCTGCTCATTACGAATCAAATGGATATTAGAAATCCTCATTGTAGCATCCCAGGATCAAAACCTGGTATATGGGTGCCGGGAGCCGAGAATGGGGTACTACGGAGGCTGTCGGCGCCGAATTCGGCGATCGAAAATTTTGTGAGCCCGATTTTAGAGTTTGGGGCGTGACAAGATAGACCAGGAAAATTTTTTTATTTCATTCTGAAGCATTTAAGACAAGTTGGGCAGCCCCCTTTAACGTAATTATCACCACAACAAATGGAGATTTTATAGCCAAATTATACAGTGTCAATGCTGCATGCTGAAAGAAGTAAGCCATTTCCTATCATGCCAAAATGGTTTTATGTCAAGCCCAATTCAAAGAATCCCAAGCCAATTGAATTTTATTCTCCTTCAGAGAAAAGAATAGAAGAAGGAATTAATGACAATGTGACTCGTGACAAGTTGATATTAGAAGATTTGAAAAGATATAGTCCAATCTGTAGGAAAATTATGAAGAACATAGGTTTCGATTGTAAAGAACCGACCGGGTTAAGTAACGGCAAATGTATATAGATCCTGATTGGTGTGAATGAAAAGAAACAATAGAAATTTCATGGACTGGGAGCATCATCTTCACACACACAAGTAAACATGATCATTACCGATCTAGTAACAAGCCAAGAGCCATATCCTAAAGTGATTAAGTATCCTGAAATAGCTTCAAAATAGATAAAAGATGGGGGGCAATCAACAATTGACACTCAGCGAGAAATAAATTTGGGAACAAAAGAAGAACCACGACATACATATATAAACACTATTTGTTTGAATAGCAAGCCGATCAATATATCAAGTTGTTGAAAGAAAACAGAGATGTGTTTACTTGGACATATGCAAAGATGTCAGGTTTGGAGCCATTAATGGCGATGCACTAACATAACATTTCTAAAGATAAGAAACTGATCAAGCAAGTGCAAAGAAGATTTCATCTAGATATGATGCCTTTAATAGAAGAAGAGGTGAACAAACTAAACAAATTTGGTTAAGAGAGGTTAAATATCCTAAATGGATATCTAATATTGTCTTAGTAAAAAAGAAAAGCAGAAAAATTAGAGAATGCATCAATTTCAAATATTTAAATGAGACATGCCCAAAAGATGACTTCTCGTTGCCTATAACATAGTTGCTAATCGATAGCACAATGAAGTATGCAATCATGTCCTTTATGGATGGATACACAGGATATAACCAAAAACGAATGACACCTGAAGATGAAGAAGCAACAAAATTTAGAACTTCTCTCGGAATCTACAGTTATAAGGTTATGCCTTTCTGTCTCAAGAACACTAGCACTACATATCAAAGGGCGATGCAAAATATCTTTTAAGACATGATGTTATGTCGACGATTTGGTAGTCAGGTCGAGCAATCATGAAGAACATCGCGAACATCTGTCTTCAATTTTTTGTCAGCTCAGAAAGAAACAATTAAAAATGAGTCCAAGAATATGTGCTTTCTGCATGTTGTCTAATAAATTTCTCAGATTTGTCATCAAACATCAGGTAATCGAAATTAATCCAGGAAATATCAAGGCTATCCAGGAAATGCCACCTCCAAGAATGTTGAAAGAACTTAAAAGTTTGCAAGGAAAGTTGGCATATATACAATGCTTCATCTCCAATTTAGCCAGCAGATGTCAGCCATTTGTTCATCTTATGAAGAAGGGAGCAGGATTTTTATGGGATCAATCATGTCAAAATGAGTTCTAATCCATCAAAGAGTTATTAAAGCAGCCTCCACTGCTAGCAGTCCCTATAAAGAGTAAACCCCTACTTCTATATATCTTTATGCCTAAAAAGTCTTTGGGGGCTCTACTAGCCCAGACTAATGAACAAGGAAAAGAGACTCCATGCAGAGTGTAATTACTATCCTATCGAGAAGATATGTTTAGCCTTGGTGTTTGCATTATAGAAGTTACGACATTATTGTCTCTCTCATGACATAGTCCAGATCTTATGAGTCGATCCAATAAAGTTCTTAATAACGAAACCAATGTTGTCTGGAAGACTAGCTAAGTGGATGTTGATCCTATCTAAATATGTAATCCCTCATGAACCAATAAAAGCAGTGAAAATACAAGCAGTTGTAGATTTCTTAGTAGCTCACCCTGTTCCAGATGATGAGTGATCTCTAATGATCTTTTATCCTCATCTCTTACACTATTTCCATTCTTATGATTAGAGCATTATATTCTGCCTCATTATTGGTACATGCAACACCTAGTGTAAAGGAATACAACAACAAATCGACTTGAGGGCTAATAAATATTATCCTAGCATCTGCTCTTGACATTCGGGAAGTGCCGTCAAAATACATTTTCCATGAACTAAATGGTCTAATTAATAATACTTGATCATCTGGTAGCATATACTACAATAAGAATATGTAAAGGCAGATGCTTTAGCTAGTTTAGCTGTAGCTTTATCCTACCCTGACTGGAGTCCTCTCCAGGTAATAATTGAAGAGCAAAAATTTTTGCCATTAGCTGAAATTTTAAATAAGAACCTTGAAACACTACCGGTGTCGTGTTTAAAGATTAGTGTAGATGATTGGCATCAGCCCTTTGTTGATTATCTCAAATATAGCATCCTTCCAGGAGATCCATCATAGAAGTTACAGGTCAAACAGAGATCGAAAAGATTTGTTTCATCATATACATTATATGGGATACTATTGGCCTTCCATGTTCAAAGACGCGATAGCTTACGCAAAGCGATGTCATGAATGCCAAGTGCATGGTGATTTCATACATGTACATCCTAAAGATCTGCATCAATCAGTAACCTCCTAGCCCTTTTGCAGCCTAGGGACTGCATGTTATTGGTCCTACCAATCCTCCTTCATCCAAAGTACAACAATATATTTTGGCGGCAACAGATTATTTTTTTAAATGGACTGAAGCAATCGTGCTGCGTAGTGTTAAAGAGAGAGATGTCATCAATTTCATTCACCACGCAATTATATACCGTCACGGAATTCCATAGAAGATCATTACCGATAATGGTACCCCTTTAAAAATAGGAGCATGGAGAAATTATGCCAGAAATTCAGTATTCAACATTCATTTTCAACACCTTATTATCCCCTCATTTTCAACACCGATAATGGTACCCCTTTTCTCGTTACCTTCAATAAAATGATAGTCAAGATATTGAAGAAGATTGTCACGAGGAATAAACATGACTAGGATGAAAATTTGAAAGAAGCCTTATGGGCTAATCGAACAACCCATCGAACTGCCACTAAAGCCATGTTGTCTTCATTAGTTTATGGTGTTGAAGTTGGTGTTGAAGTTGTCATCGCTATTAAAGCGTAGGTCGCGTCACTCAAGGTATCAGTGAATGAATCAATCACAGATGATGAAAATTCCAAGATAAGGTTGATGAAACTAGATACGCTCGATGAAAAGTGATTGGCAGAACAACAACAATTAGAACTATATTAGGCACGAATACCGCCACTTTTGACAAGAAAGTCAAACATCGCTCCTTCAAGAAAGGCGATACAGTAATGATGTTTAAAAGAATCATCTAGGTAAGTTCGATCCTAAATGGGACGGACCATATGTTATTACTGGAATATACTCAAATGGGGCCTATTGAGTCATAAATCAGAATGGACAAGGTATCGAAATACCCATCAATGCCCTCTTCATTATATATATATATATATATATATATATATATATATATATATATATATATATATATATATATATATATATATATATATATATATATATATATATATCATCCTTAAAGAACAACACAATATTGATTGCAAAGATCATCAAAGAAATCTATCTCAATCAAAAGGGGGCAAGACAAGTAAGATGATGAAAAAGCCTTAATAGGCGGCTAGAAGCCATGTATTCTTTTTCACACATTGTTTTGAATGAAAAGACAAATTCACAAGAATATTATCATTCTTTAAAGAAAGTTCTGTGGATCAACAATTGATATTATCGCCTATTATCGCTTATCATTATCAATTGATATTATCCCCTATTATCGTCGATCATCATCAATTGATATTATCACTTATTAACGTCAATCATCGCCAAATTGATATTATCGCCAAGCTAATATATTGCTCTAATTAAAAATCTTATCATTTATAATTTACGATAGCAGTGGGAGCCCAAGTAGGCCAACCATGCGTAAGCCATATATTATCAGCGTTGATGATTTATCATTTATGGCAGTTGTGAGCACTCAAGTAGGCCAACTATGTATAGGACCTATTATATCGATAGTTTGCCAAATATCATACGGGTAGTAATGAAAAGACAGTGGCCCTAAAAATCCCATAAAGGCAATCACATGCTTAGACCCATGCGAGCAGCGAAGAGCACCTATGAGGCTAACCACGCATAAGACCAATGTCATCTGTTTAGCTTCCGCCATCATCATGAGGGAAGGTGAGAGAAAATGCACTCTCATGAATCGGTTAGATCTTGCAGATGAAGAAAAAGTGTGTTACAGTGTGCGCTTTTTGGCTCATCCATCGATAGGACAACCATGCATAAGACCCCCCAGGTTCCTGGCTTGATTTCAATAAAAAATCATGGGGAAGGGCCAAACTCTAGATGAGATACCCCCTCATTGATGGACTGGCAGCCTTAGATTTGGCTCCCTGACAGATATTCGTGCGCACCCATGAACTCCAGAGAGTTACTGCCGCCAACCTTGTGCAAAAATCCTACTAAGTTCACGGCCCCGGTAGCTTCACTGGGCCCCTCTGATGGATCGTGGTCTGTGAACTCCCCAGCTACAGTGGTTCATCGAACTCTTAAGAGTTACAGAGACCATTTGTGTAAGTCCCCTGGCTCCAACTACTCAAGAGCCTAAAAAACTTACGATTGCTCCAACTACTTAAGGGCTTAAATTGTGTGTGGCTACTTAAGAACTAACTAAACTCTAAACTAAGCTCTGCCCATTAAAATGAATACCATATAGGAGATATTCATAAAAAGACGTGTTGTTACCACATTGTGTTTCAAATTACGTATCTTGTCAAATGTACAAACATAAGTCTTGAACTGATGAATGAAAATTTAACATCTATATGTGTTCATCTCACCATGCTCCTAATTACAAAGAAAATGCTTATCATGCTATGATCATAATTTAAAGATCACTCTAAAGAAAATATTAAAATTCCATTTATATGAAAATTGTAGTACATGATTTGAATCGAAATTATTACAAGTTTTCTGAAACACCTAAAGTTGTTATATATCTTTGCAAATCTTGTTTCAACTGAACTTGAGCATCAGCACTCGTCAATTCATCTTTAAGGATAATTTTAGCTTGATTAGGTGCACCAACCAATTCTTTCTCTAAAGAAACAACTGTTATTTCATCCTTAGCAATTTCAGACCTTTCGAGCTCAGAGATGCAAATGTTAACCTCCATATCTACCTTAACTTTTCTTATGTCCAATTCCTCCTCTTGTTCCTGAATCTCGAGTTGGAAAATTTTCTCTTTAAGATAGGCTATCTACTCTCCAATGATCTTCTTGTTTTTCTCAGAAGCCTTCAGCCATTCTTGAAGAGACTTGTATTCATCATTATAACTAGAAAGGACAACTGTATCTCGGGAAACATTTTCCTCAAGTGACAACAATTCCCTTTGATGCTCCAAAATCTCAGGAGCAATGACTGCATTACGTGCTGACTCTAGTTGACACAAAAAGCACAGAAATGGGTTAAAGAGTCGTGCAGAGGAAGAATGTTTATATTCGCCACCTTTGCTGCATGATCTAGAATAACTAGGGCATTGCTTAAAAAGGCCACTGTCTGAGATCTTTGAACATACAAGCGACACCATAAAGGGCATATTTAATAAGGATGAGCATGTAAGGAGGAACCTTTTCCAATGAGAGTCTGTCTGATTTCATGGCTATTGAATTTAAACTCGCTGAGCCATTGGAAGAAGGAACAGTTGCAAGAAAGGGAAAAAGAGAGAATATAAAAATTGTAAAAATGTAAGAAATTAAAACATATGAGAAAGTATTTAAAGAAGAAAATATACTAGCCTGGAGGCAGGATGAGTGGTAATTAGTGACATCACAACTTCAGTTTTTGAAGAGACAGGGATATCTTCAATAGTACCCATGACACCAAAAGATAACTCTTTGACTCCAGTTGTAACGCCCGTGAAAAATCCGTACTTGGATTCGAGTACCGATTTGACCCGAAATCGCGTAGAAATATTTTCCATGGAAATTAAACGTAAGTTAGCTAGCGCAACGCTAGAGTAGCTGAGAAATAGTCCCTGATCACTTTAAATACGTTCTACAAGACCCAAATCGAGTAGAACAGACAACTCTACAATACTCTATAACCTTGAATCAAACTCTAAGCAGGTTTGTCCTCTGGACCACATTGAACTTTTGTATTGGATTTAGACCGCGCGTCGAAGGTCTGATACCTCCTATCTTAGACCGTTAGAACCGCCCCGCTGGACTTGACAATCATCTCGAAAATCAAGTCAAACCAATAATCACAGACTATTTCGTTGAACCCGGACTGAAGCGACCGCGAATAGGGACGAATTTGGAATTTCAAATTCAAATCTGGCACACGACTTGACGCGTCAGTATTAAGCGTTCTGACCGTCAGAATTCATCCAGATTACACCCTCGGATCAGGAAAAATTTCTATTTATTATCATGAGACTTTCAGCCCTGATCTATGTGCGGTGACCGCTGAACTGAAACTGGTCCGCTACGTGCGATCTGCGAACCCTGCCAGACTGAAAACTTAATACGAGGTACATCTGGTACCCATGAGCTTAAGTCTGATCGCAATCGACCAGGGGACCACCAGAAAGCCGTTTTTGGACCGAAACAGCCCCGAAATGGATAGGCATCAAGTAAACTTCGTCCCGGAGCCTATTTCCGGCAATTTCAAGCTTATAAAAGGGGTTGAAACCCTCATTTCTTCCTTCCATCCGAAAATCACCAAACCCTAGCAAAAGGAGAGAGAGTTTGAGAGAAAGAGAAGAAGGGATTTTTCCCGCTTCCGAGCCACCAACAGTTGCTGCTTCAGCACTTCCTTCCAATCACCTGGCTGGTGATTTCTTCCCTTTTTCAGGTATAAAATAATCCCAAAAACTTGCTGATTTAGGGTTTACGTAGATGTATAACATGTTAGCTAACGTAATCCATAAATCAGGTTCTCTTACAGCCGTAGACGAAGCGTACACGCTCCGTTCAAAATCCCGCGACCGTAAGAGACTAGGTGAGGATTTTAGACGCTTTGATTGACGGTTTACAACGCTTTCAACGTCGTTTAATAGTAGATTATCGACGGCATCGCCGTTTGACATGTACAACATGCTCTCCGTTTCCTGTTTCGTAAATTAACGAAGAATATGAGATTTAGGGCATTTTAGTCATTTGTAGGAAGTACGGTCTACATACATATTTTGCTGACGTGATTGACATGGTTTGTCGCCGCATTAGTGAGTTAGGAATGCTTGCATAATCAGTTTGGCGAAGAGATTCGCCAAGTTGCGCACTTTGGGTCGACATACTATATGTGGACTTAAGTGTGTAGTGTATGTGTTTGTATAAATGCTTGTATTAGTATGTATTGTATTGAATGATGTTATGTAGTAGTTTGAGATTGATTTCATGATTAAAATGCTGACCTAAATGATTTCCTACATGCTTACCTTATGCATGATTGCACTACATGCATAGAAAGTATGCCTTGAAGATTTGCTTAAGTTGAATATGCATGGAAAGTATGCCTTGAAGATTTGCTTAAGTTGAATGTTATAACATGTGCTAACATGCTCACATGATGTATTTCAATTCCAATACCTTGTATATAGTGTTAATGAAATTCCATAGATGTGTGGGACTTGACTTAGTCCAGGCAGTCGGTAACCGAGCGAATTCGTGGCTGACTGGTCATAGCCACGAACGACACGTCGATGAACGTGATTCGTGTTGAGAGTTGGCGGCAGGGGTTAGGCCACGCGAAGTGTTTTACGCACTTCATGTCGTTTAACTTGAGATGCGATCGCGCTAGTCGAGCCCGTCAAGTAACCCGACTGGCCGATGTTTGTTCACCTTATATGTATCATAACTGCTTGAACCTAGGGTACTAAACTTACCATTGTAAACCCTATTAACCGTGGTACCTTGATCCACGAAGACTCATGAGCCGGGCATGGTGGTATGAGACACCGTGGTCGAGCTGTCGGCCTACGCTGGGGCCACAAACCTCCCCGTAGTGACCAGTAAGCACCTAAACTCGTGAGCAGATTATGGTGGTATGGGACACTATATTCTAGCTGTCGGCCTACACTGATCAGGCGACGAGCCCTTTGTAGTGACCGCGAGCGTATTCTGAGTCCACGGGAGGCGACGACCCTTCCGTTGCAGTAGAGTACAGTAGGCCTGTATTGATAAGGTGATGGGGGAGCGGTGCAACGAGTGCGAGCAACAGCCCTGGCAGCCCTTGCAGTGACCTACGAAATACACATCGTATGAGATTACTAGGAGTGACGACCCTAGACAGGATCCGTGTTGGGATTGATACAAGGGAAGTACCTTAGTTTCCCAATCCTGCTGTTTGAATGGACTAATAACAACTTGGAAATCATATCACCATAGCATTGCATGTGCCTGGAAGATGTGGAGCACTCTAGGGAGTGTGGCATGCCGCGGTCGTAAGATGTTGCCGTATGAGGGTGATCGTCGGTGAGGGCATACATCACGTCATATCATCTTGCATTAACAACAGTATTAGGATTGTCTGATTTACTGCTTTACTATTATCGCGTGATTGAATTGTGAACATGCTAATCTTTGCTCTATGATTCCACTGAGTTGATCACTCATTCCCACGTTACGGGATGGTGTTTGCAACACCCACCAGACCCTGTTGTAGCTGCAGGTGAGGACGAGATCCAGGAGGTGGAGCCAGAGATCGACGAGGACCAGGATGAGTTCTCGTATATGCAGTATCATGACGGCTTCCCGTAGGCGACCTGGATCGAGGGGATATCAGTGGGACTTTCCTTTTTGAACATTATTCTTTTGTTATGAATATGTATATGAGACTCAGAGATGTAGTCATACTTTGGAGACAGATGAGATTACTTTATTTTTCCATACAGTGATATATACATTGTTTAGTCTTCCGCTTGCTTTTATCACTGGATCTGAAGTATGAATTGCAGTTTTGGTATACTTTTACTCATGTGAATGCTTTAAATCAGACAACATTGAATCATAACCATTTTTGTTGCATAAGTGACGGTCTGGAACTCGGGAGTTGAGTTTATACACGACCCCCGATTTTCAGGGTGTTACACCAGTGCTTGAGTCCAGAGTTATCAGTGTCTCCACATCGGCAGGCTCAGAAGGAAATTGAGGGCCCCAAGAAACTGGTTGAAGAGTGGTGGGGCGTGTAATCACCATTGTTTCATAATGAACATGCTCAGTAACGGTCCAATTCTCCTTAGCAGTCGGTGGAATGTCTAATGTATCTTGGTTTACCTCCATACTATGTGGCAAGATCAATGCTTTTGTTGTTGTCTGTACTTCTGGTACTGAAATTCTCGCTTCTCTTGATGATGAAACCTCTATGATAATAGGAAAGGCTATGGGGTCATGTTGAGGCACATCGATAGCGGGTACAAGCGAAGGAGAATAGAGAGCATCAAATGATATAAAAATGTTTTTACCAGGAGAACAACTGAGATCTCCATAGTCAGGTGGCTCTTCTTCAATAGTTGTACCAATTCGGACAGCTGGTGAAGGAGTACCGCAAAGTTCCCTTTGAGTTTCCACAACTGGAGCATCTTTAATCTAACCCTCTTCGCCAATATCCACTTCCTCATCTTCTCCTTGATTATCATCCCTCAATATGTTGTCTTCTTCAGTAAAGCTTCCACTAGAGGATGGCCCGCTAGTTTCAGTCTCTTCAGAATATTTAGATGAGTTCTCCTCAGAAACTACTTGTTTACCCTTAGCCAAAAGACTTGTCTTAGCCAGAAGAGATCAGATATTCCTTGAAGAAGGACAAGTATGTTGTTGATTTTGCACTTGAGGAGAATGAGATCTCGTCTGAGAACAAGCTCTTAGAGAAGAAAAGTTAGGGCAGGTTTTACAAGGGATGTTGTAGTGAAAGTCTTTTCTCTGGTATCTTCTCTTACTCCTCGAGTAGGTGTATACAGGTTAGTAATTGGAGCTTCGGATGCTTCTAGCGAATTTGGAGTGGCAGCCTTAGTAGATTGTCTTTCTAATTGCCTTATAAGGTCTAAGGAAGCCCCATAAGCGATCTATCCTTCCAATGTGTTGATAGGCTTTATTTGCCAAATAGGTTTTTCTAATGAAATTTTCAAAGATAGTTGGCAGGAATAGCAGCATGATCTCTCTTGAAGAAGGATTATAATAAACTTTTGTTGTAATTTAGGATGAGAGAAAGACTCAATTTATAGGCAAAGATGTTGGAACTTTGGCTAGCCTAAGACTGGCTTCAACTGGCTGGATTCCACCATATTCATTCCAACGACTATCAGATCGTGTGGGATAAGATCTATTCAAAATTTGGCTAGCCGAATTTCTGTAAAAATCAAAGATTTACATTGCTGGAATTCCACTCGAACTTTCTCGAGC
This sequence comes from Magnolia kwangsiensis, assembly GCA_037074715.1. Classification (NCBI taxonomy): domain Eukaryota; kingdom Viridiplantae; phylum Streptophyta; class Magnoliopsida; order Magnoliales; family Magnoliaceae; genus Magnolia; species Magnolia kwangsiensis. The sequence continues at coordinate 28,827,179 of CM073585.1, read as the reverse complement.
TAGCCGAATTTCAAGCTTAGGCTAGCCGAATTTTCAACAAAATTTGTTATTCTGTTCGGGCTTGAAGTTAGGTTGGCAAAGGAAGTTAGGCTAGCCAAACCAGAAGATAGGCTAACCAAATTCCAAGGCAAAAACACATATTAAAACCCAAGTTAACAAATTTTTTAAAGTACCTAAATCTAAGGTCTTTCTAAGGTTACATCACCTGTGTTTTACCAAATATATGAGACACCTTGTCTTGAACTTCGACTTGATCTTGTCTTGAATACGAGTGTTGATTTCTTGAGAAGATGTGCCGATCTTGAGTTGATCATAAGTTGATCATGAGTTGATCTTTAGGTATATAGAGTATTTGTGATTTCATACTTGTGATCTAACCTTGAATTACTTTTGTCTTATAAAATTTGACAATCTATGTGTGCTTAACATAAAAGCACTTACAATTTGGTTAGGAAGTGAGGCTTAATATACCTATAAAGCAAACTTAACTTCTTCAACTCAGAGAGTCTTTAGTCTTGTAGTCTTCATATGGGGCTCACTTGACACTAAGACTCAACATTCACATACATTGACAAACAAGGGCACTTTCAGATAATTCAATATCCATGGGGGAAGATGGAATTCAAAGGGGTAATGATGAAATCAAGAGTTCAATGCTATTTAAATATTAGGCTCTAGAAGCCCAATATCTGTAAAAGATGTAGCTAAAGGAAGGCGCACGTCTCAGTCCATTTGAAATGTGGGTAGTTGAGGCATAGAACTCGGAAGTAACCCATGTACCAAAGGAATTTAAGAAATGGCTTGAGAAGACATGTGCAAAACAATTATTCAAAGGAGTTGAGTTACAAAACAGGCTCGATGGCCATTCGTTTATGAAAGAAATTATTACAAATCATAAGACAATAAATTTTGCAGGAATGTCTTGACCATCTCTAGCCATTTTCTGGCAATCCACAATGATGCATTTTATCTCCCTAATGATCGAGACAATCGACTGACATCTTTTGCCCAAGCGCGTGTTGCAACTACTAGCTGGGAGATCTCTTCGATAGTCTTGAGATGTTCTGCATGTTTTCTATCATACTTTGTCTCAGTGTTCTCAGTTTCCAAGGCCAAAATTTTGGTTCATATGCTCTCTATTTCCATCCTAAAAGCTTTTGCTACAACAATCTTAGTCATAAGTTCTCGAGCGATCTCTTGTGCACTAGCTTTCTTGAGGTCGGCCACATTTTTCTTCCTTCTAAGATCAGCAACAATTGCCTTAGCTTAACAATATGTGTTAAGTACTCCTTGAAGTTTCAGGAGAGATGGCATCCTAATTGCTAAAGCGGGGTCCGATTTAAATAGCACATAAGCTAAATCAACCAATCAGCCGATTTTATCTATTAATTCCACGTCGAAGGATTCAGACAGCCCTTTCCTAAGGAGCTTATGTTAAAATTACGATAATGATCACTTTAGTTAAAGTGGGAATATACCAAGATGTCCTAGAGGGGGGTGAATAAGAAATTTAAAATTTTATGATGATTTAAAACCTATCAACCCTATCCTGGACTAATATACAAATAGCAGGATTTCTTCAATGTAACTCTACTGGCTTCCAAGCCAGATAGAGGATCCAATCATAAGACTATTCAAAAGATAAACAAGATGTACAACATAGTTAACGATGGATGTGACTGTGTGTGAGGTGTGATTCTATTTAGCTCATGTAATCATGTACACATGTAATATAGAACATTCAGAGAAATCACAAAAGTAGTAGAAGTAAATAGCAATCTTAAACACAATCATTTTTATAGTGGTTCGACTACGTGTCTACTCTACTTCCGGCAGATGCACTTAACCCATGAGTGTACCAGATCTCACTAACAGAGGTTTCAAATCAGGTTCACCTCAAACCAGTACAACCTACAACAGGTTGACTCTAACGTGTCTCCACGACATAAGTTTATGGCCCACACAGGAGTAAGGTCAACACATAGCAACCAGATTTTAGGCCACACATGCCAAGGATCAACATAAGCAACCTAACAATTTATGCTCCCATGAGCGAGGGTCAACACACAGCACCCATGTTTTAGACCACACCAGTCAAGGACCTACACAAAGGACCTAAGTTTTTGCTCTCCACAGAACAAGGGTCAGCACACATCACCCCCACGTACTCTCCTGTCGGAGGCCTCCTATGAGGACTTGAAAGGGGTGAGAAGCACCTTTGACCCAATCATACAAAAGGAATGATCAAAAGAGTTTTTGGATTCTAATGACTTATAGATAAGTAGATGAGCCCTATTTAGCATGTTGATGAAGATCTCCTCCTTTGATGACGAAGAATCTTCAGCTCCCTTGAACCGCAACAGAGATGATGCTGTAATGTAAGGAAACAGGTTGGGTCAAGGTTATGTTGGAATCCTACTCTATTAAATATTTTCCTATATTAGAAACAGAGTGATTCCAATCATCTATGCATTTAAGGTATCCCGGCTCAATGATTTCTCATTAAGATGGTAGCTGCAGGATCCTTGAATGCGAAAGTTCATTCCCCAATACACTCTATTAAATATTAATGATTAGGGTGGATCGGAGGATGAACTCCTATGAGAGAAAAAGGCTTACAGTATATGATCTAGATTTAAACACTCAAAAGCTCTATCTATTTTCTCTACCAACAACTAAAGACAAGCTCTCATTAAATAGAAAAAAAGTTTCAACAGAAATAAAACAGTCATAATTTTGACAGAGTTCTATATCAGTGAGAAGGGATCGATATCATCGAGCATATACTCTCGATAGCATCAAATGGTCGCTCGATGATTCAAACTCAATCTGTCAAACACTTTTGAACCTTTTTGCCAACTGGTCAAGGAAATCGAACACTCTTCGATGTCATCAAATTTTGAACTCCGATTTCATCAAAACAAGGTTCGATTCCTCAACGTTTGAAAATATGAGAGCAATTTTGCTTTTGAAACTTAACAGGTATTTGATATGATCCAGTATCCCTTGATATCATCAGAATTTGAATATCGATGATATCGATGACGGTGTTAATTCATCAATATTTTAGAGAAATTTTCCTATAAGCTTGTTGGACAATTTGTGTCATATTTCGATGACATCGACCTGGTCTTGATATGATTGATATTTGAATATCATTTTCATCGAGTGATCCTCGATACTTGAAAGATTTTACCTGAAAGTTTGATGGATAGTTTTATATCTCAATCCAATATCATTGAAGGTCTGTCGATATCATCGAGGTTTCAAATATCTAGGCTCTCTTCGAGATATTAAAAATCACATGATTTGCCTTAACAGTCATATTGGACACAACTGACCAAATGTCAATTTTATCGAGTCGTCTTGATGAACTCAAGATTTAAAATTCGATGATATCGAACATTCCATCAATTCATTGATAATTCAGTCCAAAATTCTTTGTAGTTGTTAGACATCTGAAGTCCTCAATTCGATAATATCGAGTGAATTTCGAGGACATCGATAACAGGGTTCGATTTCATCGAACCACGTATCGATAAATCGACAAAGGCAGAAAACTTAGAGATTTTCTTGATTTTGCAAAATAGTTTCTCGCCTTAAACTCTAAGATGTTCTATCCATTTTTAAGGGTTTTATATACCTGGTATTTTGGGACATGGGATGTGAGGCTAAGTTTACCTTTGACGAGTTCGAGCACACATCCTATTGAGGCAAACGCTTGAACAATCTTCTTATGGGGCCACTTGTCTTGCTGACTCAACATTCACGCTAATTGACAAACTAGGGCACTTTCAATCTCCCCCTTTGTCAATTATGTGACAAAACACTTTGAAGTCCTAGAACAACATCTAAACCAACACCCTAAATTATGTGTACATAACTCTTTACACAATTTTACAATGATACTATGGAGTTCACACACATGACTGTGGTAGCTGCTCCCCCTATCTTCTTGCAGCTGCTCCCCCTAACACCTGTACCACTATTCATAAACAATTTTCTCTATGGTGGGATTTGTTCTCCCCCTTTATATCAGTCATTGGCAAAGGGCAATATCTCAATATATGTTGACTGAAGTTGTAGCATAAAGATATGGGAGAATCAATAGAGACCCAGATATTACCATACACACCAGATACATCTCTAAAATGCATAATCCAATAAGAGATAGAAGTATAATAGATAATGACATCTCTATTTGCATGGAAACCATTTATACATACCAAGTCAAAAGGGGAGAGATGATTTGAACAAAAAATAGCAGCATAAAGATAAAGAGTATACATCACAAACCAATTCTCAATTGTTAAGGAATATGCAGGAGAAAGTAATCACAGTTGATATCAACATTCTAAGGAGATCAGATAATCATGGCAGCAAATAGGTATATATTATGAATCAACCATTAACAAAAATATCCAAGATAAAAACTGCCCAAGCATGACAGTCTAGCAACATCCATTTCAAACCAATAAAATATCTAGCCCAACCATGGGCATACCAAAAGTATTTTCCTCATTCAGAGGATATCCATACTCCACAAAAAACTGTTAGACCTTTCATGTTAGGTAGCCATCACATACACTCATAAGATCGCTGGGCATTTAAAAAGATATACATGCCCATACACTGAGATGAGTATCTAGTGTATGTGACGGCACGAAGACTATCAATACTATGGTGGAGGGACTAATGAAGACGGTATTGTATCGTCTTGTTGGCAAGTTATCAGATTGACCAATTGTTGCACGGACTGTTGTATGCTAAACATCATCTTCTCCAATGTTGAGAACCATGCATCATGTCTCCCCATCTTATCCTCTATTCGAGCCAATCCCCGCTGCATTGCCCCGACCCTATCTTGGTGAAACTTAAAGCGTTGGGTGTGAGCCAAACCACTAGGATCTGGAACTTGTTGTGACTCTAGAGGATCTCCACCAGTTGGTGTTGTGTCTTCTCTCATTTCACCACCTTCATGAATAGCTTCCTCAAATTGTTCTTCCGAATAGGCATGAAATTTAAGGTTCTATTTTCAAATATTAACCTTGTTAAAATGCTTAAGAGGACACTCAGGATCGTCTGTCTGAGGAATACTGATTGTATCTCATATCACATGAATGATGTGAGGAAAGGGAAAATGTACTTCTCTGGACTGGTGGATAACACCAGCTATTTGGTGAAGGATCAAGGTAGGCAGACAAAGTTTGACTCCAGTGGTAACACAATATATAATCATGACCATGAATCCTGTAAGATCAACGCGATTGGGTCCACGAGGATAAGCATTTAAGCAGAATATCTCATGCAAGACTTGATATCAAGGGTTCATATATTTTGCCTTTAATGCATTCCCTTGGTACCATGGGATATCTCGATCCTAGCGCAGGAATTTTGTAATTTTAGACCAAGTGATGAGATTTTCAAGATCAAGGTCAGACAACCGAACTGGAGACAGGGTTAGACTAAAAATGCTAGTGATGGATTCTATAGTAATGTCAACACTATCATCCCCGATTGTGATAGTAAAGGAGGCTGACTCTAGTGTTAGAGAATGACAGTATGCAAGGAAGTGGTAGATCTGCTCATCATGACGTGGACCCCCGAAATCAAGAAGAGGCAACCAGTTGATTGCCTCTAACAGAGTTTTCACATTGTAGGGTTTTATACATTCCCTGTCAATTCTATGCTCATACACCAAGTGCCTTCCTAAGTACTTTTCAAGTATGTGTGGAGGAGGACCCACAACAATATGTGGTGGTGCTGGTGCTTCAGCGAAAGCTTCTTTACGAGACGGCTGCCGAGTAGAGGAGCATTGTGGGCATGCAGGGGATCGTTGAGACTGAGCCCTTCCTCTTTCTCTTGAGGCCACAGATTTCTTTCTGGTGAGCTTGGATGACTCACCGATGGCAGGAGACTTTCCTTTCTCCTTACTCATTAGAATAACTCAGAAGGAAATGTCAAAGAAAGGGAATCTGAGGACTATGAGAACAAACCTAAAATTTCTAACTAAAGGATGTCAATCAATCTAGAGACGCCCTAACATAATGAAGTATATGTTGAGAATCAAGAGTATGTGCAAGAGATTACCTGATTCAAGACACCCTAGATGGCATACAGTTAACAAACGATGAGAGCCACGGAAGAAACTCCCAAAGAAATCGAACAAGGAAGCAAAAATGAATTTTTCCCACTCGCCAGCTATTTATTGGGCGGTGAACTTCTATATCATCGACATTTGTTTCGATGATATTGATATACCCCATTCGATGTTATCGAAGATGTCCTCGATAACATTTTTAGAACATGTGATGCTTCTGATTCCAAAGGGGTGTTGATGATATCGATACTTGTTTGATCTAATCAAGGATTCATACGATTCATCGACAGACCTATAGAAGAGAATGTGTATGACATTTGTTCCAGTACTTCGATGTTCTTTCATATATGTATAACTAGTATATTTTCATATCATTCTGCATACACATCAAAATTTGTATAAAAGTTGTACCATTCGAAATTATAAACATCAAAATGTTTATACACAAAAAAATTTAAGGTGTAGAGACCTCAGATATATCATGAAAATCATCAAAATTGCATCATTTCAACAACTATCCAGATCTAGATGCATGACCTAGACATGTTTTCCATGCTCAATTATTACTAAGCATATGGATCAAACTTTCCATTGTCATCGATGGCATAACATTGGTCACTAGTGCGAAGACTCTCCATAATTGATTTTCCAGATAGATCCAGAATCTTGCACTTTTGTTTGTTAAAGGTAACCACATGTTTGTTATCACATATTTGAGAGATGCTTAAAAGATTATGAGTCAATCCTTTTATGCAAAAAGCATTCTCCTTTTTGAGCATTTCCATTCCTTTTATGGTTCCACATCCTACTACCTTAGCGGTGCTTCCATCACCGTAAGTGACAATCCCATCATCAAGATCTGAATAATTTAATAGAAGGGATTTGTCACCTGTGACATGTCTTGAGCACCCACTGTCTAAATACCATTTAGTACTATTGCTTGTTGAATTATTTGAGTGAATAACAAGACAATTTTTCTTTTCTTTCGCTACCCATTTAGCGATTGGATTTCTTGTTATGGTAGTTTCATTACGGATTTTGGTAGGCATGTTGGGTAACTAAACCATGTTTCCTTGTTTCACAAATTCATTAGTTTTCTGATTTAATTTAGCCACCTGATTCAATAGCTCCTTCATTCTTTTGGGTGGTGATGGATGTGTATTACCTCTAGCCATATTCCTAGGTGGACTCTTGACATTTTGTATTGTTCTTCTGATTGGTTTGTATTTACCAGTATGATTTTGACCAGAATTGAGTTAAGTCCTCTTAGGAGGCATGCATTCAAATTTATAATGGCCAGAATCTCCACATGAATGACAAACAAGAGTAGTTTTTGTTTTACTTCCTGATGCAGCTAATTTTTCAAACATTGGTGTTGCATTTTCATATTGTTTTGAATTTGTCATATCATAAACCACTCTTGTCTTTTCCAGGTCTTCCCATCCCTAAGAGTTTTTCTAATTTTTCACTGCTCTGGGAAAATTTATAATTTAGTTCAACAAATTTTCTGGATTTTTCTACATCAAACATAAGTGTGTAATTTTCATTCTGAAGATGCATGTTTTTATCTTTCAATAGTTCAATCTGTTTGTTAAGTTTTTCAGACTCAGATTTGAGAAGGGTATTGATTCTTTCGAGCCTATCATTTTTTGAGTGGTATTGTTGTAGATCATTAATCAAGTGTGTATTGATTTCTAATGTTTTGTCTAGATCCATTTGCAGCAATTTATTTTTATTTTCTTTTATCCCAAGTCTTTTAAAGATATTGATGCTATGGATATAAAGTTAATTATAGGCATCCTGTAGTTTATCCTTTTCTTCTTCTTCTTTTTCTATTTCCACATTATTAGATGGAAATGATTCAGTGGCTTGAGGTTCTTTAATTCTCTCAGTTTCTATGGGAATGTTGGAGGCTGTAGAGAGCATAAGAATCTTCAGGGATTTTCAGTCTCCATCACTCTCGGAGTCACTACATTCTAAATTTGACTCTTCAATATCATCCCATGTGGCTGTCATTGTCTTTCCTTTAGTTTTCCTATTTGGGCATTCAATGGGTAGGTGTCTAAACTTTCGCCAAGTGTAGCACTGTGGTTCTTTGAACTTTTTACCAGATTTACCTATAAAATGTTTGTTGTCCAACTGTCTTCTTTTAAATGGTCGGCCACGGTTTCTATGGAAGAATTTTCTGAACCGTTGAGCTAACAGAGCCACTTCCTCATCTTCATTCTCCTTTTCACTTTCATCTTCCACATTTGTAGTGTTCTTTGAAGTCTTGACTACAGTATTTTTGGGTTTAGGAGTTTGCTTGAAGTGTAGTTCAAATATTTGTAGGGAACCTACAAGTTCTTCTACTTTCACTTCATCCATGTTTCTAAATTCTTCAATAGTTGTAAATTTTGAGTTGAATCATTTCGGTAAGGATCTCAGAATTTTCCTACAAATTTTTAAAACTGGAACTTTTTCTCCTAATCCACCCATGGAGTTACAAATGATGTTCAATTTTGTGAAAAACTCCATGAAGGTCTCATGCTTTTCCATTCCGAGACTTTCAAATTGTGATATTAGGAGTTGTAGTTTGGATCTTTTCACTGTGCTGGTTCCCTCATGGGTTGTTTTCAACAAGTCTCATGCTTCTTTAGCAGCTCCACACATACTAATTTGATTGAAGACTTCTTGGAACACAGCACAATAGATAGCATTCATTGCTTTAGCTTCAAACGTTTATTTTTTTAATCAAATGTTGTCCACATTTCTTTGGATATTAATTTGGTGATAGTTGTGCCATTTTCAAGTATTATTTCTTTGGTTGGTGCACATATCATTTTTCAACAATATCTCAAACATCATGATCCATAGATCTCAGAAAGTAAAACATCCTAGCCTTCCAGTATGAATAATTTGATCCATCAAATATAGGAGGTTTAGTTACAGATGAGCCCTCTCCTTTGGCCGTATTACCAACTTCAGTCAAGATCACTCTCTAGGTGGTGAAGCCCTTAAGAGAGATCCGCTCTGATACCAATTAAAATTATGATAATGACCGCTTTAGTTGAAGTGGGAATATGCCAAGATGTCTTAGAGGGGGTGAATAAGACTTTTAAAATTTTATGATGATTTAAAACCTATTAAACCTATCCTAGACTAATATGCAAATAGCAGGATTTCTTCAATGTAACTCTACAAGCTTCCAAGCCAGATAGAGGATCCAATCATAAGACTATTCAAAAGATAAACAAGATGTACAACATAGTTCATGATAGATGTGACTATGTGTGAGGTGTGATTCTACTTAGTTCTAGATAATCATGTACACATGCAATATGAGAACATTTGGAGAAATCACACAAGAAGTAGAAGTAAATGGCAATCTCAAACATATTCATTTTTATAGTGGTTCGACTATGTGTCTACTCCACTTCCGGCGGACGCACTCAACCCTTAAGTGTACCGAATCTCACTACAGGAGGTTTCAAATTAGGTTCACCTCAAACCAGTACAAGCTACACCAGGCTGACTTTAATGTGTCTCCACGACACAAGTTTATGCCCCACACAAGAGAAAGGCTCAATATAAAGCACCCAGATTTTAGGCCACACAAGTCAAGGATCCACACAAGGAACCTAGCAGTTTATACTCCCATGAGCAAGGGTCAACACACAGCACCCAGGTTTTAGACCACACCGGTTAAGGACCTACACAAAGGACCTAAGTTTATGCTCTCCACAGAACAAGGGTCAACACATAGCACCCCCACATACTCTCCCGTCGAAGGCCTCCTATGAGGACTTGAAAGGGGTGAGAAGTACCTTTGACCCAATCCTATAAAAGGAATGATCGAAAGGGTCTCTTGACTCTAATGACTTATAGATAAGTAGATGAGCCCCATTTAGCATGTTGATGAAGATCTCTTTTGATGATGAAGAATCTTTAGCTCCCTTAAACCGCAACACAGATGATGCTCCAATGTAAGGCGATAGGTTGGGTCAAGGTTATGTTGGAATTCTACTCTATTAAATATTTTTCTATATTAGAAACAGAGTGATTCCAATCATCTATACATTCAAGGTATCCCAGCTCAATGATTTTCCACTAAGATGGTAGTTGCAAGATCCTTGAATGTGGAAGTTCATTCTCCAATCCAATCTATTGAATGTCAATGATAAGAGTGGATTGGAGGATGAACCCCCATGAGAGGAAAAGGCTTAGGGTATATGATCTGCATTTAAACACTCAAAAGCTCTATCTATTTTCTCTACCAATAACCAAAGACAAGCTCTCATTAAATTGGTAAAAAATTCCAACGAAAATAAAACAGTTATATTTTTTACAGAGTTCGATATCATCGAGCATATACTCTCGATAGCATCGAATGGCCACTCGATGATACGAACTCAATCAATCAAAAGATTTTGAACCTTTTTGCCAACTGGTCAAGGAAATCGAACACTCTTTGATTTCATCAGATTTTGAACTCTAATTTCATCAAAATAAGGTTCGATTCCTCAACATTTAAAAATATGAGAGTAGTTTTACCTTTGAAACTTAACAGGTATTTGATATGATCGAGCATCCCTCGATATCATTGGAATTTCAATATCAATGATATCGATGACGATCTCGATTCATCATTATTTTCAAGAAAATTTCCCATAAGCTTATTCTACAGTTTGTGTCCTATTTCGATGACATCGACCTGGTCTCGATATGATCAATATTTGAATATCATTTTTATCGAGTGATCCTCGATACCTGAAAGCTTGCTGGATAATTTTGTGTCCTAATCTGATATCATCGAAAGTTTGTCGATATCATCGAGGTTTGAATTTTGAGGATATCAAGGCTCTCTTCGAGATATCGAAAATCACATGATTTGCCTTAATAGTCATATTGGACACAACTGACCAGATGTCGATTTTATCGAGTCGTCTTGATGAACTTGAGATTCAAATTTCGATGATATCGAACATTCCATCGATTCATTGATAATTCAATCCAAAATTCTTTGTAGTTGTTGGACATCTAAAGTCCTCAATTGGATAATATCAAGTGAGTTTTGAGGGCATCGATAGCAGGGTTCAATTTCATCGAACTACGTATCGATAAATCGACAAAGGCAGAAAAGTCTTTTTTTATTTTAAAAAATAGTTTTCTCACCTTAAACCCTAAGATGTTCTATCCATTTTTAAGGGTTTTATATACCTGGTATTTTGGGACATGGGATGTGTGGCTAAGTTTACCTTTGATGAGTTCAAGCATACATCCTGTTGAGGCAAATGCTTGAACAATCTTCCTATGGGGGTCACTTGTCTTGCTGACTCAACACTCACGCTAATTGACAAACTAGGGCACTTTCATATGTTACTCGATCTGCAAGCTTTAAAGAATATTATGGAGAAAAGGGGAAGTTGTCACAGACACATCTCCGGTGATGACCTTTTTAAGAAAAGAGAGGATGTCATCGACATAAGAAAAAGTGGTGGAAGCTAAGGTATCATCCTCTGGAATATTTATCAAAGAGGAAGGGAAAGGGTTACATCAACCGCCTCCATCTTGGTCGGTGCTAGTGGAATCTTAACTGAAATAACTTCAGCTGGCTGTTCAATACTGACCAATTGTTGATTCGTAACAGTGGGTGAGACTTGTTCAATCATCTCCGTGGAAGTATCGACGATTGCTTCATCTTCGAATGTAACTCTCTCAGTCTCGACCGACACTTCAGGCGCTGTTGTTATATCTGCCACTGCAGATTTGGCAAAAGCCAAGATTTCATCGACCGTTATAGGCAATAAAGGAATTAGTGGAGACAAGTCAATTTAAAAGGACAAGTAGAAGAGATCAGAATTCTTCGTCGTATGGTTAATGCAGGCGAGGAAGGAGTCCGTTGCTTGTGCTCCAAATTAGCAAGGTCAATAGTAACCTCGGGCAGACTGCTAGAAGGAACGTCTTCTATATCGGTTGTGGTATTTGAATCCACCAGCACTATAGTTGCAGGGGTAGGATTCTTGAGAATCACATGAGTGATTACCGCTGTAGCTACTTCATTTGTGAATGCCGAGATTGATGGAGGGAGTGTAGCCAAGGGGACTGCCGGTATCGGTTGCATGTCCTATTCTTGAAATGCCACCACCGTTGTCTTGGGCAATTCCTGGGTTACTGAGAAGAATTAAATGGAGATGATGAGTGCATGAGTAAGAGTATCAATTCAAGTAAAAGTATGAGTAAAAGATCTCCTCCTAAGTCAAATCGAACCGCTTATCTGACTAATAGACCTTTAACAGATTCAAGATTCTTATTATAGTTGCCAACGGTTGAACAAAGGTAGGGAACAATGGTGGCTGAGGATGATAAGGTTTGAGATATTTTTCAAATGAAAGATCAGGATTATCTAATCTCTCTTTGTCCCGAGGCCATTTGTTCTAGCATTTATTAAAATGAGCCTCCTCATGTCGTTTTATGCCTTCGGCCATCTCTTGGGAGTAATCTGCTACACTAAGGTGAGGCCAATGCTTTATTTTAAAATATTTTTCAAAAGCTATGATGGGCTTGGCAAAAGAAGTATTCACTGGTTTTCTAGCTCTCTATGATGGCCAATGTTTTATTGTCGAAGGAGGTTTGAAAGGAGTCGTACAAGGGAAAGAAAGAACAGGAGGTTGTGGGGGAGGGCTAATACCTCCCAAGTCAGAAATCTTCCTTGGAGCCATCCGTTGTGGCCAAACAGCCACCAGGATATCAAGATGTTCCTGGGTGATGTGTGGAATGTCTGGATAAGGGAGCTCAATTAATAGTGATCGATCTTGTCTTCACTCTCATTATCCTTTTTACAGTAGTGGTTGGAGGAGCAGGAGCATTTCTTTTCTTGTTGTCTACCAGACCTAGATGAAGGCAGAACTGGGATGAAAGCTCTATGGTACTTTGACTGCCCAAGAACTTAATGTACTGGTGATTCCACTATGCCACAAAGCCGCTTGTCGCCTTAGGAATCTCCGAATATATTGGAATTTGTGGAGCGACCACTTCTTTACGATAAGATTTGTCGAGAGAGCTATGGAGCTCCTCGTCGGTCACTATCATTGGATCGTAGGTAGGTTGGTTGAAAGTTGTGTGAATGAGAGGACAAGGGATGCATTTCACCAAACGCAATTGATGAGCAAACAGAGAAGGGTGATATTTCTTAACCCATGCCTTCGCGTTCTTGCCTTTCTCAATTTTTCCTCCAAAAGCTAAATTGTCGTAGATAACATAGAAGTTCCAAGTGTGATGGAGTCAACTAGTCAAGTGCTCATCCATTAGATCGAACTGTATTGTGAGCCATTCAAATCCATATGTTTTTGCCCCTGTAAAGGGCATGAAAGACTTATTGTTATTGAACTCCCCAAGAGAGAAGAGTCCTAAGAGGTATTCGTTGACTATGTTATTCTCAAATAAAGTATAGAGAATTCGGTTACCTTAAGAAGAAAACAATCGATCGACATGTTCCTGATCAAGGAGATGAGGTCAAAAATACACTATAAATCATATCTTTGCAAGCCATATAGGTCCTCCTGCTGAGTACAATCCTTTGACATTGATTTCATAGAGACCTATGTATAAATGGCTGAGAACGAGTGGTGTTATTCCTACGTGATGACCTTGAAACGTGATGACCTTGAACAAGACATTTGGCAAAGGAAATGTATTTGGTTGTGACTTACTGGGCATTGATGCATAAGAGATGGAAACATATCCAGAAGAGAAGAAAAGGGAGATGCTTGACTTCTTTGACCAGTCCCTTGAGCTTGTGGTAAACATTCATGAAGTTTGTGTAACATTTGGCAGTTTCGTTGGAAAAGTTTCTACATTGCCCTGTTTTAGCCTTTGCATAATATATCATTCCAAAGGGCATAAGTTCAATCAAATGGAAAATATCTTTAATATTGATGCTCATTGGACTGCAACTAAACATGAATGTATTGGTGGAGATACTCCAAAATGACAATAAAGCAAGAAGGAGAGATATATTGGGTGAATATTCAGAAAGCAATAGCTTAATGCATTTGTATATACCAATATCCTTCCACAGATCTACATACTAAGCCGATACTCTGATAAACCAATATTCCCATCTTAGAAGTGGTTTCAGCCACAATCTTGACATTCTTAGTGCATTGGTCACAACAGGAATAGTCCCAGACCTGATTAGAATATTATCTCCTAGACATATTGGAAAGAACGGATCTAAGACTCGTAATGTTTCGGCTGAAATTTTTGAAGAAAATAAGGGACCTAGGCAAAAAGCATCCTCATTCGTTGGAGATTTGAAGATTATATCCTTGGTGCATTTGCCAGCGAACATATCCATTATCGCTATTATATCCTTTTGATCAAAGGTAGGGTTGGATGATGAAGAAGCCATTGCTAAGAGGTAGTGGGAATAGCATAGATTTTAGAAGGAAGAGAATTTGAAAAGAAAAAGGGATTTCGAAGCCATGTAGAGATCGGATACTGTAACATCCTAGATTTTTAACTGTTTTGAATTTCCAAAAATCCTTGAATTTTATTTTATTTTTAATTAACTTATAACATCACTTAATGACCATTAGCACTTAATGTTAGTTTATACAGGGGTGGTACCAGTAAAGAACCGCATGAGTCCGATTAATCAACCGTAGGAAGTCAACGAATCCGCCTGATCGCTTGAACATCAGGTGTAGTCCCATAATTTACTCACATAGGACTCAAATTCAACTGACCCGTCATTAATTAATCAAGACAAGCATAACAAAATTAAATATATAACCAAAGCCGAGTCAGATGAGGCCCGAATCTTAACAATAGACCAAATCAACCCTTGTAACGTCCCGTCCAACCAGCACAGTGTCCTGGGGCGTCCACGTAGGATTTGTCGCAGGACCATTTGTTTAAGCCACTCATGGTGGTATACCACAAGTTGATTAACCTAGGATTAGCTCATTAGAGTAGACTGGACAGGTCATAATAGGGCCTAGTGTGAGCCGCCAAACCAGATGGCCTATTTACACTTAACAACAGCCCGTGTGGGCCACCCAACAACTGAGGAGGATCAGAAAATTTTAAAAATTTACGAAATCATAGATCTCACTGGGCTTGTAGTCCATCGTGGATTACAGACCCAGTGGACATCCAGAATTGGGATCTAGCACTTGTCAAATGCACCCCACCAATGCCAAAATTGGAATCTGGCACTTGCAAATGAAACTGAGACTCTGGGCTTTTCAGCCGTCGGATTTCTTCTAAATTTACAGTGAAGGTCTAATATATTTTCCTACTCCCGTCCACAAAATCTGGAACCCGATCATGGTACGGTAACCGTTGATCACAAATCGGACCCGTACGATCAAACCAAATATCCGATCGTCTCCAAATTTTGCATGGCCCTTCATCGGGCCATGGTCCACCTATCCTATAAGTTTCTTGGCCAGGGGACCACCAGAGCCTCTCCAATCACTGGAATAGACCCCGCAGGGCCATTTAAAGATCGAAACAGTATGATCAAACCCCATATTCGTTCATCCATTTGCTCCCAAACTTTGCATGACCCCTCATCAAGGCAGGGAGCACCTGTCGTATAAATTTTGTGACCAGGGACCCATCAAAGCAACTCCGTTACTCTTTTAGCCTAAAACCGACGGTTTAGAGCAAGCACGATCAAATCTCCACTTTCACTAGTTATAAATAGGCCACACCATGAACATAATTAATCCAAACCCTAATCATCGTCCACGAGAAATCTCACTACCTAATTCAATCCAGAAATGCTTCGATTTTCCGAACAAGCTTTGGATCGCTCGTTGGCGGGCCACTAGTTCCAAAACTATAGAAGAATGTCTGTCTCTCTGGGCTCGACGTCCATCGTGGAAGTCAGACCTGGGTGCTATCTAGAACCACTCAACTTGAGCTAAAGGACGAGAGCATGAGAAGTAAAAATTGAAAGGGCCTAGCTATATGCCCTAGAGGGGGGGTGAATAGGGCAATGCCAAATAAAAATAATAACAGCGGAATAATAAAAGATTTAAAGCACAATGCTGAATATAAAACAATCACAATAGCCTAAAATAAAGAGATTGATACTTTATCAGTTCTAAGGACAACCTTACACCAAAAACCAGAGGTTTAAGGTAGGACAACCTTATTTCTAGAACGTCCTTGTATCACGAACCAAAGAGGAATAATAAGCAATGAAATCAAAATAACTTGCGGAAAATAAATCCTAAGTTATTACAACATACATCCACACTTGCTTGAAGTGATTACAACATTCATCCACAAACACTCTCCACAAAACAGAATGAATAAAAGAATGAAAGAATAAAGCACATCCACAACACAACAATATATAGTGGTTCTCCTGTGTGTACACCAACTGTTATCCAACAGCCACACAGATTGCTACTCCACTCCTAATATCCTCACACAGGGGATATTAGCATGCACTATCAAAATAGGTTTCACAGGTTCACCTAAAACCTTCACAATTGTGTTTTTGATCTCGGGCTTACACAATCCAAAAACCCCACAATCTGAGTTTTCTGGCTCTCCTCAGATAACCAATAAAATGAGATTTTTCTGGCGAATCTTAAATAAAAAACCAGAGAAAGTAAATTACAAAACATGTAAAATCCCTGAATCACCTTTTGATGAAGCCCGGTAGAACCAATCAGATTAGAAGTTTGATTCGACGTTCAAAGTCCAATACTCACTTTAAGAATGGTTCTAAGTCTAATTGATTTTAGATCAAACGGGCTAGATCTATTTGATTTTGAATCCAGAAGAAGGAATAATAGAAATTCCCCTTTTCTAATAAGATTGGAATGTAGATCAAAATCAAATAAGAATAATCTAGCAAAATGAATGGGACACTGTGTCCGAGCTGTCGGCCTACGCTGGGGTGTCGCGCCTCCCCGTAGTGACCGCGAGCGATCCCTTTCTCTCGGCACTCCTCATGTGCTTGAAGTCGGGGATGAGGAACCCGACGAGATCACGGACCGCGAGGTCTCGGCCTCACGCATTGGGGGGTCTTCGCCTCGCAACCGACTTAGGGCATTGATACGAGGGGTGCATCAGATTCTTCAATCTACTGGATGAACGGACTTAACTAATAACTCGACTAACACGATCGCATTGCATCGCATTAGTTAGGGTGGCGACTCGGAAGTCGAGGTCGCAATGAGGGAGTGCTGACATCTGCGATCGTTAGATGGAGTCGCTCGAGGGAGCGTTGTGGTGAGGGCATGCATCATATCATTCTACATGCATGCATTTTAAATAAGAGTTGTTAGGTATTTTTGATTATCTGCTTTTCATTAAATTTATATTATAATTGATTCCTGTTAAAACTTAAGATTAATAGCACCCACTGAGTTGATCACTCACTCCCACTCTGGGATGGTGTTTTAAAACACCAACCAGACCCTCTCATAGTTGCAGGTGATACGGAGCAAGGGGAGCATGGTGATGCTACTCTCGACGAGGAGGAGCTGTCATACTTTCAGTTGATGGATGACTCCCCATCAGCTTGATCAGGTGGGATTTAGATCGCTGAGTTGCGGACTCAGCTTTATTCTTTGGGGTCATAGTATTCTTTTGTTTATTTTTGTTGGGCAACGCCTTATGCGACCCATTTATATTTTTGGAACTATATATATGCGAGATATCTTTCATTTCAGTAGACTTGTGTGGTTGTGTTTCATGCTCCAAGTAATTTCAGGCTGTACATTTGAATTTGATTAATCATAAAACTATAAATTTGTTGATAAGTGACACCTGGGAACTCGAGAGTCAAGCGTATGCATGACCCGTGATTTTTCGGGGCATTACAGATACAGGACGACAATATATAGACGCAATGGAAAGCAGCATTTATTGCAAAATCATGCCTATTTCGACAGAACGACTCTTTGAGAATTTGTGTTGGCTCATGATTCATTTAGCGCTTTGATTCTATGGGACCAATATTGATGGTAACGGTCAAAGGTGATTCACATTTGGGTAACACATGTGAGCATTTATGATAGCATTATTAAAACTTCAAACGTCGATATTATTTTCTTCGAAAAGACAACCACGAGGGGGGCAATGTTTCTACCCGTTTCAACCGAGCCTTGTTTCAGCCAATTGGTTCATCCACATGTGATTTATACAGATACGCATGGAGCGGTCAGAGGATTTCCTGCTTATGTGTATGGTTTTTTTTGGGAATGCGAACCCATAATGTATTGATTGTGGCCAAACACTAGAGATGCAATTGGGTAGATAAGCAACCGAGCCTAAATGATCATGTGACAAGTGGCAAGAGCAAAGGCGATTGAATCTGCACCATCATCTGATATGTGGCACAATGGTAATTCAAGAAATGCAGAACGTGGGAAACATCTGGAAGCAGAGTAGTGGGAAATGGTTCCTACCCTCAGAACGTGGGAAGCATTTAGAATCATGAATTAGCATTATAAATGAAAGAAGATTGCAACATAACTTTTTGTCTCATACCAAACCAAACAAATCAAATCAATCTTCAATTATCTTTCAATAATTATGTTCATTTTACATTCCTTAGTTTAACTTTTAATTGTTCAAGTAAATTTCATTCCTTAGCATAATCATTTACTTTCTGCACTTGCAAATTATATTCCATAGTGTAATCCGCAGCATAATCAGTAGCGTTGACCTTATAGTTGTTAGCCTTAGCTGTAATTGGAGTTGTTGCTAATGTTGGACTACTAAAGAGCATCCTTCGACAGCTGACAGCGGTCGATGTAAGAATTTCTTACCTTTCTCACTTCATCTGCACAAAAAGTCCTTTCATATAGAAGGTAAGGAGTAACCCATCATCAAAGGATGAACCACACTCTATGACCATTGCCTAATTAATTTACACATTGAGTAGTTGGCTTAATAGGCGACCAATCTTTTTATAATCCACTCATACTCTGTGTCTACCTAATTCGATGCTTGGGGTCATTGTTGTTCGATTTGAATTGGAACTGCAATCCCAATTCAAGCACGCCAACACACCACACGTGCCAGAGAATGATAACAAACAGTGCGTGAATAATACTAATATGTCCCTACAAATAAATTCGTTTGCCTCATTGACTCTTGAAGTAGAGCATCATATTGAGACACCTTCCTAGTCAAATCGTAAATATTTGTGAATTTCATTCCTATAAATTTCTTTCAAAACTTAAATTCCAGTCCACCTTGAGCCAACTAGACGAATTTTGCGTTGGTTGTAACTACCTTGCATCGACTTTTTGCTCTTTTAAATCAAACAATATAATTCTTGACCGATTCCCTTGGTAACTATTAAAAAACAAGTAAGATCAACCATGAAAATTTCTCTATCCTTATAAAAGAACTAAGTATGAAATTTTTCTTCCATTTCTTACCAATTTTATAGAGTTCGATAGAAAATTGAAATACTGAATAAAGGCTACCCTAATGAGTGAATGGCTAAATAAGTGTAATTGTTAATACTTATTATTTGTGAATTCTCCACATTGTATGGTAAATCGACTTATGTGTTTTACAGTCAATTGACCCATATCACATGTAAACAACATAAAATTAGGTCAATAGTTCGTTGACAATAGATATTGCTAGTCAATCCAATCAGGATATGGCCTATGATAAACTAGAATAGTAGTTCGGCCAAGAACTTGGTGTGCTACTTCCTATACCAGTCGAACAATTTGATTATGCTCTTGGTATTACTTTGCAGCAATTGGAAGTACTTCAAGGCCATCCTGATATTGTTCTTTAATATACAGTTAATTTATAGGCAAGGGGGGCCTCCAAGCATCCCTTAATTCCTAACTTCATGAACTATGTTCCTTTTTTCACATTCAGCATGTCTGAAATCTACCGATGGTGGTGAATTTTGTATGTCTTGGATAGGAATACATTCAGGACATCTAATATCTACCGATATTGGTGAATTTCACACATCTTAAATCAGACTAAGGATAGGAAAATGTATGTTGCGCTATAATGGAAGTGTCTGTGGCATCGGTTGGACTGATGGTATATGTGCTAGATTTTCAACAGAACTTGCATTGACCTGTGGCTAATGTCCAACAAATGCTCTATCAATGAATAGAGCCATCAACCAATTCATGCTCTTGGTGTGGCTGACTATGCACCTATTAAAAGCCTCGACCTGAATTCATGAATGTTCTACCTGAACTCATGATAGTTTTTTGATGTACTGAATCCACCTTTACATATCAACCATCCCAGCTGATATCATCTCAAGAGGTTTAACCGGAGTGTCGATGGTCTGTTTGCATTTGGAGGACCAAGCACTGAACTAGTTAGTGGATCTCCTTGTTAAGGCATTTGTTGGACTTTCACCTCTTCCTCGTAAGTAGGAGCCCATTAGCCACAACAACATAGTTGTTGAAGTATTACTACACCGAAAAATAAACTTTAGTCAACCAAATGTTATGGCAACCAAGTACTTTAAAGCCCCACTGGGCATATAAAAAAATGTTAGCTTTTTACACAGAAGATGTGCAAAATGAATATTGATGATAGCTAAGTAGGTTTTAGTCCCACCAGGCATGCCAAAAAATGTTGCCTAGTAGGTTTGTTTTAATTATGTGGACATGCCATAATCGATACAGCGGCTCGATCCAAACCGATCAACTTTGACCCCAAGCACCAAAATAAGCAGATACGTCCAATATGATCATATATGACCATATTCCGAGAAGATCAATCAGTCACTAAGTGTTGGAGCATAAAAATGTTAGTGCAAGATATGGAAAAGGAATTGTGAAAAAAAAAAAAGAAGAAGAGACTATAAGAAAAGAGAAGAAAGTGACGATAAGAGAGAGAAGATAGTTGAGTCGTGCGGGTCTGCGCAAATTATGTCTATTGCGCAGAGCCGTGCAACATGTGTTGAGGATAAGATCATTTGCACACTGCACAACAAGAATATAATGCAAGGTAGGTCCCATGACCCAAGGATCGAGGTCTTACACGTGTGGGAGGGCTATAAATACCCCTTCACCCCTTTATTTGAGACAGAGAGAAAATCAAA
Source organism: Magnolia kwangsiensis (assembly GCA_037074715.1). Classification (NCBI taxonomy): domain Eukaryota; kingdom Viridiplantae; phylum Streptophyta; class Magnoliopsida; order Magnoliales; family Magnoliaceae; genus Magnolia; species Magnolia kwangsiensis. The sequence continues at coordinate 28,806,024 of CM073585.1, read as the reverse complement.
ATTCTTGAAGAAAGTGTCCTGATACCTATGCAAGGTATCTTGGAAAGAAGAAGAATGCAACAAGGGAAACGATCCAAGAACTTGTTGCGCAGGTCCACGCAAAAGTAGTTTGGCCGTGCAATTCCTGCCTGTTGTGCGCAAATGTTGTATATGGAGCATATGCTGCTGGATTTTCTGAATCTCCTGCAATCTTTTGAGAATCTAGTCATTTATTCATACAAGCCGTCATTTCAAACAAGCAAAGAGGGAGAATGGAGGATGTTCAGATCCGCACAATACTTCTCTTATGGAGATGAATATATCTCACGCCGGAAGGCTGCCAAAATTACTATTTGAATTATAAAATGTTGTGCTTTTTTTGGAATCAAGAAAGATATGTGGATGTAAATGAACTCATAATCAATAAAATATTTTGTGATGATTATTCTCTCATTTTTTTTCTTTATTATTATTAAATAAGATAATCCCCCAAACCAAATACTTTCGTTTCTTATCGAAACACTTATCCACTTGCATAATTTAATAACGATCAGGCAATAATCAGAGGATTGGGTTCTTCATCTAAAGATGGGTTATTTTGTGCCTTCCACAAGAAAAGACTTTTAGAATACCAGTGCAATTCAAACAAAAAAAAAAATTCACAATCGATCTCTAGGAGCAACTGTAAGAATGCATTTCTTGAAAGAATTACTTGATATTGGATAAAGAGCAAATCCAGCGTATGAGCATAAAGTTGGATTATAACTAAATATTATAGCTAAGAATTACCAATATTTTAATTACTGTTGCTCTTGAGATATGTTGAGATAAAGTAAATTGATTGATTTGATTTGATTGGTTGTTGTGCTGGATTGGGTAAGGTAGGTATGTAGGTTTTTCTCTGTTGAATTCATCTACTATTTAAAGATTTCTGTTGCAACTTATTCCTCCATATCCTTCTTTCATTACTGCAATGGTTACAGCAATCGAAAAGCCTCTTTCTAGATTCTTCTTTTGTTATGTTTATCTTTTACGATTGTTCCTCTTTCGAATATCTTTTGGTTGCTTGTTTCACTTTTGTCGGCCAAGGTTTTATTTTAGTTTCCTTCGATCACCTTTTATGTCTTAAACAGCTCAATCGCACTTCTTGTATATCTCTGTAACATTCTATCAGTCATTCACTGACATGTAAAATTGAACTTACGCCAATTGTAAACCCACAAAATATGCTCGAAATCTTTGAAAATATTTTCATCCACTTCCTATTTCACATACAATGTGGTATATCACTATTATGTTAGCTTTCTTAGAATTTTCAGAATATCACTCTCACGTTAGCTTTCTTAGAATTGCCACAAACAGGGTACAATATATGTAACACGTCCCGAGCTTTATTTTATTTTTTATTTAAAAAAAAAAATGATATTTGGTCAAAGGCAGAGTTTTGCATGCGGACATTGGAGGGACCCTCGCACTCATGTTGCTGCAACAGGCCCAAAAATGCAAGTGGTAGCCGTTTGCAGTAGTTGTAATGTACAAGCAACAGAAACCCGTAAGAGGAGTAAAAGGATTGCATATAACCACCGTTAAAAACAAAATGATAAGAGACCACGAAAATGATCACTCTTCAATGCTTTGTCCGTTTGCATGCACGTTTCCATGGCTTCAAGAAAGAGCCATTCAATGTGGGGACACAAGGGCATGCCATGATTCTCTCTCTCTCTCTCTCTCTCTCTCTCTCTCTCTCTCTCTCTCTCATTTGTTTTCTTTCTCTATACACATCAGTAGGTTTGCTAAGTACACACGTGTGTGAAGCCCTGTCCATCTATATTCAGCCACACATCAAAATAATTGCAGTGTGTGAGATTAGATGGAAAAATAATAATAATAACCATTAATTTACTTTTTACATTCTGGTCCACCCAAGCAAAGCCGATTGCTTCCTGCCCCACCTAGACAGAAATCATTATCACTGTAATGTGTGGTTTTTATCCTGGCGGTATCCATTTACGAGCCCAAAAATAAGGTAGATCCAAGGCTCAAGTGGATCACACCACAGGAAGCAGCGACTATAGATGATACCCACCATTGAAAGCTTCCAATGAGCCCAAAAAATGAGGCAGATTTGAGGCTCAAGTGGATCACACCACGGGAAGCAGAGATTATAATGAATGCCCACCATTCAAACCTTCCTAAGACCCACACTCTTGTGTTTATTTACCATCCAACATGTTCATAGAGTCACGAAGCCGATGAAGGTAAAAAGCAAATGTTAGCTTGGTCCAAAACTTGTGTAGTCCCTGTGAAGTTTTTAACGGTGAGTGGTCAATTCCCATTGTGTTCATACCCAAAAATGATGTGAAGAAATGAACGAATGACGTGGATAAAACCTATACATTATAACGACACCACGTAGCCCCATGTGGACTGATTCCATCCACATGGGGCAGGACGTGATCCACTCCCTCACGCGAGATATTATGGGGACATTTAAACTGTAATTAACTTTATATATATATATATATGCACGCTAACCAAACTTACTCATCTCAAGTAAGTGACTTATCTATTGCTGTAAATAGAAAAACTTATTTGGTGGTATCCAAACGGACCCTAAATGACCTGATTTTTAAGCCAGAAGATCAAAACAATGTGATGAGCATGATGGAAATATCTGATCTCCAACACATGTTCCATGCGGCGTGCATGCCATGTGTATGGGCAGGCCCCCTTAGATTTTTGCCAAAATAAAAACTTGAGCAAGCCCTTAATTTACGGAGAAATGCTCTAGTGCTCTCATTGGACTATGGGTTATAGTACTCCTTATTGCATCTGTTCACTTGGATGGTCCAATCGGTTGATCTGAACCGTCCATTAAGTACAGAACACATTTCTTGAGCTATGATGCAAAATTCTCAATGATCAAATGATCCAATCTATCCTTTATTTGGGCTTATAAAGTCATCAACTTTCCAAGCCACGGGCGGGATGGTTACAATTACCTAAAAAATCCATACTGTAGAATCATAATCATTCCATAATGGGCCTTAATGGATCAAATTAGTTACTGGACCTATTTTTGTATGAACCGTCCATATTAAAATTTATTGATCAAAAATTGTTATACTTTTCACAGCATAAGTGTGATGATTGTGTGATAATCCGTGGAATATATGTTAGACCAAATGGACATTTTGGATCAATGGATTGTCTAAGGGCCCGTTTGGCCAACTGCATTAGGTAGGATTAAGGTGGATGGAATTATAAAAGTAACAATAAATGCATGTGTAAGGTATTGTCCCTGGATTGGATATATCACATGTTTTCTAATACCATGTTTGGAATGTATACAATTAAAAGTAAATTTCGGGATTTCCTTTTAAATTACACTTAAAAATTCATCATTATGGGATTTAAAAATCTCATCTCAAACTTTCCAATACAATACTCATTTTCTAAAACTTATAAAATTAATTTTAATCCAATCACACATTCCTTCCAAACATGTCATTCTCAATCCCGAGGTAGGATTAGTAATGCAATTCCATTTAATACAACTTAATACCACTAGTCAAATAGGCCCTAAGTATCTCAATGTAACTAGGTGCACCATAACTTATGGTGCTATGAGAGCAGGAAACGGATTGGCTACTCCCCCTTGTCACTAGCCCGGTGGCTAGTGGTCGGTGCTCTTTGGGCCCAACATGATGTATGTGTTTCTTCCATTCCATTCATCCAGTTTTACAGATCATTTTAGGGCTTCTTCTTAAAAATGAGAGGGATATAAATCTCAGGTGGACCACACCATAGGAAAACAATAGTGATTGGATATCCACCGTTAAAATCCTCCTAAGGGTCATTGCACTGTTTATTTGACATCCAATTTGTTGATTAGGTCATACAGGCTCAGACGAAGGGAAAAAACAAAGATAATATTGATCCAAAACTTTTATAGCCCCCAAAAGGTTTTTAATGGTCGATGCTCATTCAAAACTTTTTTCTGTAATGTGGTCAATTTGAGATTGGTCTATACCTCTTTTTTTGTCTCATACTATAAAATGATCTGAAAAAATAGATGGACGGCATGGATGAAACACATACATCATGGTGGGGCTCACAAAGCAACGACCAGCAGCCATTGACGGGTGGCAGGGAAAGTAGCCAGTCCGTTTCAGTGAGAGCACTGCCGCGGCTCTTATTTTATCTACTTATTTATTTTTATTTTCATTTATTTTATTTTTTTTAAGGATCCTTGGTGGAACACATATCGGTGACAGACATGTACAACACGTGTAGAGATCCGGCCCATTCATAGGGTACTGTGCTGCAATATGAGCATCCCACATGCCAAAGTAATATGGGGCCACTGACCAGGCAGGTAAAACTTTTACAAGAGAAATTGATGGTTAGAAAGTCCATCAACAGTCCAAATTCAACACAAACGTGTGTCTCACTCAATGAGTGGAATGTCTTGACTTTCTGGCGCATGACATTTTTACAGCACTCAGTACCAGACGAATGGCTCGGATCTCAGAAATATGTGCTGTTACGAGTTCACACCATCGGGGTAGAATCCCGGCCTTTTTTTGACTGAGAACTTTTATCTCGTGCCTACACAAGGACAGCAGATTTGTAAGGCGTGGGGCCTTGGGATCAGAAAATCCCCAGACATTTGGTGGGCCATCTGCTCACCGGTTAGCTTACCTAACGAATAATCACTGTAAGATAAAAACTTTGATACTCCGGCAGAGTATGATAGATAATACGCAGGTACGTAGAAAATACTCAAATCAACTTGTGCCGTAAAAGTAATTTTAATAGAACCATCAATTAATTGCACCAGATTAGATATATCATTAGCCAAAAATTACTCTCATTTAAGTATCCAACTGCCAGATTGTTATTGAACGGTTAATAATGAAAAAAATAAAATAAAATCATGTCATCTTATTTCAACAAACTAGGGTCCACAAATTATAGGTTAGGATTGTTCAATATATCTGAGTTTTGAAAGGTGACAGTTGTTTCTCCAATTCAATAGATTTAACTTGAGTTAATATATGCCATGTGTACTATTTCAAAGTGCATGCGTATCAAGTGCCACATGCGGCAAGAGTATCAAATAACTACCCGCACTCGCTGACACATGCACGTGGATGTATACGGCCGAGGAGGATCATTCCGGAACGGATTGGCTACTCCCCCTGACACCAGCCCCGTGGCTAATGGTCGGTGCTCTGTGGTCCCCACCACGATGTATGTGTCTCATCCATTCAGTTCATCCATTTTTACAGATTATTTTAGGCTTGGTGGAAAAACCTATAGGATATAAATCTTAGGTGGACCACACCACAGGATAAAATTAATGAATGGATATTCACAATTAAAATCCTCCTAAGGTTATTTGACATCCAGTATGTTGAGTTAGTCATAAGGACACAGTTGGAAGGAAAAACTAAATATCAGCTTATTCCAAAACTTTTATAGCCCCCAAAACGTTTTTAATGGTCAAAATTCATTCAACATTGTTTCATATAATGTGGTCCAATTGAGGTTGATATATAATTTTTTTTTTATCACATCATAAAAATGATATATAAAAATATATAGACGGAGTGGATGATATACATACATCATGGTGAGCCCTACATAGCACCGACCACCAGCCATTGGCTGGTGTCAGTGAGAGTAGCCAATCCGTTCCCAGGTCATTCCTGTCACTCGTATCATCCTGTTCCCATTCAAACGAAACAAAGCACACTGCAATTCTCAGAAAAATTGACCGCGGTAGACGCTGTCTTTTATCAATTGATTTTCGTGAAAAAACCAAACCTTATTTTACCAACTTAGACTTTACATGTACAATCAGACCAATTAAGGATGAAAATACTCTTTTTTTAAAGTACACCTATGCCTACGGACTATAACCATACCCATAGATACCATAATCTATAACTATAGGTACCATAAGCCAGTAAACCAGTCTGGCAGCCTCCCTCCCAAAAATCAAACCCGAATCAAGGTAGACTTACCGAACTGGCAACCCCCCGCCACTTGTTGGCCTGTCCAGTGGGACCACGCCGATCTGATGCCTCCCCTATAACCGTAGCCATAGGTATCATCCACCATTTTCTTTGTTATTTAAACAAAACAAATAGTCACATCAAAGAAAATCTATTTTCTTTTTCTTTTGTTTAGCACTGAATCCATGGTTTCTAAACATGGCCTAATGGAAAAAAAGGTAAAAATAATAATAAATAAAATAAAAAGATACAGTTCTTTAAGATAAGATAGTACTGATGACTTTACAGAACAACCGAATGACCTTCATTTTCATAGCTCGCCAAATGTTAAGGCACTAACTTTCATTTGAAGATGACTTGTATAGCCTGATTTTCCCCAAAAGAATTCAACTCGTGAGAACCTCTTGTATTTGAAAAAATGGCTAATGTTTTACCATTTGGATTAGTGTCAAAATAAGAATGTATGGTTATCTTATCAATATTCTAAATCCTTTTTTCTACCAGCTTAACTATGTTTGTCAGAAAGATTTAGCTATATGATGAAAACCTGTCTTAGTGAATAGTGATTATTACTTCAACTTTGGAATGCCTTTTGGAATTGAGCGAGGCAACCTAGGACTTGAGCGAGACAACCTATGAATTGAGCCAGGGAACCTTAAATTGAGCGATGAAAACTATAAATTGAGCGATGCAACCTAGGAATTGAGCGAGACAAACTACAAATTAAACAAGGCAACATAGAAATTGAGCGAGGCAACCTAGGACTTGAGCGAGGCAAACTACAAATTAAGCAAGGCAACCTAGAAATTCAACGAGAGAACCTAAAAATTCAGCGAGACAACCTAAGTATTGAGCGAGGCAACGTAGAAATTTAGCGAGGCAAACTACAAATTGATCAAGGCAACTTAAGAATTAAGCAAGGCAATCTCAAAATTTAGCGAGGGAACCTAGAAATTCAGCGATGCAACCTAGGAATTGAGCTAGGCAAACTACAAATTTAGTGAAGCAAATTACAAATTCAACAAGACAACCTAGAAATTCAGTGAGGCGATCTAGGAATTGAGCGAGGCAAACTAGGAGTTGAGCGAGGCAAACATGAAATTGAGCGGGGCAAACATGAAATTGAGATAAATAAGACAAACACAAACTAAACAATCAAGCACTTAATAAATTTAAGCGAGCTTCAGATAAAATGGAATAAACCTCAACTAAAATTAAGCGAAGTAAATATGAAATTGAGCTAGGCAAACATTAAATCGAGCGAGCATAACATGATATTGAGCTGGGCAAACATTAAATCGAGAGAGCATAACATGATATTAAGCTAGGAAAACACTAAATTGAGCGAGCCTTACATGAAATTTATCGAGGTAAACATTAAATTGACCTTACCTACCATGAAATTAAGTTGGACAAACATTAAATTAAGCAATCCTAGCGTTAAATTGAGGAAGGTAAACATGAAATTGAGCGAGCCTAACATGAAATCGAGTGAGCCCTAACATGGAATTGAGTGAGCTTCAAATGGAATTGTGAGAGTTTCACATGAATTTGACCAATCAACACGTAAAATTAACTAAACCTAACACATAAAATTGACTAAACCAACATATGCGTATCAACTTACATTAAATTGACCTTAGCTAGCATCAAATAACTCCCCCATGAAATTCACCGATCCTAACATGGAATTGACCGAACTTCACATGCAATGCAATTGTACAAGCCTAGCGTTTTTAAAAATTGAGCGAGACAACCTAAAAATTGGGCGAGGGAACCTAGGAATTGAGCGAGACAACCTAGAAATTGAGCGAGAGAACCTAGAAATTGAGCGAGTGAACCTAGGAATTGAGCGAGGCAACCTAGGAATTGAATGAAGCAACCTACAAATTAAGCAAGGCAACGTAAAAATTGAGCGAGACAACCTAGGAATTGAGTAAGACAACCTAGGAATTGAGCAGGGCAACTTAGAAATTCAACGAGGCAACCTACAAATTGAGCAAGAAGACCTAAAAATTGTGCGAGGCAACCTAGAAATTGAGCGAGGCAAGCTCAAAATTCAACGAGGCAAGCTCAAAATTCAGTGAGGCAAGCTAGAAAATGAGCGAGGCAAGCTCAAAATTAGCGAGGCAAACTAGAAGTTGAGCGAGGAAAGCTGATAATTGAGCGAGGCAAGATAAAAAACTTGAGCGAGACAAGGTGAAATTGAGCGAGGCAACTTAAAAATTGAGCGGGGTAACCTAGAAAATGAGCGAGGAAAACTATAAAGTTGAGCAAGACAACGTAAAATTTACATGAGGAAACCTAGAAATTGAGCGAGACGACTTAAAAATTCAGCGAGTCAAGCTAAAAATTGAGTGAGACAACATAGAAATTGAGTGAAGCAACCTAGAAATTCAGCGAGGCAACCTAAACATTGAGCAAGGCGTGCTCAAAATTCAGCAAAGCAATCTAGCAAGTGAGCGAGGCAAGCACAAAATTGAGCGAGGAAAACTAGAAGTTAAGCGAGGCAAGGTGATAATTGAGCAGGGCAAGGTGATAATTCAACGAGGCAACCTAAAAAATTGAGCAAGGAAAGGTGAAATTGAGCAAGGCAACCTAGAAGTTGAGCGAGGCGACCTAGAAATTGAGTGAGGAAACCTAGAAATTGAGCGAGTAAACCTACAAAGTTGAGTGAGGTAACGTAAAATTTGCGCGAGAAAACCTAGAAATTGAGGGAGGCAACCTAGAAATTGAGCGATGCGATCTATAAATTGAGCAAGGCAACATAGAAATTGAGCGAGGCAACCTAGAAATTTATCAAGGCAAGCTAAAAATTCAGTAAGGCAACATAGAAATTGAGCGAGGCAACCTAGAAATTTAGCGAGACAACCTGAAAATTTAACGAGGCAACTTAGAAATTGAGCAAGGCAACCTAAAAATTGTGCAAGGAAACCTAAAAATTGAGCGAGGTAAGCTCAAAATTTATCGAGGCAAGCTAGAAAATGAGCAAGGCAAGCTCAAAATTAAGCGAGGTAAACTAAAAGTTGAGCAAAGAGAGGTGATAATTTAGTGAGGCAAGCTGATAATTGAGCGAGACAACCTAAAAAATTGAGCGAGACAAGGTGAAATTGAGCAAGACAACCTAGAAATTGAGCAAGGCGACCTAAAAATTGAGGGAGGCAATATAGAAAGTAAGCGAGGGAACCTACAAAGTTGTGCGAGGCAACGTAAAATTTGTACGAGGAAACCTAGAAATTGAGCGAGACAATCTAGAAATCGAGTAAGGCAACATAGACATTGAGTGAGGCAACATAGAAATTTAGTGAGGCAACCTGAAAATTGAGTGTGGCAAGCTCAAAATTCAGTGAAGCAAGCTAGAAATGAGCGAGGAAAGCTCAAAATTGAGCGAGGAAAACTAAGGGTCGAGCGAGGCAAGGTGATAATTGTGCGAGGTAACCTAAAAAATTGAGCAAGGCAAGGTGAAATTCAGCAAGAAAACCTAGAAGTTGAGCGAGGCGACTTAGAAATTAAGCGAGACAACCTAAAAATTAAGTGAGGTAACGTAGAAAGTGAGCGAGGGAACCTACAAAATTGAGCGAGGCAACGTAAAATTTGCACGAGGAAACCTAAAAATTGAGTCGGCAACTTAGAAATTGAGCGATGCAACCTAAAAATTGAACGAGGAAAACTGAAAATTCAGCAAAGCAACGTAGAAATTGAGCGAGGCAACCTAGAAATTCAATGAAACAACCTACAAATTGAGCGAGATGACCTAGAAATTGAGCGAGGTAATATTAAAATTGAGTGAGGCAACCTAGAAATTGAGCGAAGCAACCTAGAAATTAAGCAAGGAAACCTAAAAATTAAGTGAGACAAGCTCAAAATTCAGCGAGAGAAGCTAGAAAATGAGCGAAGCAAGCTCAAAATTGAGCGAGGCAAACTAGAAGTTAAGCGAGGCAAGATGATAATTAAGTGAGGCAAGCTAATAAATTGGGCAAGGCAAGGTGAAATCGAGCGAAACAACCTAAAAATTGAGTGAGGCGACCTAGAAATTGAGCGAGGTGACAGAAATTGAGTGAGGGAACCTACAAAGTTGAGCAAGGTAATTTAAAATTTGCGTGAGCAAACTTGAAAATCAACGAGACAACCTAAAAATTGAGCGAGGCAATATAGAAATTGAGAAAGACAACCTAGAAATTCAGCGAGACAACCTAGAAATTGAGCGAGGCAAGCTTAAAATTTAGCGAGGCAAGCTAAAAAATGAGTGAGGCAAGCTCAAAATTGAGCGAGGCAAACTAGAAGTTGAGCGAGAAAAGGTGATAATTGAGCGAGGCAAGCTCAAAATTGAGCGAGGTAAACTAGAAGTTGAGTGAGGAAAGGTGATAATTGAGCGAGGCAAGCTGAAAATTTAATGAGGCAACCTAAAAAATTGAGCAAGGCAAGGTGAAATTGAGCAAAGCAACCTAAAAGTTGAGCGAGGTGGCGTAGAAATTGAGTAAGGCAATCTAGAAATTGAGCGAGGCAACATAGAAAGTGAGCGAGGGAACCTACAAAGTTGAGCAAGGAAATGTAAAATTTACGCGAGGAAACCTAGAAATTGAGTGAGGCAACCTAAAAATTGAGAGATGCAACTTAGAAATTTAGCAAGGCAACATAAAAATTGAGCGAGGCAACCTAAAAATTTAGCAAGGTAAACTGAAATTTCAGTAAGGCAACGTAGAAATTGAGCGAGCCGACCTAGAAATTCAGCATGACAACCTAGAAATTCAGCAAGGCAACCTATAAATTGATCGAAGCAATATAGAAATTAAGTGAGGCAATGTCACCCCTCAAACCCAGAAATCGGATTCACAGGAATCCTGATCACCGAATTCGGTACCGAAAACCTCCATAGTACTCCATTGTCGGTTCCTAGCATCCATACGTCAGATTTCAATCCTAGGATCCTACAAGGAAGATTTTTTTGTGTACATTTAACTCGTAATAAGCATAACCACAAGATTATCCAATTCATAAAGGCAACATCATCATCACATATCCACTAATATAATCATTTGAGTATCATGCTAAAAGAAAAATACATCAATTGAAAATCAAACTCCAGAAGACCGCTACACACTCCAAGCTTGACACTGCTGCAACCTAACATCACCTGCACACATCTATCGTGCATAAGCTTATAAAAAACTTAGAGGGTGGTGTAAGTGTGTGCATAATATAAGCTTGCTCAGAATGCAAGGTCAGAATAATGCGAAAACATGCTGATGAGTATATGAATGCAATCAGCTGTACCAAGGCTATGCGATGCAAAATATAAATGTTATCGGCCATATCAACGTCATGCAATGCATAATGCAAGTCAAACATGCCAATCCACATCCATATATCAATGCAACTCCTCACTATAGCATTAAATTAGTACAGTTCTCAGTTTGGTTAATCACTGCGGTTTAGTACACTCCAAATGGCACTGCCATTCTCCCAGACGCATAGTCCAAGTGAGCATAAGAAAACTCACTATCCGCCTGACCAATAGTCTGCTAATACTTATCTGATACGTCGATAGGGGACCCATTCACGAGCTGGTCAGACTCAGCCTAGTATTGCCCCCTACTCTCGGGCGAGTAAGGTCACACTCCTTTTCAACCAACCACGACATAGTGAGAGATACGACCTCCTGGTATTCGACCCTTATATGATCATATATCCACTCGGTCTCGACGTTGGAGTTATCCTCTGGTACCATCGGGTTTAAAAATTTTCATCCATGGACATCTATGGTACCCCGATGCTTAGTAACAATATTTTCAGTATCCGATCCTGCCATCCATGATGTGTATGTAAAGGTCATAGCCCTGATGTCGCTAGGGCGTATAATAATCATGTCATAAAAATACGAAGTGCATGAATTACACTATCAGTCATGCAGTAATCCTGTGCATACTGCGCACTAATGAAGGGCAACTCTGCCTGTCAGGGAGCCCATAAACCATTTGCCCCAAGGCATATGCTATGATCAGTTACTTCTCATATTAGGCATACATATAATGCATATGATCATGAATCATGGATCTATACTAAACATATTATGTGGTGATGGGCTCTGATAAAAAAGAAGATGGGCCTAAATGGCCTACACATTACAGGTATGGGCTTATCAAAGGGGCCCTAGGGAGAGTTATAATGCGGATATTTAACCAACATTATCCTTACAATGTGAACATCAAACCATCATTGCTCCCAAGGCATAGCCCCCTATAAAGGTCATCACATATACCATGGTGGAATCATACTATAATGGGCCTTATGTATGTCCTAATGGGCCTCGACCCATGGGCCTCCAGTACATCAAATGGGTCTCATAACATGGGTCTCGTATATATCAAAGTGGGCCTTAACATCGGGCCACAAATACATTAAGATGGACCTAATTATGTGAGCCTTGCATACATCACAATAAGCCTCATAATATAGGCCTAATATTTATTAAGGCAAGCCTCAACAATGGGCCTTACGTACATTGCAATGAGCCATAACCCATGGGCCTTGCATACATCACAATGGCCTCACAACATGGGCCTTATATATATATATATATATATATATATATATATATATATATATATATATATATTAAGGTGGGCCTCAACAAGGGCCACTAATACATCAAGATGGGCCTCAACAATGGGCCTTATGCAAATCAAGGTGGCCTCATCAATAAGCCTTAAATTATCTCCAAAATGGTTGGACGGTTTGGATGAAACACATGCATCATGGTAGATCCCATAGTGATTGAAAGGATGGACGGCATAGATGAGGTACATACCCATGGTGGGGCCCACACTAATGGGAGGTGTGGATTACAAAACATACATCAGGTGGGTCCCATGTGGAGCCTACTATAATGTTTATTTTCCATCTAACCCATTGATAAGGTCACTCAGACCTGGGGCCCACATTAATGTTTATTTTCTACCCAACTTGGGCCCACTGTATTGTTTATTTGCATCCAATCTATTCATAAGGTCACGTGGACCAGGGGCCCACCATAATGTTTAATTGCATCCAATTTGTCCAGGGGCCCACGATAATGTTTATTTACCACTCAACCCGTTCATAAGGTCACGTGGACCTAGAGCCCACGGTGATGTTTGTTTGTCATCTAAATTGTTCATGAGGCCACGTGGTCCTAGGGCCCACCATAATGTTTATTAGCCATCCAACCGGTTGATGAGGTCACACAGACCTGAATGAATAGGAAAAATAAATTTCATATTGATTCGAAACTTCTGACCCCATAAGGGTTTCAATGGTGGACGTTCAATTCGACTGTTCCCTGTAATGTGGGCCACCTGAGTTCTAAATATGACTGATTTTAGGGGTGGCCCGCTGCCTTGAGGGAGGCCCACCAAATGCATGGTGTTGATGATCGAAACACATCATGGTGGGGCCCACGGCTGGGACCGTGGGTCCCTGCCTATTTCTTCATCCGTCAGGCGCAGGTGCTGCCTGCGTGCACTCTGCAACAGCAGCGTCAGCGCTGCCCCCCTTTCTTTTTTTTTTTTTTGGTTTTGGAGTTTTTCTACAGATTTTCACCAGTGGGGCCCGCATCAACGAAATCCACACTGTCCACTCGCTCCTACGGCTCAAGACAAGCCAAACGAGTCCACTATCCAAGGTATTTTAGTATATAAAATTATCAAGTGAATTTTTTAACGGTAAAGGCCACCATTTTCTAAGATACGGCTCACAAGAAACTCGGATTAACTTCATTTTTTTGGCTCAACACCTAAAATAGGATGGAAAAAAGAGTGGATGGTGTGGATTAAATCTATACATCAAGGTGGGCCCTGCATGAGCAGCCCATCCCAAGCCTTAAATCAAATCGATATTTATTTTGTTAGGTCACGTCCAGCGTCTAGGGATGCTGGACGGTTTGTGCATAATCAAATGTTTAAGATGGCCCCTGCTTAGGTGGGCCACCAAATAGGTTAGATGGAGTGGATAAGACATACATCAAGGTGATGTCCATCTGAGTGGGCCACACATCACACAAAAATGAGAGAGAGAGAGAGAGAGAAGCACCCACCTATCCTTCTTCTTCCTCCCTAGCCTTCCAATGCTTCAAAAGTGCTCCTTCAACGGTAGAGATGATGATCCAAGGGTGGAGATGGGAGATAGGGTGGTATGGAGTGGGCCACACATGGCTCTTCTCATGGAGAGCTTGGACGTTTCCTCTCCTTGAAAATTGCTTGGGAGAGTGAGAAATGAGAGAGAGAGAGAGAGAGAGAGAGAGAGAGAGAGAGGAGTGGTGATAGAGTGGAAAGGGATGGGTTCTTTTGACTTTTGTAAGAAAAGAATGGGCTAAGCATGGGTTGCATTGACTTTGGGTAAGGAGAGATAAGGGTGAGTGATGGCTTGTGATGGGATGTACTTGACTTATGATTGATGTGATTGATGGGACATATCGTAGAGATTCTATCAGAATTTGCAAAGTGCGACATTTGCATTGAATTGAACGCGGGCCTACATCTCTTGGCTCGGGCATCGTCTCATTGCGTGAGATGCGGCGTCGGAACCGCGGCAACGGTGCGGTCGCACTAGTACAACTCTTGGGTCGAGCCAACTCTGATACACGGGACACGTCTCAAGATCGGGCGCAAACATCGATAACAGATCGCGGGTCGTAGAAATTCGACTAGGATTATTGTGGAAGCCTATGGAACGGTACGGGTTAAGATATGAATCTTACATACAACCTAGAAATTCAACAAGGCAACCTAGAAATTGAACGAGGTAAGATCAAAATTTAGAAAGGCAAGCTAGAAAATGAGCGAGGCAAGGTGATAATTGAGTGAGGCAAGCTGATAATTGAGTGAAACAACCTAAAAAATTGAATGAGGGAAGGTAAAATTGAGCGACGCAACCTAGAAATTAAGCGAGGAAATATAGAAAGTGAACGATGAAACCTACAAAGTTGAACAAGGCAATGTAAAATTTACGTGAGGAAACCTAGAAATTGAGCGAGAAAACCTAGAAATTCAATGAGGCAACTTAAAAATTTAGCGAGGCAACATAGAAATTGAGCGAGGCAACTTAGAAATTCAACGAGGCAACCTATAAATTGAGCGAGGCAAGCTAGAAAATGAGCGAGGCAAGCTCAAAATTCAGCGAGACAAACTAGAAGTTGAGTGAGGCAAGGTGATAATTGAGTGAGGCAAGCTGAAAATTTAGCAAGGCAACCTAAAAAATTGAGCGAGGCAAGATGAAATTGAGTAAGGCAACCTATACGTTGAGCGAGGTGACCTGAAAATTTAGTGAAGCAACTTAAAAATTGAGCAAGGCAATATAGAAAGTGAGCGAGGAAACCTACAAAGTTGAGGGAGGCAACGTAAAATTTATGCGAGGAAACCTAGAAATTGAGCGAGGCAACCTAGTAATTTAGTGAGGCAAGCTGAAAATTCAACGAGGTAACCTAGAAATTTAGTGAGGCAACCTAGTAATTGAGCGAGGAAAATAAGAAATTGAGCGTGGCAAACAAGAAATTGAGTGAGGCGACATATAAATTCAGCAAGGCAACCTACCAATTGAGTGAGGCAAACTAGAAATTGAGTGAGGCAAGGTGAAAATTGAGCGAAGCAAGCTAAAAAATAAGCGAGGCAAGCTGAAAATTGAGTGAGGAAACCTAGAAATTGAGCAAGGGAAACATGAATTTGATAGAGGTAAGCTTGAAATTAAGTGAGGCTAACTTGAAACTCAACGAGGCTAATATGAAACTCAACGAGGCTTACATGAAATTCAATAAGGCTAACATGAGTTGGAATGAACTTTAAATGAAATTGAACTAGCCTAACACATAATTGAACAAGCTTTACATAAAATTTAATTTCTCTTCAGTGAATTTGACCAAGCAGTTAATGACATTGACCGAGCAGTTCATAATATTTTTCGTTACATTACGTGAATCTGTGGAAGTTCCTGGTCATATTTTTATCATTTCTCTATCAAATTCATGAATTGCCCAGGGAATTTCACCAATCATACACCGAAAATGTCAATGACGACTCAATCATATTGCCGAGAAGTAGGTCAAATGGACTAAAAACTCTTGTAAATTGAAAACTAGTATGCTCAAGTATGCTCTTATCATACTGAGTTAACTGAGTTGGGCCTTCCTTGAATGTATGTGGACTATTCACGACATTCATTCGTTTTTCCATCTAAAGTAAGGGTTTGAGCCCAAAATGATAGCATATCCAAATATCAAGTGAATCATACCACAGGAAATAGTGATTCCATCGTAGAAACCTTGCTATGCCCCACAATGATGTTTTATTCGTAATCCATCATATTCATAGGATAATTTTTACATGGATGAACCGAAAACCAAGATGCCTACTTCATCCAGCAGTTCAATGGCCCACAAAAAATTTACACCGTTTAGGAAAATATACTACATTATACCTATGGTGTGTGTTTTCTTCCATAGAGGGACCATTTTTAGAAAATCAAAAAAATGCAGATATATGGAGAGGGTGGGATCCAGTGAGAGGATGGTGTGATCCAAGCAATAGATTTTCATTATTGAAAGGGATTTTTCATCTCTCTTTTTTTTTTTTTTTTGTTTTCAGACATGGGCTGAGTAAAGGAAAGGAAGGTAGAGGAAGAGAATGGCAGTGAAAAGAAGGGGTATCTTTGTCCTCAAATGCGCTGTTCGTACGTAAAAGGTCTAAGTTTGTTAGTTAAGTTTCCGATACTTCATAGAAGACGCCAGATAAAAGGTAACGTTTACAGCGGAAAATTTCTCTAATTCTCAGATATAATAATTTCATCTCATGGATCTCCGCGCAAGACCCTGCGGATTTACCGATGCCCAAGTGTGCGGCTGTCTTACAAGTGGGGCCCACATCTTTGTAATCAACAACGTTCGTCGTATGGATCCCAACATATGGATACGGAGACTCCCTACAATATCCACGATTGGAAGATCGCAGCCGTCCAAATATTTCTCCTTTCTATCGAGATGTGGACGGTTGCTGTGTTTTCTTGAGAACTGTCTGTTTGCAGGACGCCATTTTAAGAGTTAGAATTGTTTCATGGGGATAGTTTTTGCGGTATCACCCATCCATGATGAATCCTATCGTATCAATGGTGTGGATTACCGAAACATGGCCCCCAGTTGTACTATCTCGGAGCTCTGTAAAAGTTTGTGCATCCTCGCCACCAACGTTATATGACCCTCTTTATCCGACACGACCATACGAGGATTTGGTTATACGATTTCGTTGCCCACCGAATGACAGCCACGGTACGAGTTCCGTTTTCTCCCTCTGGCTGCGCCTTTGATGTTGATCTGAACCGTTCATATTCTAGCTTCTATTCTAAAGAGGCCACCCTAGAAAATATCTATTGAACGGATTATTATGTATGAAGATGAATTTGAAACATTGAAAACTAAATTTTTGATGGCTCGGATTCAAATCCAATATTCAAAGGTCAGGATTACCAATGAAGCAGATCATAGTGAGGCCGCCTTAACATATATGCTGTATATCCACGCGGTCCATCAGTTTTTTCTAGCTCCTCTTAGGGCATGGTCCCAAAATGAAGCAGATTCGAGCTCAAGTGGACTACAACACAGGAAACAGTGGTCATGGACGGTTAAAAACTTCCTATATAGCCACAAAAGATTTTCATCAAGCAGATATTTATGTTTTCCCTTAATCCAAGTCTGTGTGACTTATCAATATAGGTTGGAAGGCAAACAAACATTATGATGTGCCAAAGGAATTTTAAATGGTGGTCGTTCAATGACACTGTAATCCACTTGAGATTTGGATCTCCTTCAGTTTTTTGGTTGGATGCCCTCAGCACATGAACTAGAAAAACTGATAGATGGAATGGATATACAACACATACATTAACTTAAGCCCCATGGTCAGGAACTCACCCACTGAGATGTTACACCGGACTCGCGTAATCCGCGCCCTATCCATGGCTATACGTGAGAGTATGAATATAATTTCTAATGGGGATTAAATGTGCCATATTTAGCATTGTGAAATATTGTGCTTAGGAATGGATGGCCCAGATTTTCTCTCATGAGGCTATCAATAACACTCTTATTTCATTGCTCCGAGAACCTAAACATAGCTAAGAATATCAATCATGACTGTGAGTATTAAATATAGCTAAGCACGATATTACAATGTAATCTCTAGTAAATCCTTCCTCACCAAAACTCAATTTCGCATGGGTGTGTGGGAACTGGGGCCCACCTTCTAGTCAATCTTTTCTCTTCATGCATGTTTGGTCCACACGTTACTAGGCCAGGTGATTTTGAGATAAGAAGGTATACATTGAAGGGCCACCTGATGGATAGTGGGTCAAAAGTACTCTTGACATTTCTCCATCTACTTTGACATATCTCGGCCATCTTTAGTGCCTCACCTTCCAACGTGCCACACACGTTTACTTCTCACATACGCAACATATGTGCAACCCTCAGTTTCAAACACTCCACGAGTGCCCTGTATGACGTGTTGTTGGCCCCTTCATCTTTATGCGCTATACGTGCATTATCTGTCCCACCGTGCAACATATGTAACATTTGCTACGAACCATCTTAAAATGCTCTACACATGTAAGCATCCATGCATGAAAAAATGTGACCCACGTGTACCATTATTCATCTTAAAACTACCGTATATGAGCCACTTATATCACTGCCCATCTTCAAGTGGCATACGATGCGACACATGCAAGACATATTATGTTGATGCAGTTTTCTGACTAGCCTTATCTGGATATTCGTGCTCATGCATAGGGTACAGACAAAGGAGACCCTGACTAGTGCAGGAGACCCTCCGATGCCTAAGTCAGATAAGTAATTTGGGTCTAGTCGAGTAAGGAGTTTTGGGCTAGAGATTTTTTGTGTACCTTTCACCATCAAAGAAGCTCCTATTTATAGTTGAGGAGAGGCGGTGATATAGAGGAGATATCCCTATTTAATAGAGACGTATTATAGAGGGATTCGAATCCCGAGTATGTCATAGATATTCTCCGATGTCTTGGAGAGATCCGTGTTGCGGTGGTCCCCCGAGATCTTTGGTTAGGATCTTGGGTAAGGTTGGTTGAAGTAAGGTCAGTTGGATTAAGATCGGAACCTTTGAGGACAATATTGTACCGACTTGGCTGCTTTGCGAAGGGCAGGTGAAGCTTATGCGACCTTAAGCTCCCCAACCTATCCTTAATGGTGGTCATGGAGCCAGGTTCGAGGTGGTTCCTTGGTCGGGAGTGGTCTTAAACCAAGTTGGTTGTTTGATTGGACTTGCTTCCCCACCCTGGTTGTTCAGAGATAGTGGGGGGTCGATGAGTGGGGAAGCTTCACATGTCGAAGCACGGGTGTCGAGGGGCCTTTTAAGCTGCGCATTGAATGTTAGCATTCAATGATAGGTAGTTGCTTTCGCCTATAAAAGGAGAAAAACGCTAATCAAGCAGAGATTACTTACACTATCAGTCTGCCCGTTCACCCATCTTCCTGTACTTAGATGATCCTCAGTGTGAATTCCGGCAACTTCGCAAGCTCTGATTTCCTTCTTTCTTATCATTGAGGCCTCATTTTAGCAATTTCTCTCCTCTTTCCTCTTTTAGTTTTCTTTTCTTGTCGGATCTCGGCTCTTGGTTGCTCTACATGTGAAAGAGGGATGATGAACCCATCGACTTAGGGGGGGAGTTGCCTTAGCATGATGGTGGGCCAGACGTACTTTGGCCCATGTTAAACCCACCGTCGCCGCTGATGATGATGAGCGACAAGGATTTCTAGGCATCCTATGAGTCGCGAGTGGCTGATCAGTCCCAGGCGGAGCAACCAAAGGGCACGGAGGAAACAATCCTGGTGTCCGAGGAGGCAAATGGGTCGTCATCTGAGTAGGGGGAGAGGGGGGTAGTAAGGTTTGTACTGATGAAAGCCGACCTGGTGCGGATCAGGTCGGGGTATTACATTCCAGATTCTTTGATACTCTGAGCTCCCTCACCAAGCGAGCTTCCAAGTAATCCTCCTAAGAGCGAAGTGGCTATTTTCCAAGTCACCCTTCAGTGCGCCCGTAGTGCTCCCTCTTCAAAGGACAATGAGGCAAGTACTTGTGCACTTGGGGTTAGCCCCTGGACAACTGATTCCTAATGCCTAGAGAGCATTGGTGGGGTCATTCATTCTCTGATCTGAGCTTGTCCAACCTGAGCTTACCGTGGATGAGTTTTTCCACCTTTACCAGGTGAAATCCAACCCTTTATATGGGAGTTGGTATTACTTTTTCTCTTGGTGGGGGACTAGCAAGGCCTTGATCACGAACATCCCAACCTCAAACAAAAACTGGAAGAACATGTGATTTTGGGCGTCGGGGGAATGGGAGGCACCAAAAATCTTTGGGCTACATCCCTGGGTTCCAACCTCTTTTCAAAACCAGGTTAGCATATCCGAACTTGAATCTTCCTTGGCTTGTTTTTTTTTTTTTTTTTTTCTGATTGGTGTTCTCTGGCAGTCATGCCCAAGTATCCTGCTATGGTGGGCGAGGAGGCTCTTTCTTGGATTGTTGGGATTAAATTAGTAGACGTTGACCTAAGATCTTGGAGGCAGCTCATCACGCCCAAGTTACTGCTTAAGTTAGGTATTGATCTAGTCTTAACAGGTACAGCTCTTTCAATAGGTTGTTCAGAGATTTCACACGTTTCATGATATTTGCTAATCTTTTTTCCCGTGTAGAGATGTCAGAACCGAGGGGCTTAAAACGTAAAGCACTTCCTCTTGCTGAAGTTGCTCAGAAGAAGAAGAAGCCAACCGTGAAGAGAAAGGGGATGGTTGGGCGTTCGTCTTTTGTAGGCCGAGAAGTCGTGGATGACGTGCCGACCACGACCCCCACTGATGCTGATTCTGAGGCGGTTGAGGTGGTTACAAGGTCGACTCCTGCTATCGAGAACCGTGTTGTCGAGGCTCGGGGGTCGTGGAAATTGAGGCCGAGGTCCCTTCACCTCAAGTAGAGTTCTCTAGTGGTAACCGAGGTGACAAGGGCCAAATGTCCCTTAAGTCGGCCCAAACTACAGAGGAGGGCCTCCTGCCCTGAATTGAACGACATATTTCGGATGGCAACTTCACCATGATAATGGACCTACTGCCAGATGGCCTTTGGGTTAGCTGTCAAAGTTTTTCTTCGGGGTAAGTCATCCTACCTGAGATAATAGACTTTTCTTCACTTCATATTTCTTTAGTTCTATTTAACTTTATTTTTTTATTACAGTTTTCCCCTCCCCTGCTTAACTTTCGCTGAGAAGTGTTGCACATCCAGGCAGAGTGCAAGGAGGCGAAAATGACACTTTTTCAAAGGGGGATTGAGATTGAGTAAGTTTGCATGGAAGCCAAGCAGCTTCGCACTCAGAGTGCTACTTTAAATGCTTAGGCATAGGAATCAATGACCGAGTTGGAGGCATCAAAAAAGCTTCTGGCTGATGCTTTGGAGAGAGGCACAAAGTGGAAGTCTGACCTGGGCGAGCCGAGGCGCGAATATAGAGTGAAGATGAAAGAAGCCCAGTGGCCATCCCCATGGCTTGGGCGGCTGCCGTGGAGGAGTATAAGGGGTCCAAGGATTATGAGGAGGATAGGGACTCCATTTATAACCTCAGGTACGAAAAATGCATGGAGGACATAAAGGGGGCGTATCCCGAGCTCGACCTCTCTACTTTTGAGGTTGACCCTTCTAAAGATTCCGAAGCGCTTCCCGAGGACTCGCCTTCCGAGCAGCCTCCTCTGACGTTGTGACTCTCTCTATCTTTTATATATATATATATATATATATATATATATATATATATATATATATATATATATATATATATATATATATATATATATATATATATAGTTCTATGTTTGCAATGTACTCCTTTTATGGGAGGACTTTTGTATTTTTCCTATAATATTAATGAAAGGTTCTTTCGTCGTAACAATATTTGTGTGGATTTGTTAAGTAAGATGGTTGGTTTAATTTGTCATCGATGGGTAAATAGATATTTCTAGGCCTTGTCATGGTTAGCCCAAGTAGTAATAACACTTAATTGTCGCTTCTTCTCTAAGGGACGGATGGTTAATTAAGGGATGTTCTTTCCCTTGCATTAAAGGAAGTCCTTGGTAGGCCATGCGAGGGATTTAATTATTGGCCCGACATCTTCTTTAAGGGCCAGACAATCGGTGGGGGCATCTCTTCCCTTGTACTAATTGGAGCGCTCAATCGATTTTCGTAAGTCGATCATTTGTAGATGAGAAAGTGGAGTGTAAAATTCCCTTGGCTTAGGACTTTCACTAGATTTTTAAAAGAAAACGTGTAGATTTCGATATTGTAGATTCAACATAGTAGGAAAGTAGAATTCACGTTTAAGCCTGGCCAATTACGCGTAGTAGATCTTTAGGTGCTCAACATTCCATAGGTGCAGCAGGGGTCGTCCCTTCATACTTTCAAGTCAGTATGTTCTTGGTTGGCCCGCTTATCACCTTATAAGGTCCTTCCCAGTTCGGTCTCATGGTCCCTGAGCTCGGTTCCTTGGTGTTATAGAATTTTTTGCGTATACGACTAGATTTCTAGCTTGGAACCTTCCTAGGTGTTATTGTCGAGCTACAACCCTGAGTTGAGCTTGTTCCCTTCTTTCTTCAACCAAGTCGAGGTCTAGTGCCATCTACTCAGTATTTTGATGTTCATTGTAGGAGCGGTTCCAAGCAGTTGGGAGCCCAATTTTGATTGGGACACAGCTTCCATGTTGAAGGCCGGGGAGAAAGGAGTTTCTTCTGTATCCATTCGAGCAGTGGTTCGATATGCCCAGAGAACGTGAGGAAGCTCTTCTTCCCATACTCCTTTAGCTTTCTCGAGCTTGGTTCGAAGGTAATTCTTAATGATTTTGTTGACCGCTTAACTTGCCTATTAGCCTGAGGGTGCCAGGTGATGAATAGACGTTCCAAATTCTAAGGTTTCAGCATGTGACTCGAAATCGGTTATTGTCAAACTGTTTTTCGTTGTTTGAGATGATGGTGTGGGGGATTCCTTACCGACATATAATATTCTTCCAAACGAAGTCGGTAGTCTGTTACTCGGTGATCTTAGCTAAAGGCTTGGCCTCGACCCATTTAGTGAATTGATCGTGATGAATGTGAACTTGGTTTGTCCTTTGCTAGTTGGTAAAGAACTGATGATGTCGATCCCCCACTAAGTGAAGGGCTAGGGTCCAATCATGGGAGTCAGCTGCTCAGGTGGTTGATGGGGTACAACCGCGAATCGTTGACATTTTTTGCATTTCCAAATGTATTGCTTGGTGTTTGCTTAGATGGTTGGCCAAAAATATCCCTGCCGGATGACTTTGTGAGTAAGAGCGCGGTTGACAGAGTGGTTGCCACAAAAGCCTTCATGTTCCCTTTCGTGCCACAACTCTAACACTTCAACTTGCCTTTGTCATTTTCCTTGGATTTGGATCTCGATCGAAAAGATCATCTATCACGCTTAGAATCTCTCCCCCTCATAACCAGTGCATCTATAAAAGCATTGACGTCATTACTTTTGCTTTTCATCGCCTTCGACTGAAGAGCTGAGATAATGGCCTTAACGTTAATGGTCATCTTACCAGTACACAAAGAGTCTATGAACAACTCATACGATTCTTAAAAATAATTTAACATAATACATACTTAATCTTCATTCATCATTACCTCATTAATATCCAACAATTTGCAAACAAGCCTATTGAAGTTATTAATGTAAGTATCAACATTAGCCCCATCATTCTCCTTAATATTGAACAATTGTAGCTTCAAATACAAACAATTCTCAAAGGACTTCTTCCCATGGATGTTCTCTAACTTCGCCCATGTATTAGATGTAGTCTTCTCTCTCGTAACATTGTAAAGGACCTCATCCATTAAACACAAATAAATTAGGATATTAGCCCTTTGATCGAACTTGCTTCACTCTTCTTCTTTCATAATTTCTGGTCGTTTTTCAAAGAGTGCGTCCTCTAATCCTTATTGAACTAGAAGGCCTTTCATCTTTATCTTCTATAATTCAAATTTGTTTTTCCCAGAATACTTCGCTACATCGAACTTCATGCTAGATGTCATAGATATATTGTCTTTAGATTCGATCTGCTTCCCAACATTAGTTTTGATACCACTTGTTGGGATTCACCGAAGTACACAGAGCGAAATCAAACAAAGTAATTACAATCGCACAAGCAAATCCAATAGAGAACACTGAATTTATATGAAAAATTATTATAAGAAAAAATCACAACATAAAGCGATAATGTACTATGAATAACAAAGTTACAAGATATAAAACTTTACCGATTCAATGCCTCAAAAGAAAAATCCTAGCCTTTTCTCTCTCCAAAACCCTCTAAAACCCTTAAGTGCATCTAGCATTAACTCTAATTCCGATTACACCTTTATATATGAGTAAAACCAGAAATAAAAACAAACCGTGCAAAAAGGAACAAAATTATGAAAGCTGTGGACCTGTCAAGTCAACTATTCAAAATGCTTTGATCAAGTTGACTAGAATTTTCGACATATTGAGAGCTTCAAAAACTTTTCAAAGAGAGAAAAACTGAATATTTTTGATATCCCTCCACGAGTAGACAAGATTATGGACCAGTTAATGACCCCCTTTTTAACATAAATTTAAGGCATTCAATTTTCAACACACCCACCGCTTAAAAGCTTCCAAAGTCCTAATGCCCACCATTATGTTTATTTTCTATCTAAGTTGATATGGTTAGAGAGACAAGAGAAAGGGATATAACAAATTTTAATTTGATCCAAAACTTCTAGCCCCGGAAGTTTTTAACGGTCAATCACCTCTTTTCCGTGGTGTGGTCCATTTCAGACTTAAATCTGCTTCTTTCTTGGGCTCGTGCCCTAAAAATTAGCTGAAAAAAAAATGGACGGCGTGAATGCACAAGCCATACATCAGGGTGGGTCCCACCAAATTCCAATAACGGTGTTTGGTAAGGCTCCGCCTAATGCGCTCCTCTTAGAACGTAACAAGAGTCCCACCAAATTCCAGTAGTCCCCAAAAAGTAAGGTGTCCATATAACAAATAAGAGAGCAGCCTGACGTGTAATAAAATTTCACCCCGTAGTGCCTGCACCGAGCTCGGTACTGACACAATCCGAGTCCATTATTTAACTAAACACGTTTGTCTCCTTGCATCCTTTGTACTCTTCACTCTCCATTCGTTATCATTTGGTCCCTTCATGTGAGTTGGGCTGCCGATTCCACAGCTATAATAACATCTCTCTCTTTCCTCCCTTCTCAATTCTCTCCTCTCCTTTCCTCTCTCCGTACCATCACCAACCTCCATCCATGGTCTCCGAGAAGATCCACACCAAGCACGTCTGTGTGATCGGCGGTGGGCCATCAGGGCTGGTCGCCGCAAGGGAGCTAAAAAAAGAAGGCCACTCAGTAGTGGTCATTGAACAAAACCATGACATTGGTGGACAATGGCTGTATGATTCAAGTGTTGCTGCTGGAAGCAGCGAAGACGCCTTAGGGAAGGGCAGCTACCTCAGAGTACATAGTAGCATTTACGCCTCCCTTCGTCTCACTTCCTCCAGAGAGATCATGGGCTTCACAGACTTCCCGTTCCTCATTAAGAAGGGAAGAGACATGAGGAGATTTCCTGGCCACCAGGAACTCTACTTGTACCTTAAAGATTTCTGCGAACGGTTTGAATTGAGGGATCTGATCAGGTTTAATATGCGGGTCCAGTACGTGGGCATGCTGAATTATACTGGGTTTGGGGAGGATTTGAAGTGGATTGTTAGAGCCATAGAGAAGAAGGGTGAGAAGGTGAGTGAAGAGGTGTTTGATGCTGTGGTTGTGGCCACTGGCCATTACTCACAGCCCAGGTTACCCACCATCAAAGGTACGTACCAACATCTACCAACATCTTTCTCCGACAATTCCTTTTTGTTTTTTAGCTTTTGCTTATTTGGAAGGGTACGATTGGTTGCACCAAATTTTCTAAGTTAGTGCAACCAAACACACCCCGAATGAAAATATCGGATAAGGTACATCTTACTTATATCTACCATTGTTGGCATGATTTTGTGGATGAGAAACCATTCTTTTTATTAATATTTATTGATTTATAAGATTTTTAGATAGCAACGTTTTAGGTCCCAGTTTGATTGGGCAAGTGAACCTGCAAAATTGGGATTACTCTAATACTGATTTTGGTGGTTCCCATTCTCTCTATGTAGTATTTAATGCAACAAAGTGGCGCTTTCCTTCGTACAAAGCCATAAATGCAATAAAAAATAATAAATAATAAAAAAATGAATTTAAAAGAACATAAAACTAAAGGACTATTATTGCATTTTCGAGGAAAGTGCGGTCTTAGGCTCTTAGCGGAAGCATTGAATTTCTCATAGTAGATATAAAAATAGGATGCCCAAAAATTAGGATAAACCACCCATCTAAATGTAAATGGGATGCTCCGTGAGAATGTGGAGTTTTTAAGTATTATTTTGCAGATATCTATGACATAGCACACCTAATAGTTCGATTAACGGTAACTAGTTGCCTGTGAGCATTATATATATATATATATATATATATATATATATATATATATGGGGGAAACTTTACTACGCGCTCGAGCTCACGATAAGCTTATCATGAGGTCGAGCTGTGTGGGCCCCACCGTGATGTATGTCGACCATCAACACTGTGCATTTAATGGTTCCCCTTTAAATAATGGGATATCCCAAAAATCAGTCATATACGGAACTCAGGTGGGCCATACCATCTAAAATCATGTGAAGACACCGTTAACACATATAAAAGCACTTGGTGGGGCCCACCTGAGTTTTAAATGCTGCTGAAACTTGGTCTGAATCCTCATACAAGTGGGAGATACATAATGGATGGTCTAGATTTGCAAAGCACATCTTTTGTGAGCCCAAAAATGATTATGAATGTTTTAATGGTTGCACGGCCCCTCTCCACTTCTGTATGTAGTGTGGCCCACACAAATCACGGATTGACTTGATTTTTGAGATCTAGGTCCACGGTGGAATGGCGCATCTGACTGATGGGATAGATGTTCGAAATGCATCACGGTGAAGCCCACACAGTTCGACCGCATGGGCCGGAGCTGTGAGCTCGAGTCGCATAGTACCTTTTCCCATATATATATATATATATATATATATATATATATATATATATATATATATATATATATCACGACAAGCTTATTGTGAGGTCAAGATGTGTGGACCCCACCGTGATGCATGTCGACCATCAACACCGTGCATTTGATGGTTCTCCTTTAAATAATATGATATGCCAAAAATCAGTCGTATACGGAACTCAGGTGGGCCATACTATCTAAAATCATATGAAGACACCGTTAAAACATATAAAAGCACTTGGTGGGGCCTACTTGAGTTTTAAATGCTGCTGAAACTTGGTCTGAACCCTCATACAAGTGGGAGACACATAATGGATGGGCTGGATTTGCAAACCACATCTTTTATGGGCCCCAAAAATGATTATGAATATTTTAATGGTTGCATGGCCCCTCTCCACTTCCGTATGTGGTGTGGCCCACACAAGTCACAGATTGACTTGATTTTTGAGGCCTAGGCCCATGGTGGAATGACGCATTTGACTAATGGGGTAGATGTTGGAAAGGCATCACGATGGGGCCCACACAGCTCGACCGCATGGGACGGAGCCGTGAGCTCGAGCGCATTGTACCTTTTCCCATATATATATATATATATATATATATATATATATATATATATATATATATATATATATATATATATATATATGGTACTATAAGGTTAATTTCCCATAAAGTCGATGGACCCCACCGTGATGTGTGTCAAACATCAACATTGTGCATTTGACAGGGCCCCCGAAAATTAGCCCTATGCGGAACTAAGGTGGGCCATATCATTTAAAACCATGTGAAGACATACCTAAAATATATAAAAAGCACTTGGTGGGGCCCACCTGAGTTTTGGATCCAGCTGAAACTTGGTCTGACCCCTCATCTAAGTGGGACACACACAATGGATGGGGCGGATTTGTGAACCACATATCAGTGGGCCCAATAATTGATTATGAATGCTTTAATGGGAGGATAACCCATCTCAACTGTTGTATGTGGTGTGGTCCACCAAGTCATGGATTGACTTGATTTTTAAGTAGGTGGTCCACCATGGAATGGTGCATCTGGCTGATGGGATAGATGTTGGACAAACATCACGGTGGGCCCACGAGGTTTATCTCATAGTACCATTTACAAGGAGGAATGCTCAACTGGGCATAAGTTGTCACGAGAACTTTTTCAGATCTCATCTCCCGTGGTATGAGTGCAAAATCTGAACCATTTATGTGGTGCAGCACCTCCTAAAAACTCAGGATCCAAACTTTCATCCTGATCCAAAACTTTGGGCCATGGAAAAAGGAAACAGCTTCCTCCCTTGATTTGCCTCTCTCTTTTTTCATGGCCTACCAAAGTTTTGAATAAGAGTAAAAGTTGAGTCACGAGAGTTTCATGGGGTGCTGCATCACCTGGACCGTTTAGATTTTGGGTTCATACCACAGGTGATAAGTTCTGAAGAGGTCCTCACGAGAGCACTGGTACGCAGGTGAGCATATATCTCTCTCTATATATGTGTGTTTGTTTTTCCGCCTTCCACCATTTAGATTTATTTATTTATTTTTAACACACGCACACACACCGCCCCACACTCATGCCGTAGTGGATTTTCACGTACTCGAACCCTCAACCAGGTGTTGAAACTCCCGTGAGTCTACCACCCGAGTAAGAGTAAGGACCCACCAATTAACTTTCCCATCTAGATCTAGAGAAACTGATTTATATATTTGTAGATTTTCCGTTGATTCTGTCCAATAATGGTCCCCTCCAGTTCAAGCTCAAACCGATCAACATTTTGGCATTATTGTGATGTCAGAATAAAATTATCTATACTACCGAAATGATCAATTAGAAAAGAAATAAATAAATAAAAGGCTCCAGATTTCAGTTTAAACTGTCCGAGTGTACAGGAAAACTCAGTAACACAATTGATTCCAAACCAAAACCAGGTAACATACTGATCTGGCCCATAAAGGCCAGTGGTTCGGATCCAAACTAGTCAGTCTGTCTGGTTTTGACTGATTTTGAAATGTTGGTGTGGCCTTTGTGATTTGTTGCCAGTATATTAAATAGTAGAGCGGGGAAACTTAGTGACACGATCAATTCAACCAGATAGTATAGTGAGTGGGCCCATAAAAGCCACTCACTGGTTTGGCTCCAAACTGATCCCAATGTCAGTCCAATCATTGGTGTAGTATATGTGATTTGTTACCAGTATATTAAAATAGTTTAGCACTTAACACTGCCATGTTAATGCCAATGGCTGTATTGACTAGTGTTCTGAAAATCGAAGGAAAAAAAACACTTGAAATGCTGGATATAATTATATATTAGATTGTAATTTGTACATATATGTTCATTACTCTAGATTATATTTTCCATCTTATATTTGGCAATTGTACAATCATCTTAAACTAGGCACTGATTTAAATTATATTGTGTGTGTGTGTGTGTGTGTGTTTGTGTGTGTGTGTGTATATAAGGACTATTTCTCCAACGAAAATCAAGAAAGCAAATTTCTTCACTTGGTATTTATCAGAGCTTGATTCATATAAAGCACCTATCTATTTGAAAAGAGTCTGTGTGTGTCGGATGCTGCTTTAGTGTTACGTAATACTTTCGTTTCTTTACCATTACTGCTTTTTGTACACTAATATTTTCAAAAATATTTGAGAAGAAAGGAACCATAGTCTAAAAGCTTCCAAATAAGACACCCAATCCGAACCCTAATCCATTTTCCTTTTCCCTATTTTTTTTTTTTTTATTTCATATTTCTAAGATCATTTAAGAGGTATTATACCGTAATAAGCCATGAGTCTCTCACTGTATGAAATATGTTGATTATTGGCGCTTTTTTAACTGGCGGCCAACACAAACTGCTGGTATATATGTGAATCAGCGGCGTTTTTGTGTGGCTGCCAGTATTTGAATGATTAAGCCCCGGTGATATGAACCATAGTAGATGGGTCAAATATGGCTGGCCCATGCTTATAACTTAATTGGAAATTTCTAACTATCTTATCATAGGACTTTTTGGCTGGATGTGGACCATTGTAATTTCTTTCTTAACCCTCTATTTCTGGCTATCAATTAAAGGGTTAGGAATTTTCATATCATGGGAGGCATTGATGCATTGCCCATCCAAAGTGGGGTAGATCACTAGCCCATAGAGACCACTTAATGCAGTTGTACTAGGTGAAAGCTCAGTATGCTATAGACTTCTTGGGCAGAGCAATCCATGGCTCCTTTTTTAAATGGCCTGATTTCCGTGCCATTGGGAAAGTCGATACCCATATCTCACAGCACTCCAAAGGCCGTGGGACCAATCAGTGGATTTCAAAATGGGATTGAATCCAATTTGGAAATACATTTTGGAAGACTTCCAGCATCTTGAACAAAGAGATTTTTCTTTTTTCCTTTTTTTTGTTTGTTTTTTCTAGGACAAGGTAGATGAACACCACCCATCTTTATTTATAAAATCCAATAAGAACAAGCGAAGGGGGGACCAAAACCTTACCCTCTTCTCATGTAGAAGTTGGGCGTGGTTTGGGTGGATCCCAAATTGTGGGGCCCACTGTGTTGTATGCTCCAAACATCCACACCGTCCATCCATTTTGACAGCTCATTTTAGGGCCTTATCCAAAAATAAAAAAATTAAAAAAATGAAGCAGATCCAAATCTTAGGCGGACCATATCATATGAAACAGTTGTGATTGAATCCCCACCATTACAAACTTCATGTGGGCTACCAGAATGTTTATTTGCCATCTACGACGGTTGATAAGGTCAGAAAGACCTGTATGAAGAGACCACACAAATATCAGCTTTATCCAAAACTTTTGTACCCGTGATGAGTTTTTAATGGTCAATTACCACGGTTTCTTGGATTAAGGTTCACCTAAGATTTGGGTCTGCTTCATTTTTGTAATCATGACCTAAAATGAATTTTGGCATGGATATAAGGCACATACATTGCAGTAGGCCCAACAGTCAAGGTCCAATGAAGTCGCACTCATAGAAGTTAGACCTGTAAGTAATAATAATAATAATAATAATAATTCTCAATCAAATAAGACATCAAAACAATGACCCAATTGAAGAAGATATATTAAACTCTTAAATCAAACAGCCCAAAAGAATCCAAAAAGACCCTAATCCTTAGTAGATGCTTAAAAATGAATTCATCACATTTTAGTTAAAAGTAATTATTCATTAGAGATCTTGATTTCTAATACATGATCAATTTCAAAGCGAACTCATTATATTAGAAATCAAGATCTTTAATACATAATTATTGTTAAATAAAATGATCAAATGACTTTTAAGTATCTACCAAATAGAACCATAGTCTTCGCTAATGTGGGAAGATTATGCCTGCGATTGAAGAAAAGATTAGTTCACACATTAGAACCCTGATTCGACTCGAAACACAGCTGAGTCAACCTAAGTAGATGAGATTTCGAGCTGAATCACTATGAAACTCGATTGTGAGAGCAACTCGTCTAGTCGACTCAATATTCAATTGACTTGACATGACTCACCATGACTAAAATCAATTCATCCATTTGGGCAGCTTTTTTTTTTTTCATTAAGACGATTGAGGGTTTGAAACCTCAGACCTCTATTATTGGTACTTACTCCAACCAGTACAAAAAACACCATTGGTATGGATTTCATTAGCTTTTTAATACTGTCTTTATATAGCTACAATAATTTTTTAAAAAAATTAAATTAATTATTACATATAAAATCAAGTCAAGTAAAGAATCATCTGAATCTTGGAATCAACCCAACCCAGTCGAACACCAAATTGAGTCTTTGAGTTTTTAATTTTTTGGACTATGAACCTAATTAGCCAATGAATTGGCTACTTGGTTACATTTTTTAAGAAGAAGCAATCTCCTAATATTATTAAGCTTAGACCACAAATGCTGCTGACCCATTCCCTTAGAAAACTTAATTTTGGAAGAATCATTTCTAACCCATTTGTGATTATCTTCAAATTAATTTTGTAAAAGAAGTTAAATAAGTTGATAAGCCTGAGGTCCTGAAAAACAGAAGGGAAGTCATTTTCTATAGTAAAGGCAATAAGAGAGGAACTGATGAATTTTGAAGTATTACCTCCCTTAAAGAACTTACAAACGAAGTCTTGAACATTTCTTACTGGATAATAACCCTCATCACATGTATATACAGCAGTATGTGTCTTCTACACCTATACATATGGAGATATGGTTCAATGATCTATAGAGTTCATTTGATGGACCACTAAAAAAATTAACTTGAAAAAATCCTCACTCTTTGATCAATGGCCTAAGGGAAGCATTGGGAGGGGGGAAAAACAAAAGGGTAAATAAAAGACAATTGTATTGACATACCCATGAAACAAAAAAAAGATTGGATGCTTAAGAACTTCCAATGTGGGATTTTTTAAAACAGAACAAACTCCTAGGCCTTTAGGTTTTAGCAGCAAATGCTAGGTAATACCTTAGGGAATCACTTCAATTTTCTTTTCCTATTAAGAAGTGATGCTTCATTTTACACTGACTCGAACGTACTGGACACTTAAAACTTACTAAACAGTTGAATAACATTTACACATAAGTGAATAAGTTCCACGCAGTAATGAACTTTCACATACTTATTAATAACAATTATATCGAGGTGAACGAGAGTATTAGAAAAAGCATTTTTTTTTTTTTTTTTAACAAACATTTGTAGAAGATCAGGTCTCATAGTCCAAAGTGAATATGGAATAAAGGATAGTTTAGCTGTTCTTTCCTTTGTTTTTGATGATTTTTGAACCGTTCTGTCTCTTCAGGTATGGATGCATGGAAGAGGAAGCAAATCCATAGTCATGTTTACAGGGTTCCACAGCCCTTCCATAACGAGGTACGTAGCATCCTCCCTGAGACTCTAACCGCACAATTGTAAAAGGTATATTGTCGTAGCCACCAATATATATCCGAGTATATCAACTCGGATGGCCAATATGAGGCGTGGACCATGAATAGATGATCCTAGCCATCCAATCAATGACCACCAATTAGACAGTTTAAAGGAAAAATGTTTAATGGTCTAAATTCATGTGGACAAAATCAATGGATTAAGTTCTTCTAGTTGATGTCAACTTGGGGCCTACAATAATCAAGTTCACCATTCTTCGGATTTGTTGGGAGTCCCTCCTCATGTGGAGGTGGGACCCACATGTATGTAGGGTATTTCGATCTTTTGGCAAAGAAAACTAAAAAAAAAAAAGAAAAAAAAATGAATTAAAACCTTTTAGTTTGCTTGGCCAAAAGCTCAAAATACTTCTATACACATGTAATCTAAAAGAGATCACTGAAGCACACACATGTGAGTCCCACCTCCACATGAGGAGGGACCCCAACAGGATTAGGCTTGATCTGGATTTTGCAGGTCCCCTTTTCAAAAGAAAACTTATAGCCTATTTGGATATAGAGGTGTACACGAGTCAATCCGAGCAAAGCTTTGCCCAGCTCAGCTCGACTGGGCCAGCTATAGTCCTTGGCTCGAGCTCAGCTCCGCTCGGCCTTCGAGCTTGGATCAGCAGCTTAGCTCAGCTTGGTCCAGTTCGAGCAGAGTTTGAGCCAAGTACAAGCCTAGTTTCCGACTATACCAGAGCCACCCGGCCAGTGGTTGGGTGGGGTCCGCTAATCAAATGGACACTATTAGTCGGATAGACATTGGAAAATGGAGAGGGAAGAGAGAAGACTCACTTTCAGTTGTCAGTGTTCCAGACAGATACTGGAAGGAAAGTAATTGTTGAGCGCTAAAGAATGGCGAGAAGTTTGGCTTGGATTTGGGTGAACGGCTGAGAGGATTTGGCGAACGGATTAGGGTTGGGCGAAATGGGGAGAGTCAACTCGAGACAATTTGAGCGCTGGCCACTGGGATTAGGGTTGGGCGAATGGGTAAGGATTTTTTATTTAAAAAAAACCTATATATACTTGACTCAAAAATCAATCCAAGTCGAATTGAGCCGAACCGAGTCGAGTCAAGCTAGGTCCAACTCGGACTAGACTCGAAATGTTCCGCGAGCTCATTAAAACTAGCCTGACTCAGCTCGAACACAATTTCAATCCAAGTCAAGTCGAGCCTTTCTGAGTCAATCCAAGTGAGCCAACGAGCTAACTAGACTAGTGTACACCTCTATTTGGATACCACCTCATTTTATCTTAGTTTAAATCTACAGCCCCTATACCATTTGTCCCGAAAATAGAAAGAACCCACCCATTTTTTAAACATGTTTTGAGATGTCATTTTTTTTCAATCATTACATGTGCCAAATGACATCATGTTTGGAAGATCCAAACCATTCATGCGATGCACACTAGCGTAAAACCTCCATACGCATAAAGCCATCCCGATCCCATACTTAGGAGGGCACAATAGAAGAGTTGATTGCATTCATTTGTTTTTCAGACAACAGGAGCTGACAACATTAAATAAGCCTCATGCATTTTTTCAGTGACATCCAAATAGGCTCGAAGGCAATAGGGTTCATCTTACATTGTAGCTAACCTATAACATGAGAATTTTAGTTCTAATAGGCTATCTAATAATCGGAGAGAGAGAGAAAGAGAGAGAGAGAAGAGAGAGAGCGAGAGAGAGAGAGAGAGGTGTAGCGATGAACATGATGAGGTTGATCACCATCTTCCTCAAGGATAACTATTTCGAATCCACAAAGCTTCTCTGGACTCCTCACAGAGACTTCTCAAATCCATGAGGAAAAAGCAAGAAAATAGAAATAATATTCATGAAATTTCGTAAATTGATTGACAAATTGATGTAGAACATGTCACAAAGATATTCCCAGCATGGTTGAGGCAAAAGGAGGTGGATCGTAAATTGACCGTAACTTTTGATTTGGGTATCGTTATGGGGCGCAGAACCTATCAATCTTTACTGAAACGGGCCATCCGAGGTGAATCGACCCACAAAGTGGGTCGCATCTGTCGGTTTCATCAGAAAACACGCACTTTCAGTTCAAAAAATGAATTTTTAGGAAAATTTTATTATTTTTAGTAATTCTAATTTTTAAATATTTTTAGAGTTTTAGATTTTCTTTCCTTTTAGAAATAACTTTTATTCATACTAGGACTCTTCTAGAGAAAGTTTATTTGCAATTTTTATTTTTAAATATTAGGCCTTAGAAGAGTTTTATTAGAATTAGGATTTTTATTAGAGTTAAAATTTTACTATTTTTGGTAATTTTAAATTTTATTAGAATTTATTTCTATTTTCTTGCTTTCTTTCCTCGTGGATTTGAGAAGTCTCTATGAGGAGTCCAGAAAAGTTCCGTGGATTCAGAGTAGTTATCCTTGAGGAAGATGGTGATCGACCTCATCACGTTCATCCCTGCGTCAGTTTGGTATCAAAGCAAGGTTTCTCCTTGGATCGATGGCTTCTAACGACGGGTCGGGCAACAATTTCATGGGCAGTGCTCTAGGAAATTTACCTTTAACGGTGGCAGCTTTCGAAGCAATGCAATGAGAGAATCGGCAAGCCATGTAAGGGCTGCAGGCTTCCATCGACCACATAGTGGATCTCTTGGCGGAAAACCTAGGGCAGATCTGTGTTCATGGTAGTGATCCACCACCAGTAATTGTTGGCATTCGTAATTATACTAATCGTAGGGCGATGCTATCAATGAACAACAGAATGGTTCAAGAATTAAAGATAAAAGTCGACCTTCCTAGTTTTAATGGTCAACTCTACTTTAAGGACTTTCTCGATTAGTTACTTGAAGTCGAACGTTTCTTCGACTATATGAACATCGTAGAAGAAAAGAAAGTTAAACTCATGGCCTACAAGTTGACGAGCAGAGCTTCAGATTGGTGGGAACAACTTCAACTCGAGTGGACGAGACAAATGAAGGCGTCAATCCGCACGTGGCTGCGGATGAAGAAGTTATTGTGCATGCGATTCCTCCCTCGAAATTACGATCAGGTATTATTCCAATAAAACCAAAAATATTACCAGGATAACCGATTAGTAAAAGGTTTTGCAGAAAAATCATATTATTTGTCCACGAGAAACCACCTCATTAAAACAGAATCGCGACAAGCCAAGGGATTCATCAGTGACAAACGTATGGCCATTATGGGAACAGAGAAGAAACCCAAGACTTTTAATGTGGAGGGGCAATATCTCAAAACTGAACCTGCCTTTGTTAAACAATATGAAGAAACGAGAGATATATATATATCCATTGGTTAAAAAGAAAAAAATATGTAGAGCCTATGAATATCCCAAAGGGTTTAGAACCAGTATCGCAGGAGTTCAAGGGGATTGTACTTGATGAACTACCTAATATATTACCTCCCATACGAGATATACAAAATCACGTTGATCCCATCTCAGGGGCAAGTCTGCCTAATTGCCTATATTATCAGAAAGAATATGAGATCTTGAAGACAGATGTGAATGAACTGATTGATACTAGTCAAGTCAAGAAAAGCTTGAGGACATGGATTGTATTAACTAAAAAGCCCAATGCCAAGTATAAGAAAAGAGCTAATAAACATCGGCGTTAAAAGTTATCTTAGAATCATGAGCCAAGTCCCTTAAATAACTCGAGGACGAGTTTTTTTTTCAAGTGGAGGGGTTTGATGTAGAACGTGTTACAGAGATATTCCCAGCATGGTTAAGCCAAAAGGAGGTGGACCGTAACTTTTGATCCGAGTATCGTTATGGGGTGCACAATCTATCAATCTTTACTAAAACGGGCCATCCGAGGTGAACTGACCCACATTGTGGGTCGCATCTGTCTGTTTCGTCAGAAAACGCGCGCTTTCAGTTCAAAAATGAATTTTTAGAAAAATTTTACTATTTTTAGTAATTTTGATTTTTAAATATTTTTAGAGTTTTAGATCTTCTTTCCTTTTAGAAATAACTTTTAGTCATGCTAGGACTCTTCTAGAGAAAGTTTATTTGTAATTTTTATTTTTAAAAATTAGGCCTTAGAAGAGTTTTATTAGAATTAAGATTTTTATTAGAGTTAGAATTTTGTTATTTTTAGTAATTACAAATTTTAGTTTATTTTTTCTTTATTAATGGTGTAAGGAGACGCATTAGATAATTATCAATGATTCATTAATCAATTTCAAATTTATTAGAAATTCTTTCTATTTTCTGCTTTCTTTCCTCGTAGATTCGAGAAGTCTCTATGAGGAGACCAGAGAAGTTCCATGGATTCGGAATAATTATCTTCTTGAGGAAGACGATGCTCGGCCTCACGTCCTTCCCTGTGTCACAAATGAAATAAATGGGTCTACAACCCTTTAAATAGGGATACCAAGCTTGGAAGAAGTTTTGGAATTAAATTACAACTAAAACTCTCTAAAATTTACTATTTATATTAAGTTTCCTATGTAGCTTAACCATGTTTTTCTCCTAATTTTTCTAAACAATTTTCATGTTGGACACAACTCTTAAGGCCCAACAGATGAAGAGTGACAATCAAACCAAAATTTACTAAAAATAGTAAAAACAGAAATAAACAGGAAATTCGACCGTCGATTTGAAGGAATCTCGCAAATTCGGCATGGGTAACCTATAACAGCTAGGTTGGTTGACTAAAATAGCTCGTCCTACCCCAAAATCATATATGGAGTAACTCATTCCGATTTGCGAGATATGCCTGTTTTAAAGTTTCAACGGTCTTGATTACTTTGGCTTCCAATCGGGCCTTCTCTGGTCCATCTTGGTCATGAAAGTGTCCGCACCTGCTCTACATTAGAATCACTTCCTTTTTAAAAAAAATAATTTCTGTGCAAAAGGTGGGAGCAGCCCTCCTGTAAATTTATTACTAGGAAAGAAAAGAAAACAACAGCGAGAATCACTTGTAAATTATCTGTGCTTTACAGGTGGTGGTTGTCATTGGAAACTCACTAAGTGGACAAGATATATCGATGGAGCTTGTGGATGTAGCAAAAGAAGTTCATCTCAGCGCCAAGTCTCGTGAAATATCCGAGGGATTATCAAAAGTCATTTCAAAATATCATACTCTACACATTCATTCACAGGTACATCCATACATGTGTTTCATGCATTCCCATTTCCGCCCATTTTTCGGTTGGGTCTCACCCAAGCCAAAATCAGGCCGGGTAACTGAGCCCCGAGCCTTACCCTGTTTATGTTATGGTATGTAATGTATGTATACAGTTAGTGTGCATTTCTATAACGACTCGGCAGTCCGACCCAATGAACAAATGGCACTGACCCATACCCAACATAAGACATTTTGGGTCTGAATTTTTCTATCTGACCGGATATGATGGGCCTAGCACGCAAGGAGCAGGCCCTTGTAAGTCGGACTACTGAAAATATTTATTAAATGCAGGTGGATTCCCTTCATGAGGATGGACGGGTTTTGTTCGTTGATGGTTCTTGTGTTGTCGCCGACTCCATCATTTATTGTACAGGGTAATTAGCACTGAGATTATATAGCTTATATAGTGTATTCCATACCTATTGATTTATTTTTCATTAATCTGAATTTACACAAGCATTCTCAAGTCAGAAAACTGGTAGCTCAGATGATTGAAATGATTAGTAACATGGTTTTGTTAAGCCCATCTCCATGCATAAGGTGTTGCATCTACAGGCCACCAAACGTACCAAACTTGTATACAATGCCGTCCATAGGTGTGTCTAACCATATCGATTTTCTATTCCAAAATCAGGCTGAACGGATTGGCTACTCCCCTGCCACTAGTGGTCGGTGTTCTGTGGGCCCCACCATGATGTATGTGTTTCATCCATGCCGTCCATCTATTTTTCTAGATAATTTCATGATATGAGCCAAAAATTGAGATATATCCCAATATCAAGTGGAACACATTACAGGAAACAGTGTTGATTGAACATTGACCATTAAAAACTTTTTGGGGGCATAAAATTTTTGGATCAAGCTGATATTTGGTTTTTCCCTTTATATAGGTCTGTATGACCTAATCAACAGATTGGATGTCAAATAAACAGTACAGTGGCACTTTGGAGGATTTTAATGGTGGATATCCAATTACTACTGTTTTCCTGTGGTTTAGTCCACCTGAGATTTATATCCCTCTCATTTTTGGGATCAAGACTTAAAATGATCTTGAAAAATGGATGAACGGCATGGATAAAAGACATACATCATGGTGCGGCTCAAAGAGCACCTACCACTAGCAACTGGGCTAGTGGCAGGGGGGTAGCCAATCCGTTCTCGGTCCAGTCAGATCAGGTTGGCTACCATGTAAGAAACGGACTCAGATTGCGTGGTGTGGAACACAGCACCGGGTAGGTACTTCGTACACGTGAAAAGTCCCGTGAGACTCTCCGTAATGTATTTGTTTTATTCACGCAGTCTATATATTTTTCCATATAATTTTGGAATATGATCCCAAAAATGAGATGGATATAAAACTCAACTGGACTGCACCACAGGGAGCGGTGGGACAATGACGCCCAACTTTGAAACCTTCCTGGACTAGAATGATGTTTATTTGTCTTCAAACCTGTTCATAAGGTCAACCAGACCTGGATGAAGGGAAAACACAAATATTAGCTTGATGCCAAACTTCTGTAGAAGTTTTTAATGATAGGCATTCAATCCCCACTGCTTCATTTGGTATGGTCTACTTGAGCTTTGGAGCTGCTTAAGTTTTAAGCTCATGCCCTAAAATGATTTGAAAAAATGAATGGATAACACAAATAAAACACATACATCATGTGTGAATGGCATTCTTAAAATCTGCTTAGGGATGAATCATGGATGATTAATCAGGATTAAATATAATTTTGATTTTTTTAGGCCCCATGCCCTATATGTAAGATTGCCGTACTAAAGAGGCCCTTTTCCTCTACATAAGCACAGTTAAGGAAGTTTTAGAGAAGAAAAAGGAAAAGGCCGCTAATTGCATATATGTGGAGGGAAGGCTCACTACAATGCAACAAATCCTGCATGGAGGGCATGGGCCCACCAAAAAAATCAGGACTAGATTTAATCCCGATTACATAGGATGCCCCACCCAAACAGACCGATAGTTTAATTATTAAATATCAAATTGAGTTGAACCAATTCTTCAAGTTCACCCAACTGGATATCGAGTCAAGCTCAGTTTTTGTGTTTTAAAACTATGGTTAGGAACCATTGACGGCTTGGCCAATTTTTGTCCATTCAATTTTTTTATTTTATTTTATTTTTTTAATATCGTTTGGGTCACACATGATTAGCTGGCTGACCTAATTCTTAAGCCTGGAACTAATATAGTGGAACCCTCATGGACGGATGTCTTCACACTCATTTTCCATGCTGGCATATAAGGTGGCATGCACATGAGCTGACTTGTACATGCGTGTGGACTGAGCAAAGCTGAATAATATAACAGTGGCATGATTATATTCTTGTGGTAGGTATTCATATTCATTCCCATTCCTTGACACCAAAGGGATTGTACTGGTGGATGATGATAGAGTCGGCCCTTTGTTTGAACACACGTTTCCTCCATCACTCGCTCCATCTCTTTCTTTTGTGGGCATTCCCAGAAAGGTAATCATACTTCTTCTATTTTTCTGAAAATGTAATTCTCATGATTTTTTTATTAGAGGATTCTCACACCTAACTAGTTGGATAATAAATGTACGGTCCAACTAGGACATAATTAGTAACATATCATGTGTGAATGGCATCCAAACCGTGCAATAGGTTAGGCCCACTTTATGAATCAGCTAGCACAAAAAGCAAGCGATCAGCTCATCATTTTGGTTACACATTTACTTTACATCAGGTCAGTGTTGTCGTTTGCTTTTTGCAGTGTGGCCCACATGACAAAATGATGGGCTTGATTTTTGTCTTAGTTGTTCTTGGTGGAAGGGCCAATGTTTTGGACCAGCCGGATGTTGTACACCCATTACAAGTTGGTGATTTATGGTCCAACTAGTTTTTATGGGACCACCTGGAAATTGTGTGCTTCATCAATTAAAGGCTGTTAATTCGTGTGATTGCATGAATATTATTATCTTTCTTATTTTTTGACAAGTTTTTTGAAATTTGGTATAGATCATAGGGTTTCCTTTCTTTGAATCTCAAGCAAGATGGATAGCTCAGCTGCTCTCTGGGAAAAGAACATTGCCATCATGGGCTGTTATGATGAAGTCCATCAAGGAATTTTATCACGCATTGGATGTAGCTGGCATTCCAAAGCACAAAACACACGATATCGCCAACTTTGGTGTAACTCTCTCTCTCTCTCTCTCTCTCTCTCTCTCTCTCTCTCTCTCTCTCTCTGGTTTTGATAGAATGTGGGCCCACATCAGCACTGTCATGGGCCTTCTATCATACGGCACATGTGTGATCAATCAGGCCCATTCATTAGGTAGTGCACATTGTTTCATATGCCAAAAATAAAGCTTGTACACTCATCAAGTGATCCATAAAGATAAGTTGAATTCTGACAAAACTTTTCTTTTTCTTCCAAACGTCCATTTTTCTCATATGTGATCAGCCTGATCAGTGGACCATTATTTCTTTTTGAGGCAGTGTACATTTCTTGATGGAAAGCCTGAACCTGTTCACAGAATCGATTAAAAATAAATAAATAAATAAAAACAAGAAAGAAAGAGATAACCATGGACAGAAGAATTCTTATTCTACATGCCACTGCAGCCTATTCAATTCACATTAGTAAATCTACTTCTTATAAATCATCCAATTCATCAAAATCATGTTTATCTAGGTTGTTTATTAAAAAAAAAAAAAACTTTTTATATGGCCACTAGAATATATTTAGCTAAAGATAAAAGCTTTTATCACAGCCCAATATCCCTTTTTCTTTGAAAAAGATCCCATGAATTCATTATTTTTACATGGAAATATCATAATCAACTAAGTTCTAGCCTTTTAGACACTTGATTGTAACCATCCTATCTAATAGTCTATCACATTACTCCTATGTGAATTTTGTGTTCTCATCGCCATTCACAAGTCTAAATAAAGGAGGGTTGCATCAAGGTGGCAGCTGCCGTCATACATACGTTATAAATTCCATCATGAATCCAACGGGAGTAGGATTCATGTAGCTAACCTCAATTAATTATAGCATATGGCTTAGATAATGATAATGATGATGAATTATGCTTCTTTGGAACTACTATTTTAAAAAATAAATATAAAAAATTAAATTTAAATTAATAAATAAATAAATATTTGCCTACAATATTTGCCTACATAGATGAATGTGAAACTGATACAACCTTTAAAAGCTTAGAAAAAGGTCATCAGGTATATAAGATGCCCAATGTCTCGGCCACAATGCAATGATTTGTTATTCTTCTTAGAGCAAGAGGATCAAAATCTTCTATGCCCCATGTAGGATTTACGCATTATACTTTTCTGATTATGCTGTTAGGATCAACACCCATATTGTAAGACCATATAAACCTCTTACATGCAAATGTGCCCAACCCAAAGCAAGCCATAACTAAGAAAAATAGGTGAAATCCAAAATTCTTCAACAAATCCATAAGACGGTTTTCCTGTCAGTTTATCGCAAAATATTTCTTGGTCCCAGCACACCCAATCTCAACGACAAATCAAATTTTGATCTGAAATGGACTGTCCCAACCCAACTAATCTAACACTATTGGCTGAGTGTTTGCTTAGTAGGCCCAGCCAAGGTCAAGCCTGATTCTTGGACTCAGGTCATTAGTTCAAGGGTCGGACATGGACATGCTTTTTGATACTTTTTTTTTTTTTTTTTGATACTTCACTAATGAACATGT
Organism: Magnolia kwangsiensis; assembly: GCA_037074715.1. Classification (NCBI taxonomy): domain Eukaryota; kingdom Viridiplantae; phylum Streptophyta; class Magnoliopsida; order Magnoliales; family Magnoliaceae; genus Magnolia; species Magnolia kwangsiensis. Next base: position 28,763,033 of record CM073585.1, on the reverse strand, counting down.
TAAGAATATTTTCATTGCACCTATATAAAAATCATCCCTCCATGGTATTGTACTGAAATTTTTTCTCTTTTCTTGAATCTTTTTTTTTTTTTTTTTTTTTAAATTAAATTTTTAATTTTTATTTTTTTTTTCAGTACTGCCTTCGATATGGAGAATACTCCGACTTCCCAGATGTAGAACAGTGGAGAAAAGATATTGTTCTAGCTACTTTGAAGAATGCAGAAGAAAATCTAGAAACTTATCGTGATTCATGGGATGATGAAGAACTGCTTCAGGAGGCTCTCCATAGCCCTCATTTCAGACAGCTTGGGCCTGAAGCCTTTTCTCTTTAAGATTCGCACCTTTTCTACGTATTGCTTTCATTAAATTATAATATTACCATTATTTATACATCTTCGATGGATGCAAATTCATTGACTCTGAAAAATTGGAGAGAGAGAGAGAGAGAGAGAGAGAGAGAGAGAGAGAGAGAGTAACTTTTATATATAGTGAACATATACGTGATATTTCTTCATTTCTGTGTTTTGCATTGAATAATCATTCAATGCCATCTACTTGGACTTAAAATCTCACCCCTTTATACCATTTGGGAGCTTTGAATTTGGAATGCATTGGAATCTAAATCGTAATTATGTTGGAATCAAGGTGATTCGGAATCCTCATATGTGTTTTGTTGAAATTTATTGGAATTCAAAATTTCCATTTGGAAGCTTGTATTTGGAGGGCATTGGAATTCTTCCGTAAATAAGTATATTTATGGGACTTAGATTTCACTAACTAAATCAGCTTTCATATCCAAAATTAGTGTGTATGTGTGTGTGTGAGAGAGAGAGAGAGAGACAGAGAGATTTGATAGATTGATTATAATAATTCCATTAAAATATATACTTTAGCAAAAAATAAAATAAAATTTTGAACCTTGGGTGGACCACAAATGTAAGGATCACAAACAAGCAACTGTTTAACCGTCCATTTAGATGTCCAACGTTTGGATGGTTTAGATCATTATATTGATATGATTTTAGTAATGGGGCTCAATAATTGGATTGTTTTGGAGTATCATTGGCATGCCATGTGTTTAGTGGATTAGTAAGCTAGAGACATCTTTGTTATAGGTGAGACACTTTTGCCTTTAAAAAGGAGGTAAAAAAATACATTTCTTTTAAATTACACTAGAATCTCATCATTTTGTTGAGTTTCAAAATACACCACAAAAGTATATTGTGTCATGCCCTAGACTCGGTAATCGGACTTATAAGGAATTCGATAGCTGGTTCTAGCCGTAACAACCTCCGTAGTATCACATTTTCGGCTCTTGAAGCAGGTTTCGATCCTGGAATCCTACGAGGAGGATTTTCATAATTATACATTCATTCCAATATGTGTATAACCAAGATTACAGCAAGTATATCTGAAAAATAACAAAGGCACACATCACAAAATTCACTATAAATTTGAACTTTTCATGTACTTGGCTAAAAGGAAATACATCTGATGACAAGAGAAGGAAGGAAGATCAACAACAATATGTCCTTGACTCAACTCTTATTCGAGCTCTGCCGCTACGACGCCGACTTAGGATCTCCTACACACATCAATCATGCATAAGCTTATAGAAAGCTTAGAGGGTAGTAAAAGTGTGTGACAATAGTGCACAGAAGAATAATAGGAGATACAGAAAGAAAACATGATCAATGCCAATACCACTAGCCTTACCAAGGCTAAGTCATGAATGCAGGAAGCCATACCAAGGCTATATAATGCAATGAGTACTAGGCGTCATAATTAAGGCGATGCAATATAAGGCTTATATAGCCGATGCAAATGCAATGCAAAGTAATGACAGTGCTCATATCATATCCACATATCAAGTATATTTCCATCATAAGAAAATCACCAGGGTAAAGTACACTGCTGGATGACTGCCGCTCTTCAGAATCATAGTCAAACGACCGTAAGAGACCCATTCACAAGCCGGTCAAAATCAGCCTAACTATTATCATCTTTCTCTCAGGCTGGTAAGGCCACACCCCAATCCAACCGAGTACACGACAGTGGGAGTTGTGGCATAACGGTGTAAGGCCCTTATGCGCTCATGGTTTCCACTCGGTCACGGCGCTGAGACAGATCCTTGGTACCATGGAAGTTTTAGAGTTTTCACCCAAGGGCATCCTATGTACCCCATATGCTCAGGTAACATTTATGGTATCCACATACAGCCATCCAAGAATATACCTATAGAGGTAAGGCCCTGATGAAGTAAAGGCGATCATATCTATGAGATGCGATGCCGGATGCATGAGTCACACATACTAATCATGCACTAACTCCAAGCACTCGATGTGCATAAGAGGAGAACTCCATCCCTCTATCATACCAACCCATTGACTACACATAAATGCAATCCAAACACTCTATGATGCATATGGGTCATGAGGGTGTGCCATATGGCGATGATGACTTAGAACATACTCCTCCTTCCCAATGAAGGAATCAAGTCTAAACACTTAGACAATTAATCTAAGGAACAATCCTCTAGTGGGGGCTCAATACTTTGGGGTATCCCACAAAGTTAAGGAGGGCAATATACAAGCCTAAAGGAATAAGTGGTCTTAATAAGGGCCTATAGTGGGCCTTAAACCACCCATAGCAACCCATGGGCCTACCTTAGGGATAGAGGACATCCAACCTTAAGTGGGTCCCAAAAGGCAGCCCGCTACTACTCGAATATGAAGCAAGGCCCAGGGCTTAAGGCAATCCATGGCCTAGTGGGCTATACTCAAAGTCCAACTCATAGGAAATATGGTGGGCCCTCAAGCAAGGTTTGGGCCCAACCATAAAGGTTACAAATTCACATATTGTGGTGGGCCTAGTGGGCAGCTCGATAATCCAACTATGAGGCCCGTGTTCTACCCCGTACTGTTTTATAAGCTTTCGCGATTCTCCCAATCGAATTTCGGTGACCCACGATCTGTTATTGGTGTTTGCATGTGACTCTAAGTTGTATCCTATAGATTTGAGTCGGCTCAATCCGAGACTTGTACCATTGTGACCGCACCGTCGCAGCGGTTTCGACGCCGCGTATTACCCACCGAGGCGATACCCAGGCCAAGAGATGTGGGTTCGTGTTCAGTTTAAGAAAACACCACACGTTTGCAATCCCAAGAAGATCTCTACAACATGTCTTATCAATCAATCACTTAATCAATCAATCAATCACCTCATGTCAAGTATAAGAGCAACCCAAAGTCAACTCTCTCTTACCCTCTCTCTTACACACCCATACATGTCAAGTACACCTATCAACTCACATTCATCACCTCTCCTTTACAACCACCATTTCTCTCTCTTTCTCTTCACATTTTTCAAGCAATAAAAAATGGTGGACGTCCAAGCATTTTCAAGGAGAGAAAGTGTGATGTGTGTGGCTCACTTCCCACCCCGAGATCCATCATCCTAGCCCTTCAATTTTCATCACTTTCCATCAAAGTGAGACACAATAGATTGGTGTTCCATCGGACCAAGAAGATCGAATGGTGGGTGTTTTATAGGCCTAAATTTTTATGTTTTGATGATGGGCTAAGTAGGGCCTACCGATTGATGGTATAGATCTCACTTTGGACCCTAAATGTGGTCGATGGCCCACTATGATCCTCATGATCATTCCATGATTGGGCAATTCTCCATGAACCCCATCATGATGTTTACTTTCTAGTTTGAAAGGGGTCATCTAGACCTTCTATTTTGATGGAGAAGGAATCTCCACCATTGATTTTGATTTGGTGGGCCCACATGTATTGAAACCCACTTGATGTATAATTAAATGCATGAAAGGAGGGCTCATAGTGGCGGAGCCCTCCATCACACGTCTCTCTCTCTCTCTCTCTCTCTCTCTCTCTCTCTCTCTCTCTCTCTCTCTCTCTCTCTCCTTCCTTTATTTTGTGGCCCACCTACGTGGACCCACCTTGATGCAGTTATCCATTATCTGGACGCGTATCCATATGTTGTATTGACAACAGCAGGTTCCGTGGGTCTATATCATGAGGTATGTGTATGGGACCCACCCCACGTGTAGGGCTACACCATGATGTAAGGGTTTTATACCCACGCCGTCCATCAGAAGTGGGACCCATGTGAGGAATGTGTGGTGTCCACACCGTCCATCTGGGATGGTGAGACCCACCGTGAGATGTGTGTTTCCACCTATGTTGTCCTAACCTCCTGGACGCTGGGCATTTAAAAAGAAAAAAAGAGAAAACATCAGCTTGATTCAATATTTTTGGTGGCCCATTCATGTAGGTCCCACCTTGATGTATAAATCTAATCCACGCTGTCCATCTTATTTCTCAGCCCATATTAGGGGTTGAGCCGAAAAATGAAACTAATTCGATCATCAAGCAAGCTATATCATTGAAAACAGTGATTTTGACTGCAAATGGCTGTTAGGACCCACATTGATGTTTTGATACACCAAAACATACTGCATATTGGGCTCATTTGGATTATCGTGAGCTATGGAATACAATGGGTGGAGCAGATCCACCTAATGCGGGCCCCACCTGGGAAAAATCTTAGAATTTTAAAAAAATAAAAAAATAAAAAAATATAGGTGCAGCAGGCGCTGCTGCTTCTCGTCCAGAGGACATTGCAGTAGCATCCTGCTGCTGTGTTTGAGCGGTGGGCAGGGATGTGGGTCCCATTCGTAAACCCCACAGTGATGTGTGTGGACATCAACGCCATGCATTTGGTGGCCCCCCCTCCTGGTTGTGGGCCACCCTAAAGATCAGCCGCATGTGGAGTCAAGTGGACCACGTTGCAGACAGTGAGGGTTGAACGTCTGCCATTAAACTCCCTTGGAGTCTAGACGTTTTGGATAAATATAAAATTTATTTATTTATTTCTTTTAGTCTGTGTGACCCTATTAACAGATTGGATGGAAAATAAACGTTATGGTGGGCCCCATGTGGAACCCACTGAAGTATGTATGGTAATCCACACCTTCCATTAGTGTAGACCCCATGCATGAGGTATGTGCTATATTTATACGGTCCACCCATGTGGACCCTACCATGATGTATGTTTTGTGTAGCCACACTGTCCAAACCTTGGACAGTGGGACCCACTGTGATGTATGTGTTAAAAGTGCCCTTGCAAGTGCCCTGGTTTGTCAATTAGCGTGAGCATTGGGTCAATCAAACTGTAGAGCCTCATAGGAAGATTAATTCAAGCGTCTGCCTCAACTAGATGTGTGGAAGCTCACCATAGGTAAATCTAAGCCTCACATCCCATATCCCAAAACACTAGGTGAATAAAACCCTTAAAACAAGTTAGACATCATAGGGTTTTTAAGTGAGAAAACTTTTTCAAAGAATAGAAAATCTCTAAGTTTTCTTGCTTTGTCGATCTTATTGATGCACATCTCGATATGATCGACCTAAACTGTCGATGTCCACACTAACACATCGATTCTATTGGAATGAGGACAAAAGTGTCTAGCAACCATATTTATATCTGAACGGAATTATCGATGTATCGATATATCTATCGATATCATCGATATTTAAATCTCGAGTCAATCGGAGGTGACTCGATAATATCGACAGGCAGATCTTTGGCGCCCCTATTTTTACTTAAGAAATTCATATATGCTTCGATATATCGAAGCTACCCTCGATACCATCGGAGTTCAAATCTTGATGATATCGGTCATGGGCGCGAAGTTGTCCAGCAACAATTTTCAGGTGGTTTTCAATTCTGATCGGGGGTCACTTAATAGAATCGATAATCAAATATCGATGATATCGAGGCCGGATCGATTGCATCAAAAATGGACACAAGCTGTCCAGCAAGCTCACTGATAAAATCCTTGAATTTATTGATGCATCGACACGACCTTCAATATCATCAACTTTTAAATTCTGATGATATCGAGTATCCCTTGATCATATCTGATGACCTGAAAAATATCAAGCAAGTCTCTCTCATTTTCAAATGTCGAGGAATCGATCCTCGTATCGATAATATCGGAGTTCAAAATCCGATGGCATCGATACGAGTCTCGATTCCCTTGACCAGCTGGCAAGAGGTTTTTAAAAGCGTATGACATTGAGTTTATGTCATCGAGCGGACCATCGATACAATTGAGAGTATACGCTTGATGATATTAACCTTGCTCGATGATATCGAACTCTGTTATAAATGTGACCATTTTATATCCGTTGAAATCTTTTGCCTATGTAAAGAGAGCTTATTTATTGTTGCTAGTAGAGAAAGAAGAGAGTGCTTTTGAGTGTTTAACTTTAGATCATTTACCCAAAGCCCTTTCTCTCAAGGAAGTTCATCCTTCAATCCACCCTCATCATTGATATTCAATAGAGTGGATTGGGGAATGAACTTCCGCATTCAAGGATCCTCTAGCTACTATCTTAATGGTAAATCATTAAGCTGGGATACCTTGAATGCATAGATGATTAGAATAACTTTATCTTCCCAATAGAAAAATATTTAGAGAATAGGATTCCATCATAACCTTGATCCAACCCGTAGCCATATATTGGTACGTCATTTGAGTTGCGGATCAAGGAAGCAAAAGACTCTTCATCAACAAAGAGGAGATCTTCGTCAACGTGCTGAATAGGACTTATCCACTGATCTATAAGTATCTAGAGTCCAGAGGACCCTTTGATCATTCCTTTGTAGGATTGGGTCTAAGGTATTTCTCACCCTTGCAAGTCCTTTAGGAGGCCTCCGGCAGAAGTGTACGCGGTGAGTGTGTTGTGTGGACCCTTGCTCTATGGAGAGCATAAACATCTGGTTGAAGGTGAATCAGTCAAAACCTTAGGTTTAAGGTGAATCGTATGAAACCTTGGGTTTGAGGTAAACCGCGTAAAACCTCCGTTAGGGTCTTATGGAAGATCCATGGCCGGTGTGCCTAAAAGTGGGTGCGATGTGTTGACCCTTGCTCGTGAGAGCATAAACAATCAGCCTTAGTATAGGTTATAAAGGTTAAAGGTGAACCTGATTTAAAACCTTAGGTTTGAGGTGAACCGCTGTGAAACCTCCTTAGTGAAATTCGGTACACTCAAGGGTTAAGTGCGGTTACCGGGAGTGGAGTAACAAGTAGTCAAACCACTATAAAAATGACTGTGTTTGAGACTGTTATTCTTTGGTTAGTGTGATCTGCTTTAATTTTTCATATCTGAATATTTGAGATCACACCTCACACACATACACAATCATATCTATCATAAACTAGTTTGCTCATAATTCACTTCTTAAATAGTTTATAATTGGATCCTCTACCAGGCTTGGAAGCCAGTAGATTTACTTATGTGTAATCCTAATCTTTTCTTGTTGTTAAGATTAATATAATAGGATTCTAAATAAACCATAAAAATTTTAAGAAGTCTTATTCACCCCCCTCTAGGACATATTGGCATATTCCTACTTCAACTAAAGCAGTCTTCACCGCTATTTCATGTGTTGTATCCATATCACCCAACCATTTTGGGAGATTGTTTTATGGCATGAGAAAAATGAGACAGATCTATAGTTCAAGTAGACCTCACCATTGAAAATAGTGGGGACAGTGACATTCACCGTTCAAAACTTCTTTAGGGCCACGATAGTTCCAATCAAGTTGATGTTTTTACTTTCACTTCATCTACCTCTATGTTAACTTATGAATAGGTCCGATCTCAAAAATACATAAGGGTGGGCCCAATTGATATACATGAGGCCCATTTGATTCGGCCCATTTGAATCAGCCCATTTGATTCGGCCCGTTGATACGACCCATTTGATGTTTTTGGGGCCCATTTGATGAGGCCCGATGTAATGTATTTGGGGCCCATGGGTTGAGGCCCATTGTGATATATTAGGGCCTGTGGGTTGAGGCCTATTGTAATATATTTGGAGCTCATGGGTAGAGGCCCATTATGATATATTTGAGGCCCAGGGGATGTGGCCTATTGTGATATATTTCTAGCCCATTTGGTAAGGCCCATTGTGATGTATTCCCAACCCATATGATGAGGCCCATTGTGATGTATTTTCGACCCATTTGGCAAGGCCCATTGTGATGTTTTTAAGGCCTATGGTTGTGTAACAACCTGAATTTTCACAACCAGAGTATGTACTCGTGCCCGAGGAAATCGGGTGTTAATAATGTACAACTGGATGCTCTGAAATCGCACCCTATTTTTTTTCGTTTGGTGTACATCCAGATATATTCAAGAACGTAACTCATTCACGAGAACAAAATCAATTGTATTGATTATATTTCATCAGAGTTAAAAGAATAATCAAATGGCCTCAGAAAGAGGGGTTTATTACAAAATCAGAGTTCACAACGGAAGTATAAAACTAAATACTGAAATTGTCTTCTTAGTCTTTTAAGATAATCTTCTATAGGGAAGTAGTTCTCTAAGTCTTCAATCTGTATGTCGCCTGCATCAACTGTACGGTTGGGAGAAGGTCAATGCCCTACTCATAGTGAAGGTTATCCTTCACGAGTAACAATAATTCAAGAGATACATAACGGGTAAAGTAAGGGTCTGATATGTCTCGTGTTCAACTAACACGAGGTATCAGCATGCACAAACAACCTACATGAGATACATGCCTAGAAAAGTATGTGGGGCTCATCATATGTACAGATCATCACATTATGGAGTACGATTTATAGATAACCGGCTCGACCCGCATCCCATACTACGAATATTTACCGGCATAGCCAACGCTACCATGAATTTACGAGGGGACCTTAGAGCGCACAACAACATGAGCTGGGTGAATTACGTGCAATGATTTATTCATGGAGTGACTATTTGCAACATCCAATCCCGAGGTGATGTGACATTACAGTAGAGAATTACACATCGATTTGTGCACCACTACCCGAAGGCCCAAGGACTTACGCGCCCCAAGAGGGTCTCTACCCAGAGCGCATTACGTCCATGATAGAATATTTGAATCACTAGTTGTGATACATCTTACACATCACTTACACTTATAGAAAATATAGATGAATCATTAAGAATATAAACTGAATCATGGAGGTTCTGAAATACCAAGACACATGCCCGTGCCTATTAAAATTGTAACACCCTGAAAATCGGGGGTCGTGTATAAACTCAACTCCTGAGTTCCAGACTGTCAATTATGCAACAAAAATGATTATGATTCAATGTTGTCTGAGTTAAAGCATTCACATGAGTAAAAGTATACCAAAACTGCAATTCATACTCCAGATCCAGTGATAAAAGCAAGCGGAAGACTAAATAATATATATATCACTGTATGGAAAAACAAAGTAGATCTCGACTGTCACTAAAGTATGAATACATCACTGAGTCTCATATACATGTAAAGAAACAAAATTAAATGTCCAAAATAGTCCCACTGAGGAGTCCCGTCAACCCAGGTCACCTAAGCAAAGCCTTCTCTTATATCAATCCCAACACAGATCCTGTCTAGGGTCGTCACTCCTAGTAATCTCATACGATGTATATTTTGTAGGTCGCTGCAAGGACTGTCAGGGCTGTTGCTCGCACTCGTTGCACCGCTCCCCCATCACCTTATCAATACAGGCCTACTGTACTCTCACTACTACGGAAGAGTCGTCGCCTCCCGTAGACTCAGAATACGCTCGCGGTCACTACAAAGAACTCGTCGCCTGATCAGTGTAGGCCGACAGCAAGAATATAGTGTCCCATACCACCATAATCTGCTCACGAGACATAGGTGCTCACTGGTCACTACGGAGAGGTTTGTGGCTCCAGTGTAGGCCGAAAACTCGACCACGGTGTCCCATACCACCATGCCCGGCTCATGAGTCTTTGTGGATCAAGGTACCATGGTTAATAGGGTTTACAATGGTAAGTTCAGTACCCTAGGTTCAAGCAGTTATGACTCATGCAGGGTGAACATGCAATGGCCAGTCGGGTTACTTGACGGGCTCGACTAGCACGATCGCATCTTAAGTCGAACGACATGAAGTGCGTAAAACACTTCGTGTGGCCTAACCACTGCCGCCAACTCCAGAAAACGGCTCTCGTTCATCGACGCGTCGTTCGTGGCAAAGATAGGCCAACCACGAAATTTCTCGGTTACTGACTGCCTGGACTAAGTATAGTCCCAAACAATTATGGAATCACATCAGCAATCATATTAGAGTATTGGAAATGAAATACAACCATGTGAGCATATTAACACATGCTATAACAAACAACTTAAGTAAATCATCAAGCACATGCATTTCATACATATAATGAAATCATGCATATGGCTAACATGTAGGAAATCATTTACATCAGCATATTAATTATGAAATCAATCTCAAACTAATTCATGACACCATTTAATTCAATACATACTAATACAAGCATTTATACAAACACTTACACTACACACTTAAGTCTACATATAGTATGTCGACTCAAAGTGCGCATTTTGACGAATCTCTTCGCCAAACTAATTATGCACGTATTCCTAACATTCTAATACGACAATAAGCCATATCAATCACATTAGCAAAATATGAATGAAAATAGTACTTCCTACAAATGATTAAAATGCCCTAAATCTCATATTCTTCGTCGGTTTACGAAACAGGAAACGGACAGCATGTTGTACATGTCAAACGGCGTTGCCGTCGATAATCTACTATTAAACGACATTGAAAGCATTGGAAACAGTCAATCAAAGCGTCTAAAATCCACACCTTTTCCCTTATAGGTGAAGTGATTCGAACGGAGCATATACGGTTCGTCTACGGTAAATAGAGAACCTAATACACAAGTTCTATCAGCTAACATACTATGAATCCTAGTAAACCTCAAATCAGCAACTTCTAGGGTATTTTCTTACCTGAAAATGAGGAGAAATCACTGGCTAAGTGATCGGAGCGTGTTGCTAAAGCACGTGCAACAGGTGGGGCAACGGCAGGAAAATCCTCTCCTACTCTCTCTCACAAACTCTCACCTTTTCTCTCTCCCAATCTAGGATTTTTCTCAAATTCGGATGGGAGAGAGGAGTGAGGGTTTCAACCCCTTTTATAAGCACAAAAATGCCCGGAATAGGCTCGGGAACAAAGTTTACTTGATGTTTATCCAAAGCGGGGCTGTTTCGGTCCAAAAGTACATTTCTGGTGGTCCCCTGGCCAAATGCGGTCGGACTTAAGCTCATGCATACTGGATCTAACATACATCAAGTTTTCAGTCCGGCAGGGTTCGCAGATCACACGTGGCGGTCCAGTTTTAGTTCAGCGGTCACCGCACGTAGATCAGGCCTGCAAGTCTCATGATATGAAATAGAAATTTTTTCTGATCCGAGGGTATAATTTGGCTGAATTCTGACGGTCAGAACGCTTAATACTGATGCGTCAAGTCGTGTGACGGATTTGAATTTCAAATTTCAAATCTAACCCTATTCTCACTCTCTTCAGTCTGGGCTCAATAAAATAGCCTGTGATTATCGGTTGGACTTGATTTTCGAAATGATTGTCAAGTCCAGCTAGGCGGTTCTAACGGTCTAAGATAGTAAGTATCGGACTTTCGACGCGCGGTCTAGATCCAATATAAAGTTTCAAAGTGGTCTAGAGAACAAATCGGCTTAGAGTTTGATCCAAGGTTATAGAGTATTATAGAGTCATTAGTTCTACTCGATTTGGGTCTTGTACAACGTATTTAAAGCAATCAGGGACTATTTTCCAGCTACTCTAGCGTTGCGCTAGCTAACTTACTCTTATTTTCTAAAGGAATTACTCCTACGTGATTTCTGGTCGAGTTGGTACTCGAGTCCAAGTATGGATTTTTCCAGGGCGTTACAATCTACCCCCCTTAACAAATAATTTCATCCTCAAAATTTGTACCTTTTCGTACTCCTCGTGAAGCTGTGGGTAGTTCTTTCTGATCTCGGCTTCTGTCTCCCATGTAGCCTCTTCCTCAGAGTGATGCGTCCATAATACCTTCACAAGGGGAATCACCTTGCTACGCAGTACCTGCTCCTTCCTGTCTATGATACGCGTCGGTTGCAGGATATATGTAACATCCTCTCCGAACTGCACCTGCTCCCATCTGATGATATGGGAAGGATCAGAAACGTACTTCTTCAGCATAGAAACATGCAATACGTTGTGAACGCTCGAGAGAGGCGTGGGTAAAGCCAATCAATAAGCCACTGCTCCCACACGATCGAGGATCTGTAATGGACCAATGAATAGCGGTGCTAGCTTCCCCTTCTTTCCGAACCGAAGGACTCCCTTCATAGGAAAAACTCACAAAAATACATGATCCCCAACTGTGAACTCCAGCGGCCGTCGTCTCGTATCGGCATAACTCTTCTGTCTGCTCTGTGCTATAAGAAGCCGACGTCTAATAATATCAATCTTCTCTGACGTCGCCTGCACCAACTCTGGGCCAATCAAGCTACGCTCACCGACCTCTGCCCAGTAATGCGGTGCGCGACAAGGTCGCCCATACAGCGCCTCGTAAGGTGCCATACCGATACTCACTTGAAAACTGTTATTGTACCCAAACTCCGCATAGGAAAGACAATCATCCCAACTGTCCTTGAAGTTCAATGCGCAAGCTCACAACATATCCTCTAAGATCTGGTTCACCCGCTCTGTCTGTCCGTCTGTCTGTGGGTGGAAGGCAGTACTGAACTTCAACTTCACACCCATAGCCTCCTGAATGCGAGTCCAGAAAATAGAAGTGAACCGCGTGTCTCTGTCCGACACAATCTCCAACGGAACTCCATGCAGACGCACAATCTCTCTAATATATAGTCTAGCCAGCTCGTCTGCAGAGTTCGTAACTCTGATCAGTAGGAAGTGCACCGACTTTGTCACACGGTCGACGATCACCCAAATGGAATCATATCCCTTCCTCGTCTTCGGCAGCCCAGAAATGAAGTCCATGGAAATGAAATCCCACTTCCATTTTGCGATCGGCATAGGCTGCAAGAGTCCAGGTGGTCGGCGATGCTCTGCGTTCACCTGCTGACAAGTGAGACAACGGGACATGAACGCTGCTATGTGGGTCTTCATACCTTCCCACCAATAAGTCCTCTTCACGTCACGATACATCTTCGTACTGCCTGGATGCATCGTGAGTCTGGTACAATGCGCAGCCTCGAGAATCTCTTGTCTCAAGTCAGGGACGTCTGGGACGCATAGGCGGCCACGATAACGTAAGCCTCCATCCATGCTAACTCACCACTCGGCGTCTGCATCATCACTGGCCTGCTCTCGAAGCTCAGTCAGATGCGCATCATCCCTCTGCACCTCGATGACCCGGTCATCGATCTGAGATCGCACCTGCACATGTGCGATAAACTCATATGGTTCCTCTACGGTGAGTTTCTGCTCAAAGTCTCGCAAAAACTCAACTATATCTCACTCAGCAACCATCAGCGGAGCCGCAAACTTTATCGCCTTCTTGCGGCTCAACGCGTCAGCCACAAGGTTCGCCTTCCCAGGATGGTAAGAGACTTCGAACTTGAAGTCCTTCAACGTCTCCATCCATCGCCGCTGCCTCATATTCAAGTCTCGCTGCGTGAATATGTACTTGAGGCTCTTGTGGTCGCAAAAGAGCTCGAACTCCTCTCCATAGAGGTAATTCTCCAGAGTCTCAGTGCAAATATGACGGCCGCCAACTCTAGGTCGTGTGTAGGGTAATTCTCCTCGTGCTTCCTTAATTGTCTCGAGGCATACGAAATTACCCTGTCCCTCTGCATAAGGACACAACCCAGACCAACGCTAGACGCGTCAGTGTATATAGTGTATCTAACCCCTTGCTCTGGCAATACTAGTACAGGGGCGGACGTAAGTCTATACTTCAGCTCCTGAAAAGCTGACTCCGCCTTGTCATTCCAAGAGAACTTCACGTCCTTCCGTGTCAACTGAGATAAAGATCTCGCGATCTTCGAGAAATCCTGAATGAAGCACCGATAGTAGCCAACGAGACCCAAGAAACTCCTCACCTCAGTGACAGAATCAGGCTGCTCCTAGTCCTGAACCGCAACTACCTTAGAAAGGTCAATTGTCATGCCATCCTTGGACACCACGTGTCCCAGGAACTTCACTTCCTGCTTCCAGAAGTCACACTTCTTGTACTGTGCGAACAACTGATGCTGTCTGAGCGTATCCAGGACCAAGCGCAAGTGCTCCTCATGCTCTTCTCGACTCCTGGAGTATACCAAAATGTCGTCAATGAACACAACGATGAATCGATAGAGGAAAGACCGAAATACCCGGTTCATCAGATCCATGAACACGGCTGGTGCGTTCGTGAGACCGAACGACATCACAAGGAACTCGTAGTGGCCAAAACTGGTCCTGAATGCTGTCTTCTGCACGTCCTCATCCCTGACGAGCAACTGATGATATCCTGACTAAAGATCAATCTTCGAGAAGTACTGCGCTCCTCTCAACTGATCAAACAAGTCATCGATCCTGGGTAAAGGGTACTTGTTCTTCACCGTGATCTGGTTCAGCCTGCGATAATCAATACACAATCGCATCGAACCATCCTTCTTCCTCACGAACAGAACTAGTGCTCCCTAAGGAGACACACTAGGCCGTATAAGGCCAAGCTCCAGCAAACCATCAATCTGCGTCCTCAACTCCTCCATCTCACATGGTGCCATGCGATACGTCGGCAGTGAGACGGGCGTGAAACCAGGAACCAGATCGATAGTGAAATCAATCTCTCGTCGGGGCAGCAAACCAGAGATCTTCCTGAACAGATCCCTAAACTCACAAATGACTAGCGTATGCTCAAGTATCTGGGTACCAGCGTCTCGCAGTAAAGTAGCGTAACTAAGTATGCAGAACGGGAGATTTACCCACACTGAAAATGTGAAGGATGCGCCCTCTGTCTCGTAGGCTGTCACTATATGAGTCTCGCAGTCAATCTCGGCCCTCGCTGCAGTCAACCAGTCCATCCCAAGAATGACATCGAGATAAACTAGAGAGGGATCGACGACAAGATCTAGAGCCATCGTCTTACCCCCCAGATCCACCAAACAGTCCTCACACATCTGGGTGGCATCTGTAAAAGACCCATGAGCTGTATAAACTCGCACCCCATCCATAGTAATAGTCTATAGCCCAACGCGTCTGACTATGACACGTGATATCAATGAAATCGTGGATCCTGTGTCCACCATCACGAGTATATGAATACCTCCAATGTGGGCAGTGACCTCAAAGGCCGAATGCTGCGAAGTTTCCGTCACAGCTGCCTCAGTTGTCAATGCATGCACCCGTGCCTGCTGTGGGCGGTTCGGCCGCTGCGCCGTGGGCCATAAAGGCTGCCTGATCTGAGATACCGGAGGTCTGAAGGAAGGGTGCGCAGGAGCCAACCGTATAGGCGGTGCTGATATCGCCTATGGACGTGTACGGTCGATCTTCTGTGGCGGCGAGAACCCACTGTCTCGCATCCAAGCAAAATAACTCTGCGCCAAATGGCCCGACCTCCCACAGTATGTACATGATAACTCGGGGTGCCGAAACGGTGGTACTGGCGCTGTAGCCCGAGTAGGAGGGTCGGCGCGAGGCCTCTTGCCCGCAAAGGGCCTGTACGGCAACTCTGGTCCTGGCCTAGGAGCAACAGGGCCACGAGATCGGGTAAGTCGATCCACATCCTGCTCTGCCCGTATGGATATGTGAATCAGCTCTGCATATGAGGGAATGCTCACGCAACAAATCTTCGACTGAATATCCAGTCGTAAACCCTCAGAAAAGTACCGTATGCGCATCTGGTCATCCGCCAAAATAGTCGGGACGTATCTGCCCAACTCCGTGAACCGATGCTCATACTCAGTGACCGTCATGCCTCCCTGTCTGAGGCGCAGGAACTCATTCTCCCGGTCATGCCTATACGTCTGGGGATAGTATTTCTCGTGGAAGCGGAACTCGAACGCTGCCCAGGTCCATATATAATCGACGGCAACGGTCCACAATACACTGTCCCACCACAAGCTGGCCTCTCGCTCGAACAGGAACGTAGCCAACTCGACCTGCTCAGCCTCTGAATAATGTAGCATCCGCAGTATCTTCGACACACGGTTGAGCCAATACTCGGCCTCCTCGGGTCTATGAGAACCTGTAAAAGTGGGAGGTCGTAAGTGCTGGAATCGCTCTAACAAGCTCCATGTGTCTGTGGCATTTCCCGCAGGGTAAGAAGGTGGTACAGGATGAGTCATGCCCTCATCCTGAGCATATGTATCAGCATCCTCAGCTGGATGCACAGGTGGTGCAGGTGGAGGCACACTCCCACCCTGGGCTAGAGTCCCCACAATCGTAGTCAGGAGCTGTTGCTGCTGCTGCATCATAGCCATCATCTGCTCAAATCTATCCGGAGGTGGAGCAGGCTGTGGCATGTATTGCGTCGAAGAAGACGCACGATTCGGCTCTTTGACAGGCAGTGTGAACGGCGGTGGTCCAACTGTAGGACCAGCAGTAGGCTGAGACGCACGCACTGTCTCAGGAATCGGCCTACAGCAGGGTCCGCATGAGTATCAGACTGCGAAGGAGCCTGATCCATAGGATCACTCAATGTAAGCCGAGCTGTGCTCCGTGTAGCCTTCGGCGGCATTCCCTATATTCAAAATAGGGCACAAGCTTGTCAGTCTCAATAGCACAACACACCGCAATCATTCACATAAGAGTTAAAGGCATTCCATGCATTTCATTTAATCAAAATTGTCACAATACAAGGGATATCTCCTTACAAGCATCATGAAAGAAAGTACATGGGAACTAAGACAGTTGAAGTTACAACAGCAACATAAGTAAAGCACTAGCCCTAACAGGCTTACACAACAAAAGCAGGAAACGACTATCTACTAACAACAACATCAAAGATCTCATCGCTAGTCTGAGTCGGGTGATGGAGGAGGAGCACCCTTATCCTGCAAGCAGCACAGGATCTCCTTCAAGGTACGAGTCACCTTGCCGAATTTTCTCTTCGTAATGGCCTTGGTATCCTCGACCTCAGCTCGAAGCTCCTGAATTTCTCTTCGCAAGGCGACCTGGCCCTCCTCAATTCGGTCAATGCGATCATCGCTAGTAGCCTGAGTAGAAGGAGGAGGGCTCTCATCTGTATCCTGAGTCTCCTCTTCTACCTCTTCCTGGACTTCTTCCTCAACTTCTGCTCCAGGTTCTCCTTCACTTGGATCCTCTTCATCATCAAAATCATCCTTGCTATCCTCATCAAGCTGAGTCTCACGGTACTGAGACCCGATCTTCATCTTGACCATGGTAGACTCATCAATGCTGTGAATCGAAACTGACAATTTCCCCCCAAGTCTGTAAGCAAACTCAAGCGCGATCTTGCATATAAGTCGGCCAAAAGGAAGCGACTCGGACGTTCTTCTTGATTTCGCTATGAGGATAATCTGTTGCAAGATGAAAGTAGCCATACACACATTCTCTCCCTGGGCCACCAGATACAAGAAATTAACCATAAGGCGCGTACACTCAATGCGATTTGTCGACCTAGGATACACATTGAACGTGCAAATGTGGTGCAGCAGGTGCAAATCATCAGACATGTAAGACGCCTTGATGCTATTATTAGGCTGCCATGGAACCAGTTTACCACATAGAAACCTGGTACGACGATCTCGCTCACGCCTACTCCTTAAATTCTTCTCACTAGGATGAACATTATCAAGAGGCACGTTCAGAAGTCGCGCAATCAACCGAACATCGATCGTAGCCATCCGGTCTCTATCAAAAGGAATCTTGAATTGCAATGGCTCCAGTGTAGGATTTTGGATACGAGCGTAAAAGGCACGAACGATGCTCACATTAGCACGAGCACGAGCTTCAAAGATCGGACCCCAATGCGCAGCTTCAATGCGCTCGAACAACAGAAATTTGCCGAATAGTCGTCCTTCCACATCCACCTCAAACAACACATTACGGTCAGTGTATTGACCGTGAGGCATCTCTGCTAAAATCACTCGCCCAAGTTAAGTATGGGGATCCAAATCCCGCTTTGTATGGAACTCTCGGGCTGTGCTTGGACTTGCGGCACCACCCCGCGGTCTTCTTGATTGAGCAGGGCGACTTGGCCTAGCCTCATCCGCTGCGGTCTTTCTCTTACCCATCAAAGAGAGGATGGAGGAGAGAGACAAAAGACCCAAAATGGCTTCAACAAAAGCCATAGAAAATGGGAGAAATGCAAAGAAATGGCTGTCCAAACTGGAAAAGGGAGATCTAGGCATTGTAGAGGGATGCTTCAAGCTCCCTTAGGATGTATTTTCAGAGAGAAAAGAGAATGAAAAAGGGGAATGGAGCACCTCACGATTTCAGCTCATTTTGGGGGTTGTAAGAGCTCCAAACGACGAGATTTGCAAGAGGGAGGGCTGCAAACAGTAATGGAATGATGGAGTGGGGTCATTTTTAGCCAAGAATGGATTTGGGAGTGGTTTGGAACCACGGTTTTGGGTTAGGGCAGCAAGAAAATGAAAATGGGGCTAGGAAAGGGGGCTGTTGTGAAGGAAGTACCCCTTTTGGGGGTTTTCTATGGACAAAACCTACATGGGAGGGGTACACTACCCAAAATAGGGCGTGCTCTCAAAAATCACATCAAGTGGGCCCCACTAGACGGCGATGGCATCACCGACCACCTCCCTAGTTGGTCGGTGGGACCACATGGGTCTGGTCCCCCATGGTCTAGGGACCCCAAAAAACTATGGGTCCTACCTTGGTTCATTGTAAATTGCCCTATGAAGGCCCAAACATACGTTCAGGGCTTTCCGGGGCCAATCTGTAATCCTGAATACAATTCCCTATCATGCATCATATGATTTTGAGGTAGAAGGAGCTAATACATCCATTTAGCCCATTATTTGCTAAAGGAAGCAAAGTTAGAATGTCCTTATGGCCATTTTTCATGAAATTTTACTATTCACAGTAAAATTTTATCGAAGTATGATTTTATATCATTTTTACATTAGTATTGATGCCTAACATGAAAAGGATAAGAAAGAATTGAAGAATGGAGTGGTGAGAGGAAGAATTCTGAAGAATTTAGGTGAAACGGGGTTTTTAAGCCATGGCGATTGAATACAGGGGTTGTGGTTGTCCCACAGCCCAAGGATTCACATTTACGGGTTTAGAATCGTTCGAAGAACGTCTCAACCCACTTACCTACAACCTAGGAGCTACTCAGGTCGCTTCACGCGGCCCTAGATGCGTTATGGACTCGATCGCGTAATCGATATAAATAGACTTCGCCTATTGGCGAATCTGCGATCCTATGAGTGTTTCTAGACCCTTCTCGCACCCACCTAGGTCAAAGGAAGTGACAGCGTACGTCGCGTGACCATAACCCATGCCCGGTATAATCTTATTCATGCTCTGATACCAACTTGTAACACCCTGAAAATCGGGGGTCGTGTATAAACTCAACTCCCGAGTTCCAGACCGTCACTTATGCAACAAAAATGATTATGATTCAATGTTGTCTGAGTTAAAGCATTCACATAAGTAAAAGTATACCAAAACTGCAATTCATACTCCAGATCTAGTGATAAAAGAAAGCGGAAGACTAAATAATATATATATCACTGTATGGAAAAACAAAGTAGATCTCGACTGTCACTAAAGTATGAATACATCACTGAGTCTCATATACATGTAAAGAAACAAAATTAAATGTCCAAAATAGTCCCACTGAGGAGTCCCGTCAACCCAGGTCACCTAAGCAAAGCCGTCGTGGTACTGCATGTATGAGAACTCGTCCTGGTCCTCATCATAGTCCGGCTCTACCTCCTGGATCTCTGCATCACCTGCATCTAAGACAGGGTCTGGTGGGTGTTGCAAACACCATCCAGTAACGTGGGAGTGAGTGATCAACTCAGTGGAATCAAAGAGCAAAGATTAGCATGTTCTCAAATCAATCATGCGATAATAGTAAAGCAGTAAATCAAACAATCCGAATACTGTTATTAATGCAATATGACATGACATGATGGATGCCCTCACCGACGTTCTCCCTCATACGGCACCATCTAACTCCCGCGGCATGCGTGCATCCCGCTCAGTGCTCCACATCTTCTAGGCACATGCAATGTAATGGTGATATGATTGTCAAGTTGTTATTAGTCCATTCAAACAGCAGGATTGGGAAACTAAGGTACTTCCCTTATATCAATCCCAACACAGATCCTGTCTAGGGTCGTCACTCCTAGTAATCTCATACGATGTATATTTTGTAGGTCGCTGCAAGGACTGCAAGGGCTGTTGCTCGCACTCGTTGCACCGTTCCCCCATCACCTTATCAATACAGGCCTACTGTACTCTCACTCCTACGGAAGGGTCGTCGCCTCTCGTAGACTCAAAATACGCTCGCAGTCACTACAAAGAACTCGTCGCTTGATCAATGTAGGCCGACAGTAAGAATATAGTGTCCCATACCACCATAATCTGCTCACGAGACATAAGTGCTCACTGGTCACTACGGAGAGGTTTGTGGCCCCAGCGTAGGCCGACAGCTCGACCACGGTGTCCCATACCACCATGCCCGGCTCATGAGTCTTTGTGGATCAAGGTACCATGGTTAACAGGGTTTACAATGGTAAGTTCAGTACCCTAGGTTCAAGCAGTTATGACTCATGCAGGGTGAACATACAATGGTCAGTCGGGTTACTTGACGGGCTCGACTAGCACGATCGCATCTCAAGTCGAACGACATGAAGTGTGTAAAATACTTCGTGTGGCCTAACCACTGCCGCCAACTCCAGAACACGGCTCGCGTTCATCGACGTGTCGTTCGTGGCAAAGATAGGCCAACCACGAAATTTCTCGGTTACCGACTGCCTGAACTAAGTATATTCCCAAACAATTATGGAATCACATCAGCAATCATATTAGAGTATTGGAAATGAAATATAACCATGTGAGCATGTTAACACATGTTATAACATACAATTTAAGTAAATCATCAAGCACATGCATTTCATACATATAATGAAATCATGCATATGGCTAATATGTAGGAAATCATTTACACCAGTATATTAATTGAGAAATCAATCTCAAACTAATTCATAACACCATTTAATTCAATACATACTAATACAAGCATTTATACAAACACTTACACTACACACTTAAGTCTACATATAGTATGTCGACTCAAAGTGCGCATTTCGGTGAATCTCTTCGCCAAAATAATTATGCACGTATTCCTAACATTCTAATGCGACAATAAGCCATGTCAATCACATCAGCAAAATATGAATGAAAACAGTACTTCCTACAAATGACTAAAATGCCCTAAATCTCATATTCTTCGTCGGTTTACGAAACAGGAAACGGACAGCATGTTGTATATGTCAAACGGCGTTGCCGTCGATAATCTACTATTAAACGACATTGAAAGCGTTGGAAAATTCAATCAAAGCGTCTAAAATCCACACCTTTTCCCTTATAGGTGAAGTGATTCGAACAGAGCGTATACGCTTCGTCTACGGCAAATAGAGAACCTAATACACAAGTTCTATCAGCTAACATGCTATGAATCCTAGTGAACCTCAAATCATCAACTTCTAGGGTATTTTTTTACTGAAAATGCAGAGAAATCACTGGTTAAGTGATCGGAGCATGTTGCTAAAGCACGTGCAACAGGTGGGGTAGCGGCAGGAAAATCCTCTCCTACTCTCTCTCACAAACTCTCACCTTTTCTCTCTCCCAATCTAGGGTTTTTCTCAAATTCGGATGGGAGAGAGGAGTGAGGGTTTCAACCCCTTTTATAAGCACAAAAATGCCCGGAATAGGCTCGGGAACAAAGTTTACTTGATGTTTATCCAAAGTGGGGCTGTTTCAGTCCAAAAGTACATTTCTGGTGGTCCCCTGGCCAAATGCGGTCGGACTTAAGCTCATGCATACTGGATCTAGCATACATCAAGTTTTCAGTCCGGCAGGGTAAGCAGATCGCACGTGGCGGTCTAGTTTCAGTTCAGCGCTCACCTCACGTAGATCAGGCTTGCAAGTCTCATGATAAGAAATAGAAATTTTTCCTGATCTGAGGGTGTAATTTGGCTGAATTCTGACGGTTAGAATGCTTAATACTGACGCGTCAAGTCGTGTGCCAGATTTGAATTTTAAATTTCAAATCTAACCCTATTCTCACTCTCTTCAGTCCGGACTCAATGAAATAGCCTGTGATTATCGGTTGGACTTGATTTTCGAAATGATTGTCAAGTCCAGCTAGGTGGTTATAACGGTCTAAGATAGTAAGTATCGGACTTTCGACGCGCGGTCTAGATCCAATACAAAGTTTTAAAGTGGTCCAGAGAACAAACCGGCTTAGAGTTTGATCCAAGGTTATAGAGTATTATAGAGTCATTGGTTCTACTCAATTTGGATCTTGTAGAACGTATTTAAAGTGATCAGGGATTATTTTCCAGCTACTCTAGCGTTGCGCTAGCTAACTTACTCTTATTTTCTAAAGGAATTATTCCTACGCGATTTCTGGTCGAGTTGGTACTCGAGTCCAAGTATGGATTTTTCCAGGGCGTTACAAAAATAGACGGCACAATGCCAATATAATAAAGAGAAAAGTGATAATGGTCAACTTAGCAAAAGTGGCACTGGCCAACAAAACAGGAAAAGAGTGACAAGGGTCAACTCAACAAAAGGAGAGTGGTAGAGCCAACTCAAATAAAATGACGAGTGGCATAACCAACTCAAATATAGAGACGAGTGGCATAACCAACTCAATAATGGATAAGGTAGGGACAAGGCTTGTATCCATGGCCTCACATAAATTCAGAGAAATTCTCTTGTATTTGACATCATGTCATAATTCCAAAAGGGCCAACAAATCAATTGATAGGATAATTCCCAAGGAACATGTAAGCATGGAATACATGAAAATTATATCGTAAAAGGCACGAAAAGGCCATATTTGATGGTGAAACATATAATAACATGAAATATTCAAATTGATGTATCAAAGGAATACATGTAAAGGCAATATCAAATTCATGAAATCATGTATAGAAGCCAATATAAACTAATATGAAGACACAGGAAGACATGTAAAAGGCAGGATAAATAAATCAACTTAAATTTCTGTAAGCTTAAAGGATAAAACCTCACCTTAGATTGTTCGACTGTCTAACATTAATGATTTTGAGGATTCTTAGCATCAAGCCTGTTTCTTTTATCCTACTTCACAGGATTCAAACAGTTAGGATTTAGAGTCCAGTTATGGTTTCTACTAGATTGCATCTAGGTTTATCTGTTATCCCCTATGTCCATTATCATGAAAAGAGGAAGAAGGTTTTGAAAAGGGAAAAGAGTTAGGATTTTGAACCTGGACCAGAATTAGCAATAGATCAGTAGGTTGGTGGTCGTTCCATCTTCTTTTCTTCTTCTTCTTCTTCTTCTTCTTCTTCTCTCTCTCTCTCTCTCTCTCTCTCTCTCTCTCTCTCTCTCTCTCTCTCTTTCTCTCTCTGTCTCTTTCTCACATTTTCTCCTTTCTTTTCCTGAGATGCGGTTTCCTCCAATCCCTAAGACGGTAGTTTTATAGACAGGAGAGTCTCCAGACTCTTCTACAGGAGTCCCTTTACGTAGCCGGTTTTGCAGCTTTCACTTGAAATCCCAGCATCATCGGGATTCTTCCGCACGCCTGTTGTTTCCCGGTTGGAGCCAGTTCTCTCCTAAGTGGGGATTGAAAGGTTCAGATCTCCTCAAACGTAGGGAGTTTCCTAGTAAGGAACTCATTCTTTCGAACCGGTTTCATCGGCCATTGTTACAGCGGCTGACTTCCGCTTATGGTTGATTTTCATGATTTGGTGGGGCCCACTATCATGGTTTCCAGCAAATCCATTCCCTTCATCAGCGTCCTCATATCATGTTTGCCTAGGGATCTAAATATGCAAGCCATTCAAGACCTGGATTGGCCACACTTTATCCCACGTGGGACTGTGTTCACGTTGAACCAGGAAGCCAATTACGTGCACGTAACTTTCTGGTTTTCACGAACGGCTTGGGAAAAAATTGGGTGGGCCCCACCCCAATGTTGTTGTAAAAATTCATCCCGTCCATTAGTTGGGTCTGGTCATGTTGACGAATGAGTCTAGATTTGAAGTCGATTTGAGCTTTAGGTGGGCCACAAGATCAATCGGGGTGCGGGTGGTGCTCACCACTTAAAAATTTTCACTCTCACTCACGTTGGATTGTTTTAATTGTGTGGGGCCCACTTGCGATATTTTTAGAAAAATCCACTCCGTTTATCCTGTATGTTATATCATTTTAGGACACGGGGTCAAACTTGAGATAATTCCATAAATTAGGTGGGCCACAGGGTCTAATTGAGTTTAGAAAATGGCCACCGATTGAAAACTTATTTGGAATCCTCGTCCGCTGCCATGCACATGGTATCCTTTTATTTACTGATTTACCCTTTATTTTGTATAAACTTCCGCCATCCGTAACTCACATCTCCATCGTCCAAATATGATGAAATTTGACGGGTGATCTTTATTCTTTGTGCTCTTCTCGTCGCCCAAATTTGAGACCTGATCTCGTGAGGATGACTAAGATACTCTTTTAATAGTTAATACGCTTCAGAATTTCAAAATAACGTTTGTGCTCCCATAATTGACGAGTTACTGGGTGGTTTGGACCTAGACCCTAAGATCTTCATGATGATCGGTTTACCATGATGTTTGTGTGACCCATTCGGTGGATCCAAACATGACGGATGGTCAGATGACTTGCTAAAAATAAGGAGACTTGATGGTTAGCTCTCTGACCACGTATGTAGGGGGATGTACGGTTAGTTTCGTAAAAGGATGGACATAAAGAGGGTTTCTGGAGTGATTATGGGTAGGACATTTATACCGTTTAAGTCGAGTGAGTTGTTCACATGTGTGAGTTCCTCATATTATAATTCTAATGGTTGGTTAAGTCTATTCATATGGGGTGAACGAGATGAACGGATCAGAATCTTGATTTGATGAGTGTACGGACGGATGTAGAGGTCAAGTAGCTGATTTATTATGATCTAAGAGCTGAAATTTGATGTGTATAGTTAATTTATGCTAATTAGGGTTAGTATAAAATTTCACATGGAATGGATTGTGGGAACCATGTGATCTAGAATACAAGGGTCTAGGTCAATGGCATTTTCATAATTATCACTGATCTGTGAGTTTTGGGAAATCCAAGGGCTCCACATGGTTATAGGCACGTTTTTAAGTAATTATTATAAAAGAATATATATCTAAATCATTATGGATAGGGAGTTATTCGTTGTGCCCTTTGTGGGAAGGTACTTATGTCAAATCATGTGAGGGATGGTCCTGCCTGGAAATCAATGGTCAGATGGATTAATTTATGATTAAGGATCATTTCTAATGGTTAGTTTTAGGTCAGGACAAGTATGTAAGGGCTGGAACACTCAAATTAGTACTACACACATGTTAATTCTTATGGTAACTCTCGAGGACTTTCGATGCTCGAGTATCGAACAGTTCGGGGCGTTACAGGTTGAGGCCCAATGTGATGTATGTATGACCCATTAAGTTGTGTATGAATCGCTTGTGTGGGCTATTCCTTGGGGGAAATGTTGGTTAAATGGCCACATTATTGGGCAATAATGGTTTAATGTCCACATTGTGACCTTTCCTTAAGCCTTGTTCAGCTGATTCTGATTGTTAAGGGCGATTATCGATACCGATTCTGATTATCAATGCCAATTATCAGTGTTGGTTATCAATACCGATTATCGATACTGATTATGAGTATGTGACAGTATAGCATCATGATACCTACACCTTGGAGCCCACCTTGTGTATATATTGAGCCCCATAAGGAAGTCCAGTTTATTACGCTATAGAGAGGATAAGGAAGCCCACTTATTGCACTTAGACTTGGATTTGCCCTTGGTGGGGGATATTATCATGCTCCATCACTGTGATCACATGTGGGTGGGCGCACGTGGGCGGACACTGAGTGGGCAAGGCATAAGGACTTGAGCGAGCTACCAATGATTGGCAGACTACTGTGCACATAGTGAAGGCAGAACTTTATCCCACATCGGATGCATCATCCGATGTTGCAGTGGCCATAGGTTGGATTCTTTCCTTAACCATCGTAACACGTTTTATATCAGTAAGCCTATCTTGATATTTATCCGCCGTCCATCTGTGGACCCCCATCATTTGTATGCATGTTGTGATGGATGATTGATTAAAGAAGATGCCATCGGGCTGAGATGATTATGGGACTCCTTGTGAGATAGAGTTATCCCCACATGATCGCATGATACGCGCAGGTCTGATGTATGACCTAGATAAGGTTGATAGTATTATGGCATTTGATATTTGACTCTATATGATTCAGCATTTGCATAACCGATCCACATTGCATACTCTGAATCGTATGATTCATGATCTTATCAGTATTTTCTCTTACGCTGATTACTCTGATATTGCTTACTTGACACTTACCTTATGTACACACTTTCACCACCCTCTAAGCTTTCTATAAGCTTATGCATGATAGATGTGTGCAAGTGGCGTTAGGTTGTAGCAGCGTCGAGCTTGGAACGTGCAGCCATCTTCTAGAGCTTTGATTTTTGACATATATTTC
Organism: Magnolia kwangsiensis; assembly: GCA_037074715.1. Lineage (NCBI taxonomy): Eukaryota > Viridiplantae > Streptophyta > Magnoliopsida > Magnoliales > Magnoliaceae > Magnolia > Magnolia kwangsiensis. Next base: position 28,736,407 of record CM073585.1, on the reverse strand, counting down.
CCTTTCAGCATTGTATTCAAATGTTTATATCAGTGGATATGTGATAATGATGTTACCTTTATGATTTGGGTATACTTGTGGTTATGCTTCTTATAAGACAAATGTACGTTGAAAAATCCTCCTTGTAAGATCCCAGGATCAAAACCTGACGTATGAACACTGGGAGCTGAGAATGGAGTACTACGGAGGCTGTCGGCATTAGATTTATCCATTGAGAATTTTGTGAGCGCGATTTCCGAGTTTGAGGCGTAACACCAACCATGTGGGCAATTTATATGTTTTATCCAAGTGAGTTGGGCCTCACAACTTGGCCCAAGTACAAGATTATTTTGATGGCAACCAAGGGCCCAACTACTCGCACATTATGGCCCACAAACCCATTACAATAAGTAGTGAGATACGTGCCCAAAGGTCAAGAAACCTAACTTGAAGATCCAAGATGAATGGGCCTACCAAGACCAACCAAAACTATGAGCATAGATCCAAAATAAAATCCAATGGAGGTGAGCCTCCAAGTAAACATAAATGAAACTCAAAGACATCTCAGAGAATGATAATCCTATGTGCATAATCCATCCTTAGTCTAGTGGGCCATGCTGCCCCAAAACAGGCTATTAGGGGAAACTAGTTTGGGCCTATTGCTGAATTGTCAGCCCACCTACTGTGCCTACTAGAGCCCAACAATAAATAATATAAATTAAGTATATGTTCCTGGTGGCCCACATATATCTCTGTGGGTCCGACCAAATGGGAGGATTGGATTACACACATAAAACAGGTGGACCATGCTGCTAGAATGAAAGTCCAGTAGTGGTCTAATGAGCCTAGGCATCCCAAGGGTAGACGGATCTATGGGCCTGGGCAATTGGCCCAAAACTCATCCAATTGGGTCCTAAAAATGGATGTCACTAAGGGAGATGGACATGACCCATATAGACCATAAATGGATGGACTATGGGGATAAAAAATACATCAATGGTGGGCCCACAAGGAGGGGTAGACAGCTAACCATGGATGGACGCCCCAGCTTGGGCATCCCAGTCTGGTGGGCCGATCCAGCCGTACCACGATTGGCACAGGGGTCCATTGGCCCCAAAAATTTGCAGGTAGGTCCTACCATGGGTGGACCACACCTCTGTAAAATTTTATAATTTTAGGATTTGCATAAATATTTTAATTAATTTAAGGAATTCAAACTGTCCAGAAAATTTCTAAGTACAGAATTTTAATAGACCCTGATCTGAGCCTCCAATGGGGTGAATCAATGACCTCAAAAATATTGAAAAAAAAATAGGTTTTAGGTCCCCTCTTATATTTACTACAAGGTTGGGTCCACGGATGTGGCCTGCTAGTAGAAAATTATTTTAGAATTAAGGATTTCCACTCTGATAAGTTGCTAGAAACAATCCAAAAATTTCAAGCTAACCACCTCACTTGGGTCACACCTTTGGGGCCTCAATCGGGGTCGGATAGGGCTGAAATTTGGGGGACATCAAGATGAGATCCCCATATTTTAGAAAAAAAATATTTGATGAGTACAAAAGGTCCCCTAATCAATCGCAAATTCAAGCCCAAAGTTCAATAAAAATCTGTCCAGAAATTTCTGGACAACAATATATGCATGGAATAAAATAAATGTATGGGTCTATTAAGGAAGGGATTGGCCCATAAATTGGGTGCCATGGCCCACCCTAGTGGACCCCACAATTTTTCAAAACAAACCCCCAAATTTTCATCCTTTCATGAACATTTAGGGTGATAAAAAGGGGCATCCAAACCATGGTGTAGATTGAGCATAGATGTCCCTTCCTTACTGGGCTTTTCTGGGCAATCCAGGTCCACTAAGTGGACCACACATAATGTCATTAGATTACTAGAGAAAGAAAGAGAAGGAAGAGCATCCAACCATCAAGGGAGGGCTCCGCCACTATTGAGTCATCCTCACACAATCACAACCATAAACAACAATATAAATACATTGTACAACATAGATCTTGTGATGCATAGCCTAGATCTTTGAGATGAATGGTTGGGATGCCATCCCAGCCATATGAAAGGGTCTAGATGACCCATCATACCTAGATAAATAGAAAAAATCCCCATGCAAGGGGTCCATCAAGGGAAGAATCCCATGCATGGACATGCATGTATAATGTGGGCCTCATGGCCACATTTAGATGATTGTGTAGGATCTCCACCGTGAGAGAGATGAAAGAGACTACATGAGGAAGAAAAAACGATATGAAGAAGAGGAATGATCTACTTGATGAAGAAAGTACCCATCTATATCAACCTTGAAACTTACATCACCATCATCTAGAGGCTCCAAGTAACATGGATCAATTGTGGAGATTGGTTTATGAGGGTGGGATTAGAGGGAATTAGAGGGAGAAGGGGCTAGAATAATGGGGGGAGGTGGGATGGTTTGGAGTTGTTAGGGAAAGAAGAGAAGAGAAGAGAAGAGAGAGAGAGAGAGAGAGAGAGAGAGAGAGAGAGAGAGAGAGGGGGGGGGGGGGGGGGGGAGGGTTTTAAGGCAAGTAATGATTGCCTCTCTTACCTAGGGTAGAGAAATGAAATGATGAGGGTAGGGAGTTGCAAACAAGGCTCATAGCCTAGTAGGCTTTTTAAAAATTTAGCCTAGGCATGACATCATGTGCATGGGAAAATGTGCAAGCTATGGTGGGGGTCCACCAATCACATAATTAATGGCCCATATCGATCGATGCTCATATCGGAGTAACACGAGACGCGGCGTTGGAACCGAGGCATCGATACGGACAAGATGGCATGGGTCTTGGGCCGATTCAAGTCAAGTCAACGTGACCGAACTCGAGGAAGACCGCAAACGCTAACCGAAAGTCGCGGGTCACCGAAATTCGACTAGTTGGACCATGGGACCAAGATGAATGAAATGTATGCTCACATGCATACATGCACAGATATGAACTCGGGTTAGGTCTTACAATTTAAAATACCTTTGATTTCATTTATCCGTAGGTCCACGGTTACCAACCACAAAAGGTAACTATTTGGATTTGAAATATACCCATTTACTACCAAATCCAAGGTGCCAAAAGGGGTGTTTGTAATGAAACTCTCAACGTTTTCAAAATATCATGATATTTTTATGAAAATGAATCAAACTATATTATTGTTAGAACATTGTGAGAGTTTTAAATTTATGCAGTCTTTTCCCACTCTTTTTGTGAAAGTATCACATTTCAAAAATATTTAAAAGTAGAAATAATTCCTTTACACATGCATACTTGAAAGGAATAAAGACCAAAAGCCCCCTCATAAAAGTTGTTAAGACCAGCTATGACGCAGGGATAAATGTGATGAGGTCGATCACCATCTTCCTCAAGGATAACTACTCCGAATCCACAAAGCTTCTCTGGACTCCTCATAGAGACTTCTTGAATCCAGGAGGAAAAAATTAAGAAAAATAGAAATAAATTCTATAAAATTCATAATTTGATTGATAAATGAAATAAGAAATTCACAACCCTTTAAATAGGGATACTAAGCAATGGGAGAATTTTCAAAATCAAACTACAACTAAAACTCCCAGAATTCGCAACTTACTACAATTTATAGTAAGGGTCCTATGTGGCTTAACCACATTATTCTCCCAATTTTTCAAATAATTTTTCATTTTAGATATAACTCTTAAAGCCAAATGGATGAAGAGTTATAATCAAACCAAAACTTACAAAAAATAGTAAAAACGAAAATAAACATGGAATTCGACCATCGAGATGATGCAATCTCGCAAATTTGGCATGGGAAACCTGGATATGCTAGGTTGGTTGGCTAAAGTATCTCGTCCTACCCCAAAATCATATATGGTACGTTGAGTAACCCATTCCAGTTTGCAAGATATGTCTGTTTTAAGTTTTGACTGTCACAACCCAAACTTAGAAACCGGGTTCACAAAATTTTCAATCACTGAATCTAGCGCCGACAACCTCCATAGTATCCCATTCTCGGCTCTCGACGCCCATATACCAGGTTCTGATCCTGGGATCCTATAAGGAGGATTTTCAGCATGAATTTATTTCATAATAAGCATAACCATGAGCATAACCCATAAACAACAACCAAAATTATCACCACATATTCACTATAATCAAAATCTTTTAAGTATAATGGATAAAAAGAAAATACAAGATAATTTTGGAACTCTAAAGCTCAGCTGCACACTCCTGCTCCTGCACAGCTATGTCTTAGTGTCACCTGCAAGCAACGGTCATACATAAGCTTATAGAAAGCTTAGAGGGTGGTGGTATAAGTGTGTACGTAAGGTAAGTGTCAAGTATGCAATATCAGAGTAATGTGAAAACATGCTAGTAAGTCCATGAATGCTATTAGCCATACCAAGGCTATGCGATGTAGGGCCTACATGGCCAATGTCATATGAAAGATGTAACTCAAGTATACCAATCCCCATCTGAATCCACATATCAATATAGCTCATCACTAGAGCATCAAATATTAGTACAGTTCTCTCTAGATAATCATCAGGGTCTAGTACACTTTACGCCAGCTTGTCGCCCATCTAAGCACGTAACTGGGTAAGTGGAAGAGACCTCACTATCCGCCTGCCAATATCGAGCCCGGCTCGACGATAGCGGACCCATTCCTCAAGCTGGTCAAACTCAACCAACATTATCCCCTCACTCGGGCGGGTAAGGTCACACCCTCTTCCAACCGACCACGACACAGTGGGAGACACGACCTACTGGTATACGGCCCTTATGTGCTCATGCATCCACTCAGTCTCAACGTTGGAACATCCTTCTAGTACCATAAGGGTTCGGGGACTTTTACCCAAGGATATCATTGCTCCCTAGTGCTTAGAACCAAGTATTTTTGGTATCCAATTCAGCCATCCATGATATGTCTGTGGAGGTCATAACCCTAACATCACTAGGGTACACAGTAATCATATCACACAATACAAGATGCATGAGTTGTACAATCCAGTCATGCATCAATCCTGCACATACAGTGCACTCATGACGGACAACTTCGCCTATCAGGGAGTCTCATAAGCAATCTGTCCAATGGCACAATGTTATGATCAATCACTCCTCGTAACAAGCATGCAGGCATGTATCGTGATGCTATGCTAACAAATAGTCATAGTCGAAATCGATAATCAACCTATATATAAGGCGAGGTCCATAGAAGGACAGCGGATCTGATTTATAACATGAAGATCGGTCCTCAACAGTGGATATACCAAATTTGATTCCATAAATTCTTCCATTTATAACAAGAGGTGATGATGCATCCTCCTCTTAACAAGGATGGGCCTAGATGGCCTACTCGTATCGACAATGGGCCTAGGAACAAAGAGTGGGCTTCCAGGTTTGGGTACTTCTACTAGCATCAATGGGGACCCAATAGTTTGGGTTTAGCCTAATAAGATGAGATGGGTTATGTTAATATCAATTGGGGGGGGGGGGGGGGGGGGGGGGGGGGGCAACGGTTTGGGTTAGCTTACTAGGGGAAGATGAGAATGGGCCTAAGGATAGGCCTAGGGTGGTTACAATGTGGACCTTTAACCATCATTGCTCCCAAGGTAATGGGCTTAGCAACCGGCCTTCGAGCGGCTTATAATGTGGACATTTAACCATCATCACTCCCAAGACATGGCCCATTTAGAGCCTATATTAAATGGGGGCCCATGGCCTTATACTAGCTAGTAAATGGATGGGCATCATAGACATTATTATATACATCATGGTGGGATCACATTTCATAATGGCCTCACCACATGGGCCTCTCATATATCACATTGGGCCTCATCATATGGGCCTCACAAACATCACTATGGGCCTCACTCAATGGCCTCATATACATCACAATGGGCCTCACTTAAGAGCCTCAAATACATCATATTAAGCCTCACACATGGGCCCATGGCTAGGCACAAGGGTTGGGTAGTTTGTGCAACACATACATCATAGTGGGCCTAATGGGGCAACCCATATAGTCCAGAAAATAAATGGACAGCATGCACAATATACACATCAAGGTGGAGCCCCACAGATCAGCACTATGGTCTAAAAAAATAGATGAGCAGTGTGCTTACAATACATACATCAAGGTGGGCCTATTGCATCACAAAGTGGGCCTCACCACTGCTGGCCATGTGGATATACAATGCATACATCATGCTGGTCCCACCGTCTAGCAGGCTAGATGATGGGAATAAAATACATAAATCATGGTGGGGTCCACGTCCAGCTAGACTGGACGGAAGGACGGACGGTGCAGATATACATCATATGGGCCCCAAGTCTCAGCCCTGGATGGTGTGGGAAAACACATACATCATGGAGTACCATGGTCTGGATGGGCTGGATGAAACACTTACATTATGAGAGGTCCCCACCGTCCTTACCTAATGGACAGTGTGGATATACAATACATCAAGGTAGGGCCCCACACTAGACAGTGATCAAGGTGGGTTGTTGGCCCTGCTAGGCTAGCTGAATGGATGGCTGGAATACATATACATCAAGTGGTCCACACGTGTGTGGCCCACCATCCGATCAAGCTGATATTTATGTTATCCTTCATCTGGGCTGGCTGGACGGTACCAGCAGTGCTGGATCGTCCAGCTAGCTGCTGGATGTTAGCAAGGTGGGTCCCACGGATGGTTGGTTTAGATAAAATACATACATCATAGTGGGTGTCCATGAGGGTGGGCCATACATCTAGAAAATCAGATTGATCTATGTGTTTTACCTCATCTAGATTGGCCCGAAAGTGGGCAGCAAGGTGTCTCAAAAATCTGGATGTGTGGGCGTCCCAAATTTAGATAGAAACATGCATCAAGTGGGCCATCATGCAAGGGATCAAGAGAGAGAGAAAGAGAGAAAAACGTGTGATGGAGGGGCCCCGCCACTATGGGTCCCTCAATACATGCATCTTACATCATACATTCATCAAGATAGGTCCCATGCATTGCATGGCCCTATATAAGAGAATCTAAGGTGGGGATGCCATCCCCACCACAACTCAAGTGTCTAGATGACCCATCAATAGTATGGATTTAAATAAAACATTATGATGGGGTCTATGGAGAATGGCCCCATCATGGATCATGCATGCAACATGGATGGGCCATTGGCCACATCCAAATGATCAAGTAGGATCTCCACCATTGATTGGTGGGTCCTACATGCTTCCATGTAATAAAAGACAAAGATCTATGAAAGAAAAAGGGAAATTTAGTCCTAAACATGCACCCACCTTAGATCTTTGACTCCTTCTTCCAACACCAGGTTTCAATACTCTAAGGAAAGAGATTTCAATGGTTGAGATGGGTTTGGAAGGGTTGGATTGGGAGGTGCAGAGGGTGAAAGTTGCTCGATTTTAGAGATGGGTTGGGACGTCCATGGCTATTGCAGGGGAGGAATGAGAAATGAAAGAGAGAGGGAGAGAGATAAGAGAGAGAGAGAGAGAGAGAGAGAGAGAGAGAGGTGATAGTTTCTAGCCTCTAGGCAATGAGTGGTTATGTAAAAGGCATGGAGGCTAGCAATGAGTGCATGAAGAAGCATGGAGCTAGGGGCTAAGGTAGGGTGATGTCACCCCTAGCGTGACATTATCTTAATGATGGGTTTCTAGGAAATAACTAGGATAGGTGGGTCCAGCAATTAAGCGATCAACGGTCGGGATAGAGCGCCGGCCGCATCTCACGATCTAAGTGTCGGATTGGCGTACATGACGCGGCGTTGGAACCGCAGTGGTGACGCGGTCACAATGGTATAGGTCTCGGGTTTACAGGTCGCGACTTAAGGTCATACGTAAATTCTAACTATATGTCGCGGGTTGCCAAAATTCAACCGGTAGGACTACGAGATTCTACGGAACGCGAGATATTAGGATACAGGCCTGACACTGACGGTCTTAATGACTTATACCTCTAATCGGGACATCTTTGATATATCTTGGACATGAAAGTATCTACGACCCACTCTACATCAGTCCCCACCACTTCAAAAGAACTCATCCTTGAGTTCTCGTGCTGCTTTTATTCTTGACACTCGATCTGGTACGCCATAATGATATTCGAATAAAAAGTTATGATCAATTATACAGTCCACCTTCTTTTGGTCCAACCATGCTAGGAATGTCTCTATGACATGTTCTACATTAGACCCCTCCGCTTTGAAAAAAACTCCTCCTCAAGTTACTCAAGGAACTTAGCTCATGATTCTCAAATAACTTCTGATGCCGATGTTTATTAACCTTTTTCTTGTAATGGGCATTAGGTTCTTGAGTTGGAACAATACATGTACTCATGCTTTCCTTGACTGACTAGTATCGATCAGTTCCTTCACTTCTACCTTCAAGATCTCACATTCTTTCTGATAATGTGGACAATTAGGCAGACTTTCCCTTGAAACGAGATTGAAAACGCCTAGCTATATGTCCTTGGGGGGGGTGAATAGGACTATGTTAAATTTTGACTTTAACTGTGGAATTTAAATGAATAAAGGAAAGATAGCACTATAAATAAATCATAATACTGAAATGAAAAGCAACCTCAAAATTCTAGTCTTGAGAGGGTGATACAAATGTTGTTCTAAGGACAAACTTACACCAAAAACCAAGGTTTATGGTAGGACAACCTTATTTCTAGAAAGGTCTTTGTACTAAAAATTGAAACTGGAGAAGAATAAAAAGAAATAGCAAGAATAAAAGTCTAAACTATTATAACATTCCCCTCAATGCTTGAAATAGAAATATTACAATATTCATATCCACACATACATCCCATAAATTTGAATGATAAAAGAAATAGAAATTACACAAACATTGAAATCACAAGACACAAAGAATTATAGTGGTTCACCTGTGTGTACACCAACTATTAAACAACAGCCACACAGCTTGCTACTCCACTCCTAATATCCTCACATAGGGGATATTAGTGTTCACTATGAAAAATAGGTTTTTCTCAAGTTCACCCAAAACCTTCACAAATGTGTCTTTCAAATGGGCTTACAATTCAAAAACCCCAACCTTTGAGTTTTCTGACTCTCCTCAGATAACCAATACAATGAGATTTTTCTGGCTTAATCTCAAAAGAAACCAAAATAAGAAAATTTATAATAATGTAAAATACCTGGATTTCTCCTTTTGTAGCAGCCCGGAAGAACCAATTGGAGTAGAAGTTCAATGTCCAATACTCACTTTGAAATGGTTATAGGTTCTAGATTGATTTTAACTTAAACCAGTTGGGGTAGCTCTATTTAATTTTGATTCTAAGAAGAAGGAAGATGATAATTCCTCTTTCAAAAAAGATTGGAATATAGAAACAAAATCAAATTGACAAAGCTAACAAAAGAGAATATTAAATATGCACAAAGTAGCTTAAAATGAATACAAATTTATCTCAGAGTGATGCCTTGATTTTACTTGAATTGGATTATCAAACTCTGAACTGGCCGTGAGGAACCAGGTTTCATTGCTATAGTTTGAGTCGAAACTGCTGGACTGGTCATGAATGAATTGTGCACTTTTCACACGATTGGTCCAGGACTGGTCGTGGCTCAACCAAAAAATTTTAAAATTTTATAACAACTTAGGACTGGTCGAAGCAATGCTAGGACTAGTCAAACAGAGTTTAAGACTAGTCTTAGAACAGTCCAAATTCATATAAAGTGATTCAATTTGATTATGTATACGAAATGACCTACCCTAAGGTCAATCTAAGGTCTTTCATCCCTGGGACATGAAGTATGAATATTGAAACTTCATTTCTTCAGATGATGGTTGACCTTTGATGATTATGAAGCTTGAGATCTCTACATGATGTAGCTTGAACTTTGGGATCTTCAAAAGCTTGGATTTGTTGTTCTTGAGTTGCTCCTTATCTTAAGTGGAACGTTATCTTGAGTCTTGAACAAGCACTCATCTTTTCGATGTAGCTTTTAAAAACTCTGAACATTGAAGCTTACGGAAGTGGACAAAGTATTTGACCTTGCATTTCTTGATGTAGATCACCGTTCTTAACTTGAAGCATTGTGATGCAATGTCTTGATCATATAAATCAACATGCTACACAAGACACAGATTGTGTTTTTGGCCCCACAAAATTTGGTAACCAAAGGAGTAGGAAACCATAGCACTTATAATCTCCCCCTTTATCAAATTTGTGACAAAACACACTCCAATAAAAATAAGAAAAGTATAACATGCTCAATAAAGAATCATGCACTATTTATTATCAACTAGCACACATCATTATGAACTAGGCAAAATAATTCAAATCCCTTACTTATTTACTGCCCTTGAGTAGCACATATATATATAATTAATGCTACAATTATCCATACAATTATCCATATCCCCATTCCAATCAATCCAACATACATGAAATCTTCTCCCCCTTTTTGTCACAATATGACAAAGGAAGCAAATAAGATATGGAAGAGGAAAACAAACAAGAGAGCAATAAAGGGATTAACAAGGCAAGATATGAGAAAAATATAAGCAAATTCAAAGTTCACATCTCATTCCCAACATAAACCAAAGTCAATTAACCAAACTTAAGTAAAATAAGGTCCACTCACTAACCAAAGCAAAGTAAAAAAGTTATTACAGACCAAAGGATAAACCACCTAATCAGATCTAGAAGAAGGAGCATGTATGGTAGGATCAAGTTGATGAAGGCCCTTGTTTAAGCGCCTAAGATACTTGCGCATATATTTAAATTGTAAATCATGAGCAACATTCATGTTCTCTACCTTCTCCTCAAGTGCACGTAGACGTGCATCAAAATCAGATGGCTCATAATCAAGATCATTTCTAGAGTCTGATTTAATTTCATCAAAAATGTCATCCATATTTATATCATCAAGAGGAAGATCACCAGCTTCATCTTCATTCCCTGCTTCAGCTCCACCACCACCAACATCCACTTGGCCAGGAGCCAATTCCAATTTCATCTTGTTAATATTTGAATTGTTAAAAATAAGATGATGGATAGGAGCCTCTCCAACAGGCATAACAACTAGCATGTGAGAAGCTAACACAGTCATAAGATAGGCAAATGGAATATCACTGTGATCTGGATGGAGACGAAACTGAATGATGGAATGACATATTAACGAAGGAAGACAAACTTTAGTACCAGAGATGACAGAATGAAAAACCTGAACCATAAAGGAAGTCAGTTCTGTTTTATTACCAAATCGCGGATACAGATTTGAAATAAAGATTCTATGAAGAACCCTGTATCTGGGTAACAAGTACTTTGAGAGGAGCGCATTCCCTAGCATCAATTTTAAATGTTAAATTCTCAGTCAAAAAATTAGAAATGCACGCAAACATGGACTGAGCAATAAACTAGCATGCAGGTCCACCCCAATGTATGTTAGCCCATCCTACAACTTGAAGAAGTGGGAGAATACCAAAAGGAGTAATGTGATCAAGATCGATAGATCGCTCAACAATAACATTGTGCAAATGTAAATTCCACACATATGAGGATCATCTTCGGGGGACTGAAGGTGGCGCCATGCTATTGGAGGAGATGTAGAAGAAGATGGACCATAAGAAGTTTTCTTTTTCCCTCTAGCATCCATTTTTAAGAAAAAATACAAAGAAACAAGAAGATGCAAAGAGGATAGAGTGGGGTTTGCTAAGATCATATTTTTTAAAAGAAAACCCCAAAACCTCAATGACTCACAAAATAAATTCCTCTAAGAGTAAAAATGAAGTAATATAGACTAGAATCTACAAGAAAAATACAAATGATGCAGTAACCTTAAAGATTTAGAATGGTGGGTACGATTAGTTGTGCCACGGCTCGTTGGAGAGGAAATAGGAAATGAGGAAGATGAGTTTTTTCCCAAATTTTAAAAGACCCAGCGCTACACAACTGGTCGTGTACCGACTAAAATATGCATTCTCCATAAAAATTTAAAATTTAAACCAATAAATTATAAAATATATATACACTATGATACAAGCATGCATAAATATTCAATTTAAATTGCACATACCAAGATCAAATTTCAATTTATTAAACCTGCTTTTGCCGAGCGGCTTAGTAAAAATGTTGATAAGTTGAATCTCAGTCAAAACATATTCCAAAGATATTATTTTTTCTTCCACTAATTCACGAATGTAATGATACCTAATATCAATGTTCTTGGTTCATGAATGTTGAATTGGATTTTTAGAAATATTTATTGCATTTGAATTATCACAATATAAAACCATTAACTCCTGTGCAATTCTATAATCGCTTAACATTCTATTCATCCAAACAAGCTGAGTACATGCATTTTCAGCCGCGATGTATTTAGGCTCAGCAGTTGAGAGCGATATGGAACTTTGTTTCTTACTAAACCAAGAAACTAAATAATTTCTGATATAGAAACAACCACCACTGATTGATTTTCTATCATCAATATTTCCAGCCCAATCAGCATCAGTGTACCCTACCAACTGAACACAAGTATCATATGGATACCAGAGACTCAAATTAACAGTACTTGCGACATATCAAATAATCTGCTTAACAAAAATTTGATGTGACTCTTTAGGATCAGATTGATATCTAGCGCAAATACCAACACTAAAAGTAATATCAGGTCTACTTGCAGTTAAGTAAAGTAAACTGCCAATCATACTCTGATATAATTTAGGATCCACACATTTACCTGTAGAGTCTTTTGAGAGTCTTAAAGTTGTACTCATAGGAGTATCAAAATTTTTTCCATTCTCAAATCTGAACTTTTTAATTAAGTTCAAAGCATATTTGGTTTGAGAAATAAAAATACCATCTGGTTGTTGTTTTACTTGCAACCCTAGGAAATAATTTAATTCTCCAACCATGCTCATTTCGAACTTAAATTTCATTAAATCTGCAAACTCAACAGTCATGTAAATACAGGTAGATCCATAAATAATATCATCAACATAGATTTGTACCATTAAGATATCATCATCATGTTTTTTAACAAAAAGAGTCTTATCAACACTTCCCATTTGAAAATTATGAGTTAGTAAAAACTTAGTCAACTTTTTGTACCATGCCGTAGGAGCTGTTTCAAACCGTAAAGAATCTTTTTAAGGAGATAGACATGATCAATGTTCTTAGGGTCTTTAAAATCCGTTGGTTTTTCAACATACACTTCTTCATGTAGGTCACCATTTAAGAAGGCACTCTTTACATCTATTTGATAAATTTTAAATTTTTTAAAGAAAGCAATGGATATAAATAGTCTGATTAATTCAAGATGAGCTACTGGGGTAAAAGTTTCATCTTAATCGATACCTTCAATTTGAGTGTACCCTTGTACAACAAGTCTAGCCTTGTTTCGAATTATATTACCAAGTTTATCAGACTTATTCATAAAAATCCACTTAGTACCAATCATATGTTTATCTTTAGGTCTAGGAACAAGATACCAAGCATCATTTCTCACAAATTGGTTAAGCTCTTCTTGCATCACAACTATCCAGTTTTCATCAGTAAAAGCTTTTACGTTTGCCGATTCTATCTGGGATGTAAAGCACACGTAATTACATATATCTTCTAGTTGACTACGAGTGCGCACACCAGTAAGAGGGTTTCCAAGAATTTGAGTAGTTGGATGATCTTTAATAGTCCTTAGTTCAGTATTAGTTTGATTTGATGAAGTATCTGGTTTGTCAATTAAAAGAACTTCATCATTATCTAAACTTGAGACAAGTGTATTCAAGTGATCATCAATGACCACATTGATAGACTCTTAAATAACACTAGTCCTCTTTTCAATATTCGATATGCTCGACTGTTCAAGGAATATCCTAAAAAGATTCCTTCATCACTTTTGGTGTCAAACTTACCCAGATTTTCACAGTCACGTAAAATATAACACTTGCTGCCAAAAACTCGAAAGTATTTGACAGTATGCTTCTTGTTGAACCATATTTCATAAGCCGTCTTACAGTTTGATTTTCTTGTATAGACCCGATTGATTATAAAGCATGCAGTATTTATGGCTTTAGCCCAAAGTTTTTTAGGGAGCTTCGTACTATTCAACATTACATTAGCTATTTCTTGAAGCACTCTATTTTTTCTTTCAACAATTCCATTTTGTTATGGTGTTTTAGGTGCAGAGAATTCATGCGATATTCCCTGATCGCAATAGAATTTCTCAAAATTGTTATTCTCAAATTTTGATTCATGATCACTACGGATCATACAGACTTGAGAACATTTTTCCGTTTGGATTCGTTTGAGAACTCTTTTCACTTCATCAAGGGTTTCTGATTTATTCTTTAAAAAGGCTACCCAAGTGAATATGGTATAATCATCCACGATCATAAGTATGTATTTTTTGCCACCTCGACTCTCTGTCCTAGTTGGTCCTATAAGATCCATGTGGAGAAGTTCGAGAGGTTTAGATGTGGCATTGGAGTCTACCTTTTTGTGAGCACTCCTAGTTTGTTTGTCAATCTGGCATTCACCACATATTTTGTCTACTTTTTGTAATTTAGGCAAACCTCTTATTAGTTGTCTTTTGCTCAATCTATATAGATTACAGTAGTGTACATGTCCAAGGCATTTATGTCTTAATTCAGTCTCATCGGTATGGACCATGTAACATGATTGAATAGATGAGCTAGAATCACTAACAATATAGTAATTTTCACACATTCTACGACCAGTTAATATTACTGAACCATTTTTGTTTAAAATTTCACACCCTAGGTTAGAAAATTTAACACTATGATTTTTATCACATATTTGAGATATGCTTAACAGATTGTGTTTTAACCCTTCAACGTTTAAAACATTCTCAAATAAAGGGAGGTTAGAAAGTTGAACCATACCTTGTTCAATAATCGTGCAACTGCTACCATCACCAAATGTGACCGAACCATTAGTCATGTCTTTAAGAGTCATGAATAGACCCTTATCACCAGTCATATGCCTTGAGCATCCACTGTCTAAGTACCACTTTGAATGACTTGAAACTTTAAAAGCCGTGTGGGCAACCAAGCAAGTAACTTTAGGAACCCATTTCATAACTGTTTTGGGTTTAGGAGTATAGTTGGTTTTCTTATATTTGTAATTGTTGTAAGA
Organism: Magnolia kwangsiensis; assembly: GCA_037074715.1. Lineage (NCBI taxonomy): Eukaryota > Viridiplantae > Streptophyta > Magnoliopsida > Magnoliales > Magnoliaceae > Magnolia > Magnolia kwangsiensis. The sequence goes on along the minus strand of CM073585.1, from coordinate 28,721,301 downwards.
ATGACCCACTGAGTTAGATTTTAAGACCTCCTTAAGTAGATCAACTATTTTCTCAACTAAAGGGTTTCGGTTCTGATTTTTATAGTTGATATAATTACTTTTAAGTTTAAAAGATTGAAATGTTTTAGAATTTTTAGAAAACTTTTAATTTGAACTATTCCCTTTTGAGTTTGAAGACTCTCCTTTCACAAAATTAGGACGAGTATTCTTCTGTTTAAGAGGAACATTTTTATTGTAGCCCAAACCAGATCGGTCGTCACATTTTCTTGATCCAGACAAAAGTTTTTCTGACTTTGGATCACCTTGGGCATACCTCCATGTATCCTTTAAACTCAAAAGTGAAGACATTTCAAGTTTAAGTTTTTTATTTTCAGATTTAAGATTTTCAATCAAGGAGGTTTTGAAATCTAAATCGCATTTTGATTTTTTAAAACAATCTAAAATGTCAGATTTTTCTAAAACAAGTGAATTAAAATTTTCTTTAAGCTTTGAAAACTTTTCTTTCTAAAGTTTTAGTTTTACGGCAATTTTACAACTTTCCTTGTATATGGCATTATAAGCATCTTGAAGATCTTCTTCATTTTCATGATCACTATTCAGATTTTCTTCACTGGTTAAATCATCCTGATCTGAAAAAGTGAACTTGGCTAGAATCATAATGGCTTTGACTTCATTGCCCGACTCGGTTTCAGAATCTTCTGATTTAAAAGAGGGTTCAGTGCTAGAAGATTCATCCCAAGTAGCCAACATTCCTTTCTTTTTAGGTTTATCCTTTTTAGGACACTTATTTGCTAAATGCCCATATTCTTGGCAGTTGTAACATTGACTATCTTTTAAAGATTTTCAAGTTTTGAATTTAGATTTAGATCTTTTCTTATCATTTGATTTTTGAAAGTCAATCCTCTTTTTACTTTTGAAAATCTTGTAAAACTTTTTTGCTAAAAGAGTCATATCGTCTTCAGAATTTTCTTGAGAAATACATTTAGATGATTTAAGAGCGATAAATTTACCTTTAGGAGCTTTAAAATTTAACTCATAGGTTTGTAAAAACCCAACCAGTTCTTTTACCCTCATATTGTCCGTATCACGAAGCTCCTGGATCACGGTTACCTTAGAATTGAACCGTTCAGGAAGTGAGCGTAGTATCTTTGTACACACTTTACTTTCTGGGATTTTATCACCAAGACCCCACATAGAGTTTACAATGTCATTTAATCTTGAATAAAAGTCCATGAACATTTCATTTTCCTCCATATGTATTTACTCAAATTTGGTTGTGAGGAGTTGGACTTTAGATTTCTTGACAATTGATGTACCCTCGTGTGTCATTTCTAAAATATCTCAAGCTTGTTTTACAGTATCACGAGATATAATTCTTTTGAATTCATCCAGTAATAGTGCGCAAGTGATTGCATTTAATGCTTTTGCATTGACACTACTCTCATTTTTCTAAAGAGTGGTCCAAGAAAAATAAGGTGTTATTCTCATTGATTTTGAACCATCGATACCAGTCACTTCAGTAGTAGGAGGGTTCCATTCAGTCACTGTGGCTTGCCACACTTTCATCCATGGATTTAAGGAAAATCCTCATCTTGGCTTTCCAATAGGCATAGTTGGAGCCATCAAATGGTGGAGGCCTAGTGACTGAAAGGATATCAAAATTTGACATCTTATAAATAGCTTAGATCGGTTAGCTCGAGAAATAAATCCAAAAATATAACAATTAAAATGAGCTATTAGGCTCTGATACCACTCGAAAAGGCCTAGCTATATGTCCTGGAGGTGGGGGTGAATAGGACTATGTCAAATTTAAACTTTAACTGTGAAATTTAAATGAATAAAGGAAAGATAACACTATAAATAAATCATAGTACTGAAATGAAAAACAACCTCAAAATTCTAGTCTTGAGAAGTTGATACAAATGTTGTTCTAAGGACAACCTTACACCAAAAACTAAGGTTTATGGTAGGACAACCTTATTTCTAGAAAGGTCTTTGTATCAAAAACTCAAACTGAAGAGGAATAAAAAGAAATAGCAAGAATAAAAGTCTAAACTATTACAACATTCCCCACAATGCTTGAAATGAAAATATTATAACATTCACATCCACACATACATCCCACAAATTTGAATGATAAAAGAAATAGAAATTACACAAACATTCAAATTACAAGACATAAAGAATTATAGTGGTTCACCTGTGTGTACACCAACTGTTAAACAACAGCCACACAGCTACTCCACTCCTAATATCCTCACACAGGGGATATTAACGTTCACTATGAAAAATAGGTTTTTCTCAGGTTTACCCAAAACCTTTACGATTGTGTCTTTCAAATGGGCTTACACAATTCAAAAACCCCAACCTCTGAGTTTTCTAGCTCTCCTCAGATAACCAACACAATAAGATTTTTTGGCTTAATCTCAAAAGAAACTAAAATAAGAAAATTTTCAATAAGGTAAAATACCTGGATTTCTCCTTTTGTAGTAGCCCAGAAGAACCAATCAGAGTAGAAGTTCAATGTCCAATACTCACTTTAAAATGGTTCTAGGTTCTAAATTGATTTTAACTTAAACCAGTTGGGCTAGCTCTATTTGATTTTGATTCCAAGAAGAAGGAATTCAGCAATTCCTCTTTCAAATCAGATTGGAATATAGAAATAAAATCAAATTGACAAAGCTAACAAAAGAGAATATTAAATATGCACAAAGTAGCTTAAAATGAATATAAACTTATCTCAGAGTGATGCCTTGATTTTACTTGAATTGGATTATTAAACTCTAAAATTCGTGCTCTATTTATAGTTGCAGAAATCACACCTTCGACTGGTCCTGAGGACACTACAACTAGTCGTAGGTCGAACAAATTTTTAAATTTTTGAGCGCGATCGGATAAAACCATTTCACGACTGGTCGTAGGTTGTTCACGACCGGTCGTGAGCCCTCTATGACTGGTCGTGACCAACCCATGACTGGTCGTGAGGAACTAGGTTTCATTGCTTTAGTTTAAGTCAAAACTGCTGGACTGGTCATAAAAAAATCATGCACTTTTCATACGATTGGTTGAGCAGAGTCCAGGACTGGTCGTGGCTTAACCAAAAAATTTTAAAAATTTACAACAATTTAGGACTGGTCGAAGCAGTGCTATGACTAGTCAAACAGAGTTTAGGACTAGTCTTAGAACAGTCCAAATTCATATATAGTGATTCAATTTGAATTATGTATACAAAATGACCTACCCTAAGGTCAATCTAAGGTCTTTCATACCTAAGACATGAAGTATGAACATTGAAACTTCATTTCTTCAGATGATGGTTGACCTTTGATGATTATGAAGCTTGAGATCTCTACATGATGTAGCTTGAACTTTGAGATCTTCAAAAGCTTAGATTTGTCGTTCTTGAGTTGTTCTTCATCTTAAGTTGAACGTTATCTTGAGTCTTAAACAAACACTCATCTTTTCGATGTAGCTTTTAAAAACTCTGAACATTGAAGCTTATGGAAGTGGACAAAGTATTTGACCTTGTATTTCTTGATGTAGATCATCATTCTTAACTCGAAGCATTGTAATGCATTGTCTTGATCATATAAATCAAAATGCTACACAAGACAGATTATATTTTTGGCACCACAAAATTTGACAATTAAAGGAGTAGGAAACCTTAGCACTTATAGGGATCAATATAGTTTTTTATATCTCATATGGGAGGTAATTTACTAGACACTTCATTGAGTGCAACTGCCTTGAACTCTTACAACAATGGTTCCAAATCCTCTGGGATGTTTATAGGCTCCATATATTTTTTATTTTCTACTAATGCATTTCCATCTCTTGTTTTCTCATATTATTTTACAAAATCCTATTTGGGTATGAGAGACTATTCCTCAAGTGTAGAAATCTTGGGTTAGTTCTTCGTTCTCATAGGGAGGAGGTCAATCTTTCTACCGACTTTAGTAAATATAAATACATTATCTCGACCTCTATGCATAGTAATAACATCAATATTATTTTACTATGGTCGACCAAGTAACATATGACAAACTTTCATGTCAACTATGTTATAAAGTACTTGATCCTTACTTCATTGAGCACCACTCCTTGAACTCTTACAATAGTGGTTCTAAATCCTCTGGGATGTTCATAGGCTCCATATATTTTTTATTTTCTACTAATGCATTTCCATCTCTTGTTTTCTCATATTATTTTACAAAATCCTATTTAGGTATGAGAGATTGTTCCTTAACTTTAGAAATCTTGGGTTAGTTCTTCGTTCTCATAGGGAGGAGGTCAATCTTTCTACCGACTTTAGTAAATATAAATACATTATCTAGCATCAATATTATTTTACTATGGTCGACCAAGTAACATATGACAAGCTTCCATGTCAACTATGTCACAAAGTACTTGATCCTTATAATTTTTACCACTTGAAAACGAGACAGTGTATTGTTCGGTTACCTCTGTTTTGTTAACCTCCTTGTTCCATCCAATCGTGTATGGAAATGGATGTTTTTCTATTTTTAGTTACAACTTTTTCACCATTATTTTCGACATGAAATTCTCACTGCTCCTAACATCGATGATCACATTACAGACTTTTTGGCTTACTGTGCACCTCGTTTCAAAGATGTTGTCTCATTGTAAATATATTTATACCTTGGCATGTATAACGGCTTTATAAGTGCTTATACTTAAAGCACATATTAGTTTGTCAAATTTCGTAGTCTGGTTATGATTGTAAGCTCGACTGAAGATAAGTTATCAACTCAATCAAGTACATGGAAAGAAGATTCAACATCTCAATGTAACATCATTCATGATTCGAAGTTCAGCACACTTCATATGAGTCAACCTACAGGTGGTATAAACCTAGTTGGACCATAGGTTAGGTGTATTTCACTCATGCATATTTTGAATCACATTTTATGTTAAATACACATAAGTTAGGCCAGCCCGATGTCTAGTTTGGCCAGCCTAACTACTTGGACCAACCTGCAAAATTCAGACAAAATTTAGATCTCATAAGATCTTCTTTTGCGGTAAGTTCGGCCAGCCCAAAGTGAGGTTTGGCCGGCCTAAGGAGATTCGGTTAAGTTTCCAGCAATAGAAAAATTTTAGAATCTAGGCCAATTAGGCCAGCTAAACAAGAGCTTAGGCCAGCTGAACTTGGGCTTAAGTAGCTGAAGATTTGAAAGATTTTATCCCGTGATTTCCAGATTCTGATTAGAACATAATCTTTGAAGTTCGCCCAGCCAAACTAAATCTTGGGCCAGTCGAACTACAGATCCTTGGCTGTAAATAAAGGCTTTCTCTTACATTCTAAATCATGAAAATTCATATTCTTTTATTGTGTTGTAGAGAAAGATCTTTCAAGCCTCCTTAAGTTATTTGTGTTGTAATTCATATTTTATTATTAGCTTATTCTATTCTCATTTTCAAAGTTAGATTAAATTATTTTGATAAGAATAATCCATACTCTAAGAAGAATGAGAATCGAATCTAAGAAATAGGTTTTCATTCATTTCATTAAAAATCTATTAGATCCTTTTATATCTTTTTGGGTTGACCTCATACATCAACTTCATCAATATCTTAAGAAGAAGATCGCTGCACTCAAGCTAAAGCTATGACTTCGACTCGTCAAATCAAAAATAAGTATTGTTTGTTTTAATTACTTCAATTTAGGTTTTTATGAGATAGCCCAAAAATCTCAGCAGGTTTATTTATGGTGACCCCATAAAATAACAAAGTGGGTTTAATTGTGATAGCCCGTGAAAATCATAATAACCGTATAAGTTTGTTAAGGTGACCCTGAAAAACCTTGAAATAGTGAAAGCCAAAATTGTGATGGTAGTAATTTTGGGAGTGGAGTTGGTTGCATTGAGGCATCGACCCACTATAACTCTTTTGTACATTGTGGTGATTGGATATTATTATTTTTCCTATTATGTTTTTCTTTTGCATTAGTTTGAGTTTTTATTTCAAAGATGTCATGACATAAGGTTGTCCTATCTAAATCTTTTAGGTGAAAGGTTGTCCTACGAACCATTTGGTATTAAGGATTCAATACTTTATAATATTATATTTAATTGATTCATTATTCCGCATTGTATCAAATTATTTGGCATTGTCCTATTCACCCCCCCCCCCCCCCCCCCCTCTAGAACATCTATAGCTAGTCCTTTAAGGCTTTCTCATTATCAAAGTGGTGGCCTGCAATTTACCATCATCTGATGATGCTCTGCAAAAATTGGGGTTTTGTTGTACAACGACCAGGGGTGGTTGAGCATCGCTTTAAGCTCGAGGTAGAATTAGCACGTCTACAATATGGTTTAAGGTTATTTGTAACCCTTGCATGGTTAATTGACTCTCCCGGTGGAAAGCTTTCATTCTTTCCAAAAGATAACGAATCACTGGATCACCTTCCACAGAATTTTGGTTCATACCTTCCTTGTTTTCCATCTGCCCAAGGGGAGTCTTCGCTTTGATACTAATTGACACAGGGATAAACATGATGAGTTTGATCACCGTCTTCCTTAAGGATAACTATTCTGAATCCACGGAGCCCTTCTGAACTCCTCACAAAGACTTCTCAAATCCACGAAGAAAAGAGCAAGAAAATAGAAATAAATTCTACAAAATTTTTAATTTGATTGATGAATGAAATAAATGATTTCATAACCCTTTAAATAGGGATACTAAGAAATGGGAGAAACTTCAGAATCAAACTACAACTAAAACTCTTAGAATTTGCAACTTACTATAAATAGTAAATTTAGTATTTATGGTAAGGGTCCTGTGTGGCTTAACCACGTTATTCTTCTAATTTTTCTAAGAACTTTTCATGTTGGACACAACTCCTAAAGCCCAATGAATGAAGAGTTATAATCAAACTAAAACTTACTAAAAATAGTAAAATAAAAAAAACATGGAATTCAACCGTCGATATGATGGAATCTTGTAAATTTAGTGTGGAAAACTTGGCTATGCCATGTTGGTTGGATAAAGTAGCTCGTCCTACTCCAAAATCATATATTAGTGAGATATGCCTGTTTTAAGGTTCTAACGGTCTCAATGACTTTTGCATCTAATCGGGCCTTCTCTAATCCATCTTGGACATGAAAGTGTCCGCGACCCGCTTTATATCAACCTACCTACCAATTTTATTTTGGTTCTAGCAAACCCTCATTTTGGGTGAACCTTCCTTGGCGCCCGAGCTCGCACCAATTTGGGGGGATCTTAGGGTATTTTGAATCCATTGGTTATTTAGCAAGATGGATTAAAGGGTATTTTGAATCTAGGGGTTTTTAAATTCTCACTTTTTTTAGTTTATAAAAGCAGAAGAGTTGCATGTGTAACATGTGTCATTAGGTGTCACGCCCCAAACTCCGAAACCGGGCTCACAAAATTCTCGATCGCCGAATCCGGCGCCGACAGCCTCCGTAGAACCCCATTCTCGGCTCCCAGCTCCCATTCACCAGGTTCCGATCCTGGGATGCTATGATGAGGATTTTCAACATCAGTTTGATTCGTAATAAGCATAACCAAAGGCATAACCCACAAACAACAACCAAGAATTCCATTACATTTCCACTACGATAAAAAACTTTACAAGTACAATGAGCATAAAGGGAAATACAATGATGATGAACAAAAACTCCGGAGTAATCTGCCACGTGCTCAAGCCTCAGCGTTGCTGCGAACCAACGTCACTTGCACGCAACGGTCGTGCACAAGCTTATAGAAAGCTTAGAGGGTGGTGAAAGTGTGTGCGCAAGGTAGTAATATGAACATGCAATGTCAGAGTAATGCGAAATATGCAGATGGATCCATAATATCATGAGCCGTACCAAGGCTATGCAGTGCAAGACATGAATGGTATCGGCCATCCCAAGGCCATGCAAGGTGCAATGTAACTCAAGCATACAGATCCTCATCTATGTCCACACATCAATACAACTCAAATATGAGATATCACCAGGGTCTAGTACACTCTAAACCAGATTGCCGCCACATCGTGTGTAATAAGGTAAGTGGAAGAGACCTCACTATCCGTCTGCCAATATTGGGCGCGACTCGTCGATAGCGGACCCATTCCTCGAGCTGGTCAAACTCAGCCTAGCATTGCCCCATACTCTCGGGCGGGTAAGGTCGCACCCCCTTCCAACCGACCACGACACAGTGGAGAGCACATCCAACTGGTAATCGGCACTCAGCGCTCATCTATCCACTCGGTCTAAACGTTGGAGCAACCTCTTGGTACCATAAGATTTTAGGGACTTTCACCCAGGGATATCTATAGCACCCCATGTAGAACAAGATTTTCGGTATCCAATCCTGCCAACCACGATGCGTCTGTGGAGGCTACGGCCTTGATGTCGCTAGGGCGTACAATAACTATGTCACACAAATGTGAAATGCATGAATCACGCTATCCAGTCATGCAATAAATCCTACGCATATCGTGCACTCATGTAGGGCAACATCGCCTAACCGGGAGCCCATAAACAACCTGTCCGAAGGCATATGCTATGATCTGTCAATTCTCATGTCAAGCATACATATGATGCGTATGATCATGAGTCATAAAGCTATATTAAACATGTTATAATGAGATGAACTATCCTTACAATGCAGATGGACCTGGGCTGCCTATACACAATAAGTACGAGCCTAATAATGGGCCCTAAGGAGAGTCGTAATGTGGACATCCAACCAGCATTACACTCGAAATGTGGACGTCAAACCAACATTTCTTTCAAGGCACGATCGTCGTAAACATCATCACATACTCCGAGTTGGGTTTACACATTGCAATGGACCTTAGGTTCATCCTATTGGGCTTTACATATATATCAGATGGGCCATATCATATGGGCCTTTTATTCATCAAATGGGCCACATAAATGGGCAGCACCAATGGGCCTTATGTGCATTGCAATGGGTCAAAACCCGTGGGCCATAGATTGCATCAAATGGGCCCAATCTCAAGAATCTTATACATATCAAATGGGCCTAATCCTGTGGGCCTTATATGAACCAAATGGGCCTAAACCCATAGGCCTTATATAAACCAAATGGGCCTAAACCCATAGGCCTTATATATAAATCAAATGGGTTTAGTCCCATGGGCCTTAAAATATATCAAATGGGCCTAGTCTCATGGCCTTGGAACATATTAAGTGGGCCTCAACAATGGGCCACAAATACATCAAATGAGCCTACACACATGGGCCCATAAATAACAAAGTGGGCCTTAGTGGGTGGGCCACAAATACATTAAGATGGGCCTCTACAATGGCCTTAAGATGATCTCAAAATGGTTGGATGGTTTGGATGAAACTCATGCATCATGGTAGGCTCCCATGTGAGCCCACTATAACATTTATTTTCCATCCAGTCCTGGGCTCACTAAAATGTTTATTAACCACCCAACTTGTTAGTAAGGCCACATGAGCAAGGGTTCCACTGTAATGTTTACTTTACATCCAACCTGTTGATAAGGCCATGTGGTAAGGGGCCCACCAAAATATTTATTTTACATCCCACCTGCTGATATGGCCATTTGGCAAGGGGAGGGGCCACCAAAATGTTTATTTTCCATTCAAACCTGTTGATAAGGTCATATAGACCCAGGACCCACCAAAATATATATTTTCTACCCAACATGGGCCCATTGTAATGTTTAATGTCATCCAAAACTGTTCATAACGTCACGTGGGCCAGGGCCCACAGTGATGGAAGGCATGGACACAATACATACACTAGGTGGGGGCCACCGTCCACTGCCGTGGACGAACGGCGCGAGTGAAATACTTGCATCACAGTGGGTGTCACCACCCACTGTTGTGGACGGTGTGGTAAGCCACACATACCGCAGTGGGTCCCATGTAGGGCCCACTAAAGTGTTTATTTGCAATCCAACCCGTCCATTATGTGTGCCCCACAAAAATAGGTGTCCAAAACAAGTTTCAGGTGGGTCCAAGCTTCTGGTGGACCCCAGGAATCATTTTTGTTCAAATTTTAAAGGAAAATACTAATATTCTTAATGCCACGGCCCGCCAGATAATTCGATCGGTCTCATTTTTCGGCTCAACGCATAAAATGATCCTGAGAATATAATGGATGGCTTGGATTAAATATATACATCAAGGTGGGGCCTACACAAGGGGACCACCCCAAAAGCTTCTTTCTTTTCCTTTTTTTTTTCTTACAGGGACGTCCAGCGTCCCAAACGCTGGACTGGTTTGACTTTTAAATGGTGGGCCCTGTTGAAGTGGGCCACCACAGATGAATGTTGTGGGTACAACATGTAAGGTGGGCCCCACTTGAGGAACACTTGGACCAAATAAATACCTCAAGGTGGGGTCCATTCAAGTGGGCCACACTACCCTATTACATAAAATAACATAAAATAAAATAAACAGAAATAAAAAGAGAGAGAGAGAGAGATAGAGGGTTGGACACGCTTGATGGAGGGTTCTCGGCATTATGGGCCCTCCCTTTCATGATCTACAACATACATCATAGCATATGGGCCCTCCTAACCAAGGATCGATGGTGGAGATCCATTTTCCATGAAAATAAATGGTCTAGATGACCTTGCTATTACAATGAAATAAATATCATGATGGGGTCCATGGAGAATGGCCCCATCATGGAATGATCATGATGATCAAGTGGGCCATCGGCCACATCTTAGGGTCCCAAATGAGATCCAAACCATTGATCGGTTGGCCTCACTTAGCCCATCTCAAAAACAGGAAAAACTAGTATGATTAAACACCCACCGTCCGATCTTCTTGCTCCTAGGGGTTCCTTGGCACCTTAGCTTGGATTTCAATGGAGGAGATGATGAATGGATGGCTAAGATGGGAGATGATGGGGTAGGAAAGTGGGCCACATTTGGAGCTTAGGAATGCTTGGAGAATTCCATACGTACGGAGTTTCTCTCCTTGGATTTTTTTTAAAATGAGAAAGAGAGGAGTTGTAAAGGGAGAGAGAGAGAAAGAGAGAGAGAGAGAGAGAGAGTGATGGATGGATGGAGTGATGGATGTGGTGGTGATGGGTGTGTAAGACCTTTTTGACTTTTGAGGCCTTTTGTGTAAGAGAGGTATGGGCATGGAAGACTTTTGTAGCTTGCTTAGGAAAAGGGGTGAAAGTGATGTGTACTTGACATGTGATGGATTGATGGATGATTGATTGATAGGATTGATGTGATTGATGTGACACATCGTAGAGATTCTCTTGGGTTTCACAATGTGCGGCGTTTTCCTCGCACCGAACGTTGGCCCACATCTCTTGACCAGGGTATCACCTCGAGGCGCGAGTCGCGGCATCAGAACCGCAGCGACGGCATGGTCGCTATGGTAGTGGTCTTGGGCTGAGTCGACTCGGGTTGTCGGCATATGAATCAGGATCGTACGTAAGCATCGGTTAAGGGTCGAAGGTTGCCGGAATTCGACCAGTAAGACCGCAGAAGTCTATGGAATGGTACGGACTAAGATACGGGTCTTACATTAGGCTTCTAATCTGTTGTACATGTGGCCCATTAATGATATCTCAAATAATTCATATTATCAGTTGTATCACTAAAATTACATTAATAGAATCATTTGAGTAATCCAAACATTGGCCATGTAAATGAATGGTTAAAAAATGTTGGTTAGTCACTCGATTGTGATCCTATGCTTGTAGCCCACCTTAAGCTTGGAATTTCATCATTTTTTTTTGTAAATGTATATATTTCAATGGGTTTTTTATAATTATTAAGTCAAACATCATATATTTACATTAATTAAGAATATTAAAATTAATTTAGTAATTAAATTCAAACTCTTGTAAATATAATACATAATTTAAGGGCATAACCATTTTTGGATTATAGGTTTGTAACTCCCTGAAAATCGAGGGTCGAGTAGAAACCCAACTCCCGAGTTCCAACACATCACGTATGCAACATATTTAATGATGATTGTATGTTGTCTGTATTAGTGCATATAACATGAATCAGCAAAACATAATCTAGGGACAGTTATAATACGCAAGCGAAAGACTGAAATGAATATGTATAACTATATAAACCAATATAGGTCCCCAAAGTATGTATGCGATGCCAGGTCAATAATTATAAGTATTGTTTCGAAATACAAAATGTTAAAAAAATGTGATAGTCCACTACAAGTCAATCAGAACAGTCTATATAAACCCGCCTGAATACTACATATATGAGAAAGCATCCTCATTGTCTGCGAAGTCTAGATCCGCCTCATCAGTCGGGTCTCCATCTGCAACTAAGACAGAGTCTGATTGGTGTTTAAAACATCGTCCCAGAATGTGGGAGTGAGTGATCAACTCAGTGGAGCAATATAGCAAAGGTTAACATGTTATCAATTCAGTCAAGCAGTAATGATAAAACAATACAATCAAACATCCCTAAGTACTCTGATTAATGCAGGAATGGTATGTATACATGCCCTCACCTGCACTTCCTCTGTGATCTTCATCTAACGGTAGTGCATGTCAGTCACTTCCTCAATGCTCTCTACTCAACGCCAAACGGTACATGCAGTGCAGTGCATGAGCGTGATTACCAAGTTCTTATTAGTCCTTTTCATATAGCAGGATTGGAAAACTAAGGTACCTCCCTTATATCAATTCTCAAATAATGATCCATTCTAGGGTCGTCAGTCCTAGTGAATTCATACATTGTTGCAGTTCTAGGTCACTGCAAAGGGTTCGTCACCTAATCAATGCAGGCCTAGTTGATACTCTAGTTGCTACGGAAAGACTCGTCGCCTCATCGCAGTCTCAGAGTATACTCAAGGTCACTACAAAGGGTTCATCACCTGATCAGTGTAGGCCAAGAGCTCGAATTCAGTGTCCCATACTACAGTATTCGGCTCACGAGTTTAGGTTGCTCACTGGTCACTACGGGTGGGCTCGTCACCCTGGCGTAGGCCGACAGCTCGACCACAGTGTCCTATACCACCATATCCAGCTCATGAGTCTTAGCGGATCGAGGTACCAAGGTTAGCGAGGTTTCCACTGGTGAGTTTGGTACCCTAGGTTCAAGCAGTAGCGTCCAAACATAGTGAACATACATTGGGCCAATCGAATTACTTGACGTGCTCGACTAGCACGAGTGCACGTCGATCTGATTGGCATGAAGTGCATGAGCACTCCGCGTGGCCTAACCACTGTCAACAACCGAAACACAGCTCGGATTCATCAGGCACGTCCCGTGTGGTGAAACAAGATCAGCCACCTATTCAGGATCTGTTACCGATTGCCTGGACTATACCGTAGTCCCAAACACATCCAATTTCAACAAGTATTCATATGAAATAGTCAAAGTAGTAATAAACACATAATTCCAATCCTACAACTATTTGAGCATGTTATGAAATACAACATACTCAGGAATTCACACATGCGCATTTCATAAGTAAAGTAGACAATATGGTATGGTTACATGGAGAGATTTATACACATAGAGAAGGTAGTTGAGAATTTTTATCTTAACACTTATATAAAGTACCTGATGCCAAGTACTTACTCATTCAGACATTTTTACGAACACTTAGACTACACTTTTTAACATATACGACATATGTTGGCCATAACATGTATTGGGGCAATTCCTTTCGCCAAGGAGTTGTTACACATACAACTAGTATAAACACACGGCAATTAATCATGACAAACACACTTTCAAATTTCATACGTATACGATCCTTTCTACAAATACATGGAATACACTAAACTCAACATAGTTCATATATATCTGAAACGCAAAACAAACATCACATTTGGTATGTAAAATAGCACCCACGTCAGTAATAAATCATTAATCGACATTAAAAGCCTTGAAAACCATAACCTATACGTTTATAGTTCGCACCTTACACCGGTAAACGCATAACGGATTCGTTTTAAATGATTAGTCCTTGTCAATGGCGGATTGGCAACCTATAGCATAAATTAGGTTAGCTATTTCATAACTTATACTATCTAAAACCCTAAAACAGATTAGGGTTAGGTTTTCTTACCCAAGTATGATGTCAAAAATGCCGGATTTATGATATAGATAGGGTGGCTAAGTGCATGGAGTAACAGGATCAAATCCCAGGATGAATCTCCAACTCTCTCTCTCTCTCTCTCTCTCTCTCTCTCTCTCTCTCTCTCTCTCTCTCTCTCTCTCTCTCTTTCTTTTCCTTTTCCTCTCCTCTCTTTCTTAGGGTTTGAAATTCGTATGGAATATGAGAGAGAGGGTTTAAAGCCCTTATATAGGCCCAGAACTGATGGGAATAGCCCCAGGGCCAAGGTTTACTTAGGTTATGTCCAAAGAGCATCTGTTTCAATCCAACGGAGCACTTTTGGAGGCTCTTTTAAGCTCCCTGACTTTGGATCCAAGTCAAGCTAAGTTTTCAGTCCAATCGGATTTACAGATCGCTTGTGGCGAACTAGTTTCAGTTCGACGGTCACCGGTATTCGATCAAGGCGACAAGTACACTGCCATGTATGGAAAATTTCCCCTGATCCAAGGGTGTATTTGGGTCAGATTTTGACGGTCTGAATCCTTATATTTGACCCACAAGTGACACGACTCAGTTTACTTAAATTCAAATTTATTTCTTAAAGATAGTCACATTTCCCACAAACTTTGCTCCGGGCTCCAGCAAATAGTTTCAGGATACTATCTGAACTTGATTTCTGAGGTGATCGTCAAGTCCAACAAGACGGTCATATTCGTATAGTTTCGTAGTAATTGGACTTTCGACGCGCAGTCCAAGTCTGAAATGGAGTTTCCAAATGCTCTCAGAGCAACTAGGTTTAGAGATTGCTCCTAGATTTTAGGGTAATGTAGTGTTAACGGTTTCACAAGTTTTGGCTCTTACAGATTATATTTAAAGTAATTAGTACTAATTTTCCAGGTAATCTAGTTTAGCGCTAGTTAATTCTCGTTTAATTCCTAAAGGATTTGGTCCTTGGTGATTTCTGCCTGAGGTGGTACTCGGGTCTTTGTACGGATTTTTTCTGGGATGTTACAGGGTTATTCTAAATGGGTGGTCAAAAAATAAATCCAAGGTATTTCAAATTTAGTGGATTTCCAATCTAGGTGTTTCAAATCCACTGTGCCAAATGAGGCCAAATTAACAATAATAGCTCATTACTAATACTATTTTTTTAAATTCTAATTACGTCCTCTTATAAGGAAAGGCCCATAAAACTAAGCAAAGAAGGGTTGAAGAGGTGAATCTCATCACAATGCCGATTTATGACCATTATCTTAGATCTAGACCACACAATGGGTGGGACTCATTGTAAATATGCCCAGTCCCAAAATCTAAGTCATATCTAATTTTCATTTATTTTGTGTGTATATGTGAATTTAGACCATTTTTTATAATAAATAAATAAATAAATCTAACCATGCATTCCCTTCATATAGGCTTGTCACACCCTAACCTGACTTATGAGATAGTACATGTTCATTGTTGGGTCCCACCTAATGAATGGCCCCGATTTGGTAAATGTGTGACATGACTCCTCTCTTCCTTTACTTGCAAGGACTACCACAACTTTCATCTTCTGGTAGAGTGGGACGAATCACACCAATCCCAAGAAGATGAATGCCATGGAATTGGATCACCTCTCTCTACCTGTGGCCCTCATTATATAGATATCACAAAGTCCAGAGAAACAGGCTTCACCCATGTATGTGGTTGTATGTACGGACATACACACAGAGGGATGGAGTTAAAGAGAAAGAAACAAGAAGAGAGAGACATCGTCTCTCATTAGGAAAGCTCTCATGTCTCCACCGTCATAACATTCTCCCACTTGAAGATTAGTTTATCTAATAGTATGAACAACACTCTAAATAACAATTGTCCAAACGTCACCAAATGCTAGGTGACAATAAACCCAAGAGAAGTCATGCATCAAACAAATTTCTCCCTTATAATAAGCTTTGTTGGCATATTTGTTACAATATCGTCGATGTGAATCTTTTGCAATGAAATCTAATCATCTTCCATCATGTCATGAACAAAGTGATATCGAATATCTATGTGATTAGTCTTGAGTATAAAATACTGAATTCTTAGTCAAGTGTAATGTGTTCTAACTTTCATAATGAATCACCATCATTTTTTGCTTTAATTTTAAATATTTAAGCAATCTTTTCATCAAAATAGCTACCTTGCATTCTTGTATAGCTGACATGACTTTGCCTCTATAGTAAACAAAGCCTCCATTAACTACAATCTCGACATCCAACTAACCGCATCGCTGGTCAAACAGAAAATATAACCTATGGTAGATTTTATTTTATCAGGATCTCCTGCATAATCATCATTCATAAACCCAACCAATTCTAAATTTTGACCATTATAATATATAGCCGACTCAGAAGTACCATTCAAGTAATGAAGAATCCACTTTGTAGTAGTCTAGTGATCTCTCCCCAGGTTCACCATGTATTTATTAACTTCTCCCACTACTTGTGCAATGTCTAGTTTGGTACACACCATGACAAACATAAGGCTACCTATTTTCAATGAATATGGTACTTAAGATATATTTACCTTCTCTTCTTCTATGATAAGACACTAATCTGAAGACAACTTGCAACTAAGAGGGAATGGAGTACTAACTAGGTTAGAATTCTGCATATTGAAGTCGCACAAAACTCTTTCAACATAACCCTTTTAAGTTATTGAGAATTTTCTATTCTTCATGTCTCTATGTACAGTCATCCCAAGAGTCTGATTAATGACACCCAAATCCTTTATATCAAATTTCCTAACCAAATGAGCTTTTAATGTTGCAATAGTATCTCTACTAGTACCTTCAACCAACATATCATCCACATATAATAACAAGATAATAAAGCCACCACTACCATAACTATAAACATAGGCACAATGGTTTACCTCATATATTTGAAATCTTAAGCTCACAATGAAAGAATCAAACCACTTATACCAACACATTGGCTCTAGCTTTAAACATTTATAGTGATTTGCTCAGCCGACAAAATAAATTCTTCTTATTTTCTTCAATAAAACATTCAGGTTAAATCATATAAATTTTTTTATCAAGATTCTCATACATAAAAGAAGTTTTTAATCCAACTATTCTAGCTCTAAGTCAAGAACTACTTCCATACTCAATACGATATGAATAGTACTTACAGACAACTAGAGAAAAAACTCATCAAAGTCAATACATGATTTCTGAGCAAACATTTTTACCACTGATCGGGCTTTGTATCTTTCAACATTACATTTAGTATCTTTTTTCAATTTGTAAAACCATCTGCAACTAATAGCCTTCCGCCCTTTAGGTAATTCAACTAATTTACAAGTCTTATTCTTATATGGAGCTTCCATCTCCTCATATATGGACACTCTCCATTGGCTAACATCCATAGAATCACATGTCTTTCGGTTTGAATAAGGCTCGTGCTCTTCTGTCATACAATCATAAGTCGTAACATAATCCTCAAGCCGACAGAAGGTTTTGTAGCTTTGTTTAGTCGGCCTTGATCACTTTAAGTTCTAGCACCCAGTATCTCATCTATATGCTATTCATCAGTTTCATCTTTAACGTTAACATCAACTTGTTGACCTTATGAAGTAATGGACTAATTTTGAACATCGTTTGAAGATTCTAAATCAATTATCTCTTGCAACTCTAGGATTAACAATTTTATGTCTTTCTGTAATATATCTTCATTAAAAACCACATTTCGGCTAATCACTAACTTATGGGTAGTAGGGTCCCACAATCTGTACCAATTTATTCCATCTACATATCCAAGAAAAATACACTTTCTGGACCTCACATCCAGTTAAGTCCTATGCTCTTTGGGAATCCATATATGAGCGTCACGACCAAAACTATGAAGGAACAAATAATTAATGGGTTTTCATACCATACCTCCTCAAGTATCTTACAATTTAATACAATCGTGGGAGAACGATTTACCAAGTAACAAACAATATTAATGGCTACCGCCCAAAAACATTGCTCGAGCCTAAATAAACTCGTCATGCTCCTAACACGATACATCATTATATGATTTGTATATACTATAACTCTGTTTTGTTGCGGGGTACTAAGGACTGTGTAGTGCCTCTCAATGTCATGCTCACTACAAAAATCATTAAATACTTTCGAGATGTATTCTCAAACAATTAATTTTTTTTACTTTTAATTTTCAACCAATGCTTTAAACTTAGTAAAACAAGTAAATACATTAGTTATCTTTTCAACATGTAAACCCATACTAAATACATTAGTTATCTTTTCAACATGTAAACCCATACTTCTCTAGAAAAATCGTCAATAAAAAAAATAAAATACTTCAAACCTACTAAGAATTCGATAAGAGCTTTTCAAGAATCAGAATGAATTCAATTTAAAACATCCTCACTTTTAGTAGTGGATGGGGAAAAAAGATCTCTATGGAGCTTTACAAATACTTCAACCAATGCTTTAAAACATCACTCATGTAAATTGTGTTGCCATTACATGGCTAATATGTGTATAAACAATCTCTATGTAGAACCATATGGAATGAAGCACATGAATCTAAGATCCATTGTGGCTCAGATTCTCTCGTAGAATCACTACAGATAACACTTCCCTATCCTCGGATAAAATGTCTTTCTCAATTAGATTTTCTTAGGAACCTTTGAAATCAATACTTGATCATGCGAATTAGGTTTATAATTTTTCTTATTTTCTTTCTTGAGTCTACAATTTTATGCAAGTGGTCATTCTTTCTGTAATTCCAACACTTACCTATTTTGTGCTCTTTCAACTTGGATCTCATCTAATCTCTCTCACCGGTACACTTCTCAGTAAATCCTCCTCTAAAAATCATAACATCACTAGCAGATTCTTCACGCATTCTACGAGACTCTTTAGTGAGCAATGTGGATACAACTGGCTCTGTGGTGAGATCTGGACTTTTACTAAGATTCATAATCAACCCATCCCATGAATCCGACATCAAACGAAGTAGAAGTGTGACCTTTTCTTTATCATCAATCTTTACATCAACTACCACCAATTTCCTAATCAAGGTGTTAAAAGTGTTCTTGAAAAGATGACCCTTCATTTCAAGCTGCACAGTTACCATCAAATAAATATCATGTACGACATTAATTTCCCTTCGTATAGGTTTCATAATTTGTCACACAAACCTTTTATGGTGGTTTAATTAGATGTGTTGAACAAAAATGAATCATCCAATGTATGGCTATGGCTAATTAATTTTTTCCTCAAATACCTTGTCTTTCATCTCTTAAAGTTTCTTTTCTTTTCCTTAAATCATAATCACATATCCTTCATTAACGTTGCATTCATCTTCACTTTCTACAACGCATAATTGGGTCCACCGAACTTCGACACCTCGAATCCAGTAAAATTCGATCCAACCATCTAAAGCACAATTGCAAAATAAACACCAACAGTGATCTTGTGCTAAAAGGTTTCTCAACCTTTGTCTCCAATACCAATTGTTGTAGAAAAATGTCCTCACTTGATCAATGTAGGTAAAGTAAAGCCAAAACACAAAAGAAAATAACAAAAAAATTAAAAACAAAAACAAAAACAAAAAAAGCCAAACCAAAACAAGAGACAAGAGGTAACCTTGTATTTTCATTTTATTTTATTTGTTTATAGTGAAGAAGAAAGCTTTGTTTTGCTACCCCATAGAGTAGGCATATTATCGAACCACGTAAATCCTCGTGCCTCTTATCTCTTATTTTGGTTTGCCCCTTTTGCCTTTTATTTGGGCCTTTTCTTTTGTGTTTTCGATTTGCCTACATTGATCGAGTGTGGGCATTTTTCCACAACAACTCAACCTAAACCATCCAAATTGTCAACCCATTATAGACAGTCGTAACTTTAAAAAATCAATAAATGAACTTCTTTCTTTTTCTTTTTTATTTTTTTGTGAAAGGGAAGAAAATAAACATAGAGAAAACCTACAAGAAAATAAGAGAAGTAGCTAAAGATGAGAACTGCACATCAGGCCCACAATAAGGAACATGGGCACGCTTCTCAGAATAGTGGATCGGTTGATGTCTTTTGAAAAGTTAACAATGCAATTCTTGAAAGTTTAGAAGCACATGATTTATGGTAAGAACCACATGATAAATGGTATAGATTGATAGTTACACCCATTTATCGACAATAAATATGGATTATCCATTTTCCAAATAATTTGATTAGATGGTAAAGATGGTTCAATCAAAGTGATTTAGCCAATCAAAAATTGGGTCCAAATGATAAACAATTTAAAATGATAATTAAACCATTTTTCAAAGACCAAGAATGGACTTGGCATGATCGACTTATAAGTTAAGACTCAATGAATCGACTAGGTAACTCGGATGGTCCCATAAATTTTAACTAGGTCTACCATAACTTCAGTTTTTGCCAATATTGGTGAAAACTCGAATCCTTGTCGTCAAGTTGCACGAAATTGTTGCATGGACCAGTTTGAAAAAAAAAATGTGAAGAGTGAACGATTAAGAAAAGGAATAGGCCATTGAAATAGTAGTGGGCCTAAAATGTACAACGTGAAATATGTTTGTAGAGAGAAGGTGATAAAGCCTAAATATTGCATATTTATCTTCTCAATTGCAACAATTTTTGTTGTATTTAAGTGTTAAATTGAACTAATAAGATATATTTTCTACATGCGAGGTGATTTTGAATGTAAAGTTGAATATGTTCCTAAATGGATGTTTTAAAGCTCAAAAGAGATAAAGAATTGGAGATTGAAAGACAATATTAAAGAATTCATGTGCCAAAGATCTAAGAAAACTAAGTACCAAGGATGGAGAAAAGTATTAAAAACTACACAGTTAATAACAAAAATAACATTGGTTGGTCCCGACCGAACGTGTCAAAAACAATCGAGCAAGAAATAGTGATTTTCAAACTTAATTCATCTAAATTCATCTGGACAATTAAATCCGATCGAAATCATGTTCTGTGCCACCGAAGGAGGGTTTAGTGCAACCTAAAGGAGACAAACTTCAGACATATTTTGATGAAATTTGGATGTAGCCAAAGGCATCTTCCTTCGGCTGGACTCAATGCAACTTCAGTGCGACTGAAGAAGAATGAAAGTGTAAAAAATTAAAGTCAACTCCAAGTCTGTGCAGAATTTTCCTATTTAAAGGGGTGTTTTAGGCTTTTTTAATCATAAATTAGGGCTAAGGAGAGAGACCAAAGGGTGGTGGAGCTTCTATGGAGCCATCCTTCTTCTTTGATACTTTAGTTTTAGTTTATCTTTTATGTTTTTCTTTTATTTTTGCTCTATAATGTTAGACATGTTAAGTTAATCTCTTAGCTAAGGTTAAGAGATGAAGTTTGTAGTTGATTAGAGTATTTAGTTTATTCAATTCAACAAAAATGGTTTAAATGATGATAATAGATTAAATTGATTTGGATTTTACTTTAAACGTCTTTGAGTTATTTATTTCTAAATTTGTTGTGAACTACAGTTACAATGAATGCTTTGATTTAACAATGCTTAGCTTAATTAGAGAATGAATCAATCTATATAATTGATTGATCTATTCTAAAGCTGAGGTACATTGGATGCTCTTGATTCCTTGCGATTGAGATCCAAGTACTTCATGAGAGAATCGTTCAATTGAAATTATGTTTTGTTGGTATTAATGATTGGTTTAATAGAATTATTTTCCAATTGGATGGGATAGACTTCTATTCCAATTGAGTTATCAAAGTTGAATCGGTGAATTAGATATTATAATTGCTATGAGTAGATTCATGGATCCATAGTCTTTTATTTTTACTATTTTTAGCCTTAACCCATTCGCTAGATTAAAAATCCAAACAAACCATTTACCTTTAAAGTAGTTCTGGTTGTGTTCTTCATTCCCTAAGGATTAGACCTTGGTCTCACTGAGTTATTACTACATCGCAACCCTACACTTGGGGTTGTCAACCGTTAGGTTCGATCAAGTTTTTGGCATCGTTACTGGGGAGTGGCGTTATACATAATTAAGTTTAGGTTTTCTAAGATTAATTTTATTTTATGTTAGATTTCTCTCTTTTTCTGAATTTCTCTAACCAAGGATTCATTTTTTTTATGGTGTCTATTTTTTTTATAAAAAAAATCTTAGGTTTATTTTAAATTTTCTAACATCACTAACAACGTTACTTGTTTCTTTTTTGTAGGATTGTCTAGATCTTGTTCCTCTCTTCTATTAACATTGTTCCCCCCTCTTATTATTGCTTTCCATATTGCTATATAATTTTAATTTTTTTGTAGAATTTTAGAATTAGGGTTATGTCATGTTCATGCCTGAGTGGACACGAGAATACTCTAATCAACTTCTAAGAGATGGGATATTAGTTGAAGGGTTGTCAGATCAGTATTGCAGGTAATGCCCTATGTCTCACAAACTAAGTGGAACTACGATTGATAACCGTCCTATTTATGATGAAAACAAAGTATAAAATATTCCACTCATTAGGAAGATGCATAATTATTTGTGGAAGACAATGCTTATCGACAACTATTGAGTACACCCACATATAATACGTATGATCTTAATTGGAGGTACTATCAAAATTTCAGTTGGAGAGATGGACCAAACATAGATTTTAACAACTATCCCCTTGGCCGCCATACTTATAAGATCACACAGAAAGAAGACCCAAGAGGATCCGGTTCAGAGAATCATGAATGCTTAAGAATAAGTTAACCAAATAATCATGCAAACATTCCAAGACATCAGAGTGTCATTAAGGATGTTTGCATCGTTCATTCAGAAAATTGAGTCATGCCTTATTAGGGAGGAAGGAACTTTTCCAGCCCAACCTCAGCCTAACCCAGAAATACAATGTGAGGAGAGTGATCACAGTTCTTCCAACTCGCTTGATGAGTATACTGATTTTACTAAAAAAAATATAAGTAGTAAGGGTGATGATGAGATTAGTAATGTTCAACATGATGATGAGTCGAAGTGTCTTTATGAGATAATGGTCCAGTTTCCCCAAATGTTGATCTCATATAAGCCTCCAGTTAATGATCAAGATATACAAAAAAAATAAAAATTAAAATCAAACATGGTGATGTTAATACAATCCACTAACTTGACATACTTGATTCTATTTTGGAGAATGAGTACCTCTTTTCTAAAAGTTTCGATTCTTTAAAAGTTTGCTTAGCACACTTTGAGGATTCTAATGATAACATGATTAAAGACATAGTGAATGCCTTACAAGACCTTACCTCGGTATCTTACATTGATCAGGGGGAATCTATTTTGTATTTTCTTTTTCCACCAATTCTAAATGTTTATCATTAAAAGTAGAGGAGCTGAAATTTGAACTAAAGACTAAAACTTCAGAATTCATTGAGATTGCACCAATAGGGAATAAAAGATAAATTTTATACATCTCAATTAATTATAGTCTTTGATTCACCATGGTGCACTAACATTGAAAAAATTTCTGTCACAGGTGAATTTTATACTCTAGATACCTCAAAATATTTATCAAATACATTTGACTGAGTTTTATAAATTTCTTTAAATGCTCATGCTACAGGACATCCAAGCATAATACAAAATTGGCTTTTAGATAGTCTTGTTGAGAAGCCTATTGAGAAATTTATTGAGATATTAGCTAGAAAAGGAAAACATCTATCGAGAATTAATAGGTTTTCCCTTTGCTTTCCTGGATTATGGGTTTTATTGTTTTTTTAGGATTAATTTGCTTTATTAGTTTAGTTTAGTTACCGAAACACCAATTGATAGGAAGTTCACACTGACACTTATATATTTGTCACCTTTTAAGTACTCTTCATCTACTCATCTTTATTTTCATTACTCTTATTACATATATTTATACATTGAGGATAATGTAGAATTTAGATTTGGGGGTAGGGTTTCCCTTAAAAATTCTTCATTTGTGCTGAATTTTTTAAATTTTAGGCTAAAAGTTTTCAAAAATTTTCTATAAATTTAAGTGATTTTGAAGATGATCCAGATATTAGAATGATAAAACACCAATGTCGAGGATTTTTTAAGCCTAAATTTTAGTTATTTGATACATTTCAAAGTTGAGTTCGAAGTTATTGATTTTTAATTGAAAGTTTAAATATTAATTTGGTCATGGAATTCACATGTCACATCTAGCTTACACATTAAAGTTTTAGTTGGATATTGTAGTGTTAACTTGATGATTATTGAGAATGTTAGGAACTAAGCTTGGGGAATTTTTCAATCATATTCAATTAAAAGAAGTGATAAAAAAAAGTAAGTCATCATCGAAAAAGGCTACATCTTGAAGTCTATTAAAACTTCTTTTTTTTTTTTTTTTTTTTTTTTTTTTTTTTTTTTTTTTTTTTTTTTTTTTTTTTTTTTTATAGAATGCTTGAATGGACAGAAAAGAAGAAAAATAGTGTAAAAGTTTTTTATGAAAAAATCAAAAGTCGAAGTGTTGAACTATAAGGTAAGTTATGTTTTAGGTAGGGGTTATCCTAAATACTCTTTCGATTATCAATGTTATCATGAAAGTAGATAACTAAACCTTTAGTTGTGTTAAGTCTAGATTTTACTATGCACTTAGGGAACTCATTATTTAGAATTTTTTTTATTATAAGATTAACGCTTTAAACTTGATTAGGATATTTTCCAAGTGTTAGGGTTTAGGAAGAAGTATTCTCTAAATTAATGTGTTTGTACCCTATGTGTCACACCCCAGACTCGGTCACCGGACTCACAAGGAACCCAATAGCTGGTTCTGATCGCAATAGCCTCCGTAGTATCCCATTCTCGGCTTGTGAGGCAGGTTCAGATCCTGGAATCCTACAAGGAGGATTTTCATAAACACATAACCACAAACAATAATATAAACACATATACAACATAGATCTTGTGATGCATAGCCTTGATCTTTGAGATGAATGGTTGGGATGCCATCCCAGCCACATGCAAGGGTCTAGATGACCCATCATACTTAGAGAAATAGGAGAAATTCCCATGCAAGGGGTCCATCAAGGGAAGAATCTCATACATGGGCATGCATGCACAAGATGGGCCTATTGGCCACATCTAAAAGGTTGTGCAGGATCTCCACCATTGATTGGTGGGTCCTACACATCTTAAATGAGAGAAAAGAAGGGATCTACACCATGAAGAATGAATGTACATGAAATGGGGAGCACCCACTTTGAATTCTTCACAAAATCTATATCTTCTAGCTCCTCTAGCTCTAAGGAAGAGAAATCAATGGATGAGATGAAGTGATAAGGGCCAAATGGGAGGGGATTAGAGGGAGAAGGGGCTGGAATAATGGAGGGAGGTGGGACGGTTTGGAGTTGCTAGGGAAGAAGAGAAGAGAGAGAGAGAAATGAGAGGGAAAGAGAGGGAAAAAGGCTTTTAAGGAAAGTAATCATTACCTCTCTTACAGATAGAGAAAGTCATGATTGTAGTAGAGAGATACAAACAAGGTTATAGGGTAGTAGCCTTTTAGAAATTTCAGCCTAGGGTGACATCATGTGCATGAAAAAATGTGTAAACCATGGTGGGGTCCACCAATCATACAATCAATGGCCCATATCGATCGATGCTCATAACTTGAGATGTACATATCAGATTAATGCACGAGACGTAGTGTTGGAACCGCGGCACCGATAGGGACAAGATGGCATGGGTCTCAGGCCGATCCGAGTCGAGTCAATGTGACCAAACTCAAGGAAGACAGTAAACGCTAACTAATAGTCATGAGTCACTAGAATTCGAACGATTGAACCGCGGGACCAAGATAAACGAAATGCATACTCACACGCACACATGCACACATATGAACTCGGGTCGGGTCTTACAATCCTCCTCACCAACAAAAAATTTCATCCTCGATATTGATCAATTCATGATAAAATAAAATGCAAAACACCACCATCACATAGCAATCATCATATAAGGAAGGTAATACAAACAATCACATATCAATCATCAAACAAATGGGGATAAAACTCTCTAATCTCGGCCTCGCATTCCTAAGATGCCTTGGCCTCCGAATGATGACCCCACTTCACCTTTACCAAGGGAATGATGTTGTTCCTGAGAACCTGCTCCTTCTAATCAAGAATACGAATTAGCTGTTTAATGTGAGAAGTATCCTCACGGACCTTGAGTGGTTGTCAATCAATCATAGGGACAGTGTCCAACCTACACTTCCGCAACATAGAAACATGGAACGCATCATGGATCGTGGATAACTCAAAAGGTAAGGCAAGCTTATAGGCCACAGCACCCATGCGCTTGGTAATCTCAAAAGGTCCAATGAATCTCGGTGCAAACTTGCCCTTCACAATAAATTGAACCATGCCTTTCATAGGCGAGACCTTGAAATATACCTCGTCCCCAACTGCAAACTCGAGGGGTCAATGCCAACGATCCGCAAAACTCTTCTACTAGCTCTGAGCTGTGTGCATCCTCTGCATGATAACATCAATAACCTCCAACATCTGTTGCACCAGCTCGGGACCTAGGAGACGACGCTCTCCAACCTTGGTCCAATAGCTAGGAGATCTGAACGGTGTACCATAGAGTACCTCAAAAGCAGTTATGTCAATAGTCGCCTAATAGCTATTGTTGTATGCGAACTCGGTGTTTCGATAGGAAAATAAATGCATTTTATTTGGAGAATTACTCAATGATAACAAAGAATTCAATAAGAGAACAATGAATACATTTATTTTGAGTTTATTTACATCCTCGGATACCCTTGATTCTGAAAACAGAGTACAATTAAAGCAACGAATGAAATAGAAGATAGTCCGATGCCAATTTTAGTAATATTTCGACACTTTTTTATCACATCTCTAGGGGAGATGGGTTATGCGAGCTTGAAACCCTTAATCTGATCGTTGAGATCAGTTTCGATCATCTTTCCATTCATTCTTCCTTGATATGACTGTTGAGATTAGTTCTGATCATCCTTCTGTTCACTCTTCCTTGATCTGACCATTGAGATCAGTTTCGATCATCTTTTCCATTCATTCTTCCTTGATCTGGCCGTTGAGATCAATTACGATCATCTTTTCGTTAATTATTCCTTGATCTGACCGTTGAGATCAGTTCTGATCATCCTTCTGTTCATTCTTCCTTGATCTGACCGTTGAGATCAGTTTTGATCATCCTTCTTGAAATGTGGAGTGATCATCATCCCTTGAAACGTGGAGGCCATCTGTCTGAGGGTAGGAATACATAGGCTTTGGGGAATATGGAGTGCATGGATCTTACTTCGGGGAATATGGAGTGCATGGATCTTACTTCGGGGAATATGGAGTGCATGGAGCTTACTTTGGAGAATATGGAGTGCATGGAGCTTAATTTGGGGAATATGGAGTGCATGGAGCTTACTTTAGGACAAAAGCTATGCATCAAGACAAGTTCTCTCATAAGGTGGCACATGAGCTATGTTTTAAGACAACATAAGCCTCTCCTTAAGACAAAAGGAGAGAGAAGTGGCGCATGGGTTATCCATTAAGGCAACAAAAGCCTCCCCTTAAGAGAAAAGGAGAGAGAAGTGGCGCATGGACAAATGTGCATGAGAAGTGGCGTAAGAAACCTTTTGCAGGAGTGATTGCGTGACCCTGTGCAATGGGTTTTCTCTGCACAAGTGGTTGCGCGGGTTCCTGCAAAGTGATTTTTGTAAGAATGGTTGCGCGGGCTCACAGAAAGGCCTTCTCTGCAGAAGTGGTTGCGCAGTCGCATAAAGGCCTTCTGTCTAGACAAGAAAAACCTCCCTTAGGACAAGCTCCACATGAAGTGACGCATACACCTTTTCCTCCCATTTCATTTGGGTGCAAAGCCTTTCCATTACCCAAGTGGGCACAAGGCCTTTTCCATTGCGCGGATAGGCGTAAGGCATTTTCCTCCGTTGCGCGAGGTCGCGCAAGGCCTTTCCATTGCGTAGATAGGCGCAATACCCTTCCTTCTTTCTCTCTCTTATCTTCCAACTAACCACCTGACCAACCTCCGAATGAGGCATGAGGAGGGGTATTTATAGGCCTCTTTCTCTTACATAGTGGTGATCACCACCACTTCTCCCTTCACATAATATCCAACCTCCTCTCTTAAATAATGGTGTCTACCAAGCTCTCCTTTAAATGGTGGTGTATAACCACTTCTTCCTCCATACAAGGTAAAACTCATCCACTCCTTTTTTACCAAAATACCGCCGGATACTGATTTTTACCAAAATATCCCAGGATGCTGATTTTTACCAAAATACCTAAAATACCCCCAGATGTTGATTTTTACCAAAATACCTAAAATATCCCAGGATGCTGATTTTTACCAAAATACCCCCAGATGTTAATTTTTACCAAAATACCCCAAGATGTTATTTTTTACCAAAATACCCCCGGATGTTGATTTTTACTAAAATACCCCAAGATGTTGATTTTTAACAAAATACTCAAAATAACCCTGGATGTTGATTTTTACCAAAATACCCCAGGATGCTAATTTTTACCAAAATAAGGAGTGAATGATTCTGGGAAAGATCTGCACCATGGAATTCTCTAACCACTGCAATGGAATATTTTTGTGCCTCAACACTCGGTGAGGCGCAAATGCTCATTCCAACTGCCCGCAAAGTCAATCATGCAAGCTCTGAGCATATCCTCAAGGATCTGGTTGACCCTTTCGGTATGCCCATTCTACGGATGATAAGCGGTGCTGAGATGCAAAGTGGTCTCCATCACCAGCTAGAAACTCCTCCAAAACTGAGACATAAATCTAGAGTCTCGGTTAGAAATGATCGAAACTGAAATGTTGTGTAGTCTCACTATCTTCTCAATGAATGCCTTTGCAAGCCGATCCACAGTCTAGGAAGCATGCATCGAAATGAAATGAGCCAATTTTGTCAGATGATCGACGATAACCCAGATGGTATCGTGACCGCGCTAAGTCCTCGGCAAACCTGCGATGAACTCCATCGACACATGCTCCCATTTCCACACTGGAATTCTTAACGGCTACAAGGGACCAGGGGGTCTCTCGTGATCAGCCTTGACACACTGGCACATGTCACACATACAAACCTTCGTAGTACCCCATTCTCAGCTATCAGGTTCCTTGTGAGTCTAGTTACCGAGTCTGGGGCATGACACTATCTGGCTAAGTCCTGTTTTCAGCCAATTAGGACTAAATACGTGTAATATGTACGGATACACATGCTACGGTTGTAGGATTTTTTACAGATATGTACAGTCGCATTTCGGCAAGCAGAGTCATAATGTATCAATTGCATTAAAGCGATTGATGAAGGTGCGACCGAATTCAGATGGCCAAGTTACAGGCGGCTAATGATCAAATTCACACGACTGCTGGACAGGTGGCTAAAAGAGAAGCCAAAAGAGTAAGAATGTTAGAAGCGTCTAGAATCCTAGTAATGGAGAACAGTCTCCTTTTAAGTCTGGTGACCGAGTCTAGGGCGTGAAACTATCCCGCCAAGTCTTATTTTCAACTAATCAGGGCTAAATAGGTGTAATATGTATGAATACACATGCTACTATTGTAGGATTTTTTGTAGATATGTACAATCACATTTTGGCAAGCAGCGCCATAACGTATCAATTGCATTAAAGCGATTGATGAAGGTGCAACCGAATTCAGATGTCCAAGTTATAGGTGGCTAATGACCGAATTCGCACGGCTGTTGGATAGGTGGCTAAAAGAGAAGCTAAAAGAGTAATAACGTTAGAAGTGTCTAGAATCCTAGTAATGGAGAACGGTTACAATAACCGTCAGAGCGTGGGAAGGATTTGTAGCTGTTGGATCAAAGCTTATAAATAAGAAAGCAAAGCAAGTAGAAAACTCATCTCATACCAAACCAATCAAACCAAACTCTATCTTTTAATTACCTTTTGCAATTATCTTGTTAATTTACATTCCTCAGTGTAATCATTTACATTACCTATTAAGTAAATTACTTTTCTTAGCGTAATCATTTACTTTTCAAACCTACCATTTACATTCCGTAATGCAATCCATAGCTGATAATTCTAGTTATAATTGGAGTTTATGCTCGCACGTTAACTTCATCTAATCATTAGAGGAGTATCCTTTAGCAACCTACAGCGGCAGACTAGAAGGATTTCTTTCTCAATTTATATAATCTATACTGAAAAGTCCTTTTGTACGAAAAGCAAAGGAGTAACCCACCATCAGAGGATGAACCCCACCC
This sequence comes from Magnolia kwangsiensis, assembly GCA_037074715.1. NCBI lineage: Eukaryota > Viridiplantae > Streptophyta > Magnoliopsida > Magnoliales > Magnoliaceae > Magnolia > Magnolia kwangsiensis. The sequence goes on along the minus strand of CM073585.1, from coordinate 28,691,028 downwards.
TCTAACTATTGCCTGATCCACTTACACATTGAGCGAGTGGCTGAATAGGCAACTGATCTTCTCAAAACTCAGTCATACTCTGTGTCTGCCTACTTTAGTGCTCGGGATCATTGTTATTCAGCTTAAATTAGAGCCGCAATCCCAATTCTGGCATGCTCGTAACCACCCGTGCTGGGAAAGAAATGGACAAACATAATATACTTTAGATTTCTATAATCTAGATTATTTTTTTAATTACATGGGTTTATAGGAATACATTCCTTTGGTTTCAAAATATCTTTTGTATGTTTTGCTTAGGACTAGCAAAATGAAGGTTGGGGTGTGATAACGCCTAAATATTACATATTTATCCTCTCAATTGCATTATCTTTTCTTGTATTTAAGTGTTAAATTAAATTAATGAGATGTTTTTTATGCATACAAGGAAATTTTAGATCTAAAGTTGAATACATACCTAAATGGATGATTTAAAGCTCAAAACGAGATCATGCTCAAAAGCAATGAAGAATTGGAGATTTAGAAGACAACAATGAAGAATTCACGTGCCAAAGATCCATAAAAACCAAATCCAAGGATAGAGAAAAGTAAGAAAAATTACACAGTAAATAACAGAAATAATAGGTTGTCTGGTCCCAACTAAGGTTAGTTCGTTCGTACCAAAAGTGTCAAAAATAGTCCAGCAAGAAATGGTGATTTTCAAATGTAATTCAGCTAGACATTTAGGTCTAACTGAAGTAATGTTTTGGTGCCACCGAAGGAGGATTCGATGCAACCTAAAGGAGATAGAGACTTCAAACATATTTCGATGAAATTTGGTTACAGCCGAATGCATCTTCGGTTGGACTTGGTGCGACCGAAGGTTATCATCGGTGCAACTGAAGTAGAACGAAAGTGAAGAAAATTGAACTCAGATCTAAGTCTTTGCACAATTTTCTTATTTAAAAGGGTGTTCTAAGACTTTCTAAGCATGAATTAGGGCTTGGAAAAGAGGCCAAGGGGTAGCGGAGCTTCTACAGAGTCATCTTTCTTCTTCGATCCTTTAATTTTAGTTTGTCTTTTATGTTTTTCTTTTGTTTTTGTTCTAAGATGTTAGCTATGTTAGGTTAATCTTTTAGCTAAGGTTAAGGGATGAAGCTTGTAATTAATTTGAGTATTTAGTTTATCTGATTCAACAACAATGGTTTAAATGATGATAGTAAATTAAATTGATTTGGATTTTACTTTAAAAGTCTTTAAGTTGTTTATTTCTAGATTTGTTGTGAACTATGTGTACAATGAATGCTTTAATTTTACAATTACTCAGCTTGATTAGAGAAGGAATTAATTTGTATAATTGATTGATCTATTGTATACTAGGGTGCATTGAATACTCTTAATTCCCTGTGATTGATATCTAAGGCCTTCATGAGAGAATTGTTCAATTTAAATCATATTTTGTTAGTATTAATGATTGGTTTAATATAATTATTTTTCGATTGGATTGGATTGGACTTTGATTCCAATTGAGTTATCATAGTTGAATTAGTGAATTAGATATTGTAATTGCTATGAGTGGATTCTTGGATCCATAGTCTTTTACTTTTACTGTTTTGACCCTAACACATTCGCTAGATTAAAAATTTAAAAAGAATTGTTTACCATTAGACTACTTCTAGTTGATTCCCCATTCCGTGAGAATTTGACCTTGATCCCACCGAGTAATTACTACATCACAGCCTTACACTTGGGGATGTCACCCCTTAGGTTCGATCAAAAGGTTAATGTAGTAAAATGATCAATGTATATATTTCTCTTTGAATATCCTTGATCCTATTTACACCTGGCCTAAAGTAGTCCATGTTACCACATATAAGCACATTGTTGACACACATGCAAATGGTGGGAGGACAACATCAACGAAGAGTGTTAGCAACATGTAGCCTTTCAAAAATAACCTCGCTTGGATTTAAACGCATGTCTACTAGAAAAGGAAAACATCATTCATAGGACATGTTATTGACACACGCTCGACATGTGACGCTAGCATAAGAAAGAAATTTTTAAGCCCTATCAATGGTGGATTCTTCGAAATCCAAGTTATACACAGCATGGTCATCCTTAAATCAACTCTAAAAGGAAAATCTTCCTAGGAATGATTGATATTTTCTTAGAGATAGCAAGGAATTAAGAGAAAATAATAGAAAGTTCATCCCGAGTTATAAGAAAATTAAATCACAATGACACAATATAGTAAGGATTCCAAATGCTACTAAGACACAACCACTGCATAATCAAAGATCCACACGAAAACTATAACATGGCCACCACCTCTCAGAAGCATATAAAGGGAGTACTTGAAGAACAACTCCAAGCCCTCACCATAATCAATCAATCTCTCTACAACTTGTGTGAGTTTAACTTACCTAGGATGCCATCGGCTCTGGAGTAAGTCCTCTTTCTAGAAACCTTGTTTTCTTTCTTTGGTTTGGGCTTTCCTTAGCATAATCTTTCTTCTTAGATAATTCATCCTTTCCTATCAATTTCTAAACTAATTGTTCTACTTAATTGATTCTATTTAATGGGTTTTTTTCTTAGAGTTTTTAAGTAAGGAAATCATTAGTGTACATGAAAGTGCCTTGATTTGTTAATATACGTGAGTGTTGAGTCAGTCTGTCAAGTGAGCCCAAAGTGAAGATCACAAGACCAAAGACATAACCAACCTAAATATGTCCAAGTGTTCATATCACGCCCCAAATCTAAAAATCGGATTCACAGGAATCCCGATCACCGAATCCGATGCCGACAGCCTCCGTAGTACCCCATTCTCTGCTCCTAGCATTCATACGCCAGATTCTGATCCTGGGATCTTACGAGGATCTTTTTTGTACATTTAACTTGTAATTAGCATAACCACAAGATTCCCCAATTCATAAAGGCAACATCATCATCACATATCCACTAATATAATCAATTGAGTACAATGCTAAAAGAGAAATATATAAAATGAAAATCAAGCTCCAGAAGACCGCTGCACGCTCCAAACTCAACACTGTTGCAACCTAACATCACCTGCACGCATCTATCGTGCATAAGCTTAACGTCATTCGATCGTTCATCTTTCTGAGGTAAGATGGTCGTCAAGCCCAGGCCCCGCATCCTGCCCGAAGCGATATCATAGTTCTAGTATATAGATAGGGATGCGTTGATTCGTGTATCAAGCCTGCAACCAGGCACTGACCTTTTCTTTCCTTTATGGCTTTAGGCTGAGCATTTTTTCCCATAGACTTCCTTCCTGAAGAAAGGCCGCTGCCCCTACTGGCATACTTCACACTGGAATCAGAACATGCGCTATAAACGTAATCTCATTGATCACGTTAGGCCAGCCAAATGCCAATCCTCCTAATGAATGAATAAGAAAGAGAAAGAAAGGACTTGGATGCACCTATCTCCAATTGGTAAGGATGTCGCCCGAGTTCGATCCATAACTAGTGTAGTGAAGGCGCCTTTATTTTGATGCATATTGCAATAATGAAGAAGACCAATAATGAGCCGTCAGCTTATAAAAGAACGATATAACAAAGATGTTGAAAACATCAAGGCCTCTATCAAAGAGGAGGTAGGGAAATCGACGGCATGGTCCCTCTAGCGCTGTCATGGCCCACATGTTATTCTAGATGGGGCATTGTGGAGTTTATGGCGCGCACGGATCGAGTTGTGCTTGCCTCTATTGCGTGACTCACACACGTGTAGCCGGCTCCCCAGGCGGTTTTAAGGGCTATTTTAGTCTGGCTTGCGTCTCGAGTGAGGCTTGCTCACCCGCTTCCCTCTCTTGAGTAGGAGAGTGCTGCTTCTTACTCGAGTGATAAGGCGGCCCCGTCTGCACCGGTAGACGAACATCCGTGGGCTGCTGCAGACGCTCCCACGAGTCATTAGCTTACCCAAGGGGGGAGGCGCCTGGTTAGCAAGACCAGGGCTCTTCTCCAACTTTGGTAGAGAAGATCAACGTTAACACGATCATACATCTCTGCCGGAGATAAGGACAGAAGTTATGAAATTGTTCTCACATTTATCCATCTTCTCGAGCCAACAGGCATATAGCAGCAGTCCATCAAATATTCGAAAGAGTCCCCGGGGCACAAACAAAATTATGAAATCCGGTAATTCGACCAGTAATCGCTGTTCATAGTCTAAAGCTACTGGACCGACTCTTGGAATCACATCCAGCAGTGGTTGGAACAGCTCGCAAAATCTTGGTATATCTATGATTCTTTTCTCCCAGATGCGTTTAGGTCATATCCATTACGCTCGTTTAAATAATCTTCGTCAACTTGGTCTTATTTTTGTGATAAATAAATGCTCTTATGCTCCATGTAAAAGTAGCCAAGAGGCTAAAAGAAACTTCCCTTCACTACTAATGGAACTGAATGCAAGCTTACTAAGGTTTCTGCTTTCTCATCCCAATCATCAGTATACTGACTTAAATCAATCTATTTCTTAGGGGCGGGCGTCGGTTCTCCGCTTCTTGCTCTCAAAATTCAGAAAGACTTGTCAGCTGGCTTTCTCTCGTAAAGCCAAAGGCGCCCCAAGACAAGGTACAACTGTTGGGAAGGGGACATGATCAATAGAACTTGGCTCGATCCGTGCTGCTTTGGATCTTAGCACCTAAAAAGTTTGTCTGTACAAACGATGACGGCCTGTATTCGAAGTTTTCAGTTCAAGGTAAGCAGCTGAAGCAACTGCAGGGGGTACCTACCCAACTCTCTCTGCCGCTGCTTCCTTCTTGCATGTGTGCTCCTCCAGAAGCACACACCATAATAACATCGTTTGATTTGGGAGATTTTCTCAGTCTCGCTCGCCCCTCCCTATTAATGACTCGGCACACCAATCATGGGCGGGCAAAAGAAGAGCCTGCTTAAGCGCGGAAGGGATCGCAGAGACCTTGAAATTGAAAATGCTTTTCCAGCGCCCTCATTCCTTTTACGTGTGGATGTAACTGACGCAGTCATCACAGAAGCAGCAAGTGCCTAGTCTAGTAGAATCTAGCTGATGGGTCGATTTAAAGGCATAAGGCACCGGAAAGATTGGTGTAGTAGAAGACTAAGAGTCTCAAGACTCACTTCCAAAGTGGGTAAGTATATTCTATCTTTTATTAAATACTTACCAACTCGAAGGCCTCCCATTGCTCTAGCCATAAGCTATGGCAGCTCCAGCTCGCACCCACAGGGGCCCGCCCTGCGAGAGGCCAGAGTGGGCTCAGCGGTCAGCATACACTTCACATGTTTCTAGCGATTCACACCTGACATACATAGCCTATGCTGTTGGTAAGATCCTGGTGGTAAAAAAAAAAAAGAATGTAAATTGGTTAAGTTTGATAAGAGCAGCCTCCTGTGTGCTAATGTAGATAGCCACAAAGAGCATTAGTTCGGAAGCTATAGCCACTTTTTCTAACATTTCAAGTACCAACAAATTCATTCGGGCGAGACATCTTACGATGTCATGATGCGCCCATTCCTATGGCCATTCCTTCAATACTTCTGGCTCTCGGGAGTCTCTTTATAGGATACTTGGCCAAAGTATTCGCCGATGATAGAGGCATTGCTGGAGGGGCAACTTCCATGGAAGCTCAAAGTAACAGAAAGATTCTTCGGCACTTATGCATAGCCGAAAGAGCCAAAATCAATGAAAAGAAGAGCAGAATTTTGTCCCCCCCATTTTTAAACCAGCGCCCCCTTTTGGGTATGCGGGTACTAAGAGTCCTCTCACTACCAACCAGCGATTTGTTTCTCTTCTCTGGAGTACCAAACGCGAGCATAACATAATTATGAACAGAAAGTTCTGGAGTATGGAGGCTTGAGGAATAGCGCTAGCCAATCATAGCCGTTTCGTACAAACAGTCCTTCAGTGCGAATCGAAATTTGTTCCAAGAGGTTCTGTCTTTTTCCCCCCAGACAAGTCCCATACACCTCAGTTCGATGCCCCATCCTTTCTGGTTTTAGCTTATGCGGTTAGGTCATCCCGACATTTCTTTCAAAAATAGGTGGAGGGTCTTTCTTGAACCCGGCTATTTGGCATAAACTGGCGGCTCTCCAACTAACAGGAAATGTTGATTCTGTCCTTTTGGGTGAAAATAGGAGAGTCACGACCTGTGCTATGTAATTTCCCAGGGAGGGCGGGCCCCTGTGGGTGCGAGCTGGAGCTGAATAGGAAGGGAGAGAAAGCGATCAATACAGCATCACGGAACGAAAAAAACCTCATGAAATACTTATCGATTCAATCCATTCGAGACTAACCAATGTTGGACACTAATGAATCAATAGAGGGTGGTGTAAGTATGTGCACAAGGTAAGTGCCAAGTATTTAAGAATGTCGTCATCATACAATACCGAAAATACTGGTAATTCATAAATCGTAAAATATCGAAATAAGCAGAAATACTAACAAGATCATGAATTATCAGAGTAAACAAAAATGCTGACATGATCATAAATCATACGATAGCAGAGTAAGCGAAAATACCGATAATTCCATGAGTCAATCAATATCAGAATACGCAATATAGAATAGCTATGCAAATGAGGAGTCATAAAGAGTCAGATATCAGATGTCGAGGATGCGATGTAATATGTAATTCCTAATGAGTCCACGAATAGCATCAACCATATCTAGACCATATAAATGCAGAAATACAGTAACCCAAAATGTCATATGCCACGGATGTAATGCAATATGTGATGCAAATGAAATGACCATGATGGAGTGTGACTTCGGGATGATAGTACGTAGTATCGTAGGCTATGGGGTCCATCACAAGGGACTTCTATCCAAACCAGTCTCATACCTAAATTTGGATAGTCAGACTCGATGTGATAAACTCCTGATCTTAGGTTAGTCACGTGCCCCAACCGAAATCCTGACCATTGTAAAGGTACATGTAATAAATAGTTACACACCACCAACCCGAGTGGATAGTGAATGAATGAGTATGCAACTCCTGCTCAAAAAGTCCACATATCAGTACAGTTCATCTCTAGGATCATCACCAAGGTCTAGTACACTCTACATGCAAACCGCCACCCACTGACGCGTGACCATGCAAGTGAAAGAGACCTCACTATCTGCCTGGACAGTAGTCAGCCAATATCTACCCGGTACGTCGATAGCGAACCCATTCACGAGCTAGTCAAACTTAGCCTAACTATGCCCCCTACCCTCGGGTGAGTAAGGCCACACCCCCTCCCAATCGACCACGACACAGTAAGAGACGTGGCCTCCTAGTATTCGGCCCTCATGCACTCATATATATATCCACTCGGTCTCGACGTTGGGGCGTCCTCTGGTACCAAGAGGGTTTAGGAATTTTTACCTAGAGTCATCTATGGTATCTCGATACAAGTAACAGATTTTTGGTGTCCCATCTGGCCATCCATGATATGCATGTGGAGGCTACGGCCCTGATGTTGCTAGGGCATACAGTAATCACAGCACACAATACAAGATGCATTAGTCATACAATCCAGTCATGCATCAATCTTGCGCATACCGTGAGCTCATGTGAGACAATTTTCGCCTATCAGGGAGTCTCATAACAACTGGCACATGACATATGTAATGGTCAATCACATCTCATAACAAACATGCAAATAATGCGTATGGGCATGTATCATGATGTTATGACGTCACATGCTCACAATCGGTATCAATAATCGTCATCGACAATTGACCTCGACAATGTGGACATTTAACCAACATTGCCCCCTAAGGAATGCTCCATATAGAGCCTAACATATAGTGGACCCATGGCCTCACACAAGGGCCAAATATATAATACCATGGGCCTCACTCAAGATCTTAATACACATCATGATGGGCCTCTCACATGGGCCTAATATACAACACCATGAGCTTCATCACCTGGCCCTCAAATGCACCACAATAGGCCTCATACAATCATAATGGGCCGCGTCATATGGGCCTAATACACATCACATGGGCTGCATCACATGGGCTTATATACATCGGATGGGCCACGTCCCATGGGCCCCAAATACATCACAATGGGCCACAACCCATGGGCCCAAGCACATCGTAATGGGCCTCTGACACGAGTCCATTATGCATCACATCAAGGTAGGCCTCGATGTATGGCCATAAATACATCACATTAGGCCTCATATACATCAAGTGGGTCGCATCACATGAGCCACATATACATCACAATTGGCCTCTAACACGGGCCTAATATACACTACAAAGGGCTTCATAGCCTTATATACATTACATTAGGCCTCGACAATTGGAATCGACCTCTATAATCAAAATTAACCCCAATGATCGGCCTCAATAATTAGAATCAGCCTCTATAATCGAAATCAGCTTCGACAAACGGAATCAGCCTCATCAAATGAAAGCAGCCTCGACCATCAAAATTGGCCTCAACAAATCAGAATCGGCCACGATACTCGGCCTTGACAATCGGGATCGACCTAAGGGAAGGTCACAATGTGGACATTAAACCATCATTGCCCATCAATGTGACCATTTAACCCTCATTGCTCCCAAGGAGTGGCCCACATAGAGCCAAACGTATAGTGGGCCCATGGCCTCACACAAAGGCCTAATATACATCATAATGGGCCTCACTCAAGGGCCACATATACACCACATCGAGCTTTGCTAAATGGGCCACAAATTCATTACAACAGGCCACATACCTGGGCCTATATATATCACAATGGGTCGCATATTAATGGAAGGGAATACATCACAATGGGCCTTATCACACAGGCTTTAAGTACATATTAAGTGAGCCCTACATATGGGCCATTAATACATCTCAATGGGCCTTATCACACAGGCTTTAAGTACATATTAAGTGAGCCCTACATATGGGCCATTAATACATCTCAATGGGCCTTATCACATGGGTGGGCTCTGCATATGGGCCATTAATACATCTCAATGGGTCATGACTCATGGGCCTCAGTACATCACAATGGGCCTAATCGTATGGGCTGAAAACATATCACAATGGGCCACGACATATGGTCGAAATTACATTATAATGGGCCTTGCACATAGGCCATAAATACACAATAGGTGGGCCCCATCAAATGAGCCCTCAAAAATACATCATGATATGCCTCATGGATGGGCCGCACCAATGGGCCTCAAGTGGGCTTGGACCACACCAAAAAATCATTTCAATAGTTGCAGGTGTAACATGTGTATCAGTGTACACTGTCATTCCATGGGGGCACATGGCCCACTAATGATGATCGGCACTATCTAAACATTGTCCAGGTAAATCAGCACCATCAAACATTGTCTTTGTAAGTCACCACTGTCCAAACATTGCTTATGTAAATCAACACCTATCCAAACATCATCCATGTAAATTGGCACCATCCAATCGATGTTTAGCACCATCCAAACATTGTGGACGGTGTGGATATGGAATAAATATATCATGGTGGTGTCCACGCTAGCAAAATGAGTGAACGGCCTTGATAGAACACATACATATGGGGTGGGTCCCATCCGCTGGAGATGGACAGCAAAGGTGAAACATGAATTATAAAAGTGGGCCCCACTGTCCAGACCTTTGGACGGTGTGGATGTGAACCACACATCAAGGTGGCTACTTAAGCTCCTGCCCGTCCTAGTTAATGAATGGACGGTGTAGATAAAACATACACATCGTGGTGGGGTCCACACATGTGGCCCATCAAATATATAATATATAATATTATAATATATATATATATATATATAATAAAAGGAAGGGAGGTCTCCAGCATCTAGGAAGAGATGGACGGCAGGGATAAAGAATACATGCATCAAGGTGTGTCCCACCTGCCCACACGTGTGGGGCAGGTCCCACATCCACAACAGATGTACGAGGTGGATATAAAATACATTCATAAAGGTGGATCCCACTCATTCAAAAGCTTGGACGGTCTAGATCAGACCTACAAATTTGGCGATGTGAGTACAACAACCAATCTGCTTCCATATGTGGTGGGTCCCACATACATCAGGGTCCACTGTCATATATTATAATATTATATTATTAAATTAACATAATATCATATTCATTATTATTATTATTATTATTATTATTATAATCTGCTGGAGTCCAGCGTCCAGACCACAAACGGTCTGGATGTATTCATCATTAAGGTGGTACCCACCATCCAGATGGATGGTGGGATGAAACACATACCTCGTGATCATACTCACGGAACTTGCTGCACATGTATGGTAGCTATATAGCTAGTGTAAAGTACACTAGCCAGTCCGTTCCATAGAGGTGTGTCCCACGTGGGGCCCACCATAACATTTGTCTACCATCCAGTCTATCGGTAAGGTCACACAGACTCGGATTGAAGAGGAAAACAAATTTCATAATGATCCAAAACTTCTGTGACCCAAATAGGGTCTCAATGGTAGACGTTCAATCATCACTGTTTCCTATGATGTGGGCCACCTGGGTTCCTCATACGGCTGATTTTTAGAGGGCCCACTGCCCTAAGGGGCCCCATCAAAATGCACAGCGTTAATGTTCTCACACATCATGGTGGGGCCCACGGCTGGGACCCATGGTCCCTGCCGGTCCATCCACGGCGCCCAGCGCAGCAGCAACGCCTGCTGCCGCTGATAATTTTGTTTTTTAAAAAAATGGTTTTCTTACAGATTTTCCTATGTGGGGCTCGCATTAGCAAAATCCACCCCAGCCATTGGATTTCAGGGCTCAAGACAAACCCAACAAGCCCAATATTCAATATATTTCGGTGTGTAGAAACATCAGGTGGATTTCAACAGTAAAAGAACACTGTTTTCTATGTTATAGCCCGCTAGATAGTCAAATTGGCTTCTTTTTTCATCTCAACGCCTAAAATGATCTGGAGAATGGGATGGACAGCGTGGATTAACTTCATACATCAAGGTGGGGCCTACATAAGCATCCCACCTAAAAAGCTTAAATGTGTGTGTGTGTGTGTGTGTGTGTGTGTGTGTGTGTGTGTGTGTATTTGCTGTGAGTATAACCCACTGTCAGTTCTCACTTCACTAAGCACGTCTAGCGTCCAGAGACGCTGGACAGATGTTGTGAATATACATTCATCAAGGTGGATCCCACATGGATGTGGCCCACTTGATTTGAATCAATCCGATATTTGTGTCCGTAGCCAGACCGGCCCAAAAATCATGCAGCATGGTTGTTGGATGGTGGGCAGCAAGGTGGGTCAATCCCACTAGGTGGACGGTCTAGATATTACATGCATCATCAGGTGGGACACTCATCATTAAAAAAAAAAAAAAAAGGAAAGAGATAGAGAGAAAAGCACCCACCTCAAGTTCTTCCCCTACAACCTTTACCCTTATGCTCTAATGCCCTTACGAAGCTTCTTCAATGGTGGAGATGATGATATAAAGGTTGGATTGGTGAGGATCTAAGGTGGACGATGGTTGGATTTTTTGGGATGGATTAGACGTCCATGGCTCTTGCAATGAAGAATGAGGAAGAAAGAGGAAGGGAGAGAGAGATAGGAGAGAGAGAGAGAGGTGATGGTTTTTAGGCAATTAATGAGTTTAACTTCTGGGGAAAAGGGAAGGGGTGGTTGTTTGTAAGGAGTTATGGCTAGGGTAGGGTAGGGTGATGTCACCCTTAAGGTGACATCATCGTAATTATGATTTTCTAGGGAGATATAACAACAGGAAAAGGTGGGTCCCGTGATCAAGCAATCAATGGTTGGGATAATGCATGAGCCAGATCTCATAATCTGAGTGCCGCATTGACGCATGAGACATGGCGTCGTGTAACATCTCGAAAAAATTCATACAAGACCTAAGTACCACCTCAGGCAGAAATCACTAAGAACCAAATCCTTCAGAAATTAGACATGAATTAACTGAGTGTTAAACTAGATTTTCCATGAAATTAGCATTAATCACTTTAAATACAATTTATAAGACCCAAAATGAGTAGAACCGTTAATGCTACATTATCTAAAAACTTAGGATCTATCCTAAAACCTAGTTGCTCCCAAGAGCACCATGAAACTCCGTATCGGACCTGGACCGCACGTCGAAAGTCTGATTACCCCAAAACTATACGGTTAGGATCACCTTGCTGGACTTGATAACCATCTCAAAAATCAAGTCTTAAAGGTATCCAGAAATGCACAACTTGAGCCCGAAACGAAGTGTGTGAGAAACCCGAATATCTTTAGAAAATGAATTGAAACTTAAGTGAACTAAGTCATTTGCTTGCAGGCCAAATCTAAGAATTCAGACCGTCAAAATCTGACCCAATTATACCTTCAGATCAGGGAAAATTTTCAACACAGGTTAGTGCACTTGTGACCCCTGATCGAGTATTGGTGACCATTGAACTGAAACAGGCCCCCCATGGCCGATCCACTGATCCGATCGGGCCGAGATCTTAACGTGACCTAGATCCAATGTCAGGGAGCTTAAATCTGTTCGCATGTAGAAAAGGGGCCTCCAGAACAGGTCCGTTGGACCGAAACGGCCAGTCTTTGGCTATAGCCTAAGCATATCATGGCCCTAGGGCCATTCCCATCAGTTTTAGGCCTATATAAGAGCCTTAAACCCTCTCTCTCCCTTCACATACGAATTTCTAAACCCTAGAGAGAGAAGAGAGAAGAAAGATAAGGAAAGAGAAAGATAATGAGTGAGAGAGTTGGAGTTTATTCTTGGGATTCAATCTCATCGCTCCACGTGCTTAACCACTGCTTCTGTATCGCTATTCCAGAGATTTTGACTTTGTACTTGGGTAAGAAATCCTAACCCTAATTTGGTTTAGATATTCAAATAGAGCTAATGGTGAAATAACTAACCTATTTCATACTATAGGTTGTCGTTGTGCCGTAGACGAAGAATTAGTGTTCAAACTGAGTTCGTTACGAGTCTACCAGTGAAAGGTGTGGATTATAAATGTTTAGGTTATGGTTTTCAAGGCTTTCAATGCCAGTAATGATTTATGACTGACTTGATTATTGTCACATGTGCATAGATATGACGTTTTTCATATATTACGTATATATGTAGATTATGTTGATTTTAATACATTTCACGTGTTTGTTGAAATGTATGAATGAGTATGTAATTAAGATTCATGTTTTCTATGTTCATTGACTGAGAATGCATAATTGTTGTACGTATGGTGAACCCTTTGTAAAGGGATTTGCTATAATACCTTTCATAACTACTTAATTACATGTATATGATATGTGTAGCCTAAGTGTTTGATAAAATACTTGAATGGGAAAAATGCTTGTTTAAATGCGTGTAATGAGGTTATTGAGATGAGATTCTCAACTCATTTATCTATAATTATAGAATCTTTTATATAACTTATCTTACTATTATGTGAGTTAAGGATGAAATGCTTATGTACGGTACATTTTTAGTATGTGTTTTGTTGAATTGCTTAAAGTAAGATTTATATTTGATTTTAGTTCTCACATTCTGTCTTTAGCTACTATATGCATATACTGTTATTTGGAGTGTGTTTGGGGCGACGACGTAGTCCAGGCAATCGGTAATGATTTCTGAGTTAGTGTCTGAGGTCGTTTCGCCACACCAGATAGGTTCGAGGAATCCGAGTCGTACGCTACTAGTCGATAGTGGTTAGGCCATGTGGAGTGCTTACATCTCCATGTCAATCAACTCGACGAAGGCTCGTACCAATCGAGCTTATCAAGCAACCTGATTGACCTAATGTATGTTCACCTTGTATGAACACTACTGTTTGAATCTAAGGTACCAACTTACCAGTGCAAAGCCCGTTTAACCTTGGTACCTCGATCTGCTAAGACTCATGAGCCGGGCATGGTGGTATGGGAAACCATGGTCATACTGTCGGCCTATGCTGGGGTGACGAGCCTCCCCATAGTGTCCAGTGAGCAACCCAGACTCGTGAACCGAATATAGTGGTATGGGACACTGTATTCGAGCTGTTGGCCTATGATTAGGTGACGAGCCCGTAGTGACCTCGAGTATACACTAGAAACTACGTTGAGATGACAAGCTTTTTTATAGTAAACTAGAGTATAAACCAGGCCGACTGCGCTGAGGTGACGAGCCTCTCCGTAGCGACCTAGAAACTACTTATCGTATGTGACTGCTAGGATTAATGACCCTAGATGGATCAATGTTTGGGTATAGGATATAAAGGAAGGTGCCTTAGCTTCTCAATCCTGTTGTATGAAAAGGCCTAAATAAGAACTTAGTAATCACGCGCATGCACCGCATTGCATGTGCCTTTGGCGTTAGAGTTGAGCACAGAGGAAGGGATGCATACCGCGATCGTGCGATGAATTTTGCAAAGGGATTGCAGGAAAGGGCATGCATCATTAATACATATCATTTTTGCATTAACAAGAGTACTTAGGAATGTTTGTCGTATTACTTTATCATTACTGCTTGACTAAATTGATAACATGTTAACCTTTGGTTCATAGTTTCACTGAGTTGATCACTCACTCCCACGTTCTGGGACGGTGCATTACACACTAACTAAATCCTCTTGTAGATGCAGATGATGGCGATGCTTTCGAGGCAGAGTCGGACTTTTATGATGACGAGGAGTTCTCCTACATGTAGTTATCAGGAGGGTCTATGTAGACCGTGCTCTGATCGATGGGGTTACAAGAATGTTGATTAAACCCCATTACAATGTTGTTTTGTTGCACTTTTAGAACACCCATGTATATTCATTTTAATCATTTTTGGAGTATACATGTATATACTTAACCTCATAACGTGTTCACACTCTGGAGACCTACATCAGTTTATATATTTTATATATCTATCACAGTCTTCCGCTTGCAAAATTTAACTCTCTAAAGTATGATATATTGTTTTGGTATAATCTCACTCATATTTAAGGCACTAATACGGACAACATTTAATCATCATTATCTATGTTACATAAGTGATGTGTTGGAACTCAGGAGTTAGGCTCCTGCTCGACTCCCAATTTTCAGGGCGTTACATGTCGGAACCGCTGCGACGACGCTGTCGAAATGATACAGATCTCGGATTGAGTCGGCTCGGGTTTACAGGATGTGACTCAAGAGCGTGCGCAATTGCTATCTATGCATCGCGGGTTGTCATAATTCTACAGGGAGGACCGCGGGATCCTATGGAACAGTATGGGCTAGGATACGGATCTTACAACTCTCCCCACCTAATAAAAATTTCATCCTCAAAATTTACAGAACAGACAAGGGAAGAGGAAACATCATCAAGTATATATGACAAGGCACAATTAATCTATAAAAGGATGAAGATAGCACTTTCTAATCTCAACCTTACCCTCCCAAGATGCATCATCAACACTACAACGATCCAACAAAACCTCGAAACCTAGATCAAAAATGATTGAAACTGGAATACTATACAGTCTCACAATATCAACGGTAAGAAGCTATATCAAAAAATCTCTAAGTTATTCGAACTTGGTGATCTAATTATTTTAAGTTCTCAACAATCATATAGTGCAGGGTAGCTATCAGCAGATATGTGATGTTATCTTCAGGTATTCCCAAGTTATGCTTTGATACCAACTTCTGTAACATTCCAAACCCAAAAATCGGATTCATAGGAATCCCGATAGTCGAATCTGGTGCCGACAGCTTCCACAGTATCCCATTCTCGGCTCCTAGCATCCATACGCTAGATTTCGATACTGGGATCCTACAAGGAGGATCTTTTTTATACATTTAACTCGTAATTTGCATAACCACAAGATTACCCAATTCACAAAAATAACATCATCATCACAAATCCACTAATATAATCATTTGAGTACAATGTTGAAAGAAAAATACATAAAATAAAATCGAGCTCTAGAAGACTGCTGCAAGCTAACATCACCTGCATGCATCTATCGCGCATAAACTTATAGAAAGCTTAGAGGGTGGTGTAAGTATATGCACATGGTAAGTGCCAAGTATTCAATACAATGCCATCATCATACAATACCAGAAATACAAGTAATCCGTAAATCGTACAATATCAGAATAAGCAGAAATACTAACAAGATCATGAATTATTAGAGTAAACAAAAATACTGACAAGATCATAAATCAAATGATAACAAAGTAAGAAAAAATATGAATAATTCCATGAGTCAATCAATATCAGAATACGCAATATAGAACAGTTATGCAAATGAGGAGTCATAAAGAGTCAGATATCATATGTCGAGGATGCGATGCAATATGTAATTTCTGATGAGTCCACGAATAGCATCAGCCGTATCTAGACAATATAAATGCAGAAACATAGTAACCCAAAATGACATATGCTGCGGATGTAATACAATGTGTGGTGCAAATGAAATGACCATGCTAAATTGTGAAGTCGGGATGATAGTACATAGTATCATAGGCTATGGGGTCCATCACAAGGGACTTCTATCCAAACCAGTCCCATACCTAAATTTGGATAGTTAGACTCAGTGTGAAAAACTCCTGATCTCAGGTTAGTCGCATGCCCCAACTAAAATTCTGGCCATTAGGAAGGTACACGTAACAAATAATTGTGCACCACCAGCCCGAGTGGATGTGAGTGAATGAATGAATGAATGAGTATGTAACTCCTACTCAATAAGTCCATATATCAGTACAGTTCATCTCTGGGATCATCACTCAGCCTAGTTATGCCCCCTACCCTCGAGTGGGTAAAGCCACACCCCCTCTCAACCGACCACGACATAGTGGGAGACACGGCCTCCTGGTATTCGACCCTCATTCTCTCATATATATATCCACTCGATCTCGACATTGGGGCATCCTCTGGTACCAAGAGGGTTTAGGGATTTTTAACTAGAGTCATTTATGGTAGCCCGATGCTAGTACAGATTTTTGGTGTCCCATCTGGCCATCCATGATATGCCTATGGAGGGTACGACCCTGATGTCGCTAGGGCGTATAGTAATCACAGCACACAATGCAAGATGTATGAGTCATAAATCCAGTCATGCATCAATCCTGCACATACTGTGCGCTCATGTGAGACAATCTCCACCTATCAGGGAGTCTCATAACAACCGGCATTATGGCATATGCAATGGTCAATCATATCTCATAACGAACATGTAGATGATGCGTATGGGCATGTATCATAATGCTAAGTTATCACATACTCACAATCGGTATCAATAATCGTCATCGAGAATTGACCTCGATAATGAGGACATTTAACAAACATTGCCCCCAAGGAATGCCCCATATAGAGCCTAACATACAGTGGACACATGACCTCACATAAGGGATAAATATACAACACCATGGGCCCGACTCAAGAGCTTAATACACATCATGATAGGTCTCTCACATGGGCCTAATATACAACACCATGAGCTTCATCGTCTGGCCCTCAAATGCACCACAATGGGCCTTATACAATCATAATGGGCTACGTCACATGGGCCTAATACACATCACATGGACTGCATCACATGGGATTATATACATCGGATGGGCCACGTCCCATGGGCCTCGAATACATCACAATGGGCCATAACCCATCGGCCCTAAGCACATCGCAATGGTCCTCACACATGAGTTCATTATGAAATAGCGGTGAAGACTGCTTGAGTTGAAGTAGGAATATGTCAATATGTCCTAGAGGGGGGTGAATAGGGCTTTTTAAATTTTTCTAATGTATTTAAAAATCCTATTACACTAATCCTTACAGATAGACAATTATCAGGATTACTCAAATGTAACTCTACTGGCTTCCAAGCCTGGTAGAGGATCTAATCACAAACTATTCAAAAGACAACAATATATAGCTTAGTTCATGATGGATATAACTGTTCTTGTGTGTGAGGTGTGCTCAGATAAGTAAATATGAAGACGTTGTCATAAGCAAACACACACATAGGTGAATAATAATCATAAACACAGTCTTTTTTATAGTGGTTCGAATGCTTATCTATTCCACTCCCGGTAACAGCACTCAACCCTTGAGTGTACCAGATTTCACTAAGGAGGTTTCACATGGTTCACCTTTAACCTAAGGTTTTAAATCAGGTTCACCTTCAACCTTTACAACCTACACTGAGGCTAACTGTTTATGCTCTCACGAGCAAGGGTCAACACATCGCACCCATATTTAGGCACACTGGCCAAGGATCTTCCCTAAGACCCTAACAGAGGTTTCATTTGGTTCACCTCAAAACCTAAGGTTTTACTCGGTTTACCTCAAATTGAAGATTTTACTGGTTCATCTCAAATTAGATGTTTATGCTCTCCATAGAGTAAGGGTCCACACAACACACCCACCACGTACACTCCCACCGAAGGCCTCCTTGAGGACTTCAAGGGTGAAAAACACCTTAGACTCAATCCTACAAAGGAATGATCAAGGGGTCATCTGGACTCTAGATACTTACAGATAAGTTGATGAGTCTCATTCAGCGCGGTGGCGAAGGTCTCTTCCTTGTTGACGAAGAGTCTTCAGCTCCCTTGATCCATAACAAATGATGTGCCAATATAAGGCTACAGGTTGGGTTAAGGTTATGATGCAATCCTACTCTCTAAATGTTTTCCTATAAAGGAGATAGAGCAATTCCAATCATCTAAGCATTTAAGGCATCCCAACTTAATGATTTGTCATTAAGATGGTAGCTGAAGGATCCTTAAATGCGGTCTTCCCCAATCCACTCTATTAAATATCAATGATGAGGGTGAATTAGAGGATGAACTCCCATGAGAGAAAGGGATTTGGGTATATGATCTAAAGGTAAAACACACAAAAGCACTCTCTTCTTTCTCTACCAACAATATGAACAAGTCTCTCTTTATATAGGCAAAAGGTTCCAATAGATATAAAATGGTCACATTTATGACAGAGTTCGAAATCATCGAGCAGTGTCTATATCATCGAGTATATACTCTCGATAGTATCGACGGTCTGCTCGATGACACAAACTCACATGTCATACGCTTTTGAAACCTCTTGCCAGCTAGTCGATGGGATTGATTAGGTGTCGATATCATCAGATTTTAAACTTCGATTCTATCGATACTTGGATCGATCTATCGACATTTGAAAAATGAGAGAGACTAGTCAAGAAATATTTTAGGTTTTAGGATATGATCAAGGGTCAACCGATGTCATTGAAATTTGTACATCGATAATATCGGAGGCAGTGTCGATGCATCGATAAATCCCATAGATTTTCCAGTAAGCTCATTGGACAATTTGTGTCCAGTATCGATGTAATCGACGTGGCCTTGATATTATCGACATATGAATATCGATTTCCTCGAGTGGCCCTCAATCAAAGTTAAAAAGTGACCTGAAATATTTGCTGAAAAATATGCGCGCCCACTATCAATATCATCGATGGACTTTCGATATTATCAAGATTTGATTTAAGATCTTATCGGGAAGAGAATCGATATATTGAAGGATTTTGAGATTTTCTTTGAAAACCAGGGGTGCCGAAAAACTGCCTGTCGATATTATCGAGTCACTTCTTATTGACTCGAGATTCAAATATTGATGATATCGATAGGTGTATCGATATATCAATAATTCTGTCCATATATGTATTTGGTTGCTGGACACATTAAGTCCCCAATCGATATGATCGATTCAGCTTCCCAGGACATCGACAGCGCAGGTTGATTATATCAATATATGTATCGATACAATCGACATGGCAAGAAAACTTAGAGATTTTCTGATGTTTAAAGAAGTTAGAGATTTTCTGATGTTTAAAGAAGTTCTCTTACCCAAAAACCCTAATATATTTTAACTTATTTTTAAGGGTTTTAATCACCTGGTGTTTTGGGACATGGGATGTGAGGCTTAGATTTACCTATGGTGAGCTTCCACACATCCGGTTGAGGCGGACACTTGAATAGATCTTCCTGTGAGGCTCTGCAGTCTGACTGACTCAACACACACGTTAATTGATAAACCAGGGCACTAGCAAGGGCACTTTCAATCTCCCCCTTTATCAATTACGTGACAAAAATATCCAAAACACCCTAAGATAATATCTAGACAAACTCATCCTAAATTGTGTGTATATGCAATTTATACAATTTTACAAATGTTAAAGAACCCATGTACACAACCATTATTTACTCCCCCTTACTATAAAACTCCTCCTTTCTTGGCGCAGCTGCTCCCCCTAACATCTGCAACATATAAGAGCAAAATACTATAATTTTTCACACGGGGTTTTTTTACTTTTCTCCCCCTTTTTGTCAGTCATTAACAAAGATATAGTAGTTGATTTTGACTGAAGTGTAAAGTCATAGGGGACAACTAAGACAGATATGAGATGTATTATGATGTGATCAGTTTAAATATAGTCATCATTTCATAAAGTATGGATGCATACAAATAAGAAAGATATGAGAATAAATGAAAAACATATGCATTCCAAATCAGAGCCAAGGGATTTTAAGACAATGTTGGCAGTAAAAGATGATAATGGTATTCAGCCATATCTAACCAAAATTCACAATTAACAAGGCCCAAGGGTGGTGGATATTCAATAATCACCCAACAGCCGCAAAAAAAAAAACTATTAAACCCATTCAAAGGCAACCAAACCAACCATTTGTACTAGTTCAACAAAAAAAAAAAATTTATGTAAGTTAGAGAGCTAACACAACCACCAAAGAGAACGTAGAACATCCAAAAACATACTGATGTTCGTACGTGGAAAATAGGAGTGAGGTGTGTGATAGCATACGCCGATCATCATCATGGAACAGAGTGGGATGGGGCGGTGTCGTCTCGTCAACAGGTCATCAAATCTACCAGTTGTTGCACAGACTGTTGCACTTTTTGGATGACTCACTCTAAGATTGTGAGTTTCTCTTGCACTGATTTAACATCCCGTTGAATCTCCCCGATCCTGTCCATCTTGTATCGTTTGGCATATCCGGGTATTGATGTTGATGGGGCTGGATCGAGTCTGGAAGATTCTTCTCCTGCCATCTTTATTTCCTCAGTGTGAGGGACACCAGCTGCTGCCTCACTTTCTTGGATCGCTTCTTCCCTTTCATCCTTTGTGTTCTCATGGAACCTCAGGTCCATTTTGTGAATGTTCTTGGCATTGAAGACATGAAGTCAATGTACCGGATGAGTGGTAGATGGGAACCCAATGGCACTGCACACTCTACGTATGATCCAGGGATATGGAAGATGAAGGTCCCTGGAAGTATGGACTGCATATACCAACTGATTGACCAGTAAAGTAGGTAGGCACATCCTTGTCCCTCTTGCAATAGAATAAATTATCATGACTATGAATCCAGTGAGATCGGATCTGTTGGTACTTCTTAGATATAGATTTGTGGTGAAGATACCATGCAGAATCCGAAATCGGGGCTCCATGTACCTGGATTTCAATGTATTCCCTTTATGTCAAGGAATATCTCTATTATTTCATAGGTACTTGGTTACCATGAATCGAACATCAAGATGGTCGAGATCCATTTCTGGAAGGCCTTCTGGTGCCATTTCTAGATCGAGAATGTTAGCCATTGTAGCAGAGGTGATTAACACCTCATCACCATCCAGATCGACCATGACTGAGGGAGGATCAGATACAGGAGAGTGACATGCATACAGGAAGTTTCATGTTAGTTCAAGCTAGCATGGCCCACCAAAATCTAGAACGAGTAGCCAACCAATCGTAGCAAATAAGGGTTCTAAATTGTAAGGTGCTAAGCAACTCTTGTCAACTTTTCTTTCATGAATCAATTTCCTGTCGGTGTATTTTGCGTGGCGTTGGCTAGCTAGAGATGTGGTGCTAGTTGAGGAGGTGCCGAAAATTCGGTCTAGGACCCACCACATGAGGTCTGTCGTGATCTTTGTCGAGTGGGGGTCCCACGTTCCTTTTGAAGTGAGGACTTTTTGTCGGGTAGTCCTTGAAGATTCCCCCGGACCGGATGCTACTCCTTTGTCTTTTCCCAAGTGGACCAATACACTTTTGGAGGATTTGGGAAAAATGACAAACACACTTGATGAACGAAGAAAAATACCCAAAAAGGGATGACGTAGAGGAGTATTACCCGATTTGTGGAGTGATTTGAGTAATCTGACGTGGCTTCCAGCAGTTTGGTCGAGAGAATCAAGTAGAGAAGATGACCAAAAACCCTTGAAAAATAAACCCCCATTTTTCGACCCGCCGATATTTATTGGGCGCCATCTGTCGATTTTATCGATCATTGTTTCGATGATATCGATAAGTTGCCGATCGATGTTATCGAGACAGTTACCAATGTCATCCATGATCACTTGACTATTCGTATTCTTCAGGGACATTGATGATATCAATCCTTAATCGATTAATCAAGAATGATATATTGATTCTAAGCTTTGCTCATTCATTCTCAGGCTGAAAGTCATCAAGGATGGAATGTTCCATTCTTGAATGAGACATATCCAAAATTTTATACAATCTTTGTACAACTCACAACTAACATTTATATACAAGGATGGAGGTCTGAAACCTCAGTTATACTGTAACATCCTGGATTTTTTCCAACTTCGCAATGGACGTCCTTAGACATAGAACTGCCCTAGGACCTTATTCTATTGTAATTAGGGCATAATTTAGTTAAGTATTAATAGCTTGGATCACTTCCTATACAAACTACAAAGGCCCAAGTACCACCTCGAGCAGAAATTTCTTAGAATCAAATCCTTTAGAAATTAGGCGAGTATTAACTAGTGCTAAACTAGATTACCTATGAAATTAACACCAACCACTTTAAATACGATCTGTAAGACCCAAAACCTATAGAATTATTAACGCTATGTTACCCTAAAATATAGGATCAATCTCTAAACCCAGTTGCTCTGGGGAGCACTTTGAAACTCCGTATCGAACCTGGACCGCACGTCGAAAGTTTGATAGCGATAAACTTATAAGATATTGACCGCATAGTTGAACTTGACAAGTATCGCGAAAATCATGTCCAAAAGATGCTCTGGGACGATTTCCTTGAGTCCAGAGTGAAGAGTGTGAGAAAATGAAGATTTTTAAGAAATTAAATATAATTTTAAGAAATCTGAGACGTGTCGCTTGCGCGTTATTTCTAAGAATTCTGACCATTATATTTTGACCCAAATTTACCCTCGGATCAGGATAGGTGACCCTTACATGTTATAGTACTTGTGGCTCTGATCAACTTTCGGTGACCGCTGAACTGAAACTGGTCCGCCACAGTCGATCTGGAAACCCGATCGAACTAAAAAATTAACTTGATCAAGATCTAATATTTGTGAGCTTAATTCCGACCACATTCAGCAAAGGGAGCTCCAGAAGTGCTCCGTTGGATCAGAACAACCTCCCTTTGGACATAACCTAAGTATACCATGGCCTGGGGTCTATTTCTGTGAGTTCTGGGCCTATATAAGGACCTTAAACCCTCTCTCTTTCCTCCCATACGAATTTGAGAAAACACTAGGAGAGAGGAGAGAGTAAAGAGAGAGAAAGTGTAGGAGAAGTGGGAAGATCTCCCTGATACTCTATCCTACTGCTGCACGTGCTTAACCATCACGATCTAATCACTATTCTAGCGATTCTGACTTCGTTTCTAGGTAAGGAAACCTAATCCTAATCTGTTTTAGGGTTTCGACAGTTGAAAGTAGCAAAATAACTGACTTATCTCGTGTTATAAGTCGTCATATCAACGTTGACGAAGACTTAGAGATTCTATCGGCTTCTTTACGCTTCTACGGCATAAGGTGCGGACTTTAGACGTTTAGGTTGTCATTTTTCAAAGCTTTCAATGTCGGATAATGATAGATTCCTGACGTGGATGCTATTTCACATGTAGAACATGTTATTCATTTTCTGTTTTGGTTAAATACGAAGAATATGGAATTTTGTGTATTCTCTGTATTCATAGAAAATACCGTATACGTACAAAATATGAAAGTGTGTTTGTCATGATTAACTGTCGTCTATGTATGCTAGATGTATGTGTAATAACTCCTGGGCTAAATTTTTAGCCCAAATACATAATATACCAACTTACGATATGTATTTAGTATATGTAGCCTAAGTGTTTGTGAAAATGACTGAATGAGTATAGACTTTGTATTCGTGCTTTCCATGACAAACTGTCATGGATATATGATTGTTGTATGGGCGACAACCCTTTGACGAAAGGATTTGCCCTAATACGTATGCAAATTAACACATAATATGTATGATGTAATGTGTAGGCTAAGTGTTTGTAAAAGTGTCTGAATGAATTAGTAGTTACCAAGATGTACCTGTATGAGGGTTGAGATATGATTCTCAACCACATCAATGATGTGTATGATTTCCTCCATGTATGACTTATTTTGATGTCTGCTTGATTATGAATTGAATGTGTATGAATTCATGTTTACAATACACTTCAGAACATGTTCATATGATTGAATGATTTATAATCTTGATCCATTACTGCTTTGACTATCTCATAGGACATCATGTTGTAGTTGAATGTGTTTGGGGCTATTGAATAGTCCAGGCAATTGGTAATACGCCTTGAGTTCGTGGTTGAGTTATATTCACCATGTAAGACGTGTTTGATGAACTCAATCCGTGCGTTGCTTGTCGACAGTGGTTAGGCCACACGAGGTGCTTATGCACTTCATGTCGATCAACTCAACGGGCGCTCGTACTAGTCGAACTCGTCAAATAACCAGATTAGCCCGATGTACGTTAACCATGTATAGACGCTACTACTTGAATCTAAAGTACCAAACTTACCAATGGAAATCCCGTTAACCATGGTATCTCGATCCGCTAAGACTCATGAGCCGGGCATGGTGGTATGGGACACCGTGGTCGAGCTATCGACCTACGCTGGGGCCACGAGCCTCCCCGTAGTGACCAGTGAGCAACCCAAACTCGTGAGCCGAATATGGTGGTATGGGACACTATATTCGAGCTGTCGGCCTACACTGATAAGGTGATGGGGGAGTGGTATAATAATTACGTGTAACAGCCCTGGCGGTCCTTTATAGTGACCTCGAGTGTACTCTAAGTCTATGTGGAGGCGACGACCCTTCTATAGCAACAGGAGTATAAACTAGGCCTGTATTAATAAGGTGATGGGGGAGTGGTGTAACGATTGCGTGTAATAGCCCTGGCAGCCCTTGCAGTGACCTAGAACCGCACTTCTTATGAGATATACTAGGACTGACGACCCTAGACTGGATCATTGTTGAGAAATGATACAAGGGAGGTACTTTAGCTTTACAATCCTGCTGTACGAAAAGGACTAATAACAACTCGGTAATCATGTTCATATTGCACTGCATGTGCCTAGAAGATGTGGAGCACTGAGGGATGAAAGCATGCCGCAAATGTGAGATGGTGTCGCATGAGGGAGTATGTAGGCAAGGGCATGAACCATTATTGCATCTCATCCTTGCATTAACAAGAGTAGTTAGAAATGTTTGATTGTATTGCTTTATCATTACTGCTTGACTGATTTGATAACATGTTAATCTTTACTCTATTGTTTCACTAAGTTAGCTACTCACTCCCATGTTACGGGACGGTGTTGTACACACCAACCAGACACTGTCTTAGTTTCAGGTGAGGGCGATGCTTATGAAGCGGAGCCAAACTTTGCTTTTTGATGATGAGTTCTCCTACATGTAACTCTCTAGCGAGTCTATTTGACCTGGAGCTGCATCGACGGGGCTTCAGTATTTGGGATAAAAGACATTACATTTTTCTCATTTTGTGCATTTTATAATCAAACTTGTAATTGTTAACCTAGTGACATTCATACTCTTAGGGCTTACTATCACTCTTATCTAGTTTAAATACTTATCACAGTCTTCCGCTTGCATAATTTAAACGCCTTTGGAGTATGATATGTTGTTTGTATAATCCCAATCATGTTTAATGCCCTTCTACAAACAACATTCATTCATCATTATCTATATTGCATAAGTGATGTTTTGGAACTCGAGAGTTGAGTTTCTACTCGACCCCCCGATTTTCAAGATGTTACATATACCTTTTTTAGCTTAGCAAAATTGCATCATTTCAGCAAATATCCAGATTTAGATGCATGACCTGGACTTATTTCTTTTTCTGCTCGATATTTCAGGGTATATGAAAATTAATCATTAGGCAATTTAGTTTTTCTTTTACTACCCATTTTGAGGCAGACTTCTTCACTCTGTGTTTTTCTTTAAGTGGTGATGGATAAGTGTTTCTCCTAGATGGACTTTTAACATTCTAAGTTTTTCTGATTGAATTGAATTTACCAATGTGGTTTTGATCAGAGTATTGTAAAGTCCGTCTAGGTGTTAAGCATTCAAACTTATAATGACCCACATCACCACATTAATGACAAACTGGAGAGGTTCTCATATTGCTACCTGAAGCAGCGAGATTTGTTGGAGCTTTATTTCCAGTTTTCTTGTTAATTTTCTCATACCCTAGGCCACTCTTGTCTCTTCCTTGTCTTCCCATACCTAATAACTTTTCTAACTTCTCACCACTTTGGAACATTTTGCAGTTAATTTCAGCAAATCTCCTGGATTTTTCTAAGTCAATGCTAAGTAAGTGATTCTTATTCTTGAGTTGCACATTATCATCTCTAAACAATTCAGCCTAGTTCATAAGTTTTGATAATTCCATTTTTAGGGATAGGTTTTCTCTTTCTAACTTATCATTGTCTGATTGATATTGTTGCAAATCATTGATTAAATGTGTGTTAATTTCTAAGGTTTTGTCCAAGTCTTTCTACAACAATTCCTTTTTGTTTTCAAACATACTGAGCCTTTTAAGGATATGGATGTTATGAATATACAATTGATTATAAGCATCTTGCAGTTTATCCTTTTTAACTTCTTCTTCCTCTTCAGTTTCCTTATTATTAGAAGGAGATGATTCGGTGGCTTGTTGTTCCTTTTCGTTCTAAGATTCACTGGGAATGATTGGAGTAGTGAAGACCATAAGGATTTTCAATGATTTTTTATCTCCATCACTCTCTGAGTCACTAGATTCTGAGTTTAACTCATCTGTGTCATCCCACATGGCAGCCATTGTCTTGCCCTTCATTTTTCGGTTTGGGCATTCAGTAGATAGGTGTTCATACTCATGACAGGCATAGCATTGTGGTTCTTTGGTTCTTTTACCAAATTTGCCTATAGAGGGTTTGTTGTTCACCTTTCTTCCTCTAGAAAGACGGCCACGATTCTTCTGAAAGAATCTTTTGAATTTTTGTGCCAGCAAGGCCACTTCCTCATCTTTATCTTTTTTTTCACTCTCACTGTCCTCATGTTTTATTTAATTAGAAGTTTTTAGGACAATGTTTTTGGATTTTTGGGATTGTGCGAAGTGTAGTTCAAAAGTTTGTAGGGAACCTACCAGTTCTTCTACTTTTATCTCATCAATATTTCTACACTCCTCAATTATTATTACTTTGGGATTAAACTGTTCCGGTAGGGATCTTAAAATTTTCCTACATATTTTTGGTACCGAAACTTTTTTCCCAATCCACCCATGGAGTTACAAATAATATTCAACTTGGTGAAAAACTTCATAAATGTCTCATGCTCTTCCATCCTTAGATTTTTGAACTTTGAAGTCAGAAGTTGTAGTTTAGACCTCTTCACAGTGCTTTTACCTTCATGGGTTATTTCCAGTAGATCCCATGCTTCCTTGGATGTCTCACACATACTTATTTGATTGAATATATCCTGAGACACGGCACAATAGATGGCGTTCATAGGTTTTGCTTCAGCAGTTCATTTTTCTTTGTCGAACGTCGTCCACTTTCTTTGGGTTTGGGTTTAGTGTGGTAGTGCCATCCTCAAGTATGACCTGTTCAGATAGTGACACATAGCCCTTTTCAACTACATCCCAAACATCATGATCCAAAGATCTCAGGAAGTAGTACATTCTAGCCTTCCAGTATGCGTAATTTGAACCATCAAATACTGGAGGTCTAGTGACTGATGAGCCCTCTCCTTTGGCCATATTCCTAAACTTCAGTCAAGATCACTCTCTAGGTGGCGAAGCCCTTAAAGAGAGACCCGCTCTGATACTAATTAAAATAGTGGTGAAGAGCGCTTAAGTTGAAGTAGGAATATACAAATATATCCTAGAGGGGGGTGAATAGGACTTTTTAAAGTTTTCCAATGTATTTAAAAATCCTATTACACTAATCCTTACAGATAGAAAATTATCAGGATTACTCAAATGTAACTCTATTGGCTTCCAAGCCTGATAGAGGATCCAATCACAAACTATTCAAGAGACAACAATATATAGCTTAGTTCATGATGAATATAACTATGCTTGTGCGTGAGGTGTGCTCAGATAAGTAAATATGAAACCATAGTCATAAGAAAACACACACATAAATGAATAGTAATCACAAACACAATCTTTTTTATAGTAGTTCGACTACTTGTCTACTCCACTCCCGGTAACCGCACTCAACCCTTGAGTGTATAGGATTTCACTAAGGAGGTTTCACATGGTTCACCTCTAACCTAAGGTTCTAAATCAGGTTCACCTTCAACCTTTACAACCTATACTGAGGCTGACTGTTTATGCTCTCACAAGCAAGGGTCAACACATCGCACCCACATTTAGGCACACTGGCCAAGGATCTTCCCTAAGACCTTAACAGAAGTTTCACTCGGTTCACCTCAAAACCTAAGGTTTTACCTGGTTCACCTTCAAACCGAAGGTTTTACTGGTTCACCTCAAACTAGATGTTTATGCTCTCCACAGAGCAAGGGTCCACACAACACACCCACCATGTACACTCCCGTCGAAGGCCTCCTTAAGGACTTCAAGTGTGAGAAACACCTTAGACCCAATCCTACAAAGGAATGATCAAAGGGTCCTCTAGACTCTAGATACTTATAGATAAGTTGATGAGTCCCATTCAGCGCAATGGCGAAGATCTCCTCCTTGTTGACGAAGAGTCTTCAGCTCCCTTAATCCGTAACAAATGATATACCAATATAAGGCTACGGGTTGGGTCAAGGTTATGATGAAATCCTACTCTCTAAATGTTTTCCTATAAAGGAGAAAGAGCAATTCTAATCATCTAAGCATTCAAGGCATCCCAGCTTAATGATTTACATTAAGATGGTAGCTGAAGGATCCTTGAATGCAGTAGTTCATTCCCAATCCACTCTATTAAATATAAATGATGAGGGTGGATTGGAGGATGAACTCCCATGAGATAAAGGGCTTTGGGTATATGATCTAAAAGTAAAACACACAAAAGCACTCTCTTCTTTCTCTACCAGCAATATGAACAAGTCTCTCTTTATATATGAAAAAGGTTCCAACGGATATAAAATGGTCACATTTATGACAGAATTCAATATCATCAAGAAGTGTCGATATCATCGAGCATATACTCTCGATAGTATCGATGGTCTGCTCGATGACACAAACTCACATGTCATACGCTTTTGAAAACTCTTGCTAGCTGGTTGATGGGATCGATCAGGTGTTGATATCATCAGATTTTGAACTCCGATTCTATCGATAATTGGATCGATCTATCGACATTTAAAAAATGAGAGAGACTAGTCAAGAAATATTTCAGGTTTTAGGATATGATCGAGGGTCAACCGATATCATCGGAATTTGTACACTGATGATATCGGAGGCAGTGTCCATGCATCCATAAACCCCATGGATTTTTCAGTAAACTCGTTGGACAATTTATATCCAGTATCAATGCAATTGACACGTCCTTAATATTATCAACATATGAATATCAATTTTCTCGAGTGGCCCTCGATCAAAGATAAAAAGCGACCTAAAATATTTACTGGAAGATATGCCCGCCCACTATCGATATCATCGATGGACTTTCGATATTATCGAGATTTGATTTAAGATCTTATCGGGAAGAGCATCGATATATCGAAGGATTTTGAGATTTTCTTTGAAAAATAAGGGCGCTAAAAAACTGCCTGTCGATATTATCGAGTCACTTCTGATTGACTCAAGATTCAAATATCGATGATATCGATAGGTGTATCGCTATATCGATAATTCTGTTCATATATGTATTTGGTTGCTGGACACATTAAGTCCTCATTCGATATGATCGATTCAACTTCCGAGGATATCGACAGCGCGGGTCGATTATATCGATACAATCGACAGGGTAAGAAAACTTTAGAGATTTCCTGATATTTAAAAAAGTTCTCTTACCCAAAAACCCTAATATATTTTAACTTATTTTTAAGGGTTTTAATCACCTGGTGTTTTGGGACATGGGATGTGAGGCTTAGATTTACCTATGGAGAGCTTCCACATATCCGGTTGGGGCAGACACTTGAATAGATCTTCATGTGAGACTCTGCAGTTCGACTGACTCTACACACACGCTAATTGTCAAACCATGGCACTAGCAAGGGCACTTTCACATTATGCATCGCATTGAGGTGGGCCTCAATGTATGGCCATAAATACATCACATTGGGCCTCATACACATCAAGTGGGTAGCATTATATGAGCCACATATACATCACAATGGGCCTCTAACATGGGCCTAATATACACCACAAAGGGCTTCATAGCCTTATATACATTACATTAGGCCTTGACAATCAGAATCGACCTCGATAATCAGAATCGACCCCGATGATTGGCATCAACAATTGAAATTGGCCTCGATAATCGGAATCAGCCTCATCAAACGGAATCGGCCTCAACCATCAAAATTGGCTTGGACAAATCGGAATCGACCATAATACTCGGCCTTGATAATCGGGATCGGCCTAAGGGAAGGTCACAATGTAGACATTAAACCATCATTGCCCATCAATGTGACCATTTAACCCACATTGCTCCTAAGGAGTGGCCCACATAGAGCTAAATGTATAGTGGGCCCATGGCCTCACACAAAGGCCTAATATACATCGCAATGGGCCTCACTCAAGGGCCACATTACACCACCTCGAGCTTCGCCAAATGGGCCACAAATTCATTACAATGGGTCACATACCTAGGCTTATATATATCATAATTGGTTGCATCTTATGGGCCGGGAATACATCACATGGGCCTTATCACAGGAGCTTTAAATACATAACGGGTGGTCCCTGCATATGGGCCATTAATAAATCTTAATGGGCCATTACCCATGGGCCTCAGTACATCACAATGGGCCTAATCGTATGGGGTGAAAACATATCACAATGGGCCACGACATATGGGCTGGAATTACATTATAATGGGCCTTGCACATGGGCCATAAATACACAATAGGTGGGCCCCATCACATGAGCCCTCAAAAATACATCATGACAAGCCTCATGGATGGGCCGCACCAATGGGCCTCATGTGGGCTTGGACCACACCAAAAATTCATTTCAATAGTTGCAAGTGTAACATGTGTATCACTGTACACTGCCATTCCATGGGTTCACATGGCCCACTAATGATGATCGGCACTATCCAAACATTGTCCAAGTAAATCAGCACCATCAACTCCATTAGTTGCTTGAGCCAGCTCAAAGACGAGTTCAACTCCATTATCGCTGTTGCCCAATTTCAGGTTTATTGTTAGACTCGCTTCATCCTTGATTATCTTATGTCGTCTCTCTCTCTCTCTCTCTCTCTCTCTCTCTCTCTCTCTCTCTCTCTCTCTCTCTCTCTCTCTCTCTCTCTCTCTATCTCTCTCTCTCTCTTCACTTGACAAATTGTAACCTATGGCACGCGCCATTAACCTATGTACATGATGACATGTATGAGGAGTTGGCGGCGACGCTGAGGGACTACGCCGGTAGAGGGACTAGCAATCTGTTTGATAGTATGGTTTAAAAAGTGCAATTGGGCTGCGCTTTAAAAAGCCCAGAACCATGGAACCAATCCGGAATCGAACCGATTTTCACGGTCCGGTTCCAGTTCGGTTCTAAGGTGCTAACGGTCCGGTTTCAGTTCCAAAAATCCTAGAATTGTAGGGAATGGTTCGGTTCCGATTTCACCCCAAAACTGGACCAAACCAAACCGTGTGCACCCCTAGCATGTACAACAGCTATATAGCAAGTGTAAGGTACACTAGCCAGTCCGTTCCACAGAGGTGGATCCCACGTGGGTCCCACACATTTGGCGGTGTGAGTATAACAGCCAATCTGCTTCCATATGTGGTGGGTCCCACAGACATCAGGGCCCACCGTCATATATTATAATATTATATTATTAAATTAACATAATATCATATTCATTATTATTATTATTATTATTGTTGTTATTATCTGCTGGAGTCCAGCGTCCAGTCCACAGACAGTCTGGATGTATTCATCAGATAGGTGGTACCCACCATCCAGATGGATGGTGGGATGAAACACATACCTCGTGATCATACTCACAGAACTTGTTGCGCATGTACGACAGCTATATAGCTAGTGTAAGGTACACTATCCAGTCCATTCCATAGAGGTGTGTCCCACGTGGGGCCCACCATAACATTTTTCTACCATTCATCTGTTGGTAAGGTCACACAGACCCAGATTGAAGAGGAAAATAAATTTCATAATGATCCAAAACCTGCTGCTACTGATAGTTTTATTTTTTAAAAAAAATTGGTTTTCTTATGAATTTTCTTATGTGGGGCTCGCATTAGCAAAATCCACCCTAGCCATTGGATTCCAAGGCTCAAGACAGACCCATCAAGCCCAATATTCAATATATTCCGATGTGTAGAAACATCAGGTGGATTTCAATGGTAAAAGAACACTGTTTTCTATGCTATGGCCCGCTAGATAGTCAGATTGGCTTCATTTTTTAGCTCAAAGC
The DNA here is from genome assembly GCA_037074715.1 of Magnolia kwangsiensis. Lineage (NCBI taxonomy): Eukaryota > Viridiplantae > Streptophyta > Magnoliopsida > Magnoliales > Magnoliaceae > Magnolia > Magnolia kwangsiensis. Next base: position 28,658,233 of record CM073585.1, on the reverse strand, counting down.
CTAAAATGATATGGAGAATGGGATGGACAATGTAGATTAACTTCATAAATCAAGGTGGGGCCTACATAAGCAGCCCACCTAAAAAGATTTAATGTGTGTGTGTGTGTATATATATATATATTTATGTTGCTGTGAGTACAAACCATTGTCAATTCTCACTTCACTAAGCATGTCCAGCGTCCAGAGATGCTGGACGGACGTTGTGAATATATATTCATCAAGGTGGGCCCGACATAGACGTGGCCCACTTGATTTGAATCAATCTAATATTTGTGTTCGTAGCCAAGCCAGCCCAAAAATCATGCAGCGTGGCTATTGGATGGTGGGCAGCAAGGTGGGCCAATCCCACTAGATGGATGGTCTAGATATTACATGCATCATCAGGTGTGACACTCATCATTTTAAAAAAAAGTAAAGAGAGAGAGAGAGAGAGAAAAAAAAAATCAACCACCTCAAGATCTTTCCCTACAACCTCTACCCCTATGCTCTAATGCCCTTACGAAGCTTCCTTAATGGTGGAGATGATGATATAAAGGTTGGATTAGTGAGGATCTAAGGTGGAAGATGGTTGGATTATTTTGGGATGGGTTGGACATCCATGGCTCTTGTAATGGAGAATGAGGAAGAAAGAGGGAGAGAGAGAGAGGTGATGGTTTCTAGGCAATTAATGAGTTTGACTTATGGGGAAAAGGGAAGGGGTGGTTGGTTGTAAAGAGTTATGGCTAGGGTAGGGTAAGGTGATGACACCCCAAGGGTGACATCATCATAATTATAATTTTCTAGGAAAATACAACAACAGGGATAGGTGGGTCCCGCGATCAAGCGATCAATGGTCGGGAGAATGCATGGGCCGGGTCTCATAATCTGAGCATCGCATTAACGCATGAGACATGGTGTCGAAATCGCAGCAATGATGCAGTTAAAATGACACAAGTCTTGGGTTGAGTCGGCTCGAGTTTACAGGATGTAACCCAAGAGCATGCATAATTGCTATCTACATGTCGCGGGTCGTCATAATTTGACAAGGAGGACCAAGGGATCCTGTGGAATGGTATGGGCTAAGATACGGGTCTTACAGTTCACAATGGTAAACAAACCTCACTTCCCTAACCTAAACTCCTAAGGTATATGACCCCTCTATAAAGAACTTAATCTTACCCACAAAATGCATTTTCAAAATCCTTGGTAAGCTTAGTTTAGAGTATTTCTAAGATTGGTGGAATGATGAACTAAATAGGTAAAATTCATATCCTACCGATTACATCAAAGTAAAATTGACAATGTTTTCGATGGAATCGAACTATGTTCGATAGCATTAAAATCCATGCCCATTAGTTGAACAAATAAACTGAATATATGTTGGTTATTATCGATTGCATCGAAGGAAGTTCGATGGCATCGAAACTTATATTTCGATGACATCAAACCTGCTTCGATTGCATCGATCTTGCATAACTTACCTACACCATTCCTAAAATACTCTAAGTGTTTATCGACGGCGTCGTAGATCATTCGATAGCATCAAGAGTAAGTTATCGATGGCATCGAAGATAAAAGGACTAGTTTGTGTAGCAAGCCTTCTTAGAAAATCTTATATTTCAATTGCATCGAATCCTCTATGATGGTATCGAAATTCAAAATTTGATAGCATCGAAAAAACCTTTCGATTGAATCGAAATACAGACCAAACTATCCGATGAGCTTCATAGGAAAATCACTCTACTTTCGATAACATCAATCTACAATCGATAACAACTTCGATGGAGTCGAAACAATGATCGATGGCATCGAAATCAAGCTCATTTAGTCCAGCAACCAAGTGTCATTGTTAATGGAAAATTCCAATGGCATCAAGCCATCTCTCAATGACATTAATGGATGATCGATGGCATCAGGTTGAATCTGACCTACGCTTATTTGAAAATCATAATGCAGAGAGTCGATGCAATCGAATAAAGATTCAATGACATTAAAGGAAACTAGCATTGACAACAATAGATTTCTTCCCTTTTTTTTACCATTGCGATTTGACTCTATATAAACACTTGGGCTGCTTCTTGGACTTTAGAGCGTAAACTGAAGAGAGTTTTGAGAGACTATTCAATATAGTAAATACCTTAAGCCTCAAGCTCTCTTTTCCATTGGATTTCATCATTTGATCAATTGCTCAAGTATTTATTGATCTATTCAATAGCATGGATTGAACTATGAACTCCAACATTCATTGATCTTCCAACAGCACTACTTATAGGCAAATCAGTGTGCTGGGATCCTTAAATGTTGAGCTCATGGGAATATTCTCTAAAGCTTTAATACAAATCATTCATTAGAGAAGATCAAACTAAACCTTAAACCCAATAACCTCGCACCAACGATTGGAGCATCTACTAATGGTTGTGATTCAAGGGAGCTGAAGACTCTTCATCAACAAAGAAGATCAACTTCAGCATGTGCTGAAAAGGAGCTCACTCCCTTGTTTGAAAGTATAAAGAGTCCATTGAGTTTGAACCCCCTTCCCAGTGTAGGATAGGGTTTTAGAATTTGAGTTAACAAACTTGTTAAGTCTTTCGTAGGCCTCTGACGGGAGAATACGTTATGTGTCCTTATGTAGGATAATTTAACTTATGTAGGCATGTGTGTTTGTCTTATGTAGGCATATTGAGTTACCTTCTGTGAGCACCTAAGGATGTCTTGTATAGGCTCATTAGTTAACCTTTTGTAGGTTGTGAAGGTTCATGGTTAACCTAACTTAAAACCATTGGATAGTGAAATCTGATACACTCTAGGAGAGATACATCCACCGGGAGTGGAGTAGGCAAGTAGTCGAACCACCATACATGCCTGTGTTTGGGATTGTGATTTGCGCATCTGCTTGATTGTGCTTGTTTTCTGAATGATCAATTATATGCTTGTATAACTAAATGAATGCTAGAATTGATAGGTAACATATCCCACACACACATGAGCACTATCTATAGGCTAATTACTCATTAGGTATATTTATCATGGCCTATGTGATTGGACCCTCTATTGGCTTGGAAGCCATTAAGAGTTACTTTGCCTTACTTAACTTAATTGGTAAATGGTATAAGATAGACATTGCCTATTTTAACAGGTAAATAATTTTTTTAAGTCATATTCACCCCCCTATAAGACACTTAGACATAATTCTATACTTCAATTAGCGATACTACTGCAATTTCAATTAGTATCAGAGCGGGTTTCTCTTGAAGGGTTTAACAACCTAGAGAAAGATCTTGACTAAAGTTAGAGAAATGTCCAAAGGAAAGGGAACATCGGTCTCTAGCCCCCCAAGCTTTGATGGGTCAAACTATGCATATTGGAAAACTAGAATGACCATATTCTTGGAGTCTCTAGACCAAGATGTTTGGAACATTGTCGAGAATGGTTATATGCCACCAATGGAATGAATCATACATGATAGTGGCACTACCACATCTCAACCCAAATCAAGAGCACTTTGGACTGATATTGAGAAACAAAAGAAAATGTGTAATGCTAAGGTTATGAACGCAATTTACTATGCTATTTCACAAGAAGAATTCAAACGAATATGTATGTGTGAAACACCTAAACAAGCATGGGATTTATTGGAAACCACACATGAAGGAACAAGCACAGTAAAATGTTTAAAGTTGCAACTATTAACAATCCAATTTGATAATATAAAAATGGAGGAACATGAGACCTTCATGGAGTTTTTCACAAAGCTAAATGACATATGTAAGTCCATGTGGGGACTAAGATCCCTTCTGGAATACTTCAATTCAAAAGTCACCACTATCGAAGAATGTAAGAACATTGATGAACTAAAGGTAGAAGAGTTAATAGGTTCCCTAGAAACCTTCGAGTTACATTTCAAAACTCCTACAAAATCCAAGCATCATGTTCTTAAGACCTCCAAAAATGAAACAAATGAGGAAAGTAATGAGAATGATGAAAATGAGGAGGTGGCCCTTTTAGCCATGAGATTCAAAAAATTCTTCAACAAGGATCGTAGTAGACCATACAACAAAAGGGGGAAATCATTGGACTACAAGCACCAAATAGGCAAATCTTTCAACAAGTCCAAAGAGCCTCAATGTTACAATTGTCATTAGTATGGGCACATATACACGGAATGTCCCACAAAGAAATCTAAAGGAAAGGCTATGGCAGCCATATGGGAAAACATCGAAGACTCTGAATCTGATTCAAGTGAGTCTAAAGTTGATGAAGACCAAAAATCATTAAAAATACTCATGGCCTCCATCTCTACTATCATCCCAGACTTAGGGGACATTGAGGAATTGAATGAACAACAAATCTCAAAGGCACCTTCCTCAGTTGAAGAAGAAAAATGTAAAAATAGTTTGGATAAAGCGTTGGCTACACACACACAATTGGCTGATTGTCCATATGCGTATTATGCCAAGCTTAAAAGACAAACTAATAATGATGGTTTAATGGCTGAGAAACTAATCAAGAAAATTGGTCATCTAGAATTAAAAATTGAGGAACCGAAAATGAAAAGAAAAATCTGAGACTAGATGTAGAAGAATCCAATCACTTATCAGAACTTAGTCATAAGTTTTCCCAAAGAGATGAAAAATTACTTTTAGGCTAGGGTAGAAACTTTAAGGATAGGAGAGGCTTAGGTTATGGAACTAGTAAATCTAGCCCTTCTCCTACACCACCTGTATGAACAAAACAACTGCCTCAAGTAGCAAAATGGGCAAGTTCATTCTGTCATACATGCAGAGATATGGGGCACTACAAATTTGAATGTCTTGCACTTAGACAGCCCCACTCCACTTTCGATTTGAGCAATATAAGTAAATTCAAACTAACCGGAGAGATGATGCAGAAATTAGGGAATTATCCAAAATAAGAATGTTTGAATTAGTTACCTGGAGAATTCAAAGCACCCATGGATAACCACTCTAAATTAGAAAATGAAACATCACGCTCAAATAAAGTGGCTACCAAATGGGTGATATCAAAAAAAAAAAAAAAAATTGCCCTATGAGTCATGTTAAACTTAACTCGGGCACTTGTAGTGATTGCTCCAAGTGAAATAACTAGTGACCATGACCCATTTCTATTATAACTCTTAAATTTGATAATGGGTCAATCACATCAAAAGGGAGCTCCATCAAGAATAGTGAGTAAGGAACAACACTTGAGTCTAGATTGTCTATGATTAAAGATATTGGTTAAGGGACTAGAACACAATCTTCAAAATATTTCCCAAGAATTGTGACCAAAAACTATCTAACATCTTTCTCAAGGATATGTGCAAAATCTTGGACTACATAAGTAAATGAATATGAGATATTTGCACAAGTAATTGTCAATATGGTTGTTGATGACCAACCACATGACAAATGGTCCTTCCACTAATATGGAGGTTAATGTGAATCACACATTATAGGAAAACCTGATAACAATTCCATTCCTCCATTTGAGTCTCAAGTATTGGGTATCATACCAGTTTTTAGGATCAAAACCAAATCATCATAGATCTTATAACCTGTATGGAGACTCAGCTGTGTTTTGAGATCAACAACTAGTCATATTTCTTTATCTCAAAAAATTTGAACCACAAGATATTGTTCTAAACATTAAAAAGTTAAGAAAAATGAGATAAAGCATCTAGTTCCCAAGTTACTGAAGGGAACTGCAATGATAAGCCATAATATTCATCTTACACATCTACTATCAATGCCGGATATTCGGATGGCTATTAAGCCAGTAATATCAATGATCACTACTCAAATGGCGGTGGTTGTATATATCAGTAACTGACTTGTACCTTGGCATAAAACTAAACTTGATATTCTTATCTACTGCCAAGGGGAAATACATTGAAATCGGTAATTGTTATGCACATCTTATATTATTGAACACATAAAGGAAAATATTACAGTATTAAATCATATACCTACTGAGCAACAACTTGTCGATATTTTAATAAAACCACTAGATGTTAATGAATATGGAGACCCCCAAATATCTATTTGAGTGTGCGTGATCTAATCTTCTCTACGGCTCATTTGAATGAAATGCTATATTTGAGGATTTTTAGCCACATTACTATTTTTGAACATATGTGTATTTATATTTGTTTAATCTTTTTGTGTTTTGAAAATTTTGATTGAGTGTACAAGTGTCGAAGTGTTGATAAAATTATATGTACATCTCATAGTATAGGTCATTGCAACCTAAACTCGTAAATTTGAGCAGCACGGAATGTTTCAATGGAATTGAAGTCATTTCGATGACATCAAACAGTTTTTGATGGCATTGAACATACTTCGAGTGCATCAAAAAGCCTTCACAACTCTCTAACCTATTCTAGATGGTTTTCGATGACATCGACAATGGTTCGATGACATCGAAGGTACTTCGATGGTAGCAAAATATCAGGGCCTATATATTTAACTCGAGTGGAATTTTTCAATTTTCACCTTCCTCCCACGTCTGTTCGTCTCCCCACTTGTCTTGGAGCTCTGGTGACTGTCTTTCACTCATTTTCTCTCCACCATACATGCTCCATCCTGGTAAGGTACCTCATTTGCATCTGCCATTCTCATTTATCTCCTATTGGGTTACCTTCCTAGGGACTTTTAACATTGACTTAAGTTGATTTCTTGCATTTTTGCTTAAAACAAACCTGTCTTCTTAAATCTTGCTTTATGCTTAAGGAGAAAGGGAAAGCCCCGGTCCCAAAGCAACCACCTCGACCCACAAGGTACAAACAATGTGCACCACACCAAAGGGATAAAACTCAGGGCGAGTACTTGACTCACGCGCCTCCCGCATTACGTCATGAAACGTCTACTCAAGAGATATCACCAATGGAGATAACCATTCCAACAATTCCTCCCCCTGGTGAAACATTATTAGAAAAATACAGGGGGCGGACTATCGTTCAAGAATGTTAAGTGGATTTGCAATATATTGAAACTTTTGGTATAAAGCCACTATCTGAAACCATGGAATGAGCCAAACTCCTTGAATTTGGTAAGACAACATGCAATGAACAAGTATATCAATTTCTGGCATACTGCCACTCGCTCATCCTGGACCATCCTTCTATCTTGATCACTATTGGTTAGACCACTACAACCTTCACCACTGCCAATATCGCACAACTTTTAGGTGTACCGACTCTACCCGTTAGTCTAGAGAATCTTGACACTGATTCCCCCATTGTCCGAACCACCATGTCCAAAGCTCTATGTAATGGAAAGGAGGTTCCCTGGCATGATAGAAATGCCCTACGCTCCAAAGACATGTCAACATAGTATAAGGTCCTTCATGCCATTCCCTCTTCAAATGTGTACCCTAGAAGTACCAATCGCAGTGATTTAACTTCATTCATGATCAGTATTCTTTATAGATCTCACATTTTTGGATATTCATGCCATTCTTGGGCAATTCATTTCATATGATATATGCATGCCATTCTTGGGCAATTCATTTCATATGATATATGCATGTCATGCTTTAATAGATCTCACATAATTCTTGTCTTTCATTCTATTACTTCAAATTATGTGATTGTTGTATCTATCTTCCAATATATTTGATCAACTCTCCAACTTTCAATTCATTTGGCATACTCTCCATGTTTATTAACCCTTTGCCAATGACTGAAAAAAATGGGGAGAAGCATATAATCCCACCATTGTGTGTATTTGTGTGTTTGTTGTTGTTCTTCTCACTAATCACAATGCAGGAAGATAGGGGGAGTATAAAGATAGGGGGAGTAACAAAACTCAAACAATCAACAACTCAAGCATCAAGACCTTTATATGAATATGTCCTCAGTTGAGTTGTAACAATGAATTTTTGTATAATTTGAGCAATTTGAGTTATTCGTAATACCTAGGGTTGTTAGGTGTGTTTTATCACATAATTGACAAAGGGGAAGATTGAATGTGCCCCGATTTGTCAATATACGTGAGTGTTGAGCCAATCTATCAAGTGATCCCAAAGTGAAGATTACAAGACCAAAGACTTAACTAACCTGAAGAAGTTCGAGTGTTCACAAAGGTAAACAAACCTCACTTGCCTAACCAAAACTCCTAAGGTATATGACCCATCTATAAAGAACCTAATCTTACCCACAAAATGTATTTTCAAAATCATTGATAAGCTTAGTTTAAAGTATTTCTAGGGTTGGTGGAAACATAAAATAAATAGGTAAAAATCATATCCTACTGATTGCATCGAAGTGCGATCGAGAATGTTTTTGATGGAATCAAACTATGTTCGATAGCATCGAAATCCAAGCCCATTAGTCCAGCAAAAAAACTAAATATATGTTGGTTATTATTGATTACATTAAAGGAAGTTTAATGGCATCGAAACTTATATTTCAATGACATCAAACCTACTTCAATTGCATCGACCTTGGGTAACTTACCTCCACCATTCCTAAAATACTCTAAGTGTTTATCGATGACACCGAAGATCATTTGATAGCATCGAGAGTAAGTTATTGATGGCATCAAAGATCATTCGATTGCATCGATAAAAGGACCATTTTTTCCAGCAAGCCTTCTTAGAAAATCCTATATTTCAATTGCATCGAATCCTCTACGATGGTATCAAAATTCAAATTTTGATAACATCGAAAAAACCTTTCGATTGAATCTAAATACGAACCAAACTGTCCAGTGAGCTTCATAAGAAAATCACTTTACTTTCGATAATATCGATCTGCAATCGATGACAACTTCGATGGAATCAAAATAATGATCGATGGCATCAAAATTAGGCTTATTTAGTCCAGTAACCAAGTGTCATTTTTAAAGGAAAATCCTGATGGCATCGAGCCATCTCTTAATGACATCAAAGGGCTCTTTGATGGCATCGGACAGAATCTGACCTACACTTATTTAAAAATCATACTACAGAGAGTCAATGCAATCGAAGAGAGGTTCTATGACATCAAAAGAAACTTTGATGGCATCGAAGACCTCTCGATAGCATCAACAATGACAAATTTCTGCCCATTTTTTTACCATTGGGATTTGACTCTATATAAACACTTGGGCTACTTTTTGTACTTTAATGCTTAAACTAAAGAGAGTTTTGAGAGACCAATCGATATAGTAAATACCCTCATCCTCAATCTCTCTTTCCCATTAGAGTTCATCATTCAATACATTGCTCAAGTATTTATTAATTTATTCAATAGCATGGATTGAACTATGAACTCCAGCATTCATTTATCTTCCAATAGCACTACTTATAGGCAAGTCATTGTTCTGGGATCCTTGAATGCTTAGCTCATAGGAGTCTTCTCTAAAGCTTTAATGAAAATCATTCATTAAAGAAGATCAAACTAAACCCTAAACCCAATAAACTCGCATCAACGATTGGAGCATCTACAAATGGTTACGGTTCAAGGGAGTTGAAGACTCTTCATCAATAAGGAAGATCAACTTTAGCATGTGTTAAAAAGGGGCTCACTTACTTATTTATAAGTATAAAAAATCTATTGAGTCTAAACCCCCTTCCTTGTGTAGGATAGGGTTTCAAAGTTTAAGTTAACAAACTCGCAAAGCCCTTTCCTAGGCCTCTGATGGGAGAATACGTTATATGTCCTTGTGTAGGATACTTTTCCTTGTGTAGGCATATTGAGTGGCCTCGTGTAGGCACCTAAGGATGTCTTGTGTAGGATCCTTAGTTAACCTTATGTAAGTTGTAAAGGTTCATGGTTAACTTGATATAAAACCATTGGATAGTGGAATCCGGTACACTCTAGGAGAGAGTACGTCTGCTGGGAGTGGAGTAAGCAAGTAGTCGAACCATTATACATGCTTGTGTTTAGGATTGTGATTTGTGCATCTGCTTGATTATGCTTATTTTCTTAATGATCAATTATATGCTTGCATAAGTGGATGAATGCTGGAATTGATAGGTAACATATCCCACACACACACATAAGCACTATCTACAAGCTAATTACTCATCAGGTATATTTATCATAACCTATGTGATTAGAACCTCTATTGGCTGGGAAGCCATTAAGAGTTACTTTGCCTTAACTTAAAAGTCCTATTCACACCCCCCCCCCCCCCCCTCAAGCACTTGGACATAATTTCATGCTTCAATTAGCAGTTCTACCGTAATTTCAATACAATCATTTTTTTTTAATTATGGACGACAAGGCCCCTTGGTGAATCCTAGATTTAAGTATGCTTATGGCCATTCACCTCTTATAATGATCTTTTACTTAAGACAACATGCGGCTCATCGAGTGGGTTGATTGGGTAACCATATACATTTTTCTATATTTATCCTTTTTTTAACCAGTTATTTATTCAGCATGATCGGCCCACTTTTATACTAAATCATAGTGCCCAACCAAGGGTACAACATAATTCTAAAATTCCTTGGAATAGAGGTAACTAAATGACTACCGGTTGGGTTAGTTTACATTTTTGTACGGGGCTCGATGTTACTATCAAATTCACCCATAATGCCCCTCAACCAGATGTCCACTGGCCCAGAAATATATAAAGAAATTTACCGTTAGCGGGCCCCCCATAATTTTCTCATTTGGACAGTGGGTGGGGCACATCTTTAGGCCTAAGGATACTTGAAGTGGCGCCCATTTTGGTGACACAATCATCTCCAAAAGATTGGCCATAAATGATTTAAACAAAAATGTGTGTTTATGGTCAAACAAAATTTTAAACCATACATCGCAACCAAGTCATTCTTAAGGCCCAAACCATACATAAGCATGAACAAAATTATGCTCAAATGACAATCACAAACACAAGCATATATAATGGTTCGGTTACTTGCTTAAACTCTCGATGAATGCACTCTCCTCGAGTTTACCGAATTTCACTATCTTTAGAGCATTCAATAGGTTCACTCCTAACCTTTACAAACATACACTCTTACCGAAGGCTCACAGAAGATACAAATGTACACTCCTGTCAAAGGCCTATATAAGGACTTGACACATGTACACTCCAGTCGGAGGCATACATAAGAACTTACACACATACTCACCTGTGTTGGTGGTGATACGGTCTTACACAAGAACCTATGTGAGTTTGGGTCATAAACTTTATACTTAATCATATACAAGTAAAGAGTATATGGACTCTAAAATTGACAACCTTGTCGATTTGAGTCCCATTGATGCACCTTGCTTAAGATGTATCTTTAATATTGAATCTACTTCTCTCATGCTTTCTTAATCTTTGATACGGATGCTTTAACTCCTTTGATCAGCTACCTTGTATATGATACTCCAATGAGGCTACCAAAGTAATGGGAGAGGTTTGGTTGAATCTTATATAATTAATGGCTTAATTGATTTTCAAATAGGAATTTACCTAGATGGGCATTATAGATGTTAAAAGCCAAAGGATTTACCTATTAGATTAGTGTCTATCCTCTAAATAATATAAGAAAATAAGTTCATCTTCATAAGGAACATGGAATGCTCATTAGAGTGATTAATCACTTAGAAGATGACTTAAATCTCTTTAGGTGGGAACCTAAAAGTGTTGGAAAGAATTGGGATACACTAGGGCTTCTATTTCACTCAAAATCCATTAATTTTCCTAAGAACCAAGTGCCCTATATAAAGGAATCAAGTTCCACTGGTAAAAAATGGGCAGAAAAAAGTTTTGTCGATCAATCGTGCGATGCTTCGATTGATCGAACTCCCCTTCAATGGGATCAAGAAACTTTATATTTTAGGCAAATAGTTTATGGATGTTTCTGGTGACCTTCGATCGATCGAGACCTGTGTTTCCCTCGTGACACATTGACAGTCCGTAAATGGTATCGAACTCCATTAAAAAAAACTGTTGTTTTGGACACTATGTTATACAACGACTTTGCACCTCTTAAAATCCTAACTTCTTATGTCCATTAAGGATCTAAGGCTTGGTTTAGATGAGTCCAATGTTTACTTATGGGATGAATCATCTAAAAGTGTGTTGTTTTGGAATCTAAAGGGTCTATGGCTAATTTTACTAAGGCACCTTATGATTTACATGTTGCTTTGGCCTTAATGTTTCAAGTCTTTAAGTCTTTGGTCTTCAATATCTTCATATGGAGGCTCAAGCGACTCAAGACATCATATCTGACGTCATTGACAAAATCAATGCACTAACAATTGCTACTCCTTTTTCCCTTTATTAGGTAACCCTTGTGTTACTTTCCTTATTTTATATCTTAGGCATGTGTTTTGAAGTTCTAAAACTCTCATAGTTTGATTTAATTCTCTATTGATACAAGTGATGTGTTGAAACACTCATAACTAGTGACTTGTATATATATCATGGACATAATGCACTCTGAGTAGTGACCCTCTTAAACGACATGTAAATCCTTAAATTTATTTACTGTTGCACATATAGATGTACGTAATTTCTCTAGGCATGGTACATCACTTTTTGAGATTGGATATCATAATTAGTCGCACCATGAACAAACCATGCATGTAATTTCTTCCAATACATGAGTTGTACCATCCCAAGGTATTCACCTAAATCCATAGTAGTGTCGAGCACAACAACAAATCTCTGTAGTTATGGGATGCGAAACAAGCTAAACTTTTATCAATTATATTCCACAATGCAATAGTTACTATGTATGATGAGTCGCACACATTGTGGTAGTAATGTATTCATGTGAATTTGTTGCGCATACGAATACCACTCGTAGTGGTAGAATAGGAGATGTATCAGAACCTTTATATTGTCTAACTATGGTGAATTACTTGAATTGTTGTTAATCTTAAAGGATAACCATCACTATGAATAGGGGGTTGACCCTCTCCAATCATATAGATGATGCAAGTGATGTTAAGGTTAAAGATATGGGCAATGATCTCCCTAAGGAAGACTATTACGAGTGTGGGATTACATCACCAATGCTCCCATTTTAGTTTAGTTTTATTTATATTTCATACTGTGAATTTAGATTATTGTAATAAATTTCAACTCGTGTGAGCATCAAATGATTTTTTAAACTTTTATAGTTAAATGGAATAAGAATTATAATATAGCAAGTTTTATTCTTATAACTGGATACCTTCATGAATATGAATGCATGTGATGTGTGACAAGTACAAGAGATTATACATAGATTACATTATCTAACATCACAGAACTCGGAACTCGTGTGATGTACACGAGAATTAATTTTTCAGGGTGTTACACTTTCGCCACCAGTTGTAAAAAGCGTTACAGCTCAAAACCTTAATGTTCCACACACAACAGTTGGAACAACAAACCATTAATAGTAAACAAAAAGAGGAAGGAAGAAAGAGGAGCATAGAGAGCGGGATGAACTCTAATGACACTAGTGAGGCTTGATTCTTTCATGACCATCGAAGCCATCACCAACCAATTAATAGTGAACAATTTCCGACACCAGAAGGATGAGCACGACAACCAAGCATAAATCCTAAGCCACCACATGTTGCTTGTCGAATATCTATTAGAAACTAGATGTCGCAACATCCATTCACATTCTTCGAATGTAAAGTGACATAGGGGGTATTGTTTACATCTAGACTAATGCAGTCCACATTGCCTAGTGAGAAGTCACATGCCAGCACACATGTACGAATGGTGGGAGGAAAATGTACTCACACCAAGGAAGACTGTCAGCAACATATAGTCTACCCAAAATAATGTAACGTCTTGAAAAAATCCGTACAGAGACCCGAGTACCACCTCAGGCGAAAATCACTAAGGACCAAATCCTTTAGAAATTAAATGAGATTTAACTAGCACTAAACTAGATTACCTATGAAAATAGCACTAATCACTTTAAATACGATCTGCAAGACCCAAAACTTGTAAAATCGTTAACGCTACATTACCCTAAAACCTAGGATCAATCTCTAAATCCAATTACTCTCGGGAGCATCTGGAAACTCCGTATCATACTTGGACCACGCGTCGAGAGTTCAATAACTACGAAACTATATAATTATAACTGCCTTACTGGACTTGACAACCACCTCGAAAATCAAGTCCAGATGGTATCCCGAAGCTATTTACTTGAGCTCGGAGCAAAGTGTGTGAGAAACGTGAATATCCTAAGTAATCAAATCCAAACTTAAGTAAACTGAGTCGTGTCGCTTGCGAGCCAAATATAAGGATTCAGACCGTTAGAATATGACCCAATTACACCCTTAGATCAAGGAAAATTTCTCACACATGTCAGTGCACTTGTGGCCCTAATCGAATACCGGTGACCGTCGAACTGAAACTGGTCCGCCATAGGCAATCTGTAAATTCGATCGGATTGAAAACATAGCTTGACCTGGATCCAATGTCAGAGAGCTTAAGTTTGACCGTATTCAGCAAAGGGGCCTCCAGAAGTGCTCTGTTGGATCAGAACAGACCCTATTTGGCTATAACCTAAGTATACCTTGGTCTTAGGGCCATTCCATCAGTCCTGGGCCTATATAAAGGCCTAAACCCACCCCATTTCTACTCCATACGAATTCTCTAAAACCCTAGGAGAGAGAAGAGAAGAAAGAGAAGGAAAGAGAGAGAATGTGTGAGAGAGAGTTGGAGTTTATTCCTGGAATTATTCCCTGTTGCTCCTCGTGCCAAATTCGTCCATCTGTATTGCTATACGGGCGATTCCGATTCCATACTTGGGTAAGAAACCTAACCCTAATCTGTTTTTAGGGTTTCATATAGTGTAAGTGAAGAAATGGCTAACCTAATTCATGCTTTAGGTTGTCATTCTGCCGTTGACAAAGGCTAAGTGTCTAAAACGAATCCATTATGCGTTTACCGGCGTTAGGTGCGGACTATAAATGTTTAAGTTATGGTTTTCAAGGCTTTCAATGTCAGTAATGGTTTATGACTAACTTGATTGCCGTTACATGTGTTTAGATACGAAGTTTTTCATATTTCACATATAGATATCAACTAGGTTGATTTTAATGCATTTCATGTGTTTGTTGAAAGGCCTGAATGAATACGGAATTATGATTTGTTCTTGTCATGTTTAATGACTAAGAATACATGCTTATTGTACGTATGGTGAACCCTTTGTAAAGGGATTTACTATAATACCTATTATAATTACTTTATTACATGTATTTGACATGTGTAGCCTAAGTGATTGATAAAAGGCCTGAATGTGAAAATGCTTGATTAAATGTATGTATTGAGGGCGTTGAGATGAGATTCTCAATTCCCTTGACTATGGTTATAGCATCCTTGGTGTAACCTATCTTACTACTATGTGGTAAGGATGAAACGCTTATGTATGATAGTATGTGTAGTATGTGTTTATTAAATTCTTCATGTTAGAGTTATATCTGATTTCAGTTGTCACATGTTGTTTTAAATTACTTTATGTAAATGCTATTATTTGGAGTGTGCTTAGGGCTACAATGTAGTCCAGGCAATCGGTAATGAAATGTGATCGGTGGCCGAATTGTTTAGCCACGATAGACACGCCAGATGAATTCGAGTCGTACGTTGCTTGTCGGCAGTGGTTAGGCCACACGGAGTTTCTTGTGCACTCCATGTCGATCAGCTCGACGTATGCTTGTACCAGTCGAGTTTTTCAACTAACCCGGTTGACCCAATGTATGTTCACCATGTATGGGCGCTACTGCTTGAACTAAGGTACCAAACTCACCAGTGAAAACCCGTTTAACCTTAGTACCTCGATCCGCTAAGATTCATGAGCTGCATATGGTGGTATGGGACACCGTGGTCAAGCTTTCAGCCTATGCCGGGGTGACGAGCCCACCCATAGTGACCAGTGAGCAACCCAGACTCGTGAGCCAAATACAGTAGTATGGGATACTGTATTTGAGCTGTCGGCCTACACTGATCAGGTGACGAGCCCCTTGCAGTGACCTCGAGTATACTCTGAGACTGCGTTGAGGCGACGAGTCTTTTCGCTGCCACCAGAGTATAACCTAGGCCTACATTGATCAGGTGATGAGCCCTTTGCAGCGATCTAGAACCGTAACATCGTATGAGATTTACTAGGACTGACGACCTTAGAATGGATCATTGTTTGGGAATTAATATAAGGGAGGTACCTTAGCTTCCCAATCCTGCTGTATGAATAAACCTAAGTAAGAATCTAGCTAAGCATGTGCATGCACCGCATTGCATGTGCTTTAGAGAGGAAGAGCATTTTCGGGAGGATGTCATGCGCGCCGTGAGATGAAGACACTGAGGGAGTGTAGGCGAGGGCATGTATCATTATTTCATATCATTCTTGCATTAACCAGAAAACTTAGGACTTGTTTATTGTACTGTTTTAGTGAATCGATAACATGTTAACCTTTACATTATTGTTCCACTGAGTTGATCACTCACTCCCACGTTCTGGGACGGTGTTTTAAACACCAACCAGACTCTATCTTAGTTACAGATGATGATGTGACCCACAAGGCGGAGGCAGATTTCAAGGACGATGAGGAGGTGTTCTCCTATATGCAGTTATCAGGCGGGTTCATGTGAGTCGTGTCCTGATTATCGAGGCTACAGGGTTTTTGGACTAGATGACATGATATATTACCACTTTGTATATTTTAAGAATTTACGTGTACTTATTGACCTGGTAACATGATCATACTCAGGAGACCTCGATTACTTATACGTTATATATATCTATTACAGTCTTTCACTCGCTTGCATGAACCGTCTCTGGAGTATGATATGCTATTTTGGCTTAATCTCATTCATGTTTAATGTACTAATACAGAAAACATTCAATCATCATCATATATGTTGCATAAGTAATGTTTTGAAACTCGGGTGTTGGGCTCCTACTCGACCCCCAATTTTCAAGGCGTTACAAATAACCTCACTTAGAGTTGTATCACATTTACCCAAAAAAGGCAAACATCATTTGTAGGACATGTGATCAACACACACTTAACACGTATGACCCTGCCGTACGCAGGAACTTTCTAAATTCTTGTCAACAGTGGATTCTTCATAATCCAAATTATATACAGCATGACCATCCATAAATCAACTCCAAAAAAGGAAATTTTCCAAGGACAATCAATATTTTCTCAGAAGTAAAAAGGAATTAGGAGCAAGTAATGGTGTAACGCCCTGAAAATCGGGGGTCGAGCAGAAGCTCAACTCCCGAGTTCCAACGCATTACTTATGCAATATAGATAATGATGTTTAAATGTTGTCCATATTAGTGCATTAAACATGAGTGGGATTATACTAAAATAGCATATCATACTCTAGAGTTAATATAATTTGGCAGGTAGAAGACTGAAATATATACATTTAATTATGAAAATGTTTCACAAATTTTGGATTATGGGTATGAAACTGAGCTAAATATATACATGTATTGTTTCTAACCAAATAAAATGCAGGAAGTAAATGTGTTCAACTAAACAAGTATCCCAGTAGTCCCTCTACATCAGTATGAGATCTATATAGATCCGCCCGATAGTAAAACGTAGGTGAACTCTTCCTCCTCACCTACGAAGTCCAACTCTGCAGTATAGACCTTGCCATCACTTGCATCTGAACCAGAGTCTGGGTGGTATTTAAATCATCGTCCTAGGTGGGAATGAGTAGCTAATTCAGTGAAACTATAAAGTAAAGGTTAACATGTTATTAATTCAGTCAAGCAGTAATGATAAAGCAGTACAAAAATCATGTCCTAAGTACTCTTGTTAATGTAGGAATGATATGCTATAATGATACATGCCCTCGCCTACACTCCCTCAACGACATCATCTGAAGGTTACGCATGCAATACTCTCACTGTGCTCAAATCCATCGCCAAAGGCACATGCAATGCAGTGCATGTGTGTGTTAGCCAAGTTCTTAATTAGACCTATTCATATATCAGCTTTGGAAAGCTAAGGCACCTCTCTTTATATCATTTATCCAAACAATGATCCATCTAGGGTCGTCAATCCTATTTAATCACATACGATAGACAAGTTTGAGAGTTTACACTCTAGGTCGCTACGAGAGGCTCGTCACCGTCAGCGTAGGCCTATTTTATACTTGAGGTCACACCACCAATGCCCTACCAACTGGCAGTCTATTTTTGAAGGCTCATCACCAACCCAACTGGGGACCATAGCCAAGCTGCGCCGGGATAGGCCGACAGCTCGAATATAATGTCTCATACCACCGTATTCAGCTCATGAGTTTAGGTTGCTCATTAGTCACTACGGTAAGGCTCGTCACCACAGCGTAAGCTGACAGCATGACCACGGTGTCCCATACCACCATGCCTGGCTCATGAGTCTTAGCGAATCGTGGTACCAAGGTTGAAACGGGCTTTACATTGGTAAGTGGTACCTTACATTCAAGCAGTAGTATCCATACATGCTAAACACATCATAGGTCAATCGGTTTATTATAAAAATTCGACTGGTACAAGCGTACGCTGAATTAATCAACATGGAGTGCATAAATCTAAGTTCATTTTCTAAAGATATTCGTGTTTCTCACACACTTTACTCAGGGCTCTAGTTGTGCATTTCTGGATACTATTCGGGATCGATTCTCATGATTGTTGTCAAGCCCAGTAAGGCGGTCATAACCTTATAATTTTGAAGTCATTGGACTTTCGACACCCGGTCTGGGTCTGATATGGTGTTCCAATGTGCTCCTCTGAGCAACTGGGTTTTGAGATTGCTCCTAAATTTTTAAGTAAAGTTGAGTTAGTGATTTTAATAGTTTTGATTCTTGTAGTTTGTATAGAAAGTGGTTTAAGCCAATTCCATTGATTGTTTAGTTTAGTACTTGAATACGTGTCACCCAATTACGAAAGACTAGGTTGCTTTATCCAAATCACCTATTTATTTTGTCAGATTCTATAAGACTAATGGCCCAAAAATCTATTTTTATTTATATATTTACTATTATGATAAATTTAAGTTTAAGTATTATTCTTCATCATTTAAATGTTAAGATTAGCGTCTACTATGAAAGTACTTAGAAAAATGTGAAGAATAAGGTGGTGAAAGGTGAGATTTAGGAAAGAAATGGGTTGAAAAGGGATTTTAAACTTTAGGATTGAGTTTTGAGAAGTCAATAAGGTGTTATGATACTCATTGCCTATGGACGTCTATCTCTAAGTCAAAAAAAATTCAGGACATTATAATCTACCCTCTTTAAAGAAAAATTTCGTCCCCAAAATTGGTTAAAGCTTCTATCGGGTTCCTATCAACGAGCACATTTGTGGATACACTAACCTCGACTATTGTAATTCAGTTCATACCCATTGTTAGGCCTATTCTTTAATATGAATTGGTTCAATCCATGGACCCTAATTGTTTTCCTTCGAAGACTTCATTATTGACATTCTAAGGAAGATTCAGATTCTATTTAATGACCTAACCTTACGTATAACTTGGAACAATTTCCTTCGATCCTGGGCTAGTGGGGTATGGGGCCCTCCACGCTTCCGCTGCACCACTTTGATCAAGTGGATGTATAAACTGACCTAACTAGATTGGGCTCATAATGTTCTATCCCCTTCAAATTATCCCAAGACTCAAGAATTTATGTCCCGACCCATATCTCATAACAAGGTATAATTTAGTACCTATCCTTGACATGAAATGGGAAACGATCTCCCAATACAGTGGTACCATTGGTCTTCCTTTCATCGATGATGTATACTATGGCATTGGTACCTATAGTCATAGAAAGGAGCTAAAAAAATGATGGGTGTTGTGGTTAATTTCAGGAACGGGTATGAGTTTATGGCAAGATGCTTAATTCTACCAAAGAAGGACTTTTTTCATGGTCCTGACTTACCCTCTTTAATCATATTCAGTTTAATACCATAAGATAGTCTATACATTATTAGTACATAAGGAAGTTGGACAAAATAGGTTAATGGGCAGACTATCTTTCTAAGTTCATATGCACAATATGGATGCCAGAATGGTCTGTGGTTCGGGACCTAATTCTTAATTGTCTGTTGCCCATTTGAGAAATTTCTGGGGCCTAAAAAGAAAATTCTCTATTGGTTATATATTCTTAACACTTCTGAAAGACGAAGTAATAAAATTTTGGTTGTAAGTGGTCGGGTCAATAGGGAAGGAAAGTTATGTGGTGGGTCTAAGCCAGATACATAGACCTTTTGCCTAGTCTATGACGAAAAATTTGTCATATCAGTTCTTAATCCTAGTTGATCTCGATCTTCTACTTGATCAAAGCATTGAGTTCAGTGGTAACTACCAGGATTGAGAATTCGATTCAAACCGTAAATACTTAGCTTATGAATAGTTTCTCTACTCCATTTTTCCAATTCTAATAAGTCCTTGGGAAGGTAATTCTAAGGGGTGTATTGGTTTGACCTAACATTCAATCCGAGGGATATATAAGTTTTCTCTGAGCATGAATAGTTTCTAATTAAAACAACCTTCCTAAGAATTATTAAAGAAGCCTATAAGTATAAAGGGGATCCAACGAAGGAATGAGGTCTCACTCCAACCTAATCAAGCCAACTAACTTAGTCTCTCTTTCAATTATCTTTCCATTATCTTAGTATAATCAGTCTTTTATGTTCCCTAGTATAACCAGTAGCCTAGTATTAATTTAGGAGTAGCAGTAATCCAATAGTTGTAATCCAAAGTCTATGCTCATACGCTAGATGATTCGGTACCATTTCTAATACAGGAAATTATTTTATCGCTTAGGGTCAAAAGTTGTCTGAATGGAATTGAGTTGCCTGAACTTGAATTTAACTGTACTTGAGCACTTCACATATGCCCAGACCAGCTAGAAAGGTCCTAGGGTTCACGTTATTAATTTATTGGGTTTCCTATACTGTCAGATTTTATATAATCCTCATTCCCAAGGGCATAGGGTAGTTCTATACCCTTTTTTTGGCACTTTTAGTTAGTATATTATTTAAATTATTTTTTTAATAGTTTATCATCAAGTTTAATTCATCTCCATCAAATTTCATTAGATTTCATTTTGTAAAAAAATTTTAAAAATTACAGAAGTAACAGCTATCCAAACTAATGATCTTCACACAGTTATCACAACGACCTAAATTTAACTATATTATATTTTTTATTATATTTTTTTATTATATTTATATAAAACTAGACTTATTAAGCTTCAATCTGGCTTTTAAAACACCTAAATCAGAGTTATATCGAGAGAGATATGACTTTTTGAAGTTGAATGAAAATTATAAAAAATGGGCCGCCCGGCCTGCTGGACCGCGAGGCCTTTCGGTAAGCGCGATTCCATCACGGTCTGCTAGAACCTGGGGTGATGGCTCACCTTGTGGGTGATGGAATTCCCCCCCCCCCCCCCGAGTGCTGAAAATGTGTGAGACCCACCTCAAGTCCTCCTAATTTGCGTCGATTGGGCCCCCGAGTCTGTTTGATGTGGTTTCGGGTTCCATCTCGTGTATATTCACACTTTTTAGGTCTTTTAAGTGTGGAATACACTGAATTATTATCTAAACCTATCATTTGATAGTCTAAAAAGGAATTGGGATCATCTCACATGATCACAGGTGCATACGGGTCATACTTCAACTGTCAGTTTCGTCTGTTAGCGAAACTTGGGATTCTAATGTGGTTTCTAGATTCCATCATCCCCTCCTAAGTCAGAGTACGTCAGAGTGTATTGTGTTATCATAACCCAAGTCCAGTTTAATCCAAATCATACTCTGATATCATCTTGTAACGCCCTAAAAATTGGGAGTCGAGCAAAAGCTCAACTCACGAGTTCCAACGCATCACTTATGCAACACAAATAATGATGTTTAAATATTGTCTATATTAGTGCGTTAAACATAAGTGGGATTATACTAAAAGAGCATATCATACTCTAGAGTTAATATAATTTTCCAAACAAAAAATTAAAATATGTGCATTTAATTATGCAAGCGTTTCACAAATTTTGAAATATGGGTATGAAACCGGGCTAAATATATACATGTGTTATTTGTAACTATATAAAATATGGAAAGTAAATGTGTTCAACTAAACAAGTATCCCAATAGTCCCTACGCATCAGTATGAGATCTACATAGATCCGTCCGATAGTTGAACGTATGAGAACTCTTCCTCCTCGCCTACGAAGTCCAACTCTGCTGTATAGACCTCGCCATCACCTGTATCTAAACCAAATTCTAGGTGGTGTTTAAAACATCATCCTAGGTGGGAATGAGTAGCTAATTCAGTGGAACTATAAAGTAAAGGTTAACATGTTATCAATTCAGTCAAACAGTAATGATAAGGCAGTACAATAATCATGTCCTAAGTACTCTTGTTAATGCAGAGATGATATGCTATAATGATGCATGCCCTCGTTTACACTCCCTCAGTGACATCATCTCACGGTCATGCATGCAACACTCCCGCTATACTCAACTCCATCACCAAAGGCATATTCAATACGGTGCATGTGTGTGTTAGCCAAGTTCTTAATTAAACCTATTCATACACAAGTTTGGGAAGCTAAGGTACCTCTCTTTATATCATTTACCCAAACAATGATCCGTCTAGGGTCATCAATCCTAGTTAATCACATACGATAGGTAAGTTAGAGAGTTTACACTCCAAGTCGCTACGAGAGGCTCGTCACCGTCAGCGTAGGCCTATTTTATACTTGAGGTCACACCACCAATGCCCTACTAATTGGCAGTCTATTTTTGAAGGCTCATCACCAACCCGACTGGGAACCACAGCCAGGCTATGCCGGGGTAGGCCGACAACTCGAATACAATGTCCCATACCACTGTATTTAACTCACGAGTTTGGATTGCTCACTAATCACTACGAGGAGGCTCGTCACCCCAGCTTAGGCCGACAGCTCAATCATGATATCCCATACCACCATGCCCGGCTCATAGTCTTAGTGGATCATGGTACCGAGGTTGAAACGGGCCTTACATTGGTAAGCGGTACCTTAAATTCAAGCAGTAGTGTCCATACATGGTAAATACACAATAGGCCAATCGGTTTATTAGACAAATTCGACCGATATGAGCGTACACTGAATTAATCGACATGGAGTGCTTATGCACTCCACATGACCTAACCACTGTCAACAATCATTGTACAACTCAGATTCACCAAACGCGTCAAATCTGGCAAGACTAATTCAGCCACTCAAACAGGATTTGTTACCGATTGCCTAGACTACGTAATAGTCTCAATCATACCCAAATGCAGCATGTGGATAATGTGATAATCTTTTATGCATTTTAACAAACAATCTAAATACAACACTCATTTGAGCATTTTATCAAACACATAGAATATGTTATTATACATATGCAATTTATACATAAATCACGCTGTTGAAATTAAAATTACATGAAGGAGATTATACATCTAAATAATGTAGTTGAGAATTCTATCTCAACACCCTTAATAAATACAATTCATCGGACAATTTCTCATTCGGACATTTTATCAAACACTTAGCCTACGCATTACCAAATACATAAACTAGATTAGTTATAACATGAACCATAGTGATTTCCTACACAGCATAAGCTACAACACATATAACAAACATGAATCTTAGATTAGAATTCATAACAAGCACAAATCATAATTTCAAGTCCATTCAAACAGTTTAACAAACACTTAGACTGCACTTTACTACATATATAGACTAAATTAGTTACGGCATATATTATGACAAATCCTTTCACAAGGGGATTGTCATACATACAACAACCCTGTATTCTAGGTTAATAGTCATGGCAAGCATAAATCATGATTTCACTTTCATTCGAATATTTCAATAAACACATAGAATGCATTACATTCACAATATAGTTCATATATATGTAGTACATGGAAAACATCGTATCTAAGTACATGTGGTAGCAATCAAGTCAGTCATAAATCATTAACTGACATTGAAAGCCTTGAAAACTATAACCTAAAGTTTTATAGTCCGCACCTTTCGTTGGTACGCAGATTACGAACTCGATTCAAACCCTACGTCTTTGTCTACTGCACAACGGCTACCTAAATCACGAAAGAGGTTAGCTATTTCACTGATTCTTCTACTTGGATTCCTAAAACGATATTAGGGTTACGATTCCTTACCCAAATCGAAGTTGGAGACGATCGTGAAGAGATGTGGAAGGGTGAATCGTGGAGTTATGGGAGAGAATCCCAGTAATGATCTCTCACTCTTTCTCTCTTCTCCTCACTCTTTTCACCTCCTTTCTCTCTTCTCTCACCTAGGGTCTGAGAAAATCGTATGGAATGAGAGGGGGGTGGTTTAAGGGCATTATATAGGCCCAGAATTGGTGTAAATGGCCTCAGGGCCATGGTATACTTAGGTTATAACCAAAGGGAGTCTATTTCTGACAAACACGGCCCATATGGAGCTCCATTACTCACCTACGGTGTAGGGTAGGTTCCCTAGCAATGAATCTATGCCAGGTTAAGATTTTGGTCCGAACGGATTTGTGGATCGACCGTGAACGACCAGTTTCAGTTCAACGGCTATTGTCACTCGATCAAGGCCACAAGTACACTGACCTGTGTAGGAAAATTTTTCTGATCCAGGGGTGTAATTAGGTCAGAATATTACGGTCTAAAACATTAAATTTGACCCACAAGCGAACAGTCCAATTCACTTAAATCTAAGTTCATTTTCTAAAGATATTCGTGTTTCTCACACACATTAAATTTGACCCACAAGCGAACAGTCCAATTCACTTAAATCTAAGTTCATTTTCTAAAGATATTCGTGTTTCTCACACACTTTACTCAGGGCTCTAGTTGTACATTTTTGGATACTATTCGGTCTCGATTCCCGTGAGGGTTGTCAAGCCCAGTAAGACAGTCATAACCTTATAGTTCCGGGGTCATTGGACTTTCAACACGCGGTCCGGGTCCAATTTAGAGTTCCAATGTGCTCCTGTGAGCAATTGGGATTTGAGATTGCTCATAGGTTTTTAAGTAATGTTGAGTTAGTGATTTTAATGGTTTTAAGTCTTCTAGTTTGTATAGAAAGTGGTTCAAGCCAAATTCATTGATTGTTTAGTTTAGCACTTAACTACGTGTCACCCAATTACGATAGACTAGGTTGCTCTATCCAAATCATCTATTTATTTTATCAGATTTCATAAGACTAATGGCCCAAAAGCTCATTTTTATTTATATATTTACTATTATCATAAACTTAAGTTTAAGTATTATTCTCCATCATTTAAATGTTAGGATTAACGTCTACTATGAAAGTGCTTAGAAAAATGTGAAGAATAAGGTGGTGAAAGATGAGATTTGTGAAGGAAATGGGTTGAAAAGGGGATTTTAAACTTTGCAATTGAGTTCTGAGAAGTCAGTAAAGTGTTATGATCGACCCATTGCCTAAGGACGTCTATCTCCAAGTTAGAAAAAATCCTGGACGTTACAAATGGAAAGTCTATTCAGAATTAAGAGCAAATTAAATCATGATGGCACCATACATCAAGGATTTCATATCCTAATAGGACACAAGCACTTCACAATTGAAGATTCACATGGAAAATATGATGCAACCAACTACCTTCTAGAAGTCTATAAAAGCATCACTTGAAGAAAAACTTCAAGCCATCGCCACAATCATTCAATCTCTCTACAAAGCAATACTTCTTAGTTTAGAATTTTAGCTTTAGTCACTCTACTTCTATCTAGGCAAACTGCATCAAGTCCAGAGCCATTAGATTGGCTTAAATTTTCTATTGTCCAACGTTATCGTTACAGTATGCCCTACAAGTATATTAAATATCTACAACCACTGTCATTGGATTATGATTATCGAGTCCTTAATAAATCACCAGTAATTTCTCGTTGACTTCATACCAAAACCATTTCACGATTGTTTGGTATTTTATACTGTCATTTTTCTAGCACAAACTGTCATAGGTATTTATTTCTTCTCTATTTAATTTACTTTCAATTTTCTTCTCGCTAATTATATAGCTTTAATATTCAAATGAATAAAATTGACAATCAGCCTCATTTTTAATGTTACTCATATATTATTAATTCACTGAGAAACTCGATATGTTATCACTGATTAAAGAAAAATTCTTAGCTCAATGCAAAAGAATTTCATTTTAATGAACTAATCATCCTCTTCTAAGATTGACTAATCATTGTAACAATTGATGGTTGAACAGTTAGACCAACCTTCACATGTTTGGTCCTAATCAGGCTAATTTGGCGCCTGAGGTCACAAGCGTTCAATCACATTATTCCTAATTGCATACATTTGACTGAATTCAGACAATTCATTACACAAGTAGCCACATGTCGAGATTAAACAGCAATAGATCCAAACAATACATACCACATGTATGTGTTAGATAATTTGAATGATCCACCAAGCGCGCACTACCGTGGAGTGTAAGATCTCTATAAGGTCGGCCTTATTGATCAACGGTCTAGATTATCCTAAAGGTTGGATAATCTGATCAGGTAAACCAATGAGCCCCACTACATTGTGATGCTTCCAGAACATCTGCATAAGGGTGGAATGTTATAGTTGTAATATGCACACAGCTATTTGAGCACTACTAGGATTTTGATGCATGTGGAGCCTTAGGAATAGAGTTTTAATGGGTTATAAACTCTTCATCCCTCTAATCTATATAACAGCGATGGGTCCCCAATCCTACACCACAATAGAAGTAGAAAGCTCATTGACCCTTATCTATAGAGGTGTAAAGGAAAGGAAAATCCCATCATCTGAATTCGAGTATCTGGCATCCGAATTCAACTATTCGGGATCCGAATTCAACTATTTGGCATTCAAATTCTTCTGCAATGGCATCACAGATAAGTAAGTTATCTTGCTCCCGTGATCTCCATATCAATTGCATAGTAAGGTCTTTTCGGTTATTCTACATTAAGAAAAATATATAATAGTTGGTATCAAAGCCACTGTGTAATAGGTGTGAAAAATCACATCTAACCATTAGGGATTTAAAGCCCTTCTATTCGGGAATTAGGGATTTTTGAATCTCTGCATCCAGAGGTTGGAATCTCAGATTTTGAATCCCTAAATCTGAGAATTGGGATTTCGAAACCCATATTGGTCAATTATTGATTTTGAATCCCAAATGTCATATTAGGGATTTCATATTTATAACCCCAAATCCAGATGGCTATTAGGGCTTTCAAAATCAAAATCAGATATTGGGGATTTCAGTGCCTAAATCGTGAGCATAGACAATTAGGAGTTTCTTATTCCCTAATTAGGGATTTCTATACTAGGATTAGGAACTTGAAATCCATAAATTGAGATTTGGAATTTCAAAACCTAAATTCTGGATTGGGGACTATAGATTTCTAACCCCATGACCAAATTAGCTATTAGGAATTTGTGAATCCCTAAATTTGAGATCAGCCACTAACCTTATTGTCTCTACTGCTGCTTGTGTTGGCTTTGATGGAGTGGCACAATCACTGGAATTTGTGAACTCGTCTACACTTGGCCTTCCCTCTCTTCCATCCTCGTTCCAGTGGTTTTTCTCCACTGATTTTGGTGGGTTAGCGACTCTAACAACTCTATGGCTAGCATCGGCACCCTATCTGGCCAATCTTGAAGATTGCGTGTCACCGGAAACTAGGGAGAGGTTGCTATGGGCAGGACTTATATCCTCTCCTCCATTCCTGCATTCAATCGTTGGTCTTAAGGGAAGACCTAGGTCGGTAACCACATATGAGGCTAGCGCTTTCTGGCCTTTTGCAATTGGGACTTATCCTACCTCCCTTTCATTTAAATGGGCATACAGACCCGATTATGGGTATGATTCAGGTCTAGGTTCCACTTTAATCTTCTGAATCTGATTCGGGTCTGTGGATCCATTTACATTATTCGGATCTGCAGGATCCACTTTTACATCTATCTGATCATGGGCCCATTGATTTTGACTTTGGGCCATTATGTTATATTGATCATGCTTTTGGATGCTGCTTTAGTGGGCCTTGTTCAGAAGTCTTCTTAGGGCCGATTCTTGATCTGGCCGTGCATTCACTTCTATTCAAGTATGAAATATATTATCTCATTCACAAGATGTACAATATAGATCATGGACATTTAGTCTTAAGGACTTCAAGTAAATAGATCTAATCATTCATCTAGATCATCCGGTGCTGAATGTACATCATGTAAATGATAAGAACTGGACCATACTACTCATTAATGATGTCTGGATCATTCTAAGTCTTGATTTGGCTCAGTTATGGCCCATTACTCATCCTTTAGTAGTTGATATTGACCACTGGAACATGGAGAGAAAAACATATCCATTTATTTTTATAAGACCAGACCTAAGTTCCTGCATGTGCATGTGTGTGTATATAAGTATGCATTTCATTTCTTATAGTCCCGTGGTCCTACCGGTCGAATTCTGGTGACCTGCCACCTTTGGATTGTGTTTGCGGTCATCCTTGGGTCCGTTCATGTAGACCTAATCTGGATTGACCCAAGACCTATGCCACCTTATTCGCATCGTCGTTGCAGTTCCAACGACGTATCTTGTGCGTCCATCCGACTTATGGATTAAAAGTTATGAGTATTACATAGTATGGCCCTTGATCATGTGGCCCACTTTTGTGCAAATGCATGTAGACCACCTCCATGGCACAAGTCCCCATACACACTACACACACCACACAAATTCTATGGAAACACCACCCATCTCAATAAACACTACCCAAGCCTAGCCTAAAATCCTAAGCATTGTAATCTCCTCCCTATACTATGATGACTTTTCTTACAAAATAATAATGGCATTTTTCTCTCTCTTTATTCTCTCCCTCCCTCTCAATTCCCTCCATTGCTAGTAACACCCCACTCCAACATCTCCTTCTCCCTCTCTTCTCCAACCCCCTAATCCTCAAAATACTCCCAATCCCTCCATTAAAAGTAGATCTCCACCATTAAAACTTCTTCCTAGGCTCAAGACCTTCATGGTGTAGGAGTTTGGAGGCTTGATTTGCAAGTGGGTGATTATAATTTTTGATTTTTTTTCTACCTTTTTATCTTCTTGTCTTCCTAGTTGGATCATATGGGACCCACCAATCCATGGTGGGGACCCCATTTGACCCCATGGATGTGGCCTTTTAGCCCATCCTACATGCATATCATGAAACATGATGGGGCCATTCTCCTTGGACCTCACCATGATGTATTGTATCATCCACTTTATTTTAAGAGCATCTAGATCATAGAAATCATGTTGGGATGGCATCCCAATCACTCATTCTAGTCATAGATCATGCATATATTAGTTTAATATTGCATGTTCAAGTAACATTGTTGTATGGTTGAGATTGACTCTTAAGAGGGCCCATTAGTGGCGGGGCCCTACCGCCATGCCCATACTTTTTTTTTTCTTCTCTTTTCTCTGATGTGTAGATGATGATGTGTGTGTGGCCCACTTGGTGGGCCTAGGATGTCCTAAAAAAAAATCCAGCAAGGTAGGACACCCTTACCACCCAACTCCATGATCCTTGGACACCTTAATCAATGCATGCAAGTGTCCTAGTCTTAGTCAATGATCTGGACATATGTGGGACCCACTAAGGAAGGCCACACACCCTTTTTATGGTTGAGATTATTGAGATATAGGCTGATGTGTCCAGCCATGTATTGTTGTCTAAAAATCTGAACTGTTGCATGGACTGTCATGTTCAATGTTTGGCATGGATTTTTAGATCATAATTTCTATTATTTTCTTTATAATTATGGGGTGTAATGAGAAATTATGGACCACACCTTGAGGTGTGGTGGGTCACACCTCAGATGGCCTATGAAATGGTACCCAAAAAGGGAGGCCCATAGGGGTGGGCGGTCCACCTTGTTGGGCTATCCAACCCACATGTAAGGAGGGAAAACACACACTTCATCTTGGTTTATCTGAGGGGTGGCCCACTTTTGTGAACCCCACCTTACTATATTTTATATATATAAGTACTAAACCTCCATTTTCCTCCTCCTAAATGAAGTTTGGGATAGACAGCAACATTTCTTCCTGGATAGATAGTAATTACAAATTTAATTAAAATACTTCTAAGTATCCAAAAATCATGAAAATTTATAGGGAGGTGACCCACCCATGATGGGACCCATATAAAAAATTTTAGGGCCAATCAACCCCTGTGCACACTGTGGAAAGGGCCGGACTGGCCCACCACGTTGGGACGTCCAAGTCAATCTAATTTTCTGGACAGACTGTTTTATTTAAATTAATTAAAATACTTTTAGGTGTTTAAATCTTAAAATTTTATGGGGGTGTGGCCCACCTATGTAAGTATTATCCTGTGAAATTTTAGACACAATAGATATTTGAACTCACTATGGTGCTGCCGGGAGTGGTCCACCAGGTAGGGACGCCCAGGTTGGGGCGTCCAGCCTGGGATGCCCGTCCAGCCTACTTTGTGGGCCCACCTTGATGTGTTGTATATCCCACCATCCATCCATATGGGTTCTTTAAGGAATTGATCATCCTCCTATTTTTTTTTGTATTCAATTGGGGCCCATTGGGTGGATTTTTAGGCCAGATACCCTGTGCCCATAGAGCTGCCTACACATGGGACATCCATGTCTTAGGCTACTGTTAGGCCTGCATTCCAATGGCCTGGCCAACTTGATATATTGTTGCATATCCTCTCTCATCTGGTGGGTCCCACAGTGATGTGTGTGGGCCATCAGGGATTAAATATAATAAGAAATACTTCTATTGTTGGACTCCAACCAACCCAGAAATTTGAGTGGGATAGAATTTGGCATTGAGCCCAATAATTGTTCTTTTCGGGCAGTATGGCCCACTAGATTTGAGAAGAATTTAAGTCAGTTCTCTTACCATTTTAATTTTATTTTTTGAGCTTAATTAGTGCATGATTAAAGGCCCATTCCAATCGGATTCTTCTTAGGCTAGTCTCCTAGTTAATTATGGGCCTTATAGCCTTGGTAGGGCTAGAACTTTTGATAGGCCCATTGGACCTTTGGGTCCTATATTTACCATGCCATTATGATGGGTCTTATGGGCCAAATACTCAAGTAGTAGGGTCCCTTGCTTACCCACTATAATAAATCCATACTTAGGCCGAGATGTGAGGCCCAACTTACTTGTGTTAAATATAAAGATTTCTCATATGTTAGGATAATGGGCTGCCCATTAGGCCCACCACAATGAGTGAACCCATGACCCTTATGGTTGTGCCCTAACCTTGCTTAAGGGCCCACCAGGTTGCCTATGTTTTAGGCTTAGTGTATGGCCCACTAGGCCATAGATTGATTGTGCGTTGGACTTTTCTTTACATACGTAGCAGGCTACCTTTTGGGATCTAGTTGAGGTTGGATGTCCTCCTTGGTGGCCCTAAGGTAGGCCCATAGATGCCCTTATAGGTGGTAGAAAGCCCACCATAGGCCTGGCTAGGATCATTCCTCTTTAGAATTATGACTCTCTTAGCTTGTGGGACATCCCAAAGTATTGGGCCCCCACTAGAGGATTCTTCTTCTCCTTAGAACTCCTGTCTATATGCCTAGACCTTAACCCTCCTTAAGACGGAGGATTCCATATTTCATAGGTAACATACTTACATTTTTGTAACCCATGTGCAGCATTTATATGAATTGATGTGTGGTGGTCATTGAGGGATGGAGTTTCTCCCCTCATGCACATTATATGCCTACAGCTAGTGCATGATCTGTAAGTGTGACTCATGCATTAGCATCGCATTTCATGATGATACCGCCCTTGCTTCATTAGGGCCTTGCCTCCATATGGACATTCGTGGATAGCCGTATATGTGGACACCGTTAATATTACTTAAGCATACCAGGTGCATAGGTTGTCATGGGTGAAATTCTTAAAACTTCTATGGTACCAAGGATCTGCTTTAACGCCATGATCGAGTGAAAACTATGAGTGCACGAGGGCCTTATATCGTTGGGCCGCAACTCCCACTGTCGTGTAATCGGTTAGATAGGGGAGTGTCCTTACCTGCCTAGTGTGAGAAGGTGTTGTTAAACTGAGTCTGACAAGCTAGTAAATGGGTTCACTACGTCAGGCCTTGCTGGTGATTGGCTATCCACAGGCGGATAGTGAGGTCTCTTACTCTCGTTTGACTATGCGGGGTCTGTAGAGTGGCATTCATTCAGTAGTGTAATGGAATCCAGTAATTTCCTTATGATTAGAAATGTACTTGACATATGGTTTGGATATGAGCATTGACAATTACTTGCATCATATTAGCATTGGTTGTGTAAGCCCTTCATATATTGCCTTGGTATGGCGTCCAGTACTCATTGCATCGTACTCATGATAAGCCTTGGTAAGGCTAGTGATATTCTCATTGAGCATGTTTCTTTTCCTATACCTCCTGTTATTCTTATGTGCACCATTATCACACACTTACACCACCCTCTAAGCTTCTATAAGCTTATGCACAATTGATATGTGTAGGAGATCCTAGGCAGGCGTTGTAGCGACAGAGTGTGGAGTAGAGTTGAGCTTGAGGACTCCAGTGTTGTTGATTTCTCTCTTTTTTCCTATTACCTTATGTATGCCCTTTTAAACCTATTGTAAGCTTGTAAAAGTTCAAATTCTTAGTGGAATTTGTAATGTGTGTCCCTTGTTATTCTCAGATGTACTTGTTGTAATCTTAGGTATGCTCGTATTGGAATAATTATACTGTTATGGAACTCCTCCTTATAGGATCCCAAGATCGGAACTTGTCTCAAGAGCCAAGAATGGGGTACTACAGAGGCTGTTGTGGCCAGAACCGGCCATTAGGTTCCTTATGAGTCTGGTTACTAAGTCTGGGGCATGACAATTTCTCTCTACGGTTCCTTTATTTTCCAATTATCAATATCATCCACCTTGTGGGCCGCATCAAATTGATTTAGATATAATCCATTGAGGGTAGATTATAATCACGATCCTAAGTCCGTATTAGTAGAATTGGATTCGATTGTGTTAGTCACCATAGTGGCCTCAATCGATGAAAAAAAAATAAAAATTGAAGCACAGACTTGTGACATTGGGATTAAAAGGATTGCATACAGTTGCATTCGTGCTTCATGCAGATGGTGACGAAAACACAGACTACCACCATTGGCAGGGACATGAATGGGTAGAGTAAATGGTGTTAGTAATGTAAAGTTGAAAGACTCATCCTACCCACAGGTGTTGAATGTCTCAAATTTACATAATTGACATCACTTGGCTTCATGTTCGGTAGGGTCACTTACATACTATCATTACCTCCCACAGGAAGAATGATGATAATGTAACTGATTCTCGCCACGGTTGGATGGTTGGGCCCATCTTCATCCTAGATAATTCAATTGATGCCCATCTTAACAACTAAATTGATAAGTTTTACCTAATATTTATTTCTGTTCATGAATTGTTTTATGAAATAATCCACTAATGTGAGTATATATCTCTTTTATTTCAATCCCTATTCCAACTCAAACACACCATGTTCCTGCCCTAACCGGGTCTAACTATGTTCATTGGAAGGAATCAATTGAAATTTTCCCGGGTTGCCTACAATAAGACCTTGCCTTGGTAAAACAAAAAACTCCAAGGTCATCTGAGGATGCCTCTGAATCAGAGGTTGACCGTTATGAGGCTTTGTCTATATCTAATGAAATGTGCCTCAAAATTATAAAGTATTCAATTTCTGAGTCCATGAGAGGTGTCATGCCTAATGTAGATAAGGACAAAGTTTTCCTGACCGAAATGGGGAACCGATTCAAGTGGGTTTTCTTCTAAATAAATTAACCCGCTCATCCTACGATGAAAAAGGAAATATTCATGAATATATTATAAAGCAGATCAAAGTTATATCTAAAATCTGCTCTCTAGGCCTTGAAATTACTGATGACCAACTGGTTCACTTGGTTATGAACAACCTACCTCCTTAATACAGTACATTCATAGTGAACTATAATATTTTAAAAGATAAATGGACATTGGACGAACTGATTTCTCAGTGTGTCCAAGAGGATAGGATTAAGCAGATAAGCAAGACAAGAACATGGACCTGGGCATAGGGGAAAAGAAAAAGGAACCAAGGTTCTAATAATGGATCCTCAGGTCCTCCGACAAGAAATCAAGAAAAATGACCTGGGGATGTATTAAGCTACAAGTGGGCTAAAGGTAATAATTACTTCTTTACAAGAAGTTGGGCCATTAAAATAAAGACTACGTAAAGTATAAGCAATGGCTTATAAAGACGGGTAATAATTCTATTTTAGTCTATTTTGAATCTAATGTAATTGATGTGTCGGTGAATTCTTGGTGGATAAATTCAAGAAATACTATTCACATATGTACTTCTACGTATAACTTACTACAGACCAGGCCACCAACTGATGCAGAGCGCTCAGTATACGTAAGCAATGGTGTTAAAGTCAACGTGGAGGCAATTGGAGTCTATAGGCTTAGGTTAGAGTATAGTTATTTATTGGACTTGGTAGATATATTTTGTGTGCCTTCTTATATAAGACATAATCTAGTTTTTGTTTCTCTTTTGGATAAATTGGGATATTCATTTCAATTTGAGAAAAAAGGATTCAGTATTTACTTTAATGCGATTAAAGTTGGCACCGACTCTATGGTGAACAACCTATACTAGTTAGACTTGATTACCTCATACGTCTATAATGTTAATATCTTGTAGGGAAATAAAACAGGATTCAAACGTAGACTAGACTATGAGAATTCTTTCATGTTGTGGCACAGGCATTTGTGTCACATATCCCGTGTTAGATTGGATAGACTTTTGTAAGAAGGGATTCTTCATTTTCTAGACTTCTCCAAATATAAAGCATGCATTGATTGCATAAAAGAAAAAATGGACCAGAACTAGAAAGAAATGTGCAACAAGGACTATAGGACTCTTAGAGGTGATACATACGAACATTAATGGACAATTTCCTATGGCATCCAGGAGTGGACACAAATATTTTATTACCTTCATATATGACTACTCTCATTTCGGGTACCTATACCTTATCAATGAAAAATCAGATGCCCTGGATGCCTTTAAAATTTATAAGGAAAAAGTTGAAAATTAACTCGATAAAAGGATTAAAGTTGTCAGGTCTGACCATGGTGGTGAATACTATGGTAGATATGACAAATCGAGTCACAATCAAAGGCCATTTGCTAGATACCTATAAGATTGTGGCATTGTTACCCAGTACATTATGCCTGGTACTCCAGAGCATAATGGTATGGTTGAAATGCATAATCGCACCCTTATAGATATGGTGCGAAGCATGGTTAGTAATTCAACATTGTCAGAATCTCTGTAAGGTGATGCAATTAAAACCGCAGTTTATATCCTTAACAAGGTCCCCAATAAAGCAGTACGTAAAACCCCTTTCGATCTGTAAAATGGAAGAAAACCAAGTTTCCGATATCAACATGTTTGGGAATGTCCTGCTAAGGCCAAAATTTATAACCTGCATGAAAGGAAGCTCGATCATATAACCATAAGCTTTTTCTTTATTGGATACCTAAAAAGGTCAAATAGGCTATCGATTCTACTGTCATTCCCACTCTATCAGGATTGTTGAGACTAGGAATGTCAGATTTATTGTGGACACTGAAAACAGTGAAAGCCCGAACATTAAAAACTTTGTATTTAAGGAAGAAATGACTATGACTCCGGTCATAGTCACTCAAGATCACGAACATATAAATGTTGCATTTGACTCTACAGTCACTGCAGAACACCATGTTAAACCTCATGTATAACCCACTGATGAGGATAATCAAAATCACACCCAACAAGTTAAAACATTGAGAAGATCTGAAAGAGAGAGAATGCCTGTAAATCGAGAAGATTACATCGTATATTTACAAGAGCACGAGATTGATATAGGGATGGAAAAGGATCCTGAATCCTTTTCACACGTTAAACAAAGTGCTAAACCTTCTCATTGGTTTGATGTCATGAAAGATAAGTTCAAATCCATGAGAGACAATAAAGTATGAGATCTTGTTGAGTTACCATTTGAAATAAGGCCAATTGGTTGTAAATGAATATTTAAAACTAAACAGGACTCCAAAGGTAATGTTGAAAGATATAAAGTTAAACTTGTTGCCAAGGGTTTTAACTAGCATGAGGGCATTGACTTTAAAGAGACTTTCTCACCATATCTAAAAAAGACTCATTCAGGATCATAATGGCTCTTGTAACTCATATGGATTTAGAGTTACATCAGATAGATGTAAGGACAGCATTTCTCAATGAGAATTTGAATGAGAATGTATATATGTTACAATCCGAAGGTTTTGTAACCCATGGCTTAGAAAATTTAGTTTGTAAACTAAAGAAATCTATTTATAGGTTAAAACAGACATCACGACAGTGGTACCTAAAGTTTCATAAAGTAATTTTCTCATATAGTTTTGTAGAAAACACTGCAGATGAATGTTTCTACATTAAAATCAGTGAGAGTAAGTTCATTATGATGATTTTCATGTCGATGACAATTTGTTAACTAGCAGTGACATCAAGATGTTGAGCTACACCATGAAATTCTTATCTCAAATATTTGAAATGAAGAACCTTAGTGACGCTTCTTATGTCATTAACATTGATATTTATCGTGACAAATCTTGTAGATTATTCAGCTTGTCATAAAGGGCCTATATTACTAGGATACTCAAAAGGTATAGCATGCAAAATTGTGCTGTTAGACAGTCACCATTGTAAAGGGTGATAAATTCGGCCAATTCTACTTTTCCAAGAATGATTTGGAAAAGAATTGAATAAAGGAACTTTCGCACTCATCAGTAATAGGGAGCATTATGTATGCTCAAGTCTGTATGCGACCGAACATCGCGTTTGTTGTTGGAATGTTGGGCAAATACCTGTTCAATCCAGGAATGTAACATTGGATAGTTGCAAAGAAAATGTTACAGTATCTAAAGAGAACAAAGGACTTCGGACTCACATACAGAAGATCTGATCACCTGAAGTTGATTGGATCCTTAGATGCAGATTTTACAGGCTGTGTTGACACTGAGAAGTCCACCTCAATTTATATATTCAAGATGATCAGAGGAGTTGTGTCTTGAAAAAGCGTGAAATAGTCTACCACTGCCTCGTCCACCATGGAAGTTGAATCCATTGCTTGTCATGAGTCATCTAATCAGGCATTATGTTTACAACATGTAAGACCCATATCCTAATCCGTACTGTTCCGTCACTTTCCGCAATCCTTCTCGTCGAATTCTGACAATTCGTGACCTATAGTCGACGTCGCGCACGACCGTAAGTCGTATCCTATACGTTTGAGTCGGCTTAATCTGAGACTTATATCATTGCGACCGCACCGTCGCCGCGGTTCGAATGCCGCAACTCACGCACCGATCCGATACGCGGACGATGAGATGCGGACCCGCGTTCAGTTCGAGGAAAAACATCGCGCATTGCAAATTCCAAGAGAATCTCTACAAAGTGTCAAATCAATCACTTTATGTCAAGTACAAGCACCCATGCTTCCTTTCTCCACAAGTCAAGCAACCACCAAAGTCAACTAACCTCTCACTTCACCCATCACTCACCTCACCCATCACTCTATCACTCTTACAACTCTCTCTCTCTCCCTCTCATTTCTCAACACACCAAACCCAAGCAAGGGAGCACTCCCATGTCCAAGCCCTTCCCATGAGAAAAAAATGTGATTTTGGTGGCCCACTTTCCATCCCAAAAACTCTAATCCTAGCCATCCATCTCCCATCTCCACCATCAAAGTGAAGCTCTAGGAGACCGGCATCCCGACGGACCGAGAAGATCAAGTTGTGGGTGTTTCCATAAGCTAGATTTTCATATTTCTATGATGGGCCAAGTAAGGCCCACCGATCAATGGTGTGAATCTCATTTGGGGCCTTAAGATGTGGCCGATGGCCCATCTTGATCATCAAATCACTCCATGATGGGGCCATTCTCCATGGACCCCATCATGATGTTTACTTTTCTTGCATTAAGAGGTCATATAGACCGTTCATTTTGGGTGGAGAGGGATCTCCACCGTTGATCTTTTATTTGGGTGGCCCATATGCAATGGGACCCTTTGATGTATGATTGGATGATTGAAACAGAGGGCCCATAGTGTCGGGGTCCCTCCATCACGCGTGTTCCACTCTATCTCTCTCTCCCTCTCTTTCCATTTATTTTATTTCTTTGTGTGTGATGAAACGGCAGTATGGCCCACTTGGATGGACCCCACCTTGAAGTAAGTATTTTATCCAAGTCGTCCATGAGTGGGCCCACCTTATATGCATTGTACCCACACCACCTATTATGTGGTGGCCCACCTAGGTAGGGCCCACTTAATTTTTTTTTTCCAGCCCAAAAGAGTCCAGTGACGTCCAGACGTCACTGGAATGAAAACACAAAAAAAAAAAAGAAGCTTGTTTCAAGCTATTGGGATGGGCCACCTGTATATGGCCCACCTTGAAGTATGTTTCTAATCCATGTCGTCCATCCTCTTTTTTGACTCATTTTAGGCGTTAAGCCGAAAAATGGTGTCGATCCGAAATTCAGGCGAGCCATAGCATAGTAAACATCGTCCTTACCGTTAAAAATTGGCTAGGGCCCACCTTGAGTCAAAAAAAATTACCGTATATTAGACTCGTTTGGTTTGTATTGAGTCATGCAATGCAATGGCTGGATTGGATTTTTCGTATGTGGCCCCCATAGGTGAAAAACCCCAGAAAAATGGTTTTTCTAAAATTAAAAAAAAAAAAATTCACACAGCAGCTGCAGCTGCTGTGTCAGAACGTTGGTCGTGCCAGCGGCTAGCGGGCGGACGCCAGCAGCCCACGGCCCACGTGTGGGCCCCACCTTGATGTTGATTTGCCATCTAACTCGTTCATGAGATGGCCCACCCCCTGAGGTGGGCCCTCTCCAAAAATGAGTATCATCCAAAGCTCAGGTGGCCCACACTGTAAGAAACAGTGAAATTGAACGTCTACCACTGAAACCTTTTTTTGGGGCCCACATAAGTTTTGGATCAAGCTGAAATTTGTACTTCCTCTTCAACCAGGTCTCCGTGACCTTATCAACGGGTTAGATGGTGTGTAAACATTATGGTGGGCCCCCCACATGGGACCCACAGTGATATATGTGTTCTTTCCACCGTCCAGGCGGACGGTGGAGCCCACCTTGATGCATGTCTTCTGCTCACACCATCCAGCGGACGGTGTGGAAGCCCACCGTGGTGTATGTGTTTTATTCACACCATCCAGGTGTGGATGGTGGGACCCACCATGGTGCATGAGTTGTATCCTAACCGTCCATCCATTTTGAGAGTTAAGAAATGAGCCAGATCCTCAGCTCATGTGGACCCCCACCATGATGCATGTGTTGCATCTAAACCGTCCATTTATTTTTGTAAATTTGTTTTTTTATGGTTTGAGCTAAAAATGAGCTAGATCTATGGTTCAAATGGGCCCACCATGGCATGTGTATAGGGCCCTTTATTGATTTAACTTTGGTCATTCATTGAGACCTACCTTGGTATATATCTAAGGCCCAAATGATTAGGCCCATTTGACACATATAAGGCCTATGGGATTAAGCCCATTTGGCATATATAAGGCCCATGGGTTTAGGCCCATTTGACACATACAATGCCCATGGGATCCGGCCCATTTAATCTATATAAGGCCCATGGGATTCAAGCCCATTTGATATATATATATATAAGGCTTATGGGATTAAGCCCATTTGGCATATTTAAGGCCCATGGATCATGGACCATTACAATGTACATAAGGCTCATTGGTGAGACCCATTAACATAGCCCATTTGATGAATGTAGGGCCCATGTGATTCGACCCATTTGATGTATCTAAGGCTCATGGGTCGCGACCCAACGGGATGACCTTAGGGTCCATTGCAATGTATGATTTCTCTTGATTCATGTGATGACATTTATGGTGGGTCGTGCTTAAGGAACAATGTTGGTTTGACGTCCACATTGTATGTACAATGTTGGTTAAATGTCCGCATTGTAACTCTCCTTAGGGCCCATTGGTAGGCCCATACTCGTTGTTATTCATCTCCTTATAACATGCTTAATATAATCTCATGACTCATGACCATATGCATCATATGTATGCTTGATTTGAGTAGTGACTGATCATAGCATATGCCATTGGGCAGACCACTTATGGGACCCGTTATGAGACGGAGTGCCTCACATGATTGCGCAGTACGCGCTGGATTTCTGTATGATTTGACGGCGTGATTCATGCATCTGAATGAGTACCAAGAGGAACTGTACTGATATGTAATAGACCCCGGTGATATCTAGGGAGGTAGCAGTCTCTGCAAAGTGTATTAGACCCCGGTGATATCTAGAGAGGAACTGTACTGATATGTGTACTGGATGAGTACCGACTTGCTTGGATTGCATTTCGCATATGACATTCGGTTATGTAGGCCTTGCATTGCATCGGTGTGATCGATGGCATTCATATCTCGCATCATGTCTTGCATTACATAGCCTTGGTATGGTTGATTTTATTCATGGGCTTACCACATACTTTCGCATTAGCTGATGTTGTACACTCGGCGTTTGCCTTTCGCACACACTTACACCACCCTCTAAGCTTTTGTAAGCTTATGCACGATAGTTGCATGCAGGTAGCGTTGGACAGCAGCAGCGCTGAGGCAGGAGCGCGTATTAGACCAATTTGGAGCTTTTGATCATCTTGTATTTCTCTTTCCTCATTGTACTTAAAGTTTTTGATATAGTGAATATGTGGTGATGCTGTTTTGTAACTTAGTTATGCTTGTGGTTATGCTCCATTACAAAAAAAAAATTATTCTGAAAATCCTCCTTGTAGGATCCCAGGATCGGAATCTGGCATTTGATTGTCAGGAACCGAGAATGGGGCACTACGGAGGTTGTCGGCATCGGATTCGGCAATCGGGATTCATGTGAATCCAATTTTTGGGTTTGGGGCGTGACACAACGTTTGCTCTCTAGTTTGTGGGTACTGGAGCATATCCCGAAACCATTAAGAATATTTTGTGATAATTCAGCAACAATTTCCTTTTCTAGTAACAACAAGCATTCATCAAGGATAAGGCATATCGACATCAAGTATCTTATTATAAAGGAAGGAGTTCAGACTCATCAAGTGTCTGTTCATCGGCGCTAAGCAGATAATTGCAGATCCGCTCACTAAAGGGCTCCCTATCAGCCATTCCAGGAGCATGTAACATCCCTGGGAGTTATTGATCCCACAGATATTTTCAATTAGTAGGAGTTGAGTGTGCTTTGATTTTCATGGACATTTTAGAGATCTCATTTAATAAAGTTTTGATGATTTAAATATAAAGTTTATTTCTACTTCTCACTAAGTACGCCCAATCTAATTTGAGCAAGTAGAGCAGTAGTCATGTCTCATTGGAGACATTTGAAAGCTTCAGGACCTCTTAAGGATAAACATACATCATCACACTACATGCGCAATCTTTATACAACACCTCTTAGTTCCTAATCTATGTCGTTGAGACTAATAGTATTAGTGACCTCGCTTAACCTCACTTCGCTTAGATTAAATGTCGTGATGGCTACCGCGATCCAATGCTACCAATCTTGATGGACCAGATTGAATAACATTACCTGTATTATCCAACAATTGCATTAGTTAACCATTTGGATGTTTTCTGAAGATCAAAACAAATTTTTAAAAGATCAATCATTGACATTGATCAAAATGGCCCAAGTGGGAGAATGTAAGATCTCTATAAGGTGGGCCTTATTGATCAACGGTCCGGATTATCCTAAAGGTTGGATAATGTGATCAGGAAAACCACTAAGCCCTACTGCATTGTGATACTTCCAGAACATTTGCGTAAGGGGTGGAATGCTATAACTATAATAGCACACAGCTATTTGAGCGCTACTAGGATTTTGATGCGTGTGGAGCCTTGGGAAAAGAGTTTTGATGGGTTACAAACTCTTCAGCCCTCTAATCTATATAACGGGGTTAGGTCCCCAATCCTACACCACAATAGAAGCAGAAATTTTATCGATCCTTCTCTATAGAGGTGTAAACGAAAGGAAGATCTCAGCATCCGAATTCGACTATCCAGCATCTGAATTCAACTATCCGGTATTCAAATTCT
Source organism: Magnolia kwangsiensis (assembly GCA_037074715.1). Taxonomy (NCBI): domain Eukaryota; kingdom Viridiplantae; phylum Streptophyta; class Magnoliopsida; order Magnoliales; family Magnoliaceae; genus Magnolia; species Magnolia kwangsiensis. Next base: position 28,616,079 of record CM073585.1, on the reverse strand, counting down.
TCTGCAATGGCATCACATATAGGTAAGCTATCATGCTCCTTTGATCTCCATATCGATTGCACAGCAAGGTCTTTCGGCAATTCTGCATTAAGAAAAATATATAACATGGAGCAGCCATGACTCCAAAATCACACTAATTGCACGATCCTGACTTTGTGAATCAGCAACCTGCCAATGTTATCTGAGAAGGAACTGGAAAAACAACTCACGTTCAAAAGGAAAATGTCCACCGATTGAAAGACCAATATCGTTTAATAGTGTAGGATTTTTAAGCCACTGGGATCTAAATGCCAATGGCTGACTTCACAAACAATTACATCTAACTCTAGTATTATAATTGTTAATCTTGTAAGAAAAGGTTGTGAGCTTATAAAGAAAAAGAAGAGTATGATTTACAAAGAAATAGAAAATTAGAAACTTGTGATTAAAAAAAAGTGTAAAATACAAAAGGATAATAATAAATAAATAAATAATTGAAAGTAGATATAAATGTTCTTGACCATTAAAAATGAATAAAAAATCATTCATTTACACCAAGGATTGATTTTAGTTAAGCAATTTTCTTTACGTAGATTGACCCATAATGGGTTTTTGCAACTTGGTGGATCAGTCGAGTTAAAGCAAAACTCAGCCAAAATGTTAAAAATCCAGTTGAGGTTGAGTTTTGCATAGGATTGATCTATAGTGTAAAATGGCTTGGTTTTTGGTGTATTTGAGTTAACTCGGTTGAGTTCATAGTTGACTCATTGAGCTTTCAAACAATGGATTAGACCATTTTCCTATAAAAATATGGCAAGGAAACGGGTATGATCATGGTTCTCAACTCCATTATATGGTCACACTTTCAGTTGCATTTAATACAGAATAATCACTTTGGGTAAATCATTCTAATTATCTTGCCAACTGCCATGAAAATGGTTGGTTTAAAATAATTGGATAAAAATATTCTAATCATCAATATAGACCATCCATCATGTGGACCTCATTCTTGGTTGAATATGCCTTGTAAGGATTTTGATGTTGGTCCTATTATGGATTAGTTGCCTCTAAACTCTCAAGAATCACTTGATCAGATAATTCTAATATCTAGTCCTCTATCATTGAATGGTTCAATTGATCACATAATGAAAATCAACAACCCGACTATCAAAGCCAACTCGATCTAAATGGAACTAAAGATGAAATGTCCAATTGAATAGATATCAAAGATGAGTAGTCTCGTCCGTAGAAAGTTGAACATTAATTGTTCAATTGATTTATAATGAAGATCGATGGTCCAAATTGTGTTGAAATTGAATGTGTAATCAAATTAGACCATTACTAAAAGTCAACAGCCTAATTAAATCGATGCCAAAGCTAAATGGTTTGATTTGAATGACACTAGAATGACACTAAAATTTTATTGTCTGATTTGACTGATATAAAATATGAACATTCCGATCCATTCAAAATTGAAGATCAACAGTTCAATTGGATTGATATTGAGGATGAACGGTATGATTGTGTTGATAATATATAGAAATGAATGGTTAGATTAGGCTGACTGTCAAGTGGATCACACCACACCGGTCATGCACTAGGTGGTCTAGACCGCAGTGTCCCTCAACCACTAGTCTAATTCGTGCCTCCAAAAGGATAAGTGCACCTAGTGGGTCACACTACACCTCGGATGGAACTATCCCTTAATGTGCATCCCACGGCAGTTGTGCTCCTGTAACACAATATTAGGTAAGACTGCTTTCATCGGCCCAAGGTAACATCCCCTCAAGGCCAGGAATGCACGGAACATTTTCGAAATAAAGATCAGTGCATGTCTATGTTTTACTATCTATGCTTTGCATGTTGTGTCTTGAAATCAAGAGTATTTTTCCTAGAACATAACTAAGGGCTTGTAGTATGGAGCAGCTTCGGATGTAATAACAATCAGATATCAATAAGACTTGGGATTTTAACCGGAATAGCCCAGTGGTATTGACAAATAACGGAAACGATAACCTTTTCAAATATATTCTTTCTTTGGCCCCAAGTCACTTTCTAGAATATTATTTTCTATGGAACGAAACTGCCCCTAAGTGCGTGAACCGTCGCGCTCATCTGGGTATTGAAGTGAGACGGAAGCGGATTGCGCATACTGGGTGAACTTTATAGGCCATTATGATATTTGTGAGAAATCCACCCAGTCCACATGTTTTGCCAAATCGTTTTATGGCATGAGCCCAAAAATGAGGCAAATCCAAAGCTCAAGTGGGCCACACAACAGAAAACAATGCATGTTGTACACCTACGGTTAAAACAGTCGTGGGGCTGCAGAAGCTTTGGATTAGGCTAATATTTTTGTTCTTTCAGTTTATCCCAATGGTAATGACCTTATGAACATTTGTGATGCAATAAACAGTTTGGATTGCATATAAACATCACGCCGAGCCTAGAAAGGTTTGAATGATAAGCAACCCCTTTTCACTGTTTCCCATCGAATGGCGCACTTAGATTTCTGTTTGAGTTTCAAATTTAAATGATTTTTTTGTTTCGTGTCTTAAACATGATATGACAAAAAAGATGGAGAGAGTGGATATCTCACGACCATTACAGTGGGCCCAACGTAGCTTCCGATGGCAAGAACATCCTGCAAAAGACATTCGCTGGAAATTTGCGTACATGCGATGGGATGTGAGCCAGATTGGGTATAACCCCAGCAGGACCTTTCAGGTGACCTATGGCCAAGGCGATCTATGGGCTATATATATATATATATATATATATATATATATATATATATATATATATATATATATATATATATATATAATCCACGTCATCCATTCATTTTAAAAGATCATTTCACAGCTTGAGCCAAAAATTAAGGCATATAAAAGGCTCAAGTGGATCAAAGAATGGAAAGCAGTGAGATTGAAAAACTACCATTAAGAACTCAAGGGCTATAGAATTTTTAAATCAAGCTGATATTTATGATTTCCCTTCATATTGGTATACATCACCTTAAGAACGAGTAAGATGGCAAATACATTTCACAGTAGGCTCTAATAAGTTTCCGGCGGTGTGGTCTACTTAAGCCTTTGGTCTACTTCCTTTTGAGGCTGATGCTCTAAATTGTTCTATCAAAATAGATAGATGGCATAGATAAATTATATACATCATTGTGGCCCACATCAATCAATAATGGTGGTCATTCACTCCCAAGTATTATTTCCATATAAAAGGATCCACCTTATATGTGGATGCAACTCATTCATTGGCCCATGACATTAGATTAAATTCTAAATCTAATGGACGGAGTGGATTTGACACATATCCCATAGTGAGTCCTACGATCCTTACCATATGACAACCAAGGCCCTTAATACATGACAACCATCACCTAAAGCCTTAACACATGACAACCTAGACCCAAACCCTTAACACTTAAAAACTCATGCCCAAAACCTTAAAACATTACAACCTAGACCCTTAACATATGACAACCTTGACCCTAGTTAACATATGTTAAGGGTCAAGGTTGTCTAAGATCATCGGGAACGTCCTACATTGGGACCGGCTTTCGGCAGATGACCTCTCGATGCCTAAATCCATGTTATCCCTATACGTGTTTCGCTTAAGACGCTAGGGATCAGCATCTCTTTGCCCAAGCAGCCAACGCCTTTTATTGTCAAGTGGTTGAGACCGCCTCGAGGCTGGGTCAAAGTAAATATTGATGGGTCGGCGAGGGGAAACTCGAGGCCTCCTGGTAGAGACTGCAATGGAGATTTCCTATTTGTGTTCGCATTTGGGTATGGGAGAGGTTCAACTTCTAACACAATGGCGGAGTTTATGGTGATTCTGGATAACATCGAGCAGTGTGCCTTTTACTCGAGAGTTGAGGTTTTTAGCGACTCTAGCACTGCGGTTGCAGCCCTTGCCAAGGAGGCGAGCGGGTCCTGGGCTTTGTGGTACTGGAGGAAAAGGATCGATGCACTAAGATGTACATTACAGGTTCGTATCTCCCACACACCTAAGGAAGCTAATGTGGTGGCAGATGGTCTAGCCAGATTGGGGAGTGAGGCCCAATTAGAGACAATTTTCAGATCCAAGGAGTCTCTATCCCTTCCATCAGGAGTAACATGTTCCTGAATAGAGTAGGTTCGGACTACCTAAGGGATGTCTAATCCTCTCAGGTTGTTGTCTTTTCTTTTTGTTTTCTCACACCATAGGTGGGCCTTCTCCTTTTGTTGGTGGCCTGGTCCAAATTAGTTTTAAAGCTGTATAACCTTGGGCGTTCGTTGTTATACAATACAATCTCTTTTTTTGAAAAGAAAAAAAAAAGGTTCTAGGTTGTCATCTGTTAAGGGTCTTGACTATCATGTGTTAATGGTCTAGGTTCTCATGTGTTAAGGGTTTGGATCGTGCTTGTCATGTGTTAAGGATTTACCTTATCATGTGTTAAGAGTCTGGGTCGTAGTTATTGTTAATGCAATTATTTGTGCATCTTATTTGTCAATCACGTACATTTGAGTGTTAAAGAATTGGTTGAACTATTGGAAGTTGAAGACTGAAGACACATGAAAACTAGAGCATCAAAGAAGTGAAGAACAAGTAAATGAGGGGTCTTAGTAACCTTGACATTGATCCAAAACAACCCTTGAACATCTAGATGTTCATAGCCTAATAGGTAAACCTTTGATTGATCATTCATTAGTCTTAGCAGCTCCAATTGAACATACTTAAATATGTTATAGAGGTCCTAAGTTGTTGTTAAACCAAACTACCCATAAACAGTAGACTCATAGGTGTCATCGATCGATCTCCTATTGATCAGTCTCGAGCAATAGAACATGGCGTAAATCATCTAGCAAGCTTTTGAAAAAATGATGGATATATAACGATTGACCGATGCATTGGTCACATCAAATGGAGCATCGTATGCAAGGTATTTGATCTTGGAGCTGAAGCACTGGCAAGCATCGGCATTAACAATCGACTAAGCAATTGAGGAGAGGATTCAAGCACCGGAGAGCTTTGAAGAAGTGACTCAAGCATAGCGCATCAAATGAGCTCAATTCGACAAGTAAATGTCATTTATTGAGTCTATATTATATTTCCTTGTGTAAGATTGAGGGTAAGAATTTGTAATCCAAACTCAATAGGTTCTTGTGCAGGACCTAGGCTCTTGTGTAGGGTCGAATTTACCAGACACGGGTGTGTACGTGTTAATCTCCATGAGAGCCTTTGAAAGGAGTAACGTAGTCCTTGGACTAGGACCGAGGTTGATGGTTAGCAAATAGAAAACTAACTAAAGTGTATTACAGGAGTATATGTTAGGTTCTTGTGTATGACTAAGGTCCTCGTGCAAGGTTGTAAAAGTTAGAAGTAAACTTGATTTAAAATATCCTATAGTGAATACTAGTACATTTAGGGAATGCATCCACTGGGAGTGGGGTAGAAAAACTGAACCACTATACATGCTTGTGTTTCTGATTGTAAATTACGTACATTCTTATTCATTCTTATGTGGTTGATTTGTTAAATCTTATGAATGCTTGTATTAAATTGTATGCTTATAATACACACACAAGCTCACTATTTCTTATAAACTAGTAGCTTCATTAGCATATCTATCATAGTTTAAGTAATTGTAACCCTTATTGGCTTGAAAGCCTTAATGTTACTTGTTTTACTTAGTTTCAATTGGTTAGTGGGCAGTTGGATTTAATTGGAAAATTTTATTTGGTCATAATCTCCCTAGGACAATCATTCATTACATAGCTTTTATAAGCTTCTGTGTATAGTCGTACTATCCCACCACGCAATTTTAGTTATCATGTTTTAGGGAACGAGGTTATCGTGTGTCAATCTTAACCCTTAATAGATGACAACCATGATCCAAATCCTTAACACATGACAACCTCGACCTTTAACGCATGACAACCTAGACCCTTAACACATGATAACCACAACTCAAACTCTTAACACATGACAACCACAACCCAAACTCTTAACATATGACAACTTAAACCCTTAACACATGACAACTTAAACCCTTAACACATGACAACTTCAACCCTAGTTGACATGTGTTATAGGTCAAGGTTGACATAACTATTCAACCAAGGCAATACATTACAAAATCCAAATTCTATCTTATTCATTGTCTTCCACATGACAACCACAACCATCCCTCTCCAGCTTAAATTCCTTCCGACAATAACCTCTCCCCACAACAACGACCATGACCATCCTTCTCTATCCACAATCAAAAATGGCTTCCATCTCTAAGAAAATATTATTCTGCAAAAAAAATAAAATAAAAAAGTCATTAAAAATGTCTTCCACATATCAGTGGCTTCCATCTCTTAAAAATGTAGTTGTCGAAGTAATAAAAAAAATACTAATTTTTGGGGTCGTAGAAGTTGTTGACGGTGCCCATAAATCGAAGAAGTTAATGGTATTGTTGATGTCTTAAATCTGTAAAAAATAGGGTCTGTTGATGTTATCGACAGACCGCTTGATGTAATCGAGTAGATGTCAATGTTAACGACAAATGTTAGATGCCATCAAAAAATTTTGAAAAAAACGTATTTTGTCATTGAAACGTTTTGGTGTTTTATTCAATGACATAGAAAGTTGTTCGATGCCATTAACAGATCATCGATGCCACTGAAGTGCCATCGAAGGTGCTATTGAGCACGCGCACAAAATTGTGTAAGTGTGGGATTTGCTTCCTATTACGATTGTGATATTATGTGATACTATATATATATATATATATATATATATATATATATATATATATATATAGGGTGTAATCAAGATTTGGGAAGGAAGAGAGGTGTTTTAGGCTTTCTAAATTCGTTCATAAGGGTTTCAAGGGCACGACTTGGGCTTGTGGAGTAGATTCAAAGCTTGTTCGAATCAGTAATATCTACCTCTTAAAAATTCTGCTTTCATGGTGCATTACTCGTCTCTTTGTGCCATGATTTTTTTCCGAAATGGGTTTTCCACGTAAAATTTGAATTGTTTGTGTTTGGACTTAGTTGTGCGATTATAGTACTTTGCTTAATTCATCTCCGTGTGCTTTCAAAGTTCCCCAACAAGTAGTATCAGAGCTAACGTTGGGAAGCAGATCAAATCTGAAAGCAATACATTAATGGCATCTAACCTAAAGTTCGATGATTTATTATAACTCATGACATAATTGACAGTCGATCTTCTCATATCTCTATTAGCCTTAATATGTGGGCTTTGAACATAACCATAAGAGGAGCCCTCCAGTCATCATCATCTATCTCGACTTGACATATTTATATAATTATTTTCCTCTCAAAGACTAAGGGTAAAGATCACATTTGCATCATGACTATCCTTTCAGTCGACCCTTTAAGATGTCCAATCCTATGACCATCTACGCCATTTCTTTGGCGCCCATTTTGTGATCTCGAGTTATATGCATTAATTATACCTCATCGAAGTTATCTAATATCTAGTATGCCAAGGCATAGTATGGTAGCAGTGTGGGGTTAGTGCACTTGAACAATCCCGCCATCTGATTTATCACTAACTGTGAATCAACTACTACTACCACGTTTCACGTGCCTAGCTCCATCAGTAGTTCTAAACCAATTATCATAGCCTCGTACTCAGCCTGATTGTTGATGCATTCAAATTCAAACTAGAACGTGAATTCTTGCATATTTTGGTTCAGTGCAATTGGGATAATCATAGTCCCTGAAGCTTTATGGGTCTTTGAGCCATCAAAAATCAACTTCCAATTAGTCAAATACACATAATGCAAGTCTAAAATCTCCAAGAAAAGTTGGCCTTCCAGGTCTGACAGATGGTTGGCCAAGAAATTAGCTATAACCGAACCCTTTACTGCTTTTTGGGATAAGCACTTAAGATTAAACTAAAACAGAGTCAAAAGCCCATTTACCGATTCGGTCACTCAAAATCAGTTGATTCAGCATATATTTCACTAAATTAGTTAATGTTATGACATTGACTCTTTCAGCAACAAATAATGCATTAGTTTGGTGACCGCAAAGTATAAAGATAAGCATAACTTCTCTATCACCGAGTATCGTCTCTCAGTATCGAGGAGTGTCTGACTCAGATAATAAACTGCTTGCTCTTTCTGATAATTGTTATCTTAGGCTAGTAGTGCTCCGACAGACTTTATCGATGCCATGACATACAGCTTTAACGGTCGACCTTTGAATAATGGCATTAAAACCGACAGCTTCATGAAATACTATTTAATATTTTCGAAAGCCAATTAATGTTCTACCTCCCATTTGAACTCGACTCCCTACTTCAATTTTATCAATGGATAGAACACGTGAGATAAATTTTCATATAAAACTAACGTGTCGGAGGAAACGTTGTAATTTTGATATATTCATTAGCGGGTGAGCATTTATGATTACTTGAACCTTATTTTGGTCCACTTTGATCCCTCATTGGTGTACAAGGAATCCCAGAAAATTTTTAACTAACATCCCAAAAACATATTTACGGAAGTTCATCTTTAACTTGTGAAGCCTCATTCGCTCAAATGACATATGTAAATGAGTGAAATGGTCCCTTATGTCAGTCGACTTAACTAATACGTCATCGACATAAACTTCCATGAATTGTCCAATTATATCATGGAATATAGCATTCATTGCCCTTTAATATGTAGCCCCTGCATTCTTAAGCTCAAACGTCATAACAACCCTACAATATGTTCTCAAAGGCCCAGGGCACCTAAATGCCATTTTCGAGACATCATCGAGTGTAATGTATATCTAGTTGTACCCATAACGGTCATCCATGAAGGAAACCATCTAATGTCCTGCTGCTCGGTCAATCAAGCTTCAGATATTCATCCTTGGGTGTGCCCAAATTTAAATTTCTAAAATTGATGCACACCTGTAACTTACCATTCTTTTTTATTACTGGGACCACATTGGAGATCCATTTGACACACTTAATAGGCCTGATGAAACCGGCCTTTAGCAATCGTTCAATCTCTTTCTTTATTTTTTAAGTGACTTCTGTTGTCATTTGCTTAGGTGGCTGCTTATACGGTTGATACCCTTCTTTTATTGGCAACCTATGCTCAACTAGGCTCCAATCTAGCCCCGACATCTCATGGTAGTGTCACGCAAAGGAATCAGCAAACTCTCTGAGAAAACCAATGAGTTAAGATTTATCTTGCAGCTTTCCACTGATAAAGGTTGGCTTAAAGTCCTACTTGGTTCCTAAGTTCACCTCGACCAAGGGATCCTGAACTTGAGCCTAGGAATCTTTCAACTTATCATGGGCTTCTTTTAAGTTCATGTCTATTTCATTGGTCGGTTCAACCGTATTGGCCAAATTCATGAAACAACCATTGTTAACCTCTTTTAGGCTCTCTTCGAGCCTTTTTATTCTAGCCATGAAGTTGGACATTTGCTTCTCATCTATCAGTGTACTAGTCATGGAATTTCTTCAATGGTGTAGTGTGGAACTCGTCAAGAATGTACAATGTCCCTTGGTAGGTTATTGATTGGATGAATTACAACAGTAACATTTCACACAATACTGTTTGGATTCTTTTTTACAAATATCATAGTTGGACAATCATGCTTGTTCCTTCCAGTAAAGCAAATCGGTCTTACTTCATCCCCATGATAGTAAGATTCATTTACATTTGATGTAGCAAGGAATGACTGCAAATACGAATTTAACTTTATCTTAATTCCAAAATATTATAAATTGATACAAGGACAATCAGATGCACGCAAAAAAGAATCCACTCTCTCTCGAGCAAAGTGTTGTAAGTAGACGAAGTATTAACCATAAAGAAATGAGCCAATACTCTTTTAGAACCTATGGTCATGTCAACCGGTAGCACACCATGTGTATTCATGACATGCCCAACAAAGTTACTAATTGTTACCTCAGATGGGATCAAATTGGCTAGAATTTTTTCCAATTTTAGTATCATTCTTGCTGGAAGAAGATTAACGACAGCCCCATTGTCGACCAAGATTCTGGTGACTGGGCAACCCTCAAGGTGGACGGATATGTACAACGGTTTAAGATACTGAGTCATATAATAAGTGGGCCTTTCTGTGACTACTCTTTCGGATGATGCCCCCAACTCCAAGGTAACAGTATTTACCTGTCATTTCTCGCTCGCTCTCAGTGTTCCTTCACCTGCATTTTCTGAGGGAAAAGAAGTATGTTGTATCACTATAAGAGGGTCTAGTTCCTCTACATCACCTACCATCTTACCGGTCTGAGATATCTTAGCCTGAAAACTGAATGGGAGAGTAAGTACCATGTTGCAATCAAACACCACGGGTAGCAATGATCTAAAAATGATATCTGAACCCAAACATTGCCCCCTAAGTGTTTCCAAACTGTGCTACTCATATGAACTTACACCAAAATATTCGACATTCTTATCGGCCATCGAAGTCACCCCTATATGCTTGAAAGCAGGTGAAGACAATTCCGATGCTTCAATCATTGCCATTAGTCCTTTAATCAGTAGATCGTCACCTGAGAACCACCTATCGCTAAGATAATCGGACAAGTCATCGCGATTATCAATGTTGCCAAGTTAAGTTGTATTGTTAGGCCGGGTACCATATTCCATGACTAGATCGTGTACGATAGGTTTTAGAATTGCTTCGGACGTATTAACATTTAACTATTCCTTTGGTTGAGGAATTCTTCAGAATTAACGCGGTCATATGGCTCCTGACTAAGATGCATTCTCAATCTCTTCCAATTTTCTTCTTCTAACTACTTGATGCCGCTGCAAACGACGTTTCTGGGTTTGAGTCATTACTTAAGGGGCGGTAGGAAATTTGGGATGCATGACCCTTTCCCAGACTTCCTTTTAATTTGGTGGAGGCTTGACCATTCTTTAACTCAAGAGTCCTCTGCTGAAGTTGGTGATCATAGGGCAAGAATGCTTTCTCGGTCAATAAGGCTCTCTCCTATTCGTCCCTTTTGGAATTGCATGTTCGACTTGCCTCGTTGGCCGATGCAGAGCTTCTACTTCTTGAGTCATTCTAGCGCATCAGCTACATAGTTACGAGTCCCGACCACTACACTGCATCACTCTGTGAAATCTGTAGTCACTGCATAGGACCGATACACCCTAACCTCGATCATCGTGACGCCCCATGGTAATTACTAACACCAAAATCAACCTTTTGCCTTGATTCAATTTTCATATATTCAGCAGGGCTATGTTAACGTCCAGACTAATGAATCAATATCGATCAACATTGCTTCTTCGCCCTTCTAAGGGAATTTTAACATTTCACGATCAATATTATCATGTACGACGTTCTTGAAAACAACACACTTGTTAGTGGAATGAGAACGTGTCCCATGTCATTTACAATACTTAACCTTTTTCAATTCCTCGACCGTGGATATTTTGTGATGTAACACCCCAGATTTTTTACCAACCTGGAGTTAGACGTCCTTAGGCAATGGGTCAACCATAACACTCTCAGAGCTCAATCCCAAAGTCTAAAAATTACTTTTCAACCCATTTCATTCAAAATCTCACCTTTCACCACCTCATACTTCAAATTTCTCCAAGTACTTTCATATTAGACACAAATCCTAAAGTTTAAATGGTGAAGAACTATACTTAAACTAAAACTTACTGTAAATAGTAAATACATAAATAAAATATGATTTTGACTATTAACTTTTTAGAATCTCATGATATAAATGGGTTATTTATATAGATTAGCTTCTCCTACCCCAAAATCATATATTTTACATCACGTAACTCATTCCGGTTGCAAATGAGACCCGATAATGCCTCGACGGACTCGTGGGCCCAAACGATACAATTCGGGGGGACCCCGAGGTGGGTCCCGTATGTATCCGACATCCTTGGGGGGGGGGGGGGGGGAGGACATCGCTCCTAGGGTGAGCCCTCGCTAAACTGACCAGTGACCGGCGAGGGGCTCACCGATTTGGCGAGACCTCGTCCGTACAGCGGGCTAGGCGGTCCATTTTTCACAAATTTCTATGATTTTCATTCAACTTTGAAAAATCATATCTCCCTAGTTATAACTCCAATTTAGGTAATTCAAAAACTAAATTGAAGCTAAATGAATCTAGTTTTATATAAAAATAAGTTAAAAATATAATAGAATATTTAATATAGTTTAAAGTAGGTTGTTGTGACAACTATCCGAAAATTATTCGTTGGACAGTTGCTGCTTCAAGAATTTTTAGAATTTTTCTACAACATGAAATCTCATGAAATTTGGTACAGACAGAGTAAACTTGATGATGAACTATTAAAATAATATACTAACTAGAAGTACCAAAAATAGGGCATAGAATGGCCCTAGGACCGTAATCTGCATAATTAGGGTAGAATTTGATTAAGTACTAAACTGAATACTCAATAGAATTAGCTTGAACCACTTTAAATACAAACTACAAGACCCAAAATGAGTATGACCACTAATTCTACATTACCTAAAAACCTAAGATCAATCTCTAAACTCGGTTGCTCTCGGGAGCACATCGAAACTTCGTATCAGACCTGGACCGCACGTCGAAAGTTCGATAGCTACGAAACTACACGAATATGACCGTCTTGTTGGACTCGATGAGAACCTTGAAAATTAAGTTCAGTTAGTATCCCAAAACTATTTGCTGGAGCCCGAAGTGAAGTGAGTAAGAAACGTGAATTTCTTTAGAAATGAAATTCGAATTTGAGTAATCTGAGTTGTGTCGCTTGCGGGCCAAATATAATGATTCATACCGTCAAAATCTGACCTAATTACACCCTCAAATCAGGGGAAATATCCCACACATGTCAGTGCACTTGTGGCCCTGATTGATTGCCGGTGACCGTTGAATTGAAACTAGTCCGCCGCATCTGATCTACAAATTCGATCGGACTGAAAACTTCGCATGACCTATATCTAATGTCAGGGAGCTTAAGTCCGACCGCATTCAGCAAAGGGGCCTCCAGAAGTGCTCCGTTGGATCAGAACAGACCCTATTTGGCCATAACCTAAGTATACCTTGGCCCTGGGACCATTCCCATCAGTTTTGGGCCTATATAAGGGCTTTAAACCCTCACTCTCTCATCCCATACGATATTAGGAAACCCTAGGAGAGAGAAGAGAGAAAAAAGATGGAAAGAGAGAAAGTGAGAGAGAGAGAGAGTGGGAGAGAGTTCCTGAGATTCGATTCCATTGCTCCACGGGTCAAATCACCGCTTCTGTATCGCTATTTCAGCAATTCCAACTTCATTCTTAGGTAAGGAATCCTAACCCTAATTGGTTTTAGGGATTTGAATAGATTATAAGGTGAAATAGCTAACATATTTCATGTTGTAGGTTGCCATTGTGCTGTAGACGAAGATGTAATGTTCAAACTAAGCTCGGTACGAGTTTACCGGCGTAAGGTGCGAACTATAGATGTTTAGGTTATGGTTTTCAATGTTTTCAATGTCAGATAATGATTTATGGCTGACTTGATTGCTATCACATGCTTAGATACGATGTTTCTCACACTTTACACATATATATGAACTATGCTGAATAGAGTGTATTTCATGTGTTTGTTGATATGATTGAATGAGTATGAAATTGGGAATCATACTTTCCATGATTATTCGGTGTGAATATATGGTCGTTATACGTGTCACAACTCCTTGGTGAAAGGATTTGCCCTAACACCTGTTATAACCAACATACGTCACGTATGTTGAAGTGTGTAGTCTAAGTGCTTGTAAGAATGTCTGAATGAATATGGAGTTTGGATATGTGATTGCCATGATTATTCACTATGAATCTATGCTTGTTGTGTATGTGGCAACTCCTTTGAAAAGGGGCTTTTCAGGATATATGTTATAACTAGTCTAATACATGTATGTTGGAATGTGTAGCCTATGTGTTTAATAAAATGCCTGAATGAGGAAAGGCTTGTTAAGATATATTTAATGAGGGTGTTAAGATAGGATTCTCAATTGCCTTCTCTATAGTTACCGTTTCCTTCATGTAACCTATCTTACTATTATGTGCTTTATGTATGGGATGCCCATGTATGATAACATGTACAGTATGAGTTTATTAGAATGCTCAATGCAATTTATTCCTGTCACATGCTGCTTAGCTATCGCATAGGAATGTCTACTGTGTCTGGATGTGATTAGGGCTACGATGTAGTCCAGGCAATCGGTAACAATTCCGGTTTTGGTGGCTAAGCTAGACTCGCCACAATTGATGCGTTCGGTGAATTCGAGTCGTATGAGGATCGTCGACAACGGTACCTTGTCGATTAATTCAGTGTACACTCATACTAGTCGAACTCGTCTAATAAACCGATTGGTCCAATGTATGTTCACCATGTATGGACGCTACTGCTGAATCTAAGGTACTAAACTTACTAGTGAAAAAGCCCTTTAACCTTGGTACCTCGATCCGTTAAGACTCATGAGCCAAACATGGTGGTATGGGATACCGTGGTCAAGCTGTCGGCCTACGCCTGGGTGACGAGCCCACCCATAGTGACCAGTGAGCAACCCAGACTCGTGAGCTGAATACGGTGGTATGGGACACTGTATTCAAGCTGTCGGCCTACACTGATCAGGTGATGAGCCCTTTGTAGTGACCTCGAGCATACTTTAAGACTGCATTGAGGCGATGAGTCTTTCCGTAGTAGTAGAGTATAAACTAGGCCTACACTGATCAGGTGACGAGCCCTTTGACCTAGAACCACAACATCGTATAAGATTTACTAGGACTAACGACCCTAGAATAGATTACTGTTTGGAAATTGATATAAGGGAGGTACCTTAGCTTCCCAATCCCGCTGTATGAATAAATCTAATTAATTATTGGCTAACATGAGCATGCACCGCATTACATGTGCTTTGGCGAGGAAGAGAACTTTCGGGTGGTTTTCATGCATGCCGTAAGATGAAGACATTGAGGGAGTGTAGGCGAGGGCATGCATTATTATTTCATATCATCCTTGCATTAACAAGAGTACTTAGGACCTGATTGTTGTATTGCGTTATCATTACTACTTAACTGAATTGATAACATGTTAACCTTTGCTCTATTGTTCCACTGAGTTAATTACTCACTCCCACGTTATAGGACGGTGTTTGAAACACCAATCAGTCCCTGTTTTAGTTTCAGATGATAGCGATACTTGTAAAGCGGAGCCAGACTTTTATGATGAGGAAGAGGGTTTCTCCTATATGCAGCTATCAGACGAGTTTATGTAGACCATGTTCTGATCGACGGGGTTACAGGGATGCTGATTAGATGTCATTACACTTATTATTTTGCACCTTTGGAATACCCATGTATCTTCATTTGTTCATTTTTAGAGTATACATGTATATATTTAACCTGGTATCATGTTCACACTCTGGAGACTTACAACAGTTTATATATTTTATATATTTATCACAGTCTTCCGCTTACGAAATTTTAACTGTCTCTGGAGTATGATATGTTGTTTTAGTCTAATCTCACTCATGTTTAATGTACTAATATGAGCAACATTTAATCATCATAATCTATGTTGCATAAGTGATGCGTTGGAACTCGGGAGTGGAGTTTATGCTCGACTCCCGATTTTCAAGGCGTTACATGTGATTACTGGGAACTTTAATAAACTTTCATGTTAGTAGTATCTCAAATATCTCATTAGCCTTGGTGATATCAAAAGTATATATCTTCTAAGCCTTTTGCATGTTCGGCGTAGTTGTTTCCGCCTTGACCAGCGCTGAACTTGTGAGTGGCTTTTTCGTCACTACCTCAGTAATCATAATCTCATAATTAGTGTTATAATAATATATTCTGATTGTCGAGTTCTTTTGTCTGACTCCTTCCTAAAGAAGCTCATCACACTTAGAAACTTTTCTAGTTAGATCATATAAGTCCACAAACTCTATTCCGATGAATTTCTTTTGGAGTTTGTATTACAGGCCATCTTACACAAGTTGCACAAATTCGGCCTCAGTCATAACAACCTTACACTGTCTTTTCTCTCTTTTGAACCGGATAATGTAACTCTCGCAAGATTCTCCTAGTAACTATCGTAAGCATGCGATGTCAGCCATATTCATCTCTCTGTCCTTAGAAAAGAACTGAGCATGGAATTTTTCCTCCATCTCATGCTAAGTATGGATTGAATTTGGTAATAAGTTAAAGTACCAGGTGAAAGCAGCTGTAGTTAGTGAATGACCGAATAATTGCAACTTATGATATTTATTATTAGCCAATTCACTACACTACATAGTGAATCGACCAACGTGTTCGATAGTCTATTGACCAAGATCACTCCAGAGTAAAGCAAAATCTGGTCGATAGTTCCTTGGTAATGGTTGTTGTCGGTCAATCCATTCGAAGTGTGCTTATGGTAAACCAGGATAGCATTACAGTCGAGGACTTAACCTGTTATCTCCTATGTCATTTGCATAATATGGTCATGATCCAACCGTTGAGGTTCAACCATTAACGGTAGATTAGGACCTACCCGGTTATGTCCCTCAGAGAACAATGGATTTTTGGAAAAATGCTGGAAAGGTATTCCTCCCGGTATACCTTGATTTCCAACTTCAAAGATAAAATTCATAACCTCTCGCTCTGGTCGCTTAAACTCAGTGGGTGGCAAAGCATTCCGCCATCTTAGATCAGAACGAAAGGGGTGTTTCATCGCAAGGGAGGTATCGATGGCATCTGAACCATGTTACCAACAAAAATTCCTTTGAGAATATAATGCATTGTTGTAAGTGCTCTTTCGGTGATGATGGTCATCAATCAATGCATGGCTTCAATCTTGTTAGTCATCCGTCTGTTAACATTCTCAGTCTGAACACGGAATTGCTTGACTTGAGCATATATTAACTCTGCATGAGCTCTACTATATTCTTGAACATATTAAATACTCAGTTACACATCCCAAAGTCCAATCGTTATCTCTTTAAGAGAAGCGGTCTGAGACGTCGATGCTCCCTCCTGGTTAACGGGACTAAGTCTCAAATTAGTGTTTAAATTCAATTATTCAGGGGTCGCTTGAACCTACATGTCCTCGATGGGAGGTGGTGCGGTTGGTGTCGAAGGTTCAGCCCCAGTAATACAATTGCTTTTTCTATTCACATGTTTTATTGATCAATTAGTAACATCATGCTGATAAGTAAACTAGAGAAAGGGTCCCACTAGGCGTACTAGAATTATGTTATCCTTTTTTTCAGTTTCAATTTCAATCACGTGATTTGTATGGGCATGCTAGAATTAAATGTGCGGCTCAATTCAAACCGTATAACTACAACCTTAAGCACCAAGATAGGCAAATACATCGAAAAGTGACCGTATTTGATTAAGATTGAATAAGATAGATTGCCTATTTAGCCACTTGCACGGTGTCGCTTAAGATAATCAGGCGATTATCAAAGGGTGGGATTCATCCTCTGAAAATGGGTTACACATCTGTCTTACCTTTCGAACGAAATAATTTTTTCAATACAAATAAAACCAAAAGGGAATTCTTATAGAGAACAACTGCAGAGCACCTTTCTGAATAGATAACTTTGCCTGATACTCAAACTGAATCCAGCATATGAGTGAAGACTCGAATTATAGCTAAAGTTAGTAGCTACTTAGTTACTGTTACAGATTACACTATGGAATATAAATGACAGATAATGCTAAGGAGCATAAGATAATTGAAAGACAGATTTAATTTGGTTTGATTGGTATGAGATGTCTTCTTTTATTGCATTCCCTTGCTATTTATAGCCTTAACTGATCATCTGGATGCGTCCCACATTCTGACGATCGCTATAACCATTTCAACATTACTAACTTCCTGGAGCCCTTCTAAGTATGTCATTTCTCCTATAACTGCTCCAAGTTCCCTTATCAACTTGACCACGATCCACTCAACCACCCTTACTATGGATGACGTGACATCGATCGATAGACACCAACTATATTACTGCAAAATCCCCTTTGGATATCTCTGTATATCTTAAATATACAACACAAGTCTCATAGAATTACATGTGTTTCTTCTCTAATTGGTTCTCGTAGGAACGGACAGAAATTAGGTACAACAAATACCACTTAAGGATAAACTGACCTGTTCTCATGAATCTCAAACCATTTTCTTCATGATCCACAAAATAAATAATTCAACTGCTAACTGCAGTTCATATAAGAAAGGGATCCTAACACTTTAGCATGTCCATAATCTAAAATGCATATCACAAATTTACTTATAAGAGAGATTTAATAGTTATCGCATAGCATGTACACCGTGGAGAAAGATTAGAATAGGAATGAGCAGATTCAAGACTCAAAGAAACAATCACTTTCTGATAGCCGAATTCTCTTTCCTAATAGGTGTCTGCTTTTTTTTTTTCTTTTTCTTTTTGTTTACACATGTACTCACACGCCCACACACTCACACCACACAGTAAGATTTCACCACAATGGGTACTCGAACCCATGACCTTGTGTTGAAACTCTTGTGAGTAGATTCTTAGCAATACCTAGTCATTGGGCCTGTTTGTTAACACTTAATGGGGAATTTGGAAAGCGTTTTAAGTTTAGTGGTGTTTCTTAACGCGGAACAAGGAAAGCACTCCCTCATTTTATGCTGAAATTTTTTGGCAAAATAGGTCTATCTTAATGGTGAATCAAGAAGGCGCTCCGTGATTATTATTTTTTAATCTAAAATTGCCCTTTGCTATGTAGATTTTCTCTCTTACGTAATGCATAATCCAACTTTTAATGTATGACACTTCTCTAGGCCCACCATGATTATGTGTTAGATCCACACTATCCATTAACTTTTCTATATCATTATAAAATATGATCCGAAAAAGGTGTACATCCAAAGCTCATGTCAACCACACCATAGAAAGTAGTGGGACTGGAATGACTACTATTAAAACCTTACTGATGTCCATCATGAAGCTTATTTGTTATTAAACTTCTTTATAAGGTCACACGGACCTGGATGAAGGAAAAACACAAAAACTAGCTTGATTAGAGCCTTCCGTGACCTCAAGAAGGTTTCAAGGATAAGCACCCAATTCTCATAGTTTCTTATAGTGTGGCTCAATTAAGCCTTAAATCTCTCTTGTTTTTTATCTTAAATTTTTAAAATAATATGAAAAAAAATGAATGGACAGTATGAATAAAACATATATATCGTTATAGGCCCCACAGAGCCCTTCAATATCCGTCCCTAGCTAGATCTTAAAGGGGGTAGTCGGCCATCTCCAACCAGATTTGGGTGCAGACTTTGTGCAAAAGCCTTTAGTAGAAAACTATGGGGCTTGAAACTTAGGTGGGGCCCACTGTTATATGTTTGGGATAAATCTAACCTGTCCATCTGTGTTTTGAGATCATTTCAGGACTTGAAACAAAAAATGAGCAGGATAAAAGACTCAAGTGGGCCGCACTAAAGAAAAAGGTGGGTAGAAAAATTCCTACAGTTGGAACCTCCCCGTACGTCCCATCAATACTGTTCATAACATCATTGCCAATGAGATGAACTCAAAACATAAATATTACGGTGATTGAAAAGTTTTGTGGCCAATGAATATTTCAATTATGGACATCCAATCCTCACGTGTTCGGCCCATTTGAGTAATGGATCTAGTCTATTTTAGGTCCTATGACTTAAAATGATCTCACAAAACGGATCGATTTCACACAAACATTACGGTGGGCCCCACCTAAATTTCCAACGTCCGATTTCATGCGGAAGACTTTCCAGTGGAATCGGCCTCCCAGGGGACGCTGTTTGGCCAGTGAGGCTGCCATTAGCAAGGTGGCTAGTGGTCGGTGCTCTTTGGGTCACCTTCATGTCTGTATTTCATCTACACCATCCATCCATTTTTCCAGATCAATTTATAGATTTATACAAAAAATGAGGTATATATAAATCTCAGGAAAATAATAGGGAAAAACAAATACCAACATGATCCAATACTTTTGTGGGCCCCAGTAGGTTTTTAATGTTGGGCGTTGAATCAGCACTGTTTCCTATGGTGTGATCCAATGGAGATTTGGATGTACCTGAATTTTGGGATCATGCCATAAAATAACCTGAAAATATAGATGGTCGGAACGGATGAATGAATACATCATGGTGAAGCCCAAAGAACACCGGCGTGTAACCATTGGCCAGTTGCGGGGTCACCATCGGACGCGGATTTCCTGCAAAAGCCTTCCGCAGTAAGCTCCTACGCAAGGATTCTGTGTGGATCCCTGATGTTTGCGTGAAATCCTTCCATTTTTAGATATCATTTTAAGACATTATACAAAAAAATGAGGAGATCCAACGGTGGTCACGAAATCCCCACTGTTTCCTTTAGTGTGGCCCATTTAAGTTTTGGATACACCTTATTTTTGGTCGCACGTCCTTAAATTATCTTTTTAAAAAAAAAACAGCTGGACAGAATGGCTTTCTCACAAACATCGCAGTGGCCCCACACAGAATCTTGATGCGGAGGGCTTCCGCAGAAAACCCACGGCCATCACTAGCCAATCTGCCTCCCCGTCCGTGTAAAACAGATGGGCTACTCTCTGTGGGCCCCACCATGAAGTATATTTTTCATCCATTTTTATAGATCATTTTAAGGCTTGATCCCAAAACTGAGAGAGACATAAATCTCAGGTGAACCACACAACAGGAAAACAATGATGATTAGATAACCATAATTAAAATCCTCCTAATGCCCACTGTTTGTGACTACATCCATGCTGTCCAGTCCATTCATATAGAAAGCTCATTCTTAGGCATGACCCAAAAAATGAAGCAGATCCAAATCTCAGATGGACTACAGTACACGAAACTGTGGTAAATGACATTTAAAAATTTGTTGTGAGCCACAAAAGCTTTGGATTAAGATGATATTTGTGTGGTCTCTTCATTTAGGACTTTTTGACCTAATCAATAGTTTGGATGGCAAATAAAATTTTGGTGGAATCCATGAAGCTTTTAATGGTAGGGATTCAATCACGACTGTTTCCTGAGGAGACGGACAAATGTATCAAATAAAAATATTTCAAACATCTCCGATGTTAGTTAACAAACAGGTTGCTCTAGACTCAATACTTAATTTTCTGACTTCAGATTCAGACTTTAGATTCAGGCTTCAGATTTAATAAACGGGCCCTTTCTCAGCCAGCAGTTTCCCACAGCCAAACATGAGTACACCTGCAACTGCTTGACACTAAACAACCAACCCAAAAAAAAAAACATGGATGTATCTGCATTTTGACAACAGAAATATAGCAGCATGAACCATTCATGTGGCCAATTGCAGAGTCACCGCCTTAACATGCCCTCACTCTCCAAACTTAAAGATAGGGGTGAAATTGGAAAACCAAACACACTAGAAAAAGAAACAAAAATACTAGCACAAACTTGGAAACAATCAATACCAAGCAGGAAATCAGAATAACCACCCAATGAAATGGAGACGCAGAAACAAGCACCAGCACTTAAATCCCAGGGAAGTAAATCGAGATTACAAGTACAGCTGTCTAAGAAGTTTATCTGTACATAAATAATTTCAACATATACCTTGCATGCTTTTCGTTTTTGTTTTCCTCTTTTTTAAAAGAAAAATAGAAGTACATATTTACGATGGGAGGAACAGTACAAGAATGTACTGCAGCAGCAGTCAAAAAATAAGTACATAGAGCTGCACGTAGATTTTGCACGAGGAAACCCAGAGGTTCATATGAAATAACAGGTGCATAATCAGTATAAACCCAGATCCATAGCTCAACTGGCAGACTGAGTGGAGATACCTCGTTTCAACACTCGAGGTCTTGGTATCGATCCCTAGTGGGGGTGGCTAACGTGGAGTGTGCGTACTGACATGGGTGTGTACTAACAAGCTAACCCCAAAAAAAAATTTATTTTAAAAAAAAAAAAAAAAAAGTTCAGTAGCAGTGAGAAATACAGAGGCGAGTATGGAGGGTTTAATATACAAATCATATAATAGCACCAAAAAATATATACAAATGCCCCATGGAGTTCAAAAGAAACAAGCAAGCAGCCAATTAAAAAAAATCAATTATAATTTATAAACAGCTAAAAGAAATTCATAATGGTAACAGAAAACAATTTAATACAATTTAATAATAATAGATCATTCATTATATGCTCAAAAAGAGAAAAATAAATAGGTGAAAGAGGTTAAATATAAAAGACAAAATAGCAAAGATTAAGACATAGGACCTCAACTTAACACCAGAATTTTTAAGGAATAACAAATAGAAGATTTATCACTGCAACAGCGACTAGAAAAAAAAAAAAACGAACCAGAAATTCAAGAGGCTTGGATAGGACAATCAAACAAGACACTGAAAAAAAGGATTCCAAGCATTCACAGTTTCTTGGGCCTTTATGTGAAATAATTGTTTCTTGATTTATGATGTTGAGCCAACAGATACCTCAGAGCGCATACTACACGTCAATAGATCTCAGGAGACATTTTCAGCATTATATGTAGCCCATTGGTTCATTTATTGAAGGCAACCAACACGATGCAATTTTTTTACAAAAAGTTGCAAGGACTCAATCCAGTGTATGCTAGCAACCAAGTGAACTACATGTTAGTTGATGGAATTTGTATTAATCATGAGTTAGATAAATGAAGGATTTAACTGATGAAGATGGTCCAAATTGCAAAATAGAACAACTGTGTTGGAAAATTTTGTTACTATGTTTCATGTCTACTTCTCTTCTTTCAAGCCTTATCTTCCTCAAGGGGAAAAAGTAACTAAGAATTGGAAAGAGGATATCCTATTGAGTAAACATACTACATCCAAGATATCAAAAGAGGATATCCCATTGAGTAAGCATACTACATCCAAGATATCCTATTGAGTAAACCTAAAGAATATATATATATATACACACATACATACATACATTAAATAAATAAATAAATAACATTTTATACCATGAAAAACAAAAAACACACACACATGTATCAAAAATACAAATCCATACAAGTAGATAATACAGAGTGTATATAAAGTACAGAAAACAAGTTTTGCACCATGACACATGCACGCACACACGGAATACAATACCACCAGACACATATGCATGCACGATCAACGCACAACCAGAGTGAAATCAACAATTACCAAGCAAGCTACTGTATGGATATTGACCAAAACAATGTGGTCAGATTAAAATCGCTTCCAAACTTCTAATGCAATAGAACTTGGAAGGCATACTCCTTAATTCATGACATGCTCACTAAGGCAATAGAACTTGAAAGATTGTATCGTCATACACATATCATAACATAAAATGATTTCATAAAAACAAACTACAACAGTCTGCACTTCCACCACATTGAAGATTTAAACAAAATAACCACAAGGTTTAACAAAATATCAGTAATAGAAAACATAGCACAAACTATTGAGTCCTTCCACGGCTACCTTTATTCATTCATAGGAGAAACAGATATTCGGAACACCATCATTTGGAGGCCCAAGGCTGATTGAAGGGGTTCTTCACTTGGTCCACCAAACGAGGAAATCTTTTCGCCGGTTAATCTTCTTCTGCAGCTGAAGAACTCCGTAGAGTAAAGCCTCGGCTGTTGGGGGGCACCCAGGCACATAAATGTCGACAGGAACAATCCTGTCGCATCCCCGAACAACAGAGTACGAGTAGTGATAGTAACCACCACCGTTTGCACAGCTGCCCATGGAGATGACCCAGCGAGGCTCAGGCATCTGGTCATAAACCCTGAAAAAACATTTTAAACATAAGTAAACATGATTCCATATCCTGTTGTTTCTATATTCCCTATCTCAATGCCGCACTTGCCGTAGCAAGCTTCCTTGGAGAACTTCGATTCTCTTGATCCAAAGGCCCCTTGAAGACGAAATTTGGGGCATTGAATCAGCCTCATAGGAGCATCTTATTGTTTTATTTTCAAGAGCATTGAAGCCCAAACAATGAAGAAATCACGTTCCCCCCATTTCGCAGTTGCACCACTACATAGCTCAAAAAAATCAGTTTCCGGTTGATTAAATCTCTATTTAAGGTATGTTTTGGCCCTTTAATCTTTCTTAATGAGTTTTCTTTTTATTTCTACTGAAAATCTGTGATTATTTTTTATTTTTTCTATTTTTCCTTTTTTGGAGGCTGATTCTTATGGATATTTATTTTTTCTAAAACAGAGATGTGTAGGGCCTACTGTGGTGTGTATGGCATGTATTTGAGCCATCCAACCATCACATGGGCAACATTCGTGGGGTCTACCATGGTGTTTTGTGCCATGGCCCACATGCGTGGGGTCTTTTGTGGTGTTTTATGCCATGGCCCACATGTGTGGGGTCCACTATGGTATGTGCATGGCATGTGAAATTTGAGAATTGAGAGTTCAGGCAATGCGAAATTTGTTTTGTACTTAAACCTCTAAACGTATGGGATTTTAAAATAGTTTATGCTTGTGATCCGGTGAGCATTTTTTTTTTTTTTTCAATCCTTTTTTCCTATAAATCATGTTATATCGGTGTCAAATTTTTACCAATCCATATTTTTCATGTTTTACATGGCATGAAAATCATGGATTGGGAACTTCGATTTCAAGATTTGGAGGAGAAGGACCGAGTTGCGGAAAATTGAAAAAAATATATATATATCAAAACCTAATCTAGTGATTCTTATTTTGCTTTTGAATGTATTGCTTGTGTTTCCACATGTCTTCTTACATTTATAAATTATATGAATAAACTTTGAATATAATTGCATCAATTCAGTTACAAAACGCATAGATTAAGAACCCATACCAAAAAAAAAAAAAAAAAAAAAAGGCTTATGATGTGCACTTGTTTTTTGTTAACATCTCAACTTTTCAAAGTGGATCATTCAGTCAGCAAACCCATACCGTACGTTGCAATGTTGTCTAAGAATTCTTCCATGGCTTGCAAAACCATGCCATGAGTGAACCTAAATGTCACGTAACTTCTAAGGCTATACAGATATTGGAGCATCATGACCATGGTTTTGAGATATACAAGTACGATGCCACTCCTCCGAGCAGACTCGGACTCGGTAGGACCTGATGCAGTTCAATACCCAAGTCACCCCCTGATGCAGTCAAGTCAAACCAATTCAGCCCTGACTCAGGCAAGTCCCTACTCGGCTGAGCACTGAACAAATCAGCCCATGTTGCCGAGTTTTCAAACCGTGATCCTGACCCCTTCATCATGACAATGGAGCAGCTGATCTCAACAACCAAATCAACGTGTACTTCTAATGTCCATCCATAGGTTACGCAAATTGCATGCAGATGAAAAACTCTTCACTACAACGCAAAAAAACAGGACAGTTAACATTGGAAAACACATCCTAATACAGTTGAACAATCTCTAAACAGCAATTTGTATGCTTCTGAAATATTCATGTAATGGAACAAATAATCCAATTACCCATCAGAACTTCTCAAAATCATTTCAAGTCTTTTGTCCTTTTCTATAATTTAAGTTTCAAGTTCTTATTTCTTGGTAAAGCACTACACCAACAAAAATGCACACACATACACAGCGTATGCATCGTGACATAAACTGCCACATGGAATGGCTGAAGCTGATTCATGTAGCCAACCCCAATTAATTGGGAAAAGGTGGCGATGATGGTGATACTGATGACATGCATGCATATAATATACATACATGCTCACATGCACCCACACACACAAATGCACATGCACAGGAAATTTGACCGGATGTATATAGTGACGCATAATAGAGGGGCAGCAGTGGATATTTCAATCCTTTGATTATTAAAATGTTAAGGAGAGAGTTCATATTCAAATAAAAAGAATCAATGATCAAAGGGTTGAAATATTCTATTCTAAGAATTTTTATTTTCTATCCCCCATATCAAGCATGGCCCCCCATATAAACAGTTTGGATCATTGAAAGATGACACCAAATTCAAAAGACAAAGTCATGCTTTGTCATGTTACAATTAAGGTGTTCCATATCCATTACGATACGCCCGTAAAGGCCAATACGTATGAGTAACAGCCATGACCGTTATGCGATACAATGGTGAAATGGGACAGTTGGTTTTTTAAGACCGTATCAGCCGTTACGGTAGTCGTAAAGGCCGTTTTGGGGCATACCTCCCGTAAAGGTCAAAAAATGACCACTTTTTTTTCTATTTAAATAAAAATTTATTATTTTTTGG
Organism: Magnolia kwangsiensis; assembly: GCA_037074715.1. Lineage (NCBI taxonomy): Eukaryota > Viridiplantae > Streptophyta > Magnoliopsida > Magnoliales > Magnoliaceae > Magnolia > Magnolia kwangsiensis. The sequence continues at coordinate 28,589,856 of CM073585.1, read as the reverse complement.
TATTCTCATTCCAAAAACTCTCCTAGGTCATTTTACAACTAATTTCGACCACTCTTACTATAGTTTTGAATATTAAAACCATAAATTGAAGTGATTTGAGCGAATAGAACATATAAGGGCCATTTTTTTTAATTGAAAAAGTAGTATTTTTGCCTTTTTCTGATTTCTAGTTTTAGTGTTTGATTGTATTGTATAAACATTAGAGACTTATAATCATGTTCACAAATTCACTAGACAGCCCGATACAACACTCTCACCAAACAGTGGACTGTTACACTACCATAAACATGTTCAAAATAAAAAAATGAATACATATTTGGAATATTTACGTTATTCTAAATTTTCTAGATATTTTTTCAAAAAAATTCAGACAAATCTAAATTTTCAACCGTTACGCACGATACCCGTATCGGTAATGGTTGTGACCATTACAGCCACCGTTACCGATACGGAATACCTTGATTACAATACATCTGGATGTATTGTAGAAATCCTCTTTGAAGGTTTTCCAAATAGAAAAACTTTAATATTCTCCAGTAGTGTGTAATGGATGATACACAGGTACATAGAAATTACTTAGAAATATTGCGTACATGGCATATAAGTCATATTAAACTGCCCAAGTTATGGATCCTAGTTTAGATGTATCATGAACAGGATTTTACGCTTATTTGATTGTCTGGCTATCAGTTGCATCCATTCCAAACCTAGGGAAATAGCTCTACCACCCCATCTCACAACCACCCCCCATGAAATTGGAAATTACTTAGAAATTGCATGCATGGCATATACATAAGTCAAATTAAAATGTCCAAATTATGGATCCCAGTGTAAATGTAGCATGAACCAGATTTTACACTTATTTTACTATATGGCTATCGGTTGTAAACGCTGCAAACATGGGGAAATGGCTCCACTCCCACGGATAACCACCCTCACCAAATGCAGCACTTGTAGGGGGCGATCGGATGCCTCACTGATTGAGTTCCTAGGCCCTATTGTAGTTCATGGCTCTTAACTACACTTAAGCAGCAGCTCTACTTCAGGGAATTAAGTAGCAGTTGAGTTTAACCTTCCCCAAATATCATCTATGGCAACTTGAGTAATACAGTTAAATGGGCTAAAACAGATAAGATTGGCATGGAGGATCACTAATTTGATCGAGCAGGGCTTCGATATTTACGATGACATGGTTGTATACCTCTCCCATGTGCATCCTCAATAGCTAGGGACTCTCTTCTTGTTCTTGATAGGATACAGTACTCTTGTAGCATGGGGTTCTTGATGTTTTTGGGTTAAAAGTTGCCTGTTGCCAGAGCTGTTATCCGGCATGATTTGTTAGCGGTGAAAAAGTCACAAACGATGGTCCAGATCACGAGGTGGCCCATGTGACAAATTCAAATATCATTTTTTTCCTTCACACATGGGACAACAAGCTTTTTTCTGGTGATCTCACATAGCAATCTCATGTGTGGAAACATCTCATCCAAACCATTCAAAGAATTTGGGTCATCTCAGATCATTATCTAGCAAGATCATAAAACCCGAAATCTGGCTAAAAAGGCCATGGACCAAAGCAAATCTTGGCAAGCAAACCTTGGTCGCACAACCATTGTCCATCCACCAAACTATGGTTGCAACCAGCCCTGTGCAACCAAACTTCAGGCTACCACCGGAGACAGTTGTAACCATTCCAAACATGGGGATATGAGTCATATGACTCCACTCCTCATGCAAACAACCCTACCAAATTGCCTATAAATGCTTTCCATCTCCAAACATGGGGAAATAGTCAAGATTTTGACTCTTGATCATATCATAAGGAGTTGCATCTCCCTTCCAAATAGATGCACCATGTGGTGTGTTGCAGAAGAGTGTCTTTGTTGTTGCATTGTACCGGTTAGACTGGATTTTTGTTTTTGCTAAAGTTTTTATTGATTGGGTAATTCATGGTTCTATTGAAGATCTTGTAGGGGGCTGGTGGACTGATTTCATGGAAGCTCACCATTATGATCGAGAACACCTTGGATAATTGCTATGGCATGCTTGTATCCTTCTCTCATGTGCATCCTCAAGCAAATTCTGAAGCAGATTGCCTCGCTAAATAGGGGGCAGCTAGGGTCTCTCTTCTTGTTCTTGATAGGTGGTAGGAGTGTTTTAGCATGGGGTTCTTGATGTTTTTGGGTTAAAGTTTGTTGCTGCTAGAGCATTATCTGGTGTGGTTTGTTGCTGATGAAGAAGTCACAAGAGCTGGTCCAGATCACAGGGTGGCCATGCGACCAGTGTTTAAATTATCGGCGATATTATCGAATTGTCGCCGATAATTTCCGTATCGCTACAGTTGCGAAACCGAAAGTCCCTTTTTTCGTTTCTCTTCCTAATATCGCCGATTTTTCGCCGATTTTATCGATTTTTTGCGAAAAGTCCAGTTGTCACTCAGTGTTCGCAATATCGGCCGATAGTATCGGTATCGCAATCCAACAATACGAAACACGTCGGAAGAAATATTCCGAAAAAATTGGAAAGAGAGAGAGAGAGAGAGAGAGAGAGAGAGAGGAAAACTTTCAATAGGGTGGATTTCCGCACCTGTAGAATAGATTGCAATGATTGGAAGCTGTATTTGGTGGGCCATTTGAATCAAAGCTCACCATTCATAGGTTACCGTAAAGAAAATCTCGATTCCCTTTTCTTCTTTCTTCTATTAGATTGTTACTTGAAAACGGAATTGATTTAGGAAGAAAATGCGGAAAAAAAAAAAAAAAAAAAAAAACCAAAGAAATCTAGAGATTTAGGGAAGAATCTAGGGTTTCAAGGTCTCTCGGATGAAAAATGGATTCGGAGCCCTTTTTTATCGGGTGCGGATGTGCTACTGACAGGTTGAGTAGCCAACTCGCAACTGAAGTGACGTCACCAAGCTCTGTGGGTCCCACCATGATGTATGTTTTGTATCCACACCGTTCATCCATTTTGAGAGACCATTTTAGGTCATGAGCCAAAGAATGATTCAGATCCAAATCTCGAGTGGACCCCGCCACAGAAAAAGTGAAGAGAGTGACGCTCACCATTAAAATTTTCTAATGGCCACAAAAGTTTTCAATGAAGCTAACATTTGTGTTTTACCTTATTTAATATTTGTGTTAACTTATGAACAGATTAGATCTCAAATAAACATCACGGTGGACCTTAGGAAGGTTTCAACGGTGGGTGTAACTCACTCCACTGTTTTCCGTGGTGGGGTCCATTATAGTTTTGGATTTGCCTAATTCTTTGGATCATGCCTTAAAATGTTCTCTCCAAATAGATGGACGGTGTGGATACAACACATACATCATGATAGGATCCACATAACTTGGTGACATCACTTCAGTAGCGAGTCTCGCTACTCAACCTGTCATATAGCTAATCCGCATCCTTTTTCATCAGGCACGGCTACATGAGGCACGTACGCATTTTTTCACACGTGTAGTAGGCCTCCAATCTAAACTGTTCATGTGATGTGGCATCCCATGAAACTCCCAGGAACCAAATTTGACCCTAATCTAAAACTCTGGTGGGCCATAGCAAAGAAAGATGCAAATCAAGGGAGAAAATTGTTTTCTTTTATAATGGCCCACTGAAGTCATAGATGAAAGCAAAAGTTGAACCACAGAAGTTTCATGGAGTGCTGCATCACTTAGACCATTCAGATTTTGGACTCACATCACATATGATGAGTTCTCAGAAAGTTCTCAGGTAACTCTGCTGCCGGGAAAATCGGCATTGGCTAGGATCAAGAGCCTAGAGATGGATGGTCTGTCAGGGCTCTATAAGGCCCACCATGATATATTTGTTTTATCTACACCGTTCATCCATTTTGATATGTTATTCTACGGAATGAGCCCAAAATGTAGCCAGATATGAGGCTCAAGTGGTCCACACCACAGGAAGTTGTGGTGGGAATGATATCCACAGTTGAAGCTTTCCTAGGGCCTATCATAATGTTTATTTTCCATCCAATTTGTTCATAAGGTCTAATCAGTGTTTCAAGTATCAATACTATCGGCCGATATTATCGGTATCGCACCACTGTGAGACGATATAGGCGCGATAACCTCGGGAAGATACCAAAAAATCGAAAATCCAGATATCGGCCGATATTATCGACGATATCGCACGATTTATTGACGATATCACGCCATTTCCTCTCCATTATTGTCGGACATCAACGCCCGAACAATCACGGGTGGATTGCAGGGGACTCACAGGTCCCACTGTAGCTAACCACTCGCACACCATAAAAATTGGATCCGAGCAATGGAGAATCAAAAAAAAAAAATTTGAATTAGAAAAAAACGAGAAAGAAATCGGAGGGTACCTGTCTATAGCGGTGATCGAAGGTTGGCCATTCGATAAGTAAGTACGATTTTCTTCCCATTTTCTTCGTCTTCCCTCTTTCTCGGAGATTCCGGCGAGGAATCAGGCCGGATCGACTCACCGTTCCTTCCGGAACGAGATTTGAGGGGAGGAGCTGGGTCGGACTGCGTGGATGGAGTGTTTGAGTGAAAATGAAAGAGGGAAGATGAAGGGAAAAGGTACTATGCGCTCGAGCTCACGGCTCCGTCCCATGCGGTCGAGCTGTGTGGACCCCACCGTGATGTGTTTTGAAAATCTACCCCATCAATCAAATGCACCATTCCATCGTGGACTTACGACTCAAAAATCAAGTCAATCCGTGACTTGTGTGGGCCACACCACATACAGAAGTGGAGAGGGGCCGTACACCATTAAAACATTCATAATCATTTTTTGGGTCCCACCGAGATGTGTTTTGCAAATCCAGACCATCCATTATGTGTCCCACTAGGATTAGGGGTGATACCAAGTTTCAGCAGCATTCAAAACTCAGGAGGGCCCCACCAAGTGCTTTTATATGTTTTAACGGTGTCTTCACGTGATTTTAGATGGTATGGCCCACCTGAGTTCCGTTTACGGCTGATTTTTGGGATATCCCATAATTTAAATGGGACCCATCAAATTCACGGTGTTGATGGTCGACACACATCACGGTGGGGCCCACACAACTCGACCTCACGATAAGCTTATTGTGAGCTCGAGCGCATAGTACCTTTTTCCAAAGATGAAAAGGGGCGGACGGGGAAATCAAGTTACGTACTGAGTTACGTACGCTCTTACCGTACTGAGTAAACTCTGTAGGCCCCACTGGTTATCAGCCAGTTAATCCACGCCGTCCATCCGTTTTTTCAGATCAGTTTAGGGGTGGAGCCCAAAAACAAAGTATATCAAAATCTCAAGTAGACCATACCAAAGGAAACAGTGGAAGTATTGATTTCTACCATTGAAATATTTATACGGCCCCAAATGATGTTTATTTGTCATCCAAACTATTAATATTATCCCAAAGACATGGATGAATGGAAAAAACAAATATCATCTTGATCTAAATCTTCTGTGGCCCCTAAGAACTTTTCGACGGTAAACTTCAATTCAAACTGTTTCAGGTGGTGTGGTCCACTTGAGCTTTGGATATTATTAATTTTTCTTTCAAAAGCCCTGAAATTATATTGGAAAATAGATAGATGGATGGATTTGATAAAATGTTTGAATGACAGTGGGCCCCACAGAGTTTACTCAGTACACAGTGCACCCTCTGCTTCGGCGAATAGAAATGGGACTGCGCACTAGTTACTCAGTACGCTTTTATCGTACTGAGTAAACTCATTTGTGGTCCACCTTGAATGTGCGCGGTTTATCCAATCCGTCCATACGTTTTGTCACATAATTTTATACGTTGAGCCTAAAATTGAAGCATATACAGAGCCCAAGTGAACCATACCACTGGAAACAGTGGGAATAGTGATTTCAACCGTTGAAATCTTTCTACTGCCCAAAGTGATATTTATTTCTCATGCACCATGTTCATAAGATAAAAAACACTTGGATGAAGTGAAATAAAAAATATCAGCTTGATCCAAAACTTTGGTGGCCCCTAGAAATTTTCAATGGTAGACACTCATTTCACACTATTTCCTGTAGTGTGGTCTATTTGATCCTTGGATATAATTTATTTTTTTTTGGTATATGGAACTGAAATTAACTTTTAAAATGGATGGACAGTGTGGATCAAATAGATAAATCACAATGGATCCCACAGAGTTTACTCAGTACGCTTAGTATACTGAGTTACTCAGTACGCAATCCGCTTCCCCGCCGTACTGGGTAAATGCTTTCCACCGTTGAAACCTTTCTCCAAAGATTTCTATGGTGGGGTCCACTCGAGCTCTGGATCTAAGCCATTTTTTTGGCTCATGCTATAAAATGATCTCTTCAAATGTATAGACGGTGTAGATTGAAAAAATACATCAAGGTGGGACCCACGTAACTTGGTGAGCATCGTGCCCCCGTCACTGGTGGGCTTTGAGTTGCGTACTCAGTACGCTCTTATCTTACTGAGTAAACTCCGTTGGGCCCACCATGATTACACGTGGTTTATCCACGCCATCCATCCGTTTTTACTAATCATTTTAGGCATTGAGCCCTAAATTGAACCATATCCACAACTCAAGTGGACCACATTACAGGAAACAGTGTTGAATGAACGTTGACCATTAAAAACGGTGTGGGAGCCATAAAAGCTTTGGAACAACGTGATATCTATTTTTTCCCTTCATCTGGGTCTTTAGGACCCAATCAACAGATTGGATGTCAAATAAACAGTACAGTGTGCCTTAGGAGGATTTTAATGGTGGATATCCAATCATTATTGTTTTCCTTTGGTGTGGTTCACCTTCAATTTACATCCCTATCATTTATTGTAACAATCCCTAAAATGATCCGTAGAAATGGATGAACGGAATGGATGAAACAAATATATTATAGTGGGGCCCACAAAGCACTGACCACGAGCCATGAGGCCGTGTCAAGGGGGCGCGGAGTTCCTGCGAAAGCCTTTGCAGGATGTTCCTGCGCAAGGATGCTAGGTGGGCCCCATCGAGATGTTTTTGAGAAATCCATCTCTTCCATCAATTTTGCAAGATCATTTTAGGATGTGAGATAAAAAATGAGGCGTATCCAAATCTCAAGTAGGCCACACGAAAGAAAAAATTGGGAAAAAAAAAAATTTGATATCAGAAAAGGGATTGACGGCTTGGATGTACAAATACAGCACGGTGGGCCTACCCACAGAAGTACCCCATCATTGATATGTATATTTCTCAAATTTTACTTCTTCAGTTCTTATTTTGCTTTTCAATGAATTGGATGTATTTCATACATGACTATGATATATTTATAAATATCATGCATTCAATTTAAATATAGTTGCATTAGTTCAATTAAACATCGCATAACTTAGGGCCCTATACAAAGGAAATTTATTATGTGCATCTTGTTTTTGAGATGTTATGATTTAAAAGTGTGTATTAAGGGCCTTTTTAACAATCCCCAAAGTTTCATTAAAAAATTCAACCATTTTCCCAATGTTTTCCCATGTTTCCCAAAAAGTGCGATAAACTATGCAATACAAACGATATATCCCGTGCGATAACCGATACGTATCTGTATCCCAAGGGTGCGATACATTGTGCGATACCGATATTTCGAACACTGGGTCTAATAGACCTGGATGAAGGGAAAACATAAATATTAGCTTGCTCCAAAACTTATGTAGTCCCCGTAATTTTTTTAATGGTTGCCATTCAATGATCACTTTTTCATGTGGTGCAATCTGCTTAAGATTTGGATTCGTTTCATTTTTTGGCCCATACCATAAAATGATTTGTCAAAATGAGTTAACGGTGTAAATACCAAATCATTTTAGCTTATTATCCAAAAAATAAGCACATCCAATTATCAAGTGGACCATACCAAAGGAAAAAGTGGTGATTGACGATTAATGGGCCACAAAAGTTCTGGATCAATCATATATTTGTTTTTTTCTTTGAGTTCATTAACTTTTACCTGTCTTAATTACTGTATGCCAGCTGCATTTGTAATATATAAACTCATTTTGGTTGCTATTAAAGTGATTTTTTATGGCATCGCATGCTTTTTAGGTCCCATAAAATGAAAACTTATTACGTAATATATTCTTTTTGCAATTTTTTATTCCTAAATATGTAAATATGTGTATTTAGCCATGTCTTGAAGTTTCACTGAAAAATTCCATCATTTTCCCCATGTTTCCCCATTTTATCCTGCATTTCCAGTTATCGGCGATATTATTGGCGATAACGATATTATATCTTTATCTCTGGCCAGCAAAACTTGTAGCGATACCAACAACTCAAACACTGCCTTCGACAAATTCAAATATCAATCATTCTCTTCGTGCATGGTACAAAAAGCTTTTCTAGTGATCTCACATAGCCATCATGTTTGTCAATGGAAAAGCGAGATCATTCAAAGTGTTCAGATCATCATCTAGCAAGCCAGAAACTGAAGATGAAGCCTGGACCAGGATCAGCCACTCCGAACCTCGCACCACTCCAACGGTCAATCTAATGGTTTGTAGTACACCAAGGACAACGCCATTGCTAGCACACAAGCCACATGAAGATTCCAGCAGTGGATCTCCCCACAGGGAATGAGTCAAGCCTCCGGAAGCATATACACATCACGATTCACGAGTGACTAAACCATCTCCAGGCCGCCAAATCACATTCTGGAGGACCATCATCGGCTTCTAGGTGTCATGCCAAACCTCCGGAAGCACAAACAAACCATCCAAGTCTTAACACCCTAGCTTTGACCAAAAAATGTTGTAGGACCGAAGCCAGTCTTAATGAACAAAATTTGGTAGCGCAACCAGCCCTATGCGACCAAACTTTGGGCCACATGACCCACATCTGGAGGCGGTTGCAACCGCTACAAACGTGGGTAAATGGTTCCATCACCCAACAACCCCCTTGCCTAAGGTCATGTTTGGAGAACATAGATTTCATGCCAAACAATGGAAAAGGAAAAGGACTTTCCTTTGATGTGACAATTTGTGTTGTTTGGATGGCAAAGGAAAGGGTAGATTCCACCAAGCAACAATTACATCTTCCATAATTTAGATTCTTAGCACGAGAAACTACGTGATCATTGTGAGAGGGATATAAGATTTCACTTGCTATCCAAACAAGAACACAAAATTGGAATCCATGTTTTAATAATTCTCATGGAACCCAAGTGAGAGAGAGAGAGAGAGAGAGAGAGAGAGAGAGAGAGATCAAAACCCAGAAATCAAAGATGAGAGAAGAGAGGACTACAGAAACATCGGCTCCAAGAGATCAAGAGAGATCAATACCAAGAAATGGAAGTAGAACAAGGACACAAGGAAGATTGCCATTAAGGGAGTGCCTGAGATCTCGAGCCCAATTAGGATTTGCTTTTCTGGCTCGAGGGGTTAGTTTCAGAGGTTGATATGGAAGAAGAGAAGTTCACAAGAAGATCTACATTAGCACTACTGGACGGAGGGGTGACACTCGTGGTCCTTCCAGAGGTCGATTGACTGGTTTAGAAAGTACTCAAGACATATACATTGGAGAACCATCGGAGAAGGACCGAGAGCAAGGTGTCCCGTATCGGTATCGGTTGGCATATCGGTGACCTCCAAAACCGATACGGATACGGGGGCGTAACGGCCCGTAACGGCACAAAATTTTTTTTTTGCCAAAAAAATATGAAAAAATATGGATTAAATCCGGAATATTCTAAGCATTCCAAATATGCATTCATTTATAAAATGGAACATGTTTATGGGGGCGTAACGGTCCACTCTTTGGTGAGAAGTTGTATCGGACTGTCTGATGAATTTATGAACCAGATAACCTGAATTTGACTACAAAATTCATATATTTAATTTTCTAACTATCTACTACCAATGATAGATATATTAGAATGAATGTAATATGTAAATATCTTATATTAGGTGTGTTTGCAATTATTTTTGAGGAATTTGTCAAACATACCTGTGCAGTGTGTACGTGATTGTGATTCCTGCCTATGACCTGTCATCCTCAAGTCTAGAATATTAAAAAAAAAAAAATTAGTAGTGTCTGATATACTCCCCTGCAACTTGATTAAGGATTACTTAATTGGTTGTCAGGGGAGCTATTTTAAATACAAGTTCGGCAGTGTCAAGTGTGTGCATAATTGCATGGCTTCTTGCAATAATACTGTTGTGAGCTGTCTGCTGCAAAATGCAAATACTTACCTTAATACAAATATATACTCACAATCACAAGTCACCACCAAAATGAAAATCTGCTTTTTTGTGGTTGCTCGACCTCCACATCATCGTCATTGTCACCATCAGGCTGAGGCTGTCCAATAGGTGTAGGTTCTGCATATCCATAATATCCGGTGCCAGAAGGAAATACTAGATCAACGAAACCAGAGGATGACTGATCCTGACTAGGTAACGACTCTGACCCTGAGTAAGGATATCCACCAGTGCCCGTCGAATAGCCATACTGGTAACCATACTCAGGCTGTTGAGAACCTTGAGATTGAGAGTGCGTCTGCTGTGATGAGTAACTTGAATTTGGATCTAGATATCTATAATCATATGGATATTGATCGGGAGGGCTACTCCAACATGAATGTGATGGAATGGGCTCAATATAACCATCATAATTATAATCTAATTGACCATAAGAATATCCATCATAATAACCAAGACCATGAGCCTGCTGATGTTCCGGACCTTCCGGACGCGGTGCACCACTAGATGTACCCTCCTCCTGGCTGTATCGTGACTCGGTACACTCGTAGGTTCGACCTCGTGTACCACCTCGTCGATGTTCATCGGCATCGCGATCTGTAGACAGCTGAATAGGGCGTTGAGCAACACCAGAAGTGCCAGCACCAGAGGCAGGGGGGTCATCGTCACCATCATCCGACACGGACACGCTACCACTACTCGTACTTTTTTGTTGATCTCGAGCCGTTTCCGTACGTGGCATAAACGCTGCCCCTCTTACTGGATCCAACACATCTGCATGACTCTCTTGTTGTGCTTTGCGTATTTCTGGATCATCAATTTTCAATTCTTCACTATCCTCTTCAATTTGTTTTTCCCTTGTTTCCAACCAAGGTAGAAGTGGGTCATCCTCATCATAAATATTGTCCAAGTTTATTGGACAGTAGTCTCCGTCATCGGCAGCTGTAATGCTCCTATAATGTCGTCGCATTCTTAGTTTTATATTGTAGTGCATGAAAACAAGTCTATCTAATGTTCTAGTCTGCAATCTATTCCTATTCTTTGAATGAATGAGCGCAAAACAACTCCAATTCTTTCCGCAACTAGAGGAAGATGTTGTCTGGCTCAAAACTTTTACCGCAATTTTTTGAAGAGCCTTCGTACTCTCTCCGAAATTAATCCACCATTCGGCCGGTTGCAACCTAGATACTGCATGCTGTGCAAGAGCATCTCCAAAACTACCAAGACGATTTCCAAATGTATCTAATTCATTCAACGCCTTTATTTGTAGATCTAAGTCAGGTTCTAATCTCTTTATCACATTTTTTAGCCCGACACGAACTTCATCATCCGCAACAAATGATTGGGCATATCTATACCTAGGATTTAAGTAATAACCTGCTGCATGAAGATCGTGATGGAGTTGTTTTGTCCATCTCCTGTCGATCATCTTCCAATAAGTCTCCCAGCTTCTACAATCACGTTGAATTGCAAGCTTTGCCTTATCCATGGCATCATATAGGAAGCCCATGGTAGGTGCTTCATCGGTTTCAACAAGACGGAGTACCCTCATTAATGGCTCTATCACCTTTAGGATTGCCTTAACCTTCTTCCAATATTTGTTGTCCCGTATGGTGTTCACAACGTCGACCGGTGTCCCTGATGTCTTCTTCCCATGTTTTGTGTTGAGCCATTGTCGGGAAGCGAACATTTCACTCAACTCTCCCCTATGCTGGAATAAACTCTCTAATGCTATAAAGTTTGTTGCAAATCTAGTCGCCGCAGGCCTCAACAATTCTCGTCCTTTCGTGAACTTTCTCATTATTGCGACTACTTGATTATGATTGTAAATAAACGTCGTTACTTCCCTTGCCCTTTCGACCATTTCCTTAACATTCTTCTTCTTCCCAATATCTTCCAATATAAGATCAATACAATGGGCAGCACATGGTGACCAAAAAAGATGTTTTCTCTTATTCATCAACAGATGTCCTGCAAGCTTATATGATGCTTCATTATCTGTCACAATCTGAACTACGTTCTCCTCTCCAATCTCATCCACAACTTTATCCATTAGTCCAGTAATATAATCAGAATTTTTTGTTACTTCTGAGGCATCAATTGACTTGTGATATATAATTCCCAAGTGGCAGTACACCATGAAGTTGATCATGCTGCGTCTGGTTGGGCCAGTCCAACCATCGCACATGATCGTGCATCCTCTGGCTTGCCATACAGGTTTAAAGGTAGCCACGTATGTTTTCACATCCACATACTCTGCATCTGTCCATTTCCCCCTAATCTCCTTAGCCGTGGGAGCTTTTATTCCTTCACCTGCTTCTGCTGCTGCATCAATTACCACCTGCCAATATGGAGAATTGGCCGCGTTAGGAGGTATGTTAGCATGTATAAATAACTTTGCTGCTGCTCTACCTAATTTCTCAACGGAAGTTCTACTCCACATTTGTTTTATCTTCTTTTGTTTAGTTGATTCTTTCCTAAACAGGATTGGATCAATAGAGGGTCTCCTAGGCTCATTTACTTCTTCATCCAAATGTATATGGGCATCACGTGAAGATGTCTGTCGTCGGCTCCCAAATACACGTCGTAACCCACCAAACCTACCCCCCCTACCCTCAGTCCCAGTTGCACTTCCAGTTGCACTCCCTGTCCCACTCCCACTCCCACTGCCCCCTCCTGTATCACGCACTGACCCATGCGTGCCAAACATGCGGTGACGTTCTTCCTCTTCACGAGCTAGACGCACGCTCTCTCCTAGCTATGGTTAATTCCCGATCTGAATCTTCGTCAGAATCAATAATATCTTCATCACGAACGCCCATATATTCAGGACCAAACACCTCCTGTCGAGCTGCTTCTAAAGTATCATCTCTCTTCTTTTGTACAGCAGCACGTTTACCCTTCGACTCATCCAGACTAGCTTGCATTAATAGCATTATCTCTCTCGGTACTCTGACACATGGCGCAACTTGACCCTTTCGATGTGCCAAATGTTATTTGAGACGAGTAATTCCACCAGACACTATCCTATCACAATACTTGCACTTTATTTGGTGCCTAGTACCACCAACCCTCTCACAATGTTGCCATCCAATATCCTCACTTACTTGTTGTTGGCCAGACCCAGACATTTCTTTAGGTTTAGGATATGAGTATGAGTGTATGACCTATGTTAATAAAGATAATTTTATGTTCTAACTAAACCTTAAGAAGCTCCAAAACCTGTCCAATATAAGCAAATAAAAATATAAAGTCACTAATTCGAAAATACAAAGAAAAATTTATAAAATGACACTCCAAATATGTAAAATGCACATTAACATATTCTACTATGATTAACACATCATATGGAATGATTAAAACAGCAAAACAACTATTAAAAATTGATTTTTCAAATTTTAAAAAAAGGGCCCAAAATTCATGCGTAAATAGAAAAAAATATAAAAAATATAAAAAATGGCATCCCAAATATGTAAAATGCACATTAAAATGTTCTACTATGATTAACACATCATATGGCATGATTAAAACAGCGAAACAACCATTAAAAATTGTTTTTTCGAATTTTAAAAAAAGGGCCCAAAAATCATGCGTAAATAGAAAAAAATATAAAAAAAAATATTAAATGGCACCCCAAATCTGTAAAATGCATGTTAACATGTTCTACTATGATTAACATATCATATGGCATCATTAAAACAGCAAAACAACCATTAAAAATTGATTTTTCGAATTTTAAAAAAAGGGCCCAAAATTCATGCGTAAATAGAAAAAAATATAAAAAAAATATAAAATGACACCCCAAATCTGTAAAATGCACATTAAGCTGTTCTACTATGATTAACACATCATATGGCATCATTAAAACAGCAAAAAAACCATTAAAAATTGATTTTTCAAATTTTAAAAAAAGGGCCCAAAAATCATGCGTAAATAGAAAAAAATAAAAAAAAAAATTATTAAATGGCACCCCAAATCTGTAAAATGCACGTTAACATGTTCTACTATGATTAACATATCATATGGCATCATTAAAACAGCAAAACAACTATTAAAAATTGATTTTTCGAATTTTAAAAAAAGGGCCCAAAAATCATGCGTAAATAGAAAAAAATAAAAAAAAAAATATTAAATGGCACCCCAAATCTGTAAAATGCACGTTAACATGTTCTACTATGATTAACATATCATATGGCATCATTAAAACAGCAAAACAACCATTAAAAATTGATTTTTCGAATTTTAAAAAAAGGGCCCAAAAATCATGCGTAAATAGAAAAAAATATAAAAAATATATAAAATGGCACCCCAAATCTGTAAAATGCACATTAAGCTGTTCTACTATGATTAACACATCATATGGCATCATTAAAACAGCAAAACAACTATTAAAAATTGATTTTTCGAATTTTAAAAAAAGGGCCCAAAATTCATGCGTAAATAGAAAAAAATATAAAAAAAATATTAAATGGCACCCCAAATCTGTAAAATGCACATTATCATGTTCTACTATGATTAACACATCATATGGCATGATTAAAACAGAAAAACATATTAAAGAAAGTAAATACCTATTTTTGAAGAATTTCTGAAAAATGGCCCACCGAGCTTTGATTCAACCAAATCCGTAATATAATGTGTTTTTGTCCCAAAAAACCAGCCAAGGTTGGTCGAAATTACTATTAGAAGGAGTGAAAAACAGTTTGGAAGCAAGAAGTTTAGAAAAAACAGCAAAAAAAGTGCTTAAAAAGAGAAAAAAAAGTAGCCGTTTTCTGACCGTTACGGGTGACCGTTACGCCCCCGTAACGGTCCGATACGCCCCCGTATCGGCCTTATCGCCCGATACGGTTACAAAAATCGGTAACGGCCGATACGCGGCCGATACGCGTATCAGCCCTTACCGATTCCGTTACGTATCGGCCGATACGGCCGATACGTAACCGATATGGGACACCTTGACCGAGAGAGATGATGGAAATGAGCAAATTGAGGATTGGGAGATTGGGGGAAAGATAATGGGAAAGGGAAGGACCCAAAGGAGAAAAAGCAAGGTCAAGATTGGATTCAAGCCAGTGAGAGATCAAAGCAAACTAGGAAGAACGGGGGTTCTTCTTAGCCTTTTGTCGATCCTTCCTACTATTTTTGGGGAAAGTTTCTCAGAAGGATGGTCGGAAGCAAACTTCATATGGGTCTTCAGAAGGGTGGCGACAGTATCGGAAGTGATGGTGTTGATGCTCAAGGGGTCAGAGGGTTTAGTTTCGACAAGTTGGAGAGGGAGGAGGTTATAGTAGCTATGAAGCCTCTCGATGGAAGAAGCTTCAACAGTATGAAATACTCTGCAAAAAGAGCTCCTTGCATCCCAGAGTCGGTGAGCCAACGGGTAGGGACAAAGTAGGAGAAGAGGGTTAGTAGGGGAGAGACTTTTTTTTTTTTTTTTTGGGGGGGGGGGGAGGGAAGGATTAGAGGGGAGGGGGTGGAGTGAGAAATGGGGTATCATATAGGTACACTGTGGCAACGACTCTCTGAGGAAAAGAGGGCAAAGTCCCAAAGTTCAGGAGAGCCAGAAGGAGGCTAGAAGCAAGGTATTTCGTATCAATAACGGTGGCCGTAACGGTCACCACCATTACCAATATGGGTATGGCCATATTGGTTGATACGGTGGTGTAACGACTATTACGAACTCACGACCCCTGTAACGGTTGAAAAAAAAAAGCCCAAAAATTCTGAAAAAATATTTAGAAAATCTAGAATAATGTAAATATTCCAAATATGCATTGATTTTTTGTTTTGAACATGTTTATGATAGCGTAACGGTCCACTCTTTGGTGAGAGTGTTGTACCTGGTTGTCTGGTGAATTTGTGAACATGGTTGTGTCTCTAATATTAACACATCATAATTGAGCATTAGTACTAAAAATCAGAAAAAAGGCATAAATACCATTTTTTATTTTAAAAAAAAAAAAATGGTCATCGAAGTTTTTATTCACCCAAATCACTTCAATCTACGGTTTTAATCCTAAAAAATATATTTAAAATGGTCAAAATATATTGTGGAATAATTTAAGAAATTTTTTGAAATAAGAAAAGTATAAATAAAAAAATTAAAAAAAAATAAAAAGAGTAGAAGAAAAATGAATTTAAATAGAAAAAAATATGGACGTTTTTCAACCATGATAGGGATAACGGTGTTATGCCCCGTAACGGCCTATACGGCCCTCATAACGGCTGATACGGCCTCAAAAAACCAATTGCACCTCTTCACCCTCGTATTGCATAACAATCATGGTCATTACCTATACGTTTCGGCCTTTACAGCCGTAATGTAATGGATACACAACACCTTGGTTGGGAGTGTGGGGAAAGAGCAACAATTGTGGAGGGAGAATGATGAAGACGGGCCAGCGGTTCAAGTTCATCAAAATATGTTTGAACATGCTGAGATTCTCTCCGATGGAGCTCGATGGTGTAGGCGGAGGGACTCCATTAAAAAGGTGTGAAAATGGCTCAATGAAATCATGATGTGGTGAAAGACCAACATGTCCTCAAGTTTCTCTCAGAGAAGGGGGTGTCGGTGGCACTAAGCCCAAAGGTAGAGGATGGACAAACTCCTCATGTCCAAGGCTCTGTTCAAGGGGAGAATTGTGAAGAGCTTGTGCAGATGGGCAAATTGGACATCATTCGGATGGGAAGAAGTATGGTACTTAGTGCACAGTATGTTGATGGAAATCTAGTTCATGGAAGCCTTCATTATGGTGGGGTCATTCTTGGGAAAGGTGAGTGTGATCGACCTTGAACCGCCAATGGTAGATGGAGTGGAGGCCTGTTTGGCTAGGGTTTGCGTTCAAAGGAAAAAAGTTGCGTCGTTGCCTGGAGTTGGTCGCAATTGCGGTCACGAAGGTTAGGGTAACAATGAAGTTGTCGAAATTTGAGCTTGGGGCCAAAAGGGAAGAAAGGAGATGGAGGCTATGGGGTCGGCAAGGGCAAACCACCTGAGGCGGCTGTCAACAGCTCGAGAGGGCATTGGAACACATCATGTGCTCCGTCAGAGCACTGAATTGTAGTGAGGACACATGGCATGCCGATACTGATCATTTGTAGCCAGGAGACGAGGGTTTTAATCTCCGAGCGACACGTGGCGAGTTGAATATGATGTCAACTCTAATGTGATTGATGTAAAAAGTTGTTACGCCAGCATTGGTCTTTTCGAGAAGCAACATATGTGTAAGTTGGGGGGTAGGTAGGAGCAATTGCGAGCATCAGAGGCAAGGCTCGAACACCCAAGCCTATGGTTAGGAGGACGCATGTTGCTTTGACCATCAATCTCAAGCCATCAACGTAAGAATGAATTTATGGCCTCGCTCCACATGCCAAGATTGAGACAAAGAAGTTGTCACATAGCCCAAAGCATTTCTTCTTCTTCTTTTTTTTTTCTTTTTTTTTTTTTTTGTGGGGGGGGAGGGAACCTACTTACTTGAGATATGCCTGTTTAGGCGAAGGAGATAGAGTAGGGAGGTAATTACAGTGCGTCGGCTTTACTTTTAAAAATTCTGATGAGTTTCGATAGTTGTTTATAGCAATCTATGGTCTGAATGTGCCAACTAGAATGGCAAGGATGTGGGTGGAGTAAAGTGAGATTTGTAAGCTATTTAGTGGGCCATGATGCGTGGGAGGCATCTTCAACATCACCATATTTGTGCACATAAAATCCAACGAGGGGTGCATTATAAGCAGCATGATAGCTTTTTCAGGCTAGGTAGAAGAGCACAATTTGGTGGACCTTCCAATTGGGAGTGGTAGTTTCACTTTGTCGAATGGTCAGAATTGGGTCGTCATGTCTAGACTCGATGGGTTACTTGCATCCCCTGAATGGATGGAGAAGTTACCCTTAGTGTCTCAATGTGCATTACCAAAGCCTATTTCAGACCATTGCCCAATTTTGTTGGTGGTGGAGGGCAAGGATTGGGGCCCAAACCTTTAAGGTTTGAGTTAATGTGGTTAGAGGTCAAAGGTTTTCCTTTGTTGGTCAAAGAGTGGTGGGAATCTTTTAAGGTTCATGGCAATACTGGTTTTATATTATGTCAAAAATTGAAGCTCTTAAAAAGGAAGATCTGGTTTGGAAATAGGAAGTGATAGGAAAGCTGCAAGCCGAGACGAACTCCATTTTAAGCAACATCAAGTTTTCAACGTGAAGATGGAAGGGGCCAAGTGGTTGGAACAAGAAAAACTTTTGAGGTCTAAGCTAGCCCTAGACTATGTTGGTTGGCTAAAAGGAGGAGATTAAGTGGAGGTAGCCATCGCGAGCCAGTTGGCTTAAAGAGGGTGATAAAAACAGTATTCTTTTCATAACCAAGAAACAAAAAAGTGAGCAGCATCATTCATTGTTATCATTCCATCGATAATCTTCATGTCTGGTATTACGGCGCTCCTCGAAAGATTGCAGCCTTTGAGTGGCTTGTGGTAGAAAAAAGAATATTGACTATTGATAATCTTCAAACATGATCAATGACCATCCCTAGTGTTTGCCTTATGTGCACGTCTAATGCTGAATCAATCGATCATCCATTCATTCACTGCCCTCCCACAAACCGAGTGTGGATCGTAATTCTATGAAGATTCAATTTAACTTGGTCTATGACCCTTGCTATCATAGATCTTTTAACAGCATGGCATGGTGTGGCTATTCATAAGTAAAGGTTTTATAGAGACTTTGCTTATTGTCGGCTTATGGGTGATTTGGGAAAGAAACAGAAGGTGCTTCTGAAGTGAAAGTAATAAGCAATTAAGAGTAGGGCAATTTTTCTTGTAATTGAATGGGATGCGCTTGTGGGTATTGTTTTCTTTTTCAAAAATTATTGTCACCTTTTTTAAAATATCATTAGATAATTATTGCTTTTTGCTTTATTTTGCCTTGGATTCCACGTAACCAAAAATGCCCTAAAAATACTACATATTTCCAAGTGAAAATCTCATGGAGAAGATCATTAAAAAAATTGTCGCTTTGCTAGATTAAACCCCCTAAGCCTCAAGCAACCAAATCATGGAGAAAAAAAAAAAAAAAGGAGCACCTTTTTAGTGTAACTCTCAAAATCTTGTAGACCCAATTCGGCAATTCAAATCAACACTCTAGAGAAACTAATTTACTTTTTAAAAAAAATATATATTTTCTTCTTTTTTGAATGGCAATTAGTAGCGACATTCTGATAATAAACGAATTAATAAGAATCTCTAATTGACCTTTTCTTTTGTATGCCATATTGAATTTCCATGGTTCAACCACCCACTACCATTGAGACAAATAGGCTACAAACTATCCAGTTCATTTGGACCACTAAGGGGTCATTTGGATGTTTGTAAAAACCTCAAGTTGTAAAAGGATTACAGGTAATCGAATTGCAGGGGCTGTTTGGAAACCTTGCATTTGCCTGTAAAGGCTTTGTAGGCTATAAACACATTACAGCTTTTAATTGTAGTCCGAATTAATAAGAATCTCTAATTGACCTTTTCTTTTGTATGCCATATTGAATTTCCATGGTTCAACCACCCACTACCATTGAGACAAATAGGCTACAAACTATCCGGTTCATTTGGACCACTAAGGGGTCATTTGGATGTTTGTAAAAACCTCAAGTTGTAAAAGGATTGCAGGTAATCGAATTGCAGGGGCTGTTTGGAAACCTTGCATTTGCCTGTAAAGGCTTTGTAGGCTATAAACACATTACAGCTTTTAATTGTAGTCTGAAACCAAGCAAAAAGCCATGTTTCATATAACACATAAAGTCTTTACAGCTAAAAGGACATTATACAGTGGAACACCAATAACACCATGGTTGATACACACTTGTGACGTGTGGGGCCACCGTGATGTGTATGGTAGATCCAATCTATCCATCAAGTGCTTCCCTTGATGCTCTCCTATGGCTTAAAGAAAAAGCCTAATTGATCATCAAATGGACCACATGAGAGGGAAGGATGGGATGCCCATCATCAAAAACTTCCAGATTGCATCTAGGGCCGATTGCAATCAGTGGAGGACATCCAATCTGTCCAATAAATGCATGTTTTGAAGCTTTCTAGGGCCCAAAAAAAAAAAAAAAATCACGTCCTTTATATGTGATTACAAATTTTGGCAAGATTTAGTACCTCAAGCTCTATGAGGTGTGAATACCTACTTTATACATTGTAAACACTTCACAAGTTAGCCAAACATACAATTGGTTTACTTGTAAACAGATTACCACTTAAAAGCCAAACACAATAGCATATAAACAATTTACACCTGAAACTCTTTTCAAGTGCAAACTGTTTACAACGTAAAAACTTTACAAGCATCCAAACGACCCCTAACCAAGTGAATATATATGAATTTAGACCACTTATATGTCAGGCCATCTCACGAATGGCCAATGTGTATTCTTCTTTTTTCATCCACCAATATTTATGCTTCCTATTGATGGTTAAAAAAAAATCAATGACCAATCATACAAAAACCAGGAATAACCCTATTCTTCTGATCAAGGGCTCTTCCACTTTACCATGTGGATCAACAGCTCTTGTTGTATTTTTTTTACACCATCCATTTGAGATTATACATTGGATATGATGCAACCAAATGGCCACCAAATGAACGATCCACACTCGCCGACTGTAAAGGTGAACCATTGATGCAACTAAATGGCCACACAAGCCAATTGATCAAGATTTGAAGAAAGGCCCACATCTCACGCGTGCACACTCCGCACATGTGCACAAGAAAATAACCACTTTCCCTTTTTAACTCATTTCTACATTTTGTTTTTTTTTTATTTCAAATCTCTATATTAAGAAATTTTCTCGTTCTTTTATATCTTTATATTAGGCATGGAGTAATTTTACATTTTTCTTATTTAAGTATTTGTCTTATTTAGGCACTTTTTTAATTACAATGTTTTTTTATTTAGGTAGTTTCCTATTTTCTCATATTTGGCTAGCTAAGAATTATATTTTTAAGATTCCATCGTTTTATTATAGATTTTAAGGATTGATTATAAATAAGGCCTATAGCCTATGTAATAAGGCAAGTTGGATGACATTCTCTTTTATGAAATTTTCTTATTTTCTCTACGGTAATTGTTAAATGGGGGAAAATAATCTCTACTTCAAGACTTAAGAACTATTGAGCTTGCTCATAGCCTTGCATTCATGATCTCTAGCATTCAGCTAGAGGATTGTTGGGTCCTTTCCCACAATCTCTTTATTCTTTTCTTTGATATATTTACTTCTCCTTTCGGGGTTTGCATTAAATTAGTATTAAAGTTAGGTCCTGCTCTTGGGAAACTTAAAGAAGGTAATTTTCTCATCTCAATCCTACCATTTTGTCTTTCTCCTTCCTCAATCCTTCACCTTCCATTTTCTTTTCTTTTCTTTTTCTCATCGCAAAATCACCAAACCCTAAAACATTCATTTTCCTTTTTTCCCTCAAATCCTTTAAACCCTAACCGTACCTTTAAAAAAAATTATTTATATTCTCTTCCAACCCTATTATATCCTAATCTCGTTCCAACCCATCAATTCCTTGCCCTTTTCCCTTTTCCTCACGAAATTTAAAAATTAAAAAAATAAATAAAAATAAAAAACATCACAAACCACAACCTTAGATATAGAATCCCAGCCAGTTCAGCCTATGTTCTTGTTTGGAGACGTTATGAATAGGAAGATGTTCATGCACCTAGAACAACTATCCCCATCCAGACTTTCCTACCCATCCATATCTATCGCGTTATTCTTATCCGGCTAATTCTAACTATCACGATCACTACCCCTATCGTCTCAAGTCTCTCCCATCTTCATATGGTCTTTCTAGAGATTCCTTTCAATGGCCATCCAGATGTTATGAGCAACGACAACCACATGTCAGCTACTCAAAAGCATCCCATTGCAAGGAAATATCAGTGATGGCCAAGAATGTTCAAGAGACATGGGAAGGGAAGTTGCATTCAAGAGACATGGGAAGAGAATTTGCAAGAAGTCAAGAAGGAGATTACAGCATTCAAGAAAGATATTGAAAATAAATTCAAGGAACTCAAGGAATTTGTGAGAGCTTGCATTGAGTCCTTGATTGAACAGGAAAAGCTTTATGGGCTTCAATATGTTTTATATGGCGTTCCAAGGAATGACGTGATTATAGATAATGTGGTGACCCAAAAGGAATCCTCCTCTAGATTGGTTGATGGATCAATTGTTAGATCGGAGGAAATTCAAGTAAAATCCAAAGATCAACTGACAGATGATCCGATTGAAGAGACTGAAGGTTTAACAAATATGGACAATCCGATAGTTAAAGAGATGGATAGTGCTACAATCATAGTAGCAAACTCTATAGAGGTCAACACATTAGTACCATCTCTGTGTCAATCGAGGTATGCAAATCAGAAGTTAACTGTGACCAAGGGGCCATAATCAACGTATAGAACGTGGAGGACCAACACGAAACAAAAGAAAAGATGGTATGTGTTTCAACACTGTATTATGCACAAGCTACCCATCGGGCGTGTGGGTCTCCACCATCAACTGCCAGCGAAGCCGAAGAAGACACGCTACAAATGAGGATCTTTGTAGGAAATTATGACTTCTAATTTAAACTCGAGGACGAGCTTTTTTCAAAGCCAGGTGGAATTCATGCAACCAAATAGCCACACAAGCCAATTGATTAAGATTTGAAGAAAAGGCCCACAATGCACGCATGCACGCTCCACACGTGTGCACAAGAAAATGCCCACTATCCCTTTTTAGCTCATTTCTAATTTCATTTTTTCTTTCAAATATCTACATTAGAAAACTTTCTTTCTTTCATATTTTATATTAGGCAAGGAGTAATTTTATATTTTTCTTATTTAGGGACTTTCTTAATTTAAATGCTTTCTTATTTAGGTAGTTTCCTCTTTTCTCAGGCATTGGCTAGCTAGGAATTCTATCTTTAAGATTTCATAGTTTTATTGCAGATTGTAATGACTGATTATAAATAAGGCTTATAGCCTATGGAATAAGACAAGTTGGATGACATTCTCTTTTATGAAATTCTCTTATTTTCTCCACAGTAGCTGTTAAAGGAGGGGAAATTGATCTCTAGTTCAAAACTAGAGGACTGTTGAGCTTGCTCACAGTCCTGTATTCATGATCTCTAGCATTCTGCTAGAGGATTGTTGGGTCCTTTCCCACAATCTCTTTATTTTTTTCTTTGATCTATTTGCTTCTCCTTCCGGGGTTTGCATTAACCATGTTCCGATTCATCTATTAAAAGAAGTGTAACTGAAAAAAAAAAAAAAAGCCTGAATCCATCCATCTTATCCCCAATTCAAGCAAATACAAACCCTAATCTCTATCCAACCATTGATAAAAGAGCAGATTGGGCGGGGAATAGGGGCATACTTGCGGAGGGCGGGGGCCATCTTGTTGGTGAGGGTGCCAGCAACGATCATACAATCGGACTGACGGGGGCTGGGGCGAAAGATGACACCAAAACGGTCGAAGTCGTAGCGGGCGGCGCCGGTGTGCATCATCTCGACGGCACAGCAGGCGAGGCCGAAGGTCATGGGCCAGATGGACCCGCGCCTGGCCCAGTTCATCAGATCATCCACCTTCGAGATCACGAACTCGGCCGCCTTGGAGAGCCCGGTCGTGGTAGATGGCGGTGGGGCCCGAGCATATGGAGCTGGAGATGATGATGATAATGATGATGATGGGATGGTGGTATGGATGGATGCAGCCCTTTGGGAAGAGAGTAGGGCGAGGCGTGCTGTCCTCGGGAGGAGAGCCATGGATTCTCTGAGAGGGAGAGAGCGTTGGGTTTTTTCTTCCCGCTGCTTCGGAAGGGAGGAGAAAATGTGGAAATCGCGATCGCCCTTGATAGATCCCCGGGTCCACCGAGGTCGGTATATCCCTGACAGTGGGGCGCACGATGATGCATGCTTCTTAAATCCACGCCGTCCATCCGTTTCACCAGATCATTTCAAGATATGATGTCAAAAATGCAGCAGCAGATTCAAATCTCATGGGGACCACACCACAGGAAACCGTGGTGATTGGCCATTAAAAATTTCTCTCAGATACAGAAGTATTGGATCAGCCTGACATTTGTGTGGTCCTTTTCATCTAGATCTTTGTTACCTCATCGACGGGTTGGATGGCAAAAAAATATTCACATGGCCCCAGGAAGTTTTTAACGGCGAACGTTCAATCACCACTCTTTTTTCCAGTGTGATCCGCTTAAGATTTAGACCTGCCCCATTTTTGGGCTCATAACTTAAAACCATCCAGCAAGAAGGGGATGGACGGCATGGATGTATAACACATACGTTACAGTGGGACCCACCGTTGTAGATCCTCTATAGCCGCATCTTGGCTGGTGTAGCATACAACACCGACTGTGTCCATGTGTACCCGTCATGTCATGCGAAAACAAGCGGTGCGCTACTCGGGCTCTCGGGCTTCATGAACGGTTCAAAGGAGATCAAACTAACCCACAATGTTTAATTTATTATATCTAAACTGTCTATCAATTCAGCGATATCATTCTAAAGCATAGCTCAAAAATGACTCATATTCAAAGGTCAAGTAAATCATGCTACAAATAGCAATGGGACGATGATTCTCACTAATAAAACATTCCTAACATTTATTTTCCATCCAATTTATCCATATGATTACATGGATCGGATGAAGAGGGAGAAGAATATCATATTAATTCAAAACTTATTAAACCCAATCTCCTGTTGCTTTTTTGCGTATGGTTCACTTATCTTTAAACATGTCTTATTTTCAGGCCTGAGTTTTACAACGAGATCGCCAAATAGACATGCATGCTAGAAAATAACACATACCTTATGGTAGGATCATAGTTCTTGTTAACCTCAGCACGCCGGTCAGGGAGGTAGTGTGGTAGAAGAGAATTAGCTTCCATTCCCTTATTCCCAGAGGTATTTGATACTCCGATTACATTTCCAAATACACGGAAAGGGCTCTATGTTACGAACAAATTTTACCCATGTCATCAATTTTCTCATATTATTTTAAGCTATAATCTAAATAATAGACAGATTCATGCACGTGTGAATCACATACTGAGAATTCAACGCTCACCATTGAAAACTTCATGAGACAAGAGTTTTGGATCAAGACTATATTTGTTATTACCCTTCATCTAGGTCTTTGTGGCCCTAGGAACAGTGTGGATGGAAAATAAACATCACTGTTAAACCTAAGAAGGTTTCAACGGTGGGTGTGATTATCACCACCCCTTCCTATGGCGTTGTCCACTGAGCCTTGGATCTTGTCATTTTTTTTAATCATATACTAAAATGGTATCAAAAAATGGATGAACCGCGTGGATAAAACTCATGCATCATAGTGGGCCTCAAGAGCTGTACTGATTTCCATCCATACGGGGCAGCACGCAATCTGCTTCCGACGCAGAGGCCATTCGTATTTAATGCCTGTTAGAGGACTGTTTGGCCAGCCAATTTACACGTTTGGCATCCTCGTCCAGAAAAAGACCACCATACACGGACGAAGCTCTAAAACACCGTTTGTACGAGATAACCGTTGGCTGAATAAGCTGTTCTGCACGGGGGACATGTTTTCTGTTTGTACAGATTGAGTATGCCGATAGTTTTTATCTATTTATTATTTTTTAATCTACGTCATGGGGCGTGGTATGGACCATAATCCATAACCAAGTATACGTGATGCACCAAATTCAACCTTGAAATGCCGACGTATGCCACTTGTGCCAAAGTACATCTTTGAGTATACATGTGCCATTGTGAAATCTTTCCCGCACACGCATGCACGAGCGTCGGAGTGCCCTCCCTTTGTTAGCTTTCATATAGATTTTTGTTATTGTGGGCGATGTCTGCTATTGACTCGGGTGTAAAAATGCATTTGATTTGGAATCATCACTAGCCAAGTGAAGTATAAAATATACGGCCGGTTAAGAACCGTAGAATCGCTTAGAAGTTCGAAAATCTCACGATTTCTTAACTCAAGTGAGTCCCACGTTTAGTCTGCGACCTTAAATTCTGAATAAGAGCCTCGATGACAGAAAATGAAGGATTTAAGCATCATTTTCTGCTTACACAATATGCGGTCTCTACTTCACAAGATTTGTAATTTTTGAGAATTTAATGAAATTTTGATATTTTATACTTGGTCATGCTTCGCATAACCCAGATGGCCCGGCTAGGCAGAAATTAAAAGAAAAAAGTTATCTAAGCTTACATCACAGAGTCAAGTGGCCCTGGGTAAACAAATAAAGTAGAAATAGTGAATAAGATAAAATGCTAACTAGTCTTACTTCACATGATTTAAGATTCTGACAAGCAAATAGAGTAAACAATGAATATGGAGAATAATGCATAATAAAATGTGGAAGTAATTAAGGCAATTGAAATGTGTGGAGTGAAATGTAAATTAAATAGAAATGGACAAATTCTAAGCTTTTTTTACTCCTTTGATAGCCATTTTTATCTCCTGTGTTGGGTAGCATGTCGGCACGTTGAAAATCTTTAAGGTACTTTGGGTAACACATCCAGGCAAACTAACCCTCAAACCCTCTCTGTATTTTTCTATTTCTCTTTCTACTCTATATTTTCTCTCTCTCACTGTTTGTTTCTTTGTCTGCTTAAATTTGTTGTCTTAGCTTCTCTTTACCTTCTCTTATGTTTGTGTGACCCAGGGTGCCTTATATAGCATTCGCATCCGTTGTTGACGACCCACTATATCAAGTCATGCTATGGGCACCTGCACTGAATTGTGGGCGCCCACCTTCGGACATTTAAAATGTAATGTATTATATATTATATAAAAGTAATGATTATATTACGTGTATATAGAAAAATGTTATTATTTTTTATTTTTTTCTTTCAAATGTTCAAATGCTCGTATCTTCTTTGTTACATATTTATTTTTTATAATCTTTATCTTATTGGAAAGATAATGAGGTAAGCTTTCTAATACAATTAGATTCATTTCGATTGGACCTCGTTTGTTGTGCTGAAAATACGTCTGTATAATATATGAAATTGTTTGTTTGCAATTTGACCGATTGTTTGCCTTGGATGATTTTAGGATTATTGGAAACGTCATCTAATAAGCATTTCATCATAACTGAAATCATCTCAATCGGATCCCGTTTGACTAGCTTAAAGCGCAATCAAAGTTTTTTTCGATTTTAGTCAATCGGCAATGTATGATTTTGATAAACGGATTGGATCTTCCTCACCATAACTCGAATTGGTGGAAACTTGAGTTTGTTAGGAAGATCATATGACCACTTTTTCAATTAATCATAAATCATCCTAATTGGTAAAGATTTGTCTCCAATAATATCGTGGTCATTTTATAGATCAGGGCGAGTCTACTTTTCCCTGATTTTGAAAATACGACCTCTCACACCTCGACACAATGTTATTCAGAAGGACTAAATGATACAAAGAGTGATCCATGGGTAGAGAGTATTCGTTTTTATCCATTTTTGCATGTTAGTTGTGTCATAAAGAGAGTTTCAAGGGTTTTGGAGTTTATATGCTTGATCATGACCGAATCGCTACTTGATTTGGAATTAATTATCGGATCCATTGGTTGTCTCCAGCATATGCCTAGTATGCACCCAGTTTGATCCATTTGGATTTTCAATGATTTCCAAGTCAGTGGGAGACAATTCATCGAAGTCAAGTTGAAGCTCAAAGAGTGGCGTGTCCTTGTTTTAGGCGGGGTGTCTACAGATGCCCCTCTTTGGCAGAGGTTGTGGGCAATCGAATGTTAAAGCAAGTGGACACCCCGCCTTCCAGATAAGATGCAAACGTGATACAATTTATTCCCACCGAAGTGTCATTATTTAAGACTCGTCTGGTTAAGGAGTAAGTCAGGTGTCTCTTTAGGGTTGAGGAAAATATTATAATTTGTCCCTGCGCATTTTGCAGCTTTACAAGGCATCAAATCACAACTTTTTTCATGCCGTGATTGATAGTTTGCATCGATAGTTGTTTGTAAGTATGAATTTTTAAGTGGTTAGTGCCCCTGCGCTTTTCGTGGCCTTACGAGGATCCTCCTAACATGTGATTTTAAAGAGTAGTTCTCGATGTCGTACAATCCCCTAGGACCGCCTGTAAGATTAGTTATTATAATGGGCAATTGCCGGTGCTTTTTTTCGCTTTACGGATCTCCCGCATTACAATACACTAGGCTGACAAATGTCCTGGACTAGAGTCACCTCGAGTTATTTCATCATCATTCGATTTTTCAAGTCCGACATTATGATTGTAATAGCCTTTTCCCACGACTTGAAGTACAGTTACACTAATTTGGATATATTCAATTCATATTCCGAGATCGGAGTGACACTAAAAGTTCAGTCCAGCCGTCCCATGTTCTACTTTGATTTTAGAGAAAACCGAATATTCAGATAAAACTAAAATCAATTATTGCTATTACGTTAGTACCCACTGAAAAGTATGGAGGACTTTCCAGAGTCTCAGATATCACGCGCTTCATGTTTTTTTAATTTTTTTTTTTGTTCAGGCCATTTATTTTGAAAAGATCCGCTTGATCTCGCGGGGAGGCCTCGTCGAGTGGTTTTTATTTTGGCATCCTCTTCTTCTTTTTTTCTTTTCTTGAATAAGTCCAACCAATCATTTGCATTGGGGGTTTCAATTGTCCTAATCAAAGTCAGTTTTTATTGAACCACGTTCTCTGTTCGATGTCCAACTTCAAGTGCGCTTGCATTTAACACCATAACCTTATAACTCAGGGTAAAGTAATTGTTGAGGAAGCTTCGATTCCTGTAAACAAAAAAGAGAGAACTTAATATAATGATCGAAGAGTTTGGTGCTAAGGAAGCAAAGGTTGTTGTTGGAACAGGTGTTTCGAAGAAGTGACCATAACTTGATGATGCAACCTGTAAGAGTTTTTTTCTTTTTTTTCCTTTAAAAAAATAATAATTTATCAATGCATGTAAATAAAGAAAATGAATAAATTGAAAATTCTCTCTTTTTTTTTTTTTTTTTTGTGGCCAGACTTGTCTTATGAGCATGGTTTATGTTTTAGTGTTTTGGACGGCAGGGATCAAACACTTGACTTTTCCATTGTTCATCCTATACGACTTCTAAATTGATTTTTGAAATTATCCTTGAGAGTATGTAGTGGGAATCAATGTCTCTTGGCTTGGGCTATGCTTAATAATTCTTGAAACATCACGGTCTTCACGTCTTTGACTTCGGATGCAAATTTGTTGTCGTGACTTAAGTACCTTATTGTTGTTTTTTTTCCTTTTATTTTCTTTTCTTGTCGTTCTTACCCATAATGTTCTTGCGAGTTTTCATTACGTCTGGCTTAGCCCATCGTTTTTGCCCGTGGCGCCCTTTCAGGTTTTCACCACGTCCCAGGTATTTGATCTTGTCTACCCCTTGGTAGCTGTATCTTTTTGCCCCTGGCGCCCTTTTAGGTTTTCACTAGGTCCACTGTGTATCCGTTGTTTTTACCCGAGGTGTTCTTGCGGGTTTTCACCTCGTCCATTTTGCTTAGACACACTTTTTTCCTTTTTTTCTTTTTTTTTTTTTGGTCTGAAAACTTTCTTGATGTTAGACGATAATGATTTCTATGGCAACGAGAGGCTTCAGAATGCTTTCCAAGATCGAAAATTTTCTTGAAAGTAGGGGGTAAAGTTGATGGGTGTGTACCCTAGATTTTCTATTTGGTTCTTCATTCCTCTCTTTTTCTTTTTTTTTTTTTTATCTTTTTGTGTTTTCTTCTCTCTCTCTCTTTTTTTCTTTTTTTTTTCTTAGATTTTGAAAATTTTGAATCGTCATATGTATATACGTCTTTTTTTTTTTGGTCCTACTTTATTGCTAAGGGTAATCAAGTAGGGAATTGTAAGATTCGATCTTATGAAACATTTCCTTGGCTTACTCATTATCCGTAGTGTATTTTGACGTGATCGGCGTTGATTGGCTCGGCTAGATCTTCTCCCTCCATGTTAGTGAGGCGGAGTGCACCTCCAGGGACTACTTCTCGTACAACGAACGGGCCTTCCCAGGTGGGTTTGAATTTTCCCCTTGGGTCAGGTAGATGAGGAGGTAGAAGCTTCTTCATTACTACGTCTCCCATTTTAAATGTTCTTGTACGGAGCTGCTTGTTGTAAGCTCGTGCAATTTTTCTTTGATAGGCTTGAGAATGGCATAAAGCTCGCATGCGCTTTACGTCTGTCAAATGCAGTCGATTGTAGCGATCTTGTAACCACTCTACCTCTTCCACTTCACTTTCTAACTGGATGTATAATGAGGGAATTTTGACTTCAACTGGTAGAACTACCTCCATTTCATATGTGAGTTCGTATGGAGTGGCGCTCATTGTGGTGTGTATGAATGTTCGATAAGCCCAAAGTGCAAACGGGAGCATTTATGACCAATTGTGATATGTTTTCACCATTTTTTCGAGGATACGAACAAGTGTTTTGTTAGCTACTTCCACCCCTCATTTGCGGGGGATAGGGGCTAGATCGATGCCTTTTGACTTTAAATTGCTCGAGGAAGTTGTCCACTTTTCGATTTACAAAAGGAGTCCCGTTGTCTGTGATGATGGCGCGTGAGATTCCATATCAGCTGATGATGTTGTTCTTTAGAAACCGTACCACGTGAGAGGCGGTGATGGTGGTAAAAGATACCGCTTCCACCTACTTGGTAAAATAGTCGACTGCTACCAGGATATATTCGTGGTTGTTTGATGCTTTGGGGCTGATTTTTCTGATGATGTCGATGTCCTACATTAAAAATGTCTAGGGCATGGTCAAGTTCTGTAGCTCGGAAGCAGGCGCATTGATTCGATTCACATGTTCTTGGCATTTTAAACATATCCTGACGTGTTGGCAATAGTCAATCTCTAAAGTTAGCCAATAGTATCCTAATCGTAGGATTTTCTTAGCTATCATGTGTGGGCCACAGATCCCATCATGGATCTCGGACATGATTTTTGTAGCTCCCGCCTCATCCACATATCGTAATAAAATCTGGTTGAAGGATTGTTTGTATAAGATGCCACCATTAATAAACTTGTGGTTAATTGTTGGATCATACGACAGTCCGTTGGCATGGTGCGTTCTGGGTATCACTATGTCAAAATCACGAATTTACGACAAACTAAATCCGTCGTAAAACCAAATAAACGACGGATTTCATCCGTCGCTATTGGGTTGTCTTTTAGTTTAATCCGCGACGGATAAGCGTCATTAAAAATATTAGCGACGGAAGACCTCAAATCCGTTGTTGATTTTCAACTTGTTCAAAAATTAACGACGGATTTGGTCCGCCGTTAAAATCTATAAATAAAAAAATATAGCATCAAAATTTTTATTTTTTTTTGAATCTTACACCTGATAGTCATTCAAAAAATAATTCACACGATTGTTTACTATTCACAAAATTGGTAACAACTCAATTCAATAAAGAGGAAATGGCCCAAGTGGGGCTAACCCAAACAGCAATTCCCATAATTTCAAGTTGGACGTGAAACATGGAATTACAAAGAGAGTTTGGTTGTCGCTATGTCTCACCTCCACTATGGTCAACACACAAATGGTTAACGGAACATGGCACATGCCTCAATCCCATCATACCAAGAATCAATTGTCCATGGTGGAGACTTTCTAATTGTTGCCCAGTCGGACTTTAGCGACTCCATTGGTTTGTATGGTCCTAGCCATTCGAATTACTGCATGAAACATTCTTGTGTGAGAAATCATCCATGTTAAAAATCAGATTAACTCAAGTAACACTAGTCTGCCTCAAAAACAGTTTTGAAATTCCATTACTGGCCATAGAACCCAAAAAGGTAGGAAAAAGTACAAAATAGCAAGCCAAAAAGCTGTGCATACTACTAAAAAACCAGCTGTTAGTTTCATAATGAGGTACATGGTACATGCCTCTGTGCATCATAGAATTCACGGGACTTTCATGGAACCAAGCAATGAAATAGCCAGCATTCAGTACCATACCAACTTTTCCTAATGGTATGGCCTACCTGACTTATGTACCAACCTTACTTTTGGTTTGCAAGCTTTAACAAAAGGCAATGCACCTGATGGATGGCATGGATCTCATGCACGTTCTCCCTTAGGTGGTGTTCAGTTAGTTGTAGTCATGCCTCATATGATTGAGTGAATGAGAAGGCTCTCGTCTCATTACCACGTCTTTGCGCCATTTCAAAATCCTCTCTCTAATCATTCATTCATAATTTTTGGATAGAAAAATCTTAAATTTCGTATTCCAATACTCTATTTAGTTACATTCATTGCTTCATTTTGTATTCATGCTGAAAATTTAATGATTCCAAATAACATCTATAATTTCAACCTCATCATTTGATATATTTGTATATTAATGCGTTTTTATATTTGTTTAATTTCTCTAATTTGTATTTTTAGCTACTTCATTATTATCATTTTAATGGAAAATTAATGTGAATGTTATCGAAGAAATTAATAAAATTTCATTGTAAGAAAAGAAAAGAAAACATAAAATATGAAATGGAAATGTTTATTTAAATGTTCCGTCAATCGATTCACTGAATCTTTGTATTTAAGAGATTAAAGTATTAAAAAGTTCTTTTTTCATTCTAATCAACAAAGATACTTTGTTTAGATTTCAATATTAGAAAGTAATTCGGGGAATGATACCTGTAGTATTTGTTGGCGTGAAGATTGGTATAGATCTGAGTAGTTTAGCTTCATATCTGCCACAAAACAACATAGCATTGATGAATTAGCATTTATTCTGATTTAGAAACCAGATGTACTGATATAATCAAATTACTGGTCACAGAACCCAAAAAAGGAAGAAAGTACAAAATAACAAGCCAAAAAGCTGTGCATGCTACTAAAAAACCAGCTGGTAGTTTCATAATGAGGTACATAGTACATGCCTCTGTGTGCATTATAGTATTCACGGGGCTTTCATGGAACCAAGCAATGAAATGGCCAGCATTCAGTACCATACC
Organism: Magnolia kwangsiensis; assembly: GCA_037074715.1. Classification (NCBI taxonomy): domain Eukaryota; kingdom Viridiplantae; phylum Streptophyta; class Magnoliopsida; order Magnoliales; family Magnoliaceae; genus Magnolia; species Magnolia kwangsiensis. Next base: position 28,556,633 of record CM073585.1, on the reverse strand, counting down.
ATTTCAGCAGCTTTAGCAGAAGAGTCCGCTTTAGATGGCAATCAAATGGATGGTTAGCGTAAGATATCTAGTGGTTCAAATTCTAAGGAACAATCAGATGGTTTCTTTCAGACTGTCATCTTCTCATTGTAACTTTAGGGGTCATGGAAACAGAATGCTTTTCTGCCGAAATAATGTTTGTTTGTTTACTTGGAACAAACGAAGTATTGTTCAGTTGGCAGAAAAGCATTAACCCCAGTAACCTGTCCACTCAGGTTTCCTTCTTTGCCACTGCCCCATATGCAAATTAGTTCACAATGAAAAATCACCCACTGGCATATTCCAAATGTAGATTGGGGTACTTCCAAACTACCAAATGTAATGACATGTCCAACAGTTACGTTTGCAGTCAGTAGCATTACGGAAATATTAGAGAGAGAGAGAGAGAGAGCTTCTTGGTTTTTTGTTTTTATGGTGTTTGCCACGACCTCCACTCAAATAAATTTACCCTTGGCATAGGCAATCCGAGTCAGGTTTAAAGGAGTGTCATAAACAAGCAGAAGAGCTTTCCACATTGAAGACAGATTAGGATTGGGACAAATTAGGATTGGAAAACTCTAGTTTGGTCCAAGTAAATTGGAAAACCCAATATTTCGAACTACCATGTTGGACATAATACAAATCTAAAACCAAATCTTCTAAAAATGCTTTATAAAGGCCACTTTAAATAACACTTGGAAGGGTAACAATCTAATACTAACCTTTCTTCTTCTGATAAGTAGTCATCATCAAGAAGTTTGTTGAGCAATGCATCCTAAAACACAAAGTAACGTATGAGTTGCAAGGATGCCAAACAAATAACTGGCAATTATTGTATTCTCAGAATAAGGCGATATACTGGGAGAATGCTTATGGGCTATGGCTCAATGAGAAAATAAACTGACATACCTCAGAGGACGACAAAAAGTTCAGAGCTTCAAGGACGATATCTGGATCGGGACAAGATGCCAGTGAACCTACAAAGAATGATAAGAGAGATTATCGCCCAGAAGTAAAATGGACCCAATCAATTTCCTTAAAATTCATATAGGTCTTAACATACTTAGAATGAGCACTTTCTCTTGGCTTAGATCAGTTTCTCTATGAACTTTTAGAAGAGATTCATATGCAGATCTGTTTGATGTTGTGACGGTCTGCATTACAGCAACATATGCCGCCTACAAATACATTTGACAATGACATCAACAAGCACATGCAAATGGAATGATATAAAGATTGAATCTACATATTTCAATTCAACCAACCTTTCTTGTGTCAGCAGGGAGCAGTGATGTATTTCTGTCATCTACAAATGTGTAAAACCGTCTCACTGCTTCAGTCAGTGTTATCTCATGCCCAAACAGGGCAAGTGCAGTCAAGAGCTCCCAAAAGCTCCCAACATGACAATTTTTCAGGAGAGGAATAAAGGGATCAAAGATTAATACATCAATTTGAAAATTGTCATAATCCAAACCGTCAAACAGAGCTCCCATATGAAAAAATAAATAAATTCTAAATAACTATAAAACCAGAAAAAAAGATTCATACACCACTGCTCAAATTCATTTAAAATGCTTGGTCAAATAAATATGGATCTCTAGAACCATTCTGCTCATAAAAAGAACTATCTAACAACATTTTCTTGTCTAGATTAAGCCATAAACTAGGGGAAACCAAAAAAAAAAAAGGAAAATGTTTTGATAATGTCTTGTAAGGAAGAAAAATCGTTAAGTTTCTTATATAAGATATAAGAACTGCCATAGATGGAGAATTGAAGTCTTACTAGAGAGTTTTTTTAAATCTCCTGGAGAAATTCAGAAATTGCGGAATCATTGATTATATAATATCCTGGTTATTAGTTGAAAATATTAAAGAATACAATGAAATCTCCTCTTACAACCTGCAAAACAGCTAGAGTATAGGTTAGGCTAGATAACACAGAACAGTTATTGATAGGGTATCTAGAAATATAAATAAAAGCACCCAATCCACCCTCACCTTTGCTATGGTATATAATTTTTCACAAGAACAATAATGCACCCTGCTATCTTGGTCAGAAAAGGAGTGAGTACAGGTGGTACAATTTGCTGGCAGGTTACATCCAAAAGAATTTACTGATAAAACACCCAATAAAAGAAATAAGGAAAGACAACTGATCCAGAATAAGGCAAGTAAGCATTTGTGAAATATGACAATCGGAGTATTTAAACACAAAAGTAGCAAGTAATGGTGAAATTTCAGCAATTAATCTGAAATTCCAGTAAGTTCATTCAATTTCTATGATCAATATTCTAGCAAATATTTGTGTTCGTTTATCTATAGTTTTTGTTTCTTTGTTTTATTTTTTTGGCCTTTCGTGTCACACCCTAAACTCGGAAACCGGGTTCACAAAATTTTCGATCGCCGAATCCGGTGCCGACAGCCTCCGTAGTACCCCATTCTCGGTTCCCAGCGCCCATACACCAGGTTCCGATTCTGGGATCCTACAAGTATGATTTTTCAACGTACATTTATCTTGTAAGAAGCATAACCACAAGTTTACCCAAATCACAAAAGCAATATCATCATCACATATCTACTAATATAAAGAGTTGAATACAGTACTGAAAGGGAAATACATATATCGATAATCAAGCTCCTGAAGTCCGCTGCGTGCTCCAACCTCCTCGCTGTTGAAACCTAACGCCACATGCACACATCTATCGTGCATAAGCTTATAGAAAGCTTATACACGATAGACTCTTAGGAGTACCCATAGGTGGTGAAATTCCACTAGCGTGAGTGTGTGGGGTGTGTGTGCATGTGTAATAAAAATAAAGAAATAAATAAATAAATAAGCTTATAGAAAGCTTAGAGGGTGGTGAAAGTGTGTACGCAAGATAAGTGTCAAGCACACATATAATGTCAGAAATACTAGCAAGATCATGAATCATACGATATCAGAGTAAGCGGAAATACTGGTAATCCATAAATCTTACAATATCGGGGCCTGTTTAGGTAGTGGGATTAGAAGGGATTAGGTGGGATGGGATTCATATGGTCATGTGCCAATTCCACTCCGTGTTTGGGAAGAATAGAAAAGCTTGGAATTACATTAAATGGAATTGCATTGGGTCCCATGCCAATTTCACTCAATGTTAGCAAGTTGTGTAGGTCCCACCATGATGTGTGGACTATATCCACACCGTCCACCCATTTATCGAGATTATTTTAGAGCATGGGCCAAAAAATCAGGTAAATCTAAAGCTCAAGTGCACCCCACCATAGAAAGTAGCGGGGATTAAATACTTACCATTGAAAACTTCTTTAGGGCTACATAAGTTTTGGATCTACCTCATTTTTAGGCCTATGCCATAAAATGAGGTTACAAAACAAATGAATGGTTTAGATACAACACGTGTGTTATTCTCAGTAATTTCAAATGATGGTGGGTTTATCCATTCAATGTACCACCATATTATCAACAAAGCATGGCATTAATCTTATCCCATGGCAACAGGGGACAATCCCTGCCATGGGTAATAATTATGTTTTTTGAATCCCATCCCACCTAATCCCTTCTAATCCCACCGCCCAAATAGGCCCTTAGAGTAATGCGGAAACATGCTGGTAAGTCCACGAATATCATCATCCTCATCCAGGATATGTGATGCAAAAGGTAATAAACCAATATCATATACTGAAGAAGCAATGAAGAACTATGCAATGCGAAACATAACGAGCCAAATATCAGATACCGAGGATGCAATACAATATGTAATTCAGAAGAGCTATGAATACCGTCAACCTCATCTAGGCCATATAAAACATAGCAACCCAAAATGTCATATGTCGCGGATGTAATGCAACATGCGATATGAATGAAATGACCATGTAGGAGAGTGAAGTCGGTATGATAGTACGTAGTATTGCAAGCTATGGGATCCATCACAAGGGACTTCTATCTAAACTAGTCCCATACTTAAATTTGGATAGTCAGACTCAATGTAATAAACTCCTGATCTTAGGTTGGTCGCGCGTCCCAACCGAAATCTTGGTCATTACGAAGGTACACATAATAATTGGTTGCACACCACCAACCCGAGTGGATAGTGAATGAATGAATGAATAAAATATTAAGTATACAACTCCTCCTCAATAAGTCCACATATCAGTACTGGACATCTCCGGGATCATCACTGGGGTCTAGTACACTCTAAACCAGATTGTCGCCCCATCGTGCACAACCAGGTGAATGGAAGAGACCTCACTATCCGCCTGGCTAGTAGTCAGCCAATACCTACTCGGCACGTCGATAGCGGACCCATTATGAGCTAGTAAAACTCAGCCTAGTTTTGCCCATTACGAATCGGGCAGATAAGGCCACACCCCCTTCCAACTGACCACGAAACAGTGAGAGAAGACCTACTGGTATTCAACACTCGGGCGCTCATATAATCACTCGGTCTAGACATTGGAGCGTCCTCTAGTACCACGAGAGTTTATGGATTTTCACCCAGGGTTATCTATGGTGGCCCGATGCTAGAAACAGATTTTCGGTGTCCTATCTGGTCATCCATGACATGACTGTGGAGGCTACAGCCCTGATGTCGCTATTGCGTACAGTAATCATAACACACAATGCAAGATGCATGAATCATACAATCCAGTCATGTATCAATCATACGCATATCGTGCGCTCATGTGAGACAATCTTCGCCTATCAGGGAGGTCTCATAACAACCTGCCCAATGACAAATGCAATGGTAAACCACATCTCATAATAAACATACAGATGATGCGTATGGGCATATATCATGATGCTATACTGTCACATACTCATAATCGGTATTGCTAATCGGTATCAATAATCGGCCTGACAAAGGGCCTAAGGGAAGGTCACAATGAAGACATTTAACCATCATTGCCCATCAACATGGACGTTTAACCAACATTACTCCCAAGGAGTGGCCCACATAGAGCCAAACATATAGTGGGCCCATGGCTTCACACAATGGCCCAATATACATCACCATGAGTCTCTCTAAGGGCCTAATACACATCATGATGGGCCTCACTTATGGGCTACATATGCATCACATTGGGCCTCGCTCATGAACCTCATGTACATCACGATGGGCTGCAATACATGGGCCCCATATATGTCAAATGGGCCGCAATATATGGGCCAAAAAATACATCTCATTGGGCCTTACCTAATGGGCCGAAAATACATCACAATGGGCCTCATCATATGGGCCTCATATACAACACATTGAGCCTCACACATGGCCGTATAAACGTCACATTGGGCCTCACCACATGGGCCATGATTACATTACTTTGGGCCTCATCGATCCGCCACAAATATACCACATTGGGCCCCATCATATGGTGCCACAAATACATCATTGTCGGCCACACAAATGGACGGCATGGATATACAATACATACATCACAGCGGGTCGCACGAATGAACAACATAGATATACAATACATACATCACGGTGGGCTGCACAAATGGACGACATAGATATATAATACATACAACACGGTAGGCTGCACGAATGTGGACAGCATAAATATACAATACATACAACACGGCGAGTAGCACGAATAGACGACATAGATATACAATACATACATCACAGTGGGCCGCATACACGGGCCTAATATACATCACCAAGGGCCACGACTTATGGGCCTCAAATACATCATAATGGGCCCCAACACATGGGCCGAGTATACATTATATTGGGCCCCAAACATGGGCCATATATACATCACATTGGACCTCACGAATGGGCCACAATTACATCAAGGCGGGCCGCATCAACGAGCCACACTAATAGGCCTCATATACATTAAGTGGGCCGCACCAATGGGCCTCATAAACATCAAATCGAGCCTACCGTTCTAGGTGAGCAACCTATACCATACATCTATTTTTTAGAGATCATTTTAGAACATTACCTAAAGGTACATCGGAAGATCATCCGGACCATACCACAAATAACAGTGGAGATAATGATCTTCACCATTTAAATTTGTAGGGCCCACCTCTTTATTTTCCGTCCAACCTGATCATAAGGTCACAAAGACCTGAATTAAGAGGAAAAATAAATTTCATATTGCTCCAAACTTCCGTGACCCCAAAAAGGGTTTCAACGGTGGACGTTCACTCAACACTGTTTTCTGCAATGTGGTCCACCTGACCATCAGATTTGCTTCATTTCTAGTCTCAAGCCTTAAAACAAGCTTGTCAAATGGATGGACGGTTTGGATGGAACACATACATCATAGGAGGGCCCACCGTCCCATCTGAACAGTGCGAACAAAACATATACATTATGGTGGTACCCACATGGCACCGTCTATATGAACAGTGCTGATATGGAGTACATATATGAAGGTGGGCCCACCCCACACGTGTAGCACATGTGGGTGGGTCCCACGTCCAAAAATAGTTAGACGTTTTAATGGAACACATACAATATGGTGGGTCCCCACCTTGGATGGACGGTGTGGATGAAATCCACACATCAGGTGGGTCCCACATGGGGCCTACCACTTTATATTATTTAATATATTATTATTATTATTTTTTATTGTGTAGATCTGCAACGTCCAGCGTCCAATGATGGACGACTGGATAAAATTCATACATCAATGGGACCCACAAGACCTGCTGTTATGGGTCCAGTAATGCAAGTGGGTCCCATCGTCCATCTACAGAGTGGATAAAATAATTTTACTATCAATAAGTGAATGGGCCTAAACGTGGGCTATGAACTCGTACGGTTCCTCCACGGTTAGCTTCGTGTCGAAATCCCGTACAAATTCCAGCATGTCCCACTCCCTCACCATTAGCGGTGCCACAAATTCGATTGTCTTCTTGTGACTCAAGGCGTCTGCCACCAAATTGGCCTTGCCCGGGTAGTATGAGACGTCAAACTTGAAGTTCCTCAGCGTTTCCATCCAACGACGCTGTCTCATGTTTAAGTCCTTTTGGGTGAAGATGTATTTGAGGCTCTTATGATCAGAAAAGAGCTCAAACTTCTCACCATAAAGGTAATGTCTCCATATCTTCAATGCGAAAACCACCGCCGCAAGCTCAAGGTCATGCGTCGGATAGTTCTCCTCATGCTTCCTTAGTTGCCGAGATGCATAAGCAATTGCCTTGTCCTTCTGCATAAGCACACAACCCAGACCCACATGAGAGGCGTCAGTATAGACGGTATACTTGACTCCCTGCTCAGGTAGCACGAGTACGGGTGCCAACGTCAGTTTGTCCTTCAACTCTTGGAAGGCCGCCTCCGCCTTCTCATTCCAGAAAAACTTAAGGTCTTTCTATGTAAGCTGGGATAGGGGCCGAGCTATTTTTGAGAAATCTTTAATAAATCTCCAATAATAACCTGCTAACTCGAGAAAACTCCTCACTTCCGTAACCGACTTCGGTTGTTTCCAATCCTGCACGGCCGCGACCTTAGCAAGGTCGACAGATATACCCTCCTTGGACACAACATGGTCCAAAAATTTAACCTCTTCCTTCCAGAAGGCGCACTTCCTAAATTATGCATACAATCAATTTTTCTTAAGGGTTTCGAGGACCGCCCTTAGGTGTTCTTCATATTCCTCACGGCTCTTTGAATAAATCAATATGTCGTCGATGAACACGATGACGAATCTGTATAAAAACGGTCTAAAGACCCTGTTCATGAGGTCCATGAATACCGCTGGGGCATTGATGAGCCCGAACGACATAACTAGGAACTCATAGTGGCCAAAACAGGTTCTGAATGTCGTCTTCTGAATATCCTCGTCCCTGACCCATAGCTGATGATACCCTGATTGTAGATCGATCTTTGAGAAGTATTGAGCACCCCTCAACTGGTCGAATAAATCGTCAATTCTGGGCAATGGGTATTTGTTTCAAACCGTCACTTGGTTCAATCTTCTGTAGTCTACACATAGACGTAATGAGCCATCTTTCTTCATCACAAATAGGACTGGGGCTCCCTAAGTTGAGACACTAGGTCGAATGAAGCCTTTCTTTAGCAAGTTATCAATCTGAGACCGAAGCTCTTCCATCTCACATGGGGGCATGCGATAAGTAGGAAAGGAGATAAGTTTAGCATCCAACGTCAGATCGATGGTGAAGTTTATCTCACGTCGAGGAGGTAGCCCTGGTATGGCGTGAAACACATCACCGAAGTGTCGGACTATGGGAGTGCATGTTAGCGAAGGGCCATCATACCCGTCCTCCAATGAAGCAAAACACAAGATTCTGCGGTCAAAGCTAACCTAGACTGGGAATGTGAGGGAAGTGCCGTCGTCCTCGAATATCTTCACTGTCAAAGTGTCACAGTCAAGCTCCGCTTTCATCATGCACAACCAGTCCATGCCCAAGATGACATCATAGTGAAAAATCTTTCTCACTATCAAGTCCACCAATGCCACCTTGCATCCCAAATTAATAGGACAATCTCGACATATCTTTGTCGCTTCTGAAACAGTACCGGCAGCGGCAATAATCTTCACCCCATCAAAGGAAGTAGCATGCAATCCTAGACGCTTGAGAGTAGCATGTGTTATGAGAGAAGTGGTGGATCCCGTATCTATTAACAAAAAGATAGGAGTACCTTCTATGTGGGTCGTCACCTCGAAAGCTGTGGGGGTGGGAATGGTAGTATCCTGGCCCTCTGCCGCCAAGACATGTACTCGGGCCTGCTGTGAGAAGTTCGGTCACTGCATAGGCCGTTGTGGCAATCTAACCGTTGGTGGAGGGGGACGACGGAACTGTTGGCTAGGCCCCATCGTCCGTAAGGGAGAAATCTGTAGTGCCTGCTGTGGGGGCCTGTAGTTGTGCTGAGGTGGCGTGAAGCTAAGGTCCCTCATCCTCGTAAAACAGTAGGGCTCGGAGTATCCAAGCTTCTTGCAATAGCTGCAAATCTATGTAGGTCGTGTGGAGGGAGCTGGTGCGACCGCAAGCCTAGGCGGAGAGTTTGGGGGTGACTGTTACCTGTAATAGAAGAGGACGACCCTTCCATCCTGTTGCTTATCCCTAGCTGAGAACGGGCCCGTGAGACACGCTCCTCATCCTGCTCCGCCCGTGTCGACATCTCTAAGAGCTCGGCATACGTCCTGATATTCGCACAGCACATCTTAGAGCGGATGCCGCTCCTCAGTCCGGCCATGAACCTCCTCATCTTAATCGCCTCATTGGCAATCATCTCGGAAGCATAGCGTGACAATTCTGTAAACCGATTCTCATATTGTGCCACGCTCATTCTCCCTTGTTGGAGGCGGAGGAACTCATTTTTCCTCTCATGCTGGTACGACTGAGGGATGTATTTCTCATTGAAGCGGGCCTCGAACGCCTCCCACGTCCATACATGGCCCTGAGGAATAGACCGGAGGACACTTTCCCACCATAAGTCTGCCTCATTCTCGAAGAGGTAGGAGACGAGCTCGACGTTTTCTGCCTCAGAACAGTGGAGAGACTGGAGTAGCTTACTGACCCGGTTGAGCCAGTATTCCGCTTCTTCTGGGTGGTGAGTGCCAGCAAAGGTAGGCGGTCTATGCCTCTGAAATTGCTCGAACATGTTACTTGTGTTGGCCACTTGTTCGGCCACGGCGGGAGGTTCCGATTGCTGGAAACGGAAGTTCGGGACCACGTTGGGAGAGTCCGGTTGCTGGAAACTGAAGTTTTGAGCCACGGCCCCTATCATGATTGTCATCATCTGTTGTTGTTGTTGCATGGTAGTGGCCATCATTTGTTGCTGTTGTTGTATAAAATGCAACATTTGGCCCATTTGTTCCATGGCCGGTGCCGAGGGTGGTGATGGGGCCGCGACTTGTGGTGGCAGTGCATTTGAGGCCACTTCTTTGGGGCCTTGATCATTATCGGGAACATGGTTCCCATCAACTAAGCCACCATGGGGTAAACGGATATATCGACCGTCCGGTCGTGGAGGCATCCCCTGAAATTTTTTTTTTAGAGTATTAGTCACTTAGAGCGTTTGCCGCACGCTAGACAAGTTAGACCTACAACCTGTAATTCATGACCATAATCAAAACTCAGATAAAGCACTTTTCAAGCAAGAAGGATTTAAAGTCGATCCATATATTAGCATTGATTTCAAAATGCCATGAACATGGCCAGTTATATATTACAACATGGATTACAAGCACTACTAAATGATAAATGAAAGGAAATGCAAACTACTTAAGTAAGGCCCTACTACTTCAGTACATGGAATTTAAACCTAAGTAACCCAAGCAAACTACTGGTCAATAGTCGACCCATGGTGCTACTCATCCGAGTCGGGCGAAAGCGGGGGTGCTTCCTCACCCTTGCTGCAGCAGATCAGGGGCTTTATGGCCTTGTACATCTTCTTGTTCCACTTCTCCTGTTTCACTTGATTCGCCTCAATCCTTTCTTGGATCTCCTTAATTCTGGTCATCCTAGAGTCGAGCATATTCAAGTGCTCACGTACATCTGGAGCAGCAGGCGTTTCACGGCCGACTTCCCTAATTTCCTGAGCTTGTTCGGCTCCCTCGGCCCCTTCCACATTCTCATCCTCATTTTCATCCTCTTCGCCTTCTTCACCTTGCTCGCTTCCCTCTTCTTCTTCGGACGGATCCCCATATTGATCAATATGGGCCTGTTGTTGCTTGAGACCTGCCTTAAGACTGTTCACCATCTCTTCCCCCAGCAATTGTATTGGTATAAAGTTCCCATCTAACCCGCGTATCCCGTATTCCTCAGCCATCTTACAAACCAGACGGCCGAATGAAAGGCATACATTCTTCCTCGTAGATCGGGCGGCTCGCACAATCTGGTAAAGCACTACGCTAGGGAGGCACACATCCTCTCCATGCCCCACCTGATATAAAAATTTCACCATATAACGGGAGCACTCGCTACGGTTGATCAGTCTTGGGTACACGTTATGGGTGCAGATGCGGTGAAGTACCCGGTACTCAAGGGTCAAGTGGGCCGTGCTCAGACCTTGACCCCGCTCCCCACGCTTCCATGGAGCTACCCGGCCGTATAGAAAATGGGTGCGCACATCGCGGGCTTGGCTCGTATCCAGATTTCCCTCATTGATCTGTACGTCGCCCTGTTATACCCCGAGCACATCGGCAATGTCCGCCACCACAACGGGGGTCCTCTCGTTCCCCACGATAAGGTCAAAGCCCAATGGCTCAAATCGAGCGTTCCTGATTCGCGTATAGATGGCCCTGGCTAGCCCTACATTCGCTTGATAAGTTCCGTAGAAGGCTGGACCCCACTCCTTATCCATAAGCTAGCCGAGTACATCATACTCGTCGAAGAGGTGCTCCTCCACGGAGGCTTCGAATGCGAGACTGCGGACGCGAAAGTTTCTCATATCCTCCACTGGTGGTTGGGGAGCGAGCCCTTGTTGGGAAACCTTCCGACCCTTGGATCGGGCTCCCGCGACCGCTTTCCCTTTCTGATCGGTTTTCTGCTTGCTCCGCCTTTTTTGGTTCGGTCCCTCCTCGGCGGTTGCCGATCTCTTCTTCCCCATGAGTGAGAGAATCACCGTGATGGAGAAGAAGGAGACAACGGTGGAAAGAAAGGCCATCTCCCTAGCTAGGAAGTGGAAGGTTCACAACGTAGGCGTATTGTTGAAGAAATGGGCTTGGGATTGGCATGAGAGTGGCTTGAGGGTGGGTTTAGGAAAAGAGTTGAGATAAGTTTGGGTGAAATATTTGAAGAAGAAGTGGGTTTTGTGAGGGAGTGAGTTTGAAGAAAATGGTAGATTTGGAATGGGTTGAGGATTTGAAGCTTAAAGAAATGGTGGGTTTTGAGAATGGGGTTGAAGAGTGAGATTTTTTTGAAAGTGATGTGTGAGGTTGGGATTTTGGGAAAAAGAGAGAGTGGAGATGAGTTAGGAAAATGAAAATGATGAGATAGGTTATGGAGAGAGACAATGTGGAAGAAAAGAAGAGGAGATAGGTTTTCTTGAAGAAGGATTTGAGGAATGGGTTTTGTGTGGGGTTTTAGAAGTAGGTTTGTAGATGAGAGAGGTTTTGGAAATGTGGGAGAGAAGATGAGCTAGGAAGGGAGAAGATTTGAAGTAATATGTGGGTTTGAGGAGATGAAAAATGTGAAGGAGAAGTGGATGGGTTGAAAGAAATGGGATTTGGGAGAAGGAAGGATGGATTGTAGATGAGAGAGAGAGAGAGAGAGAGAGAGAGAGAAAAATAGGGATTTGGGTCTTGGAGAGGATTTAGAAGAGGTGGGAGGTAATGAAAATGGAGAGAATGGGGTCTAAACACCCCTAAATAGCAAGTAAGGTGGGCCCCACACGTGTGTGCATGAAAAGGGGAAAAAAACCTCAAAATCAGGCACCAGCGTTGAGGCGCCGGGTTGCTGGATGTCCGGCGCTGTGGCACCGGCCCTCTGGACATCGGGCGCTGGCGGCGCCGGGGTCGGGCACTGCAGCACCGACTCTCTGGAAGTCGGGCGCCGGCGGCGCCGGGGCTGGGCGCTGGCAGCGCTGGTCCACTGACTTCCCGCCTTGCGTTGGCCGCAACACCCCATCCGCAAGGACCCTTACGACTTACCATATATGAAATTGGGGTAGGAGAAGCTGATCTACACAGTGAGCCTAGTGGTTAGGGTCCAAAATCTCCCTTTTTCCACCATCTCACTAATTTCGGTAAATTCTCGTTCGTCCTAAGTTACTATCCCCAAATGGATTGGAACCATCAATTGTGGCCCAGAACTAACTCATTCAGACATGGACGAAGGCTCCAATTGTCAAACCCCTTTTATTTTTGGCTCATTCCTGTCAATGGGTCGAGGTCCTGTACGACTCTCGAATTCATTTCGTGCATAGTTACCTTCTCTCATATCCCAATCCTAATTCCTAGTAAGCCTTACCATTCCCCTAAGATTGTCGGTTCAAGGTCCGGGATGGCCCCTATATTTCTAAGTCTTTATTGTGTCTAATTTCAAATCAGCAGACGCGTTGATGAGTTCATGACCCATGGCCCAAGGGATTCCAAACTATTGCTCTGATACCAACTTGTAACGCCCTGAAAATCGAGGGTCGCACATGCGCTCAACTCTCGAGTTCCTGAGAGTCACTTATAACCATTTTCCTTATTAAGCATTAATCCGGTTAAATTGCGCAACGTGGAATTTTCTGAAATCATGGAACACAACAGTGAGTCTGCAGAAATGAAAGAAATGTAATATACGTATATATACATGTCCAAAAGAATAAGGGAAACGCACATGGCGCCACCCATCAAAATCATAAAAGAATGTATGTATGTCCAAAAATACAAGGCCGAGTCCACACTAGGCGATCCAACCCGCCACTCATACTGGCGGAGAACTCTCCATCATCTAGAAGTATGACAGCTACTCCTCCTTGTCGAGAGTAGCATCACCATGCTCCCCCTTCTCCGCATCTCCTGCATCTACGAGAGAGTCTGGTTGGTGTTTTAAAACACCGTCCCAGAGTGGGAGTGAGTGAACAACTCAGTGGGTGCTATTAGTCTTAAGTTACAACAGACATCAATTATAATATGAATTTAATGAAATACAGTCATTCATCAGTTCCTAAAAATTATTAATTAAATGCATGAATGCGAGATGATATGATGTATGCCCTCCCCACAACGCTCCCTCGAGCGACTCCGTCTAACGATCGCGTATGTCAACACTCCCTCATTGTGACCTCAACTTCCAAGTCGCCACCCTAGCTAATGCGATGTAGTGCAATCATGTTAGCCTAGTTATTAGTTAAGTCCATTCATCCAGTAGATTTTGAGAATCTGATATACCCCACAAATCAAATGCCCTGAACTAATTGTGAGGCCAAGACCCCCCAATGTGTGAGGCCAAGTCCCCGCGATCCTTGATCCCGTCGGGTTTTCCATCCCCGACTTCAAGCACATGGGGAGTGCTGAGAACTGGGATCGCTCGAGGTCACTACGGGGAGGCGCATCACCCCGGCGTAGGCCAAAAACTCTGACACAATGTCCCATTCCACCATGCCTGACTCACGAGGCAGTGGATCAACTTCAAGTGATTGTCAGTGGGCTACAACGGTGGTAGGGTGTTCCAGGTTCCATACATGTGTGAGCAAACATGGTTAACAATCGGGATTGACAGTAAGTAAGCCACACTGCACGAGTCAGGCAAGCATGTGATGAGTGACATCGGATACAAGAAACCCATGTAGTCGAACTACTGCGGCCCATTCGCACCCGCCCAACTCACGGTTTAAGTCTTAGGGTAGTCCAACCAATGGAACTACCATCTCACCTCAAGTTCTTGCTCAATTAAGGGTTGATAATGATTCATAGCATGCCAACATCAAGGTTATCAACTAGCCTACAGTAGCATGTTGCATACATTCCATCATACAGTTCAAATATTCCTAACAATCATGTTACATCATTATAATCAAGGTGTGTGTGAGTTGTGTGGATTAGTGAGGAAGTGAAACACTTCCTACATTTCAAGGAATGAAAATGCACAAGGGAAAAGCATCAAACATGTCATAGGCAACAATATATGAGAAGATCATGTAACACATGAATACACAATCATCCACTACAACTTAAGCATGTGAGCGGCACAAATAATATCATAAAAGTAATACACAACATACAATTTCATCCATCCCCATACAAATCACCCAAATCCTAGGGTCTCTCTAGATTCTACAAGTGTCTCACCCAATCAAGCAAAATCATTAGATTCATGGTATAAGTGGTGCTAGGCCACCTAAGATTAATAGTCCTCACCTTTGAATTCGATGGAGGTCCTGAAGTGACCTAGAAATGGGGTTTGAGGGTTGACTGGCCGGAGTTCCTAAAATCAAACCCTTGCATGTAAGAAATCCCATGCCAATCCCTTCTTAATGCTTGGATCTCAATAAGAAATTGAGAGAGGTTCTTACCTAGATGGTCAACGGACGACTTTAGAGGATCGAGGCGGAGAATTCCTTCTTAGAGGAGAAATTGAGAGTTGAAAGGGTTGATGCCTTTGGCCCCACCTTAATTTAGGGTCCACACATGCACTTCTCCACCCTCTCCTTCTCCCTTTGCTCTCCTTGGCCGTTGGAGAAAGGTGGAAGCTACGAAGGGAGGCTTGTTGTTGGATAGTGGTAGAAGTTATGAGGATGGAAGACTTGGTTATGGAAGGTTAGAGGAAGTTATGAAGAAGGGAGATGGGTTGTTGGGAGTTGAAGAAAGTTATGAGGGAGAGAGTGTTTGTTGTTGGAATGAGGGAGGGGTTATGAGAGAGAGCTAGAGTTTATTTCCTTAGAGTTGGGCCTCTTGGCCTTAGGTTTCAATGAATTTCTAAAATAGCCTCTTAGAGCTACGATTGTTGTTGTGGTAGCCCCAAGACTCTTGTGGCCACCAAATTTGGTGTGCACGTGTCTCATGGCCCAATGAGGGGCCATATAAAATTTGAAAACAATCGGATGAACGGATATGGGATCTGAGTAAGCGATCCTGATCTTTAAATGGCCCTGTAGGGTCCATTCGGGTCGTTGGGGTAGTTTTGGTGGTCTCCTGGCCATGAATTTATAGGGTAGGTGGTGCATGGTCAGATGAAGGATCATACAAATTTTGGGGTCGATTGGATATTTGGTTTAATCGTACGAGTTCGATGTATGATCAACGGTTACCGTGCCACGATCGGGGTCCAGGTTTTGTTGACGGGCGTAGGCCCGCACATTAGACCTTCACTATAAATTTAGAAAAAATTCGACGGCTGGAAAGGCCAGAGTCTCGATTTCATTTGCAAGTGCCAGATTCAAATTCTAGCATTGGTGGGGTGCATTTGGCCGGTACCAGATCCCAGTTCTGGGTGTCCACTGGATCTAAGGTTCGCGATGGACCTCAAGCCCAGTGAGATCTAGTGTTTCCTAAAGTTTTAAAATTTTTTGACCTTCCTGCGTCGCGGTATGGCCCGCACGGGTTGTTGCTAAGTACAAACGGTCATTTGCCTTGGTGGCCCGTATTAGGTCATATCATGACCTGTCTAGACTACTCTGTAGGACTAATTCTAGATTAATTTAGGTGTGGTACCCCACCACAGGTGACTTTAATCGAACGGTCCTGCGGCAAATCCTATGTGGACACCCCAGGACACGGTGCTGGTTAGACGGGATGTTACATTTTTTAATAATAAATTATGTGTATTTTATATATTTTATTATTTCGTTTAACTTCGAATTCCAATTGACGATTGAATTAAAATTCAAATTAATCACAATTTACAACTCGAACTCGGCTTAAAGCTCAAACTCGTTACTCGAAAACCCTGCTCGAATTGGGCTCAAATTCAGACTCGGACTTGAACTCGCCTCGAAAACATGCACTCGACTCGACTCGATTTCTGCTCGTACTCGAACTCGCCTCGAAACTCAGACTCAATTCGACTTGTTTACTACTCGTACTCGGTTGAGTAGAGTACGAACAGGGAGTCCATGCTCGTTGGCCGAGTAGAGCCGAGTACGAGCAGCACTCGGGCGTTAAGAGCTGAGTATGAGTAGGGCGATACTCGACTCGACTCGACTCGTGTACAACTCTATGCCTAATTGGTGCGACCTATTCGATGTATATATGAGGCCCATGTGATTAGGCCCATCTTAATGTATTTGTGGCCCATCCATTGAGGTCCACTTATTGTATATATTTGAGGCCCATGTGTAGGGCCCACCTACTATGTATTTAAAGCCCATGGGTCGTGGCCCATTATGATGTATGCAAGGTCTATAGGCACGGCCCATCGAGATATATCTGAGGGCCATGGGCGTGGCCCATTGTAATACGTTTGAGGCCCTTATAAGAAGCCCAACGCGATATATGAGAGGCCCATGAATGAGGCCCAATGTGATGTATGTGTAGCCGTTACGTTGTGTATGAAGCCCTTATGTAGGCCACTCCTTGGGAGCAATGTTTGTTAGATGTCCACACTGATGTGTAATGATGGTTAAATGTCCTCATTGTGACCTTCCTGTAGGCTTTGTTAGGCCTATTCGCACCATTCTCTAAGTGGGTTAACTAAAATAAGTGGGCCCCATTCTCCATAGACGGATGGCTCTGTGCCATCAGATTTGATATAACCACGGTTGTGAGCCAATGTTTATATTATGGTTGATCAGTTATCCATTTATGGACCCCGCTTTGTTTATATGCTGATTGTCGGTGCCGATTGTTGATGCTGATTGTCGATGCCGATTATCGATGTTGATTATCGGTGCTGATTGTCGAGGCTGATTATTAAGGTTGATTCTGATTGCCGAGGCTCATTGTGATGTATTCGAGGCCCATGGGACGTGGCCCATTGTGATATATTTCTAGCCCATATGATGAGGCCGTATTTAGGCCTGTGTGAGGGGCCCATTGCGATGTATATTATACCCGTGAGATGCGACCCACTTGATGTATATCTGGCCCATGAGTGAGGCCCATCATGATGTGTATTAAGCTCTTGAGTGAGGCCGATGGTGTTGTATATTTGGCCCTTGTGTGAGGCCATGAGTCCACCCAATATTAGGCTCTATATGGGCCATTCCTTTGGGGCAATGTTGGTTAAATGTCTACATTATTGAGGTTGATTGTTGATGCCAGTTATTGATACCAATTATGAGTATGTGACCGCATAGCATCATGATACATGCCCATACGCATTATCTGCATGTTTGTTATGAGATGTGGTCGAGCATTGCATATGTCATTGAGCAGGTTGTTATGAGACTCCCTGATAGGCGAAGGTTATCTCACATGAGCGCACGGTATGCGCAGGATTGATGCATGACTGGATTATATGACTCATGCATCTTGTATTGTGTGTTGTGATTACTGTACGCCCTTGCGACATTAGGGTCGTAGCCTCCACAAGCATATCGTGGATGGCTAGATGAGACACTGAAAATGTTTGGTTCGAGCATTGGGTTGCCATAAATGGCCCTTGGTAAAAATTTCTAAAACCCTCTTGGTACCAGAGGATACCCTAATGTCGAGATCGAGTGGATATACATGAGCGCCCGAGTGCCGAATATTAGGAGGTCGCATCTCCCACTGTGCCATGGTTGGTTGGGAGAGGGTGTGGCCTTATGCGCCCGAGGGAGTAGGCATAACTAGGCTGAGTTTGACCAGCTCAAGGAATGGGTCTGCTATTGACGAGCCGGATAGGTATTGGCAGACTACTAGCCAAGTAGATAGTGAGGTCTCTTCCACTTACTCAGTTGTGTGCTTGATGGGGCGACAAGTGGCGTGTAGTGTACTAGACCCCGGTGATGATCCCAGAGAGAAACCGTACTGATATATGAACTTATTGAGCAGGAATTGCATATTCATTCATTCATTCATTCACTATCTACTCGGGTTGGTAGTGCGTAACTATTTGTTATGTGTCCATTCGCATGGCCAGGATTTCGGTTGGGCGCGTGACTAACCTGAGACTAGGATTTTACCACATTGAATTTGACTATCCAAATTTAGGTATGGAATTGGTTTGGATAGAAGTCCCTTGTGATGGACCCCGTAGCCTGCGATACTACGTACTATCATTTCAACCTCGCACTCCAGCTTGGTCATTTTATTCGCATCGCATATTGCATCCACATTCATATGATATTTTGGGTCATTATGCTTTTTATACTTATATGGCCTAGACGGACTTAACAGGATTTACATATTGCATTGTACTCATGGACTTACCAGTATATTTTCGCTTACTCTGATATCGTATGATTCATGATCTTGTCAGTATTTCCACTTATCCCGATGATGTATGATTTATGGGTTTTATTGTATACTTGACACTTACTTTACACACACTTTCACCACCCTCTAAGCTTTCTATAAGGTTATGCACGATAGATGCGTGTAGGTGGCATTAGGTTGCAGCAACGTTGAGCTTAGAGCGTGCAACTGTCTTTTGGAGCTTTGATTTCAATATATGTATTTTCCTTTCAACATTGTATTCAAATGATTATTTTAGTGGATACGTGATGATGATGTTGCCTTTATGATTTAGGTATACTTGTGGTTATGCTTCTTATAAGAAAAATATATGTTGAAAAAATTCTCCTTGTAGAATCCCAAGATCGGAACTTGGTGTATGGATGTTGGGAAACAAGAATAGGGTACTACAGAGGCTGTCGGCACCGGGTTCGACGATCGAGATTCCTGTGAATCTGATTTTCGAGTTTGGGACGTGACAAGAAGAACTTGAAAATTCTGTTTTGAAAAGATCTCATCTTTCTAATTGTTTTGAAAAAGCTAAATGTAATTTAAGTTTCAAAAATTCTAAACTTGAAAAACTAAGAACAGAAAATGAGAAACTAAAAATTGAAGTTTCTTCCCTAATGAGTTCTAAGGATACTTGGAGGTATACCCATGGAGATCCTAAGCTTGAAAAATTATTAACCGCATCCAGAAAATGTGGCGATAAATCGGGTCTGGGTTATATTAAAAGTACACCTCTGAAAATAAGAATGTATCTCCTACTTTTGTTAAAGGAGAATCCTCAAACTCAAAAGGAAAACGCTTGAAAAATAATAACCAAAACAACTTTAAAAATGCAAAATCTTTTCAAGCCTCTAAAGTCAATCCAAATAACTTTAGCTTTAGAAAACAAAGTCATAACCCCTTAGCTGAAAAGATAATGGACTTACTCAAAGAGCTTCTCAAATATAACTCTAATATTAGAGTTGATAAACAGAGAAATTTCAATTCTAATATAGGAAGGAAAATCAATAGTTCTCCAAAACCCAAAACTACAAAGAAATGAGCTCCTAAAGTTACTTGTCTTGTTGCCCACACTGCCTTTAAGGTTTCTAGTCATTCAAAATAGTACCTAGACAGTGGTTGCTCAAGACACATGATAGGTAACAAAGATATGTTCACCGACTACAAAGATATAACTCATGGCTCAGTCGCTTTTGGTGATGGAAGCAACTGCAAGATTATTGGCCAAGGTACTGTACAAATTTCTAACCTTCCTCCTTTTGAAAATGTTTTATATGTTAAAGGTCTTAAGCACAATCTTTTAAGTACATCTTAAATCTGCGATAACAAACATAATGTTAAATTTACTAATCAAGGATGCGAGATCTCTAATAAGAAAGATTGTGTGATATTAAATGGTCGTATAATGTTTGAGAATTGATATATCATTAATGAATCTTGCTCATCTACTTTTTCATGTTACATGGTCCAAACTGATGAAACTGAATTATAGCACAAACGCCTTGGACATGTTAAATACCGTAATCTCTATATATTGAGCAAAATTGATCTTATTAGAGGTCTATCCAAACTAAAGAAACAGGATAAAATATATGGCGATGTCATGTCAGAAAATAAACAAGGAGTAGTCATAAGTTAGTGAACTCCTTTGCCACATCTAAACCCTTTGAACTTCTCCAAATGGATCTTGTTGGACCAACTAGAACAGAGAGTAGGAGTGGCAAAAAGTAATTCCTAATTATTGTCGTTGACTTTACTAGATTTACTTGGGTAACATTTACGAGAGAAAAATCAGATACTCTTGATGAAGTTAAAAAGATTTTGAAAAGAATTCAAATAGAAAAAGAGATGAATGTTATCAAGATCAGAATTGATCATGGGTCAGAATTTAAAAATAGAAATTTGAGAAGTTTTGTACCGATCATGGTATATTACATGAGTTTTCAGCTCCTAAAACACCTCAACAAAATGGTGTTGTTGAAAGGAAAAATAGAGTGCTACGATAGATGGCCAATGTTATGTTAAATAGCATGAAGTTACCTAAAAATTTGTAGGCTGAAGTTGTAAATATTGCATGTTATATTATAACCCGTGTGTACATCAGAAAATCTAAAGATAAGATATCTTATGAATTGTGTTTTAATAAGAAACCTACGGTTAAATACTTTTGAATTTTTGGAAGTGCTTCGTCTTATGTGACCGTGAAAACTTAGGAAAGTTTGAAGCCAAAAGTGATGAAGGGATATTTTTAGTGTATGCTATGAATATTAGAGCATATCGTGTTCTTAACAAGAGAACAAGAGTAATTCAGGAATCTATATATGTGGTAATTGATGATAATCTGAACACAGCTCCATCTAGTTTAGAAGATGATGAAGTTAATATTGTTGAAAAACCTGACTCTTCATCTAATCCAGTCAATATGGAACTGAGATTAGTCAAAGATCATCCTACTAATCAAATACTTGGCAACCCTCTCACTGGCATATGTACTAGAAAAAAATTAGAGAATATTTGCAACTACGTTTGCTTTACTTCTCAAGTTGAACTAGCCAATGTATAAGAGACACTTATTGATGAAAATTGTCTTGCAACTATGCAAGATGAATTAAATCAATTTGTAAGGAATGATGTTTGGTATTTGGTTCCAAGGTCATCTGATAAATACATAATTAGAACTAAATAGATTTTCAAAAATAAGTCTGATGAATTGGGGAATATTATCAGAATAAGGCCAGATTGGTTGTACAAGGTTACACTCAAATAGAGTTAATTATGATGAAACTTTTTCTCCAGTAGCTCGCTTTGAATCTATCAGATTATTCATATACATTGCCTGCTTTAAAAAGTTTAAGATATATCAAATGGATGTTAAAAGTGTATTTTCAAATGATGATCTACATGAAGAGGTCTATGTTGAACAACCTAAGGGTTTTGAGGACTCCAAATACTCTAATCATGTATATCGGCTTCAAAGGCACTTTATTGTTAGAAACAAGCTTCCAGTACATGGTATGAGAAGTTGACTAAGTTCTTACTCAGTCATAATTTTATTTTGGGAAGTGTTGACCAAACCCTATTTGTTAAAAAATATAATGAACACATACTAATTGTATAGATATATGGTGATGATATTATCTATGGTTCTGCATGCACTAACTTGTCCATTGAGTTTGCAGAGCTTATGAAATCTAAATTTGAGATGAGTATAGTAGAAGAATTAAACTACTTTCTAGGTTTACATGTTAAATAACTAGAAGATGGTATCTTCATTTCTCAAACTAAGTACACTTTAAGTCTGGTTAAATAATTTGGATTAAAAAATGGTAAGAAATTCGATACTCCTATGAGTATGACTCTTAAGCTATCTAAGGATGAAAAAGGTAAAAGTTATAGATCTCGGTTATATCGCAGCATGATGGGTAGTCTTCTATACTTAACTGCAAGTAGACCAAATATTGCATTCAGTGTAAGTATCTGTGCTAGATATCATTCAGATCCAAAATAATCTCATCTTATTGCTGTTAAGCGCATTATTCCATATGTTGCAAGTACTGCCAATTTAGGCCTCTGGTATCCATATGATACAAATGTTCATTTAGCTAGATATACAGATGCTGACTAGGCAGAGAACATCGATGATAGAAAATCTAGCAGTGGTCGATGTTTTTATATTGAAAATTGTTTAGTTTCCTAGAACAGTAAGAAACAGAGTTCTGTATCATTATCCACAGCTGAGGCTGAATATATCGTAACTGGTAATGCTTGTACCCAATTTGTTTGGATGAAAAGAATACTTAACGATTATGGAATTGGGCAAGGTACTATGATTTTGTATTATGATAATTCTAACGCAATTAATATTTCCAAAAATCCTATTTAACATTTTTGTGCAAAGCATATTAATATTCGTTATCATTACATTCAAGAATTGGTTGATGTCACACCCCAAACTTAGAAATTGGGCTAGCAAAATCCCCAGTCTCCAAATCTGGTGCCGACAGCCTCCGTAGCACCCCATTCTCGGCCCCTAGAGCCCATATGCTAGATTCCAATCTTGGGATCCTACAAGGAGGATTTTTAAACGTACATTTAACTTGTAATAAGCATACCACAAGTTTACCCAAATCACAAAGGTAACATCATTATCACATAACCACTAATATAAAGAGTTGAATACAATGCTGAAAGGGAAATACATATATCAGAAATCAAGCTCCAGAAGACCGCTGCGCACTCCAAGCTCAAGACTACTGCGACTTGGCACCACCTGTACGCATTTATCATGCATAAGTTTATAGAAAGCTTAGAGGGCGGTATAAGTGTGTGTGATGCACATGCCAAGCATATAGATATCAAAGTAAGAGAAAATACTAACAAGTTCATAAATACCATCAGCCTTATCCAAGCTATGTGATGCAAAAATATAATAAGCCAATATCATGTACTGAGGAAGCAATGTAGACAAGCTATGCAACGCGGAGACATAGTAAGTCAAATATCAGATACCGAGTCCATGAATACCGTCAACCTTAATTAGGTTATGTAATATAGAAGCACAATAAACCAAGTGTTATGTGCTGAGGATGCAATACAATATGCGATGTGAATGAAATGACCAAGCTGAAGTGTAAAGTCGGGATGATAGTATATAATATCACAGGCTACGGGGTCCACCACAAGGGACTTCTATCCAAACCAGTCCCATACCTAAATTTGAATAGTCAGACTCAATGTGGTAAACTCCTTATCTCAGGTTAGTCGTGCGCTCCAACGAAAATCCTGACCATTGCAAAGGTACACATAATAAATAGTTGTGCACCACCAACCCGAGTGGATAGTGAATGAATGAATGAGTATGCAACTCTTGCTCAATAAGTCCACATATCAATACCGTACATCTCTTGGATCATCACCGAGGTCTATTACACTTTACACCAGCTTGCCACCCCTATTCGAGCGCACAACTGGATAAGTGAAAGACCTCACTATCCGCCTGCTAATATTGGGCCCAGCTCATCGATAGCGGACCCATTCCTCAAGCTAGTCAAACTCAACCTATATATTTTTCCCTCACTCAGGCAGGTAAGGTCACACCCCCTCCTAACCGACCACGACACACTGGGAGATGCGGCTATTGGTATACAACCCTCATGCACTCATATATATCTACTCGGTCCAGACGTTGGGGCATCTCCTGGCCACGAAGGTTTACAAATTTTTACCTAGGGACATCTATGACGCCCGTATGCTAGAGCCAAATATTTTCAATGTCCCATCTGGCCATCCACGATATGTTTGTGGAGGTCACGGCCCTGATGTTGCTAGGGTGTATGATAGTCATATCACAAAATGTAAGATGCATGAGTCATACCATCCAGTCATGCAGCAATCCTACACGTGTCGTGCTCTCATGTAGGTAACTCTGTCTCTCAGGGAGTTGCATAAACAACCTGCCCTATGACGTATATAATGGTCAATCACGTCTCATAACAAATATGTAGATGATGTGTATGGGCATGTATCATGATGCTATGTTGTCACATATTCATAATCGGTATTGATAACTGACACCGATAATCGGCATCGGCCTTGGTAATCGACACTGATAATTGGCCTCTACAATCTGCCTAACAAAGGGCCTAAGAGAAGGTCACAATATGGACATTTAACAATCATCAACCATCAATGTGGACATTTAACCAACATTGCTCCCAAGGAGTGACACACATAGAGCCAAACATATAGTGGACCCATGGCCTCATATAAGGGCCTCATACATAACATAATGGGCCACATACAATCTCAACGGGCCTCATAAATGTCAAGTGGGTTGCATCAACGGGCTTAATAAACATTAAGTGGGCTGCATCGACGGGCCGCACCAATGGGCCTCATACACATCCCATGGTCACACGCAAAGGCCTCATACACAATATAATGGGCCTCACGTAAGAGCTTAATATACATCACAATGGGCCACAACCCATGGGTCTCCAACATATCACATTGGGCCTCATCAAATGGACTGCAAATGCATCACCATCGACCTCATATGCGGGCCTCATTTACAAGTGGGCCGCACTACTTGGACATCAAATGGGCCACGTATCTGGGCCTCGAATACATTACAATGGGCCTCACCATATATGTCATACATCTATTTTTAGAGATCATTATAGAGTATTACCTAAAAAATCATATAAAAAGATCATCTGGACCATACCACAATAATAACGGAGATAGTGATTTTCACTGTTAAAAAATCATAGGGTGTAAGGCCCGTATCCTAGCTCGTACCGTTCTGTAGGCTTTTGCAGTCCTCCCAGTCGAATTTCAGCAACCCGTAACTTGTAATTGACAGTTGTACGTGACCCTAAGTTGTATCCTGTATTCTTAAGTCGGCTCGATCTAAGACCTGTACCAGTGCGACCACGCCGTCACCGCGGTTCCGATGCTGCGTCTCGCGCACTGAGGCGATACTCAGGCCAAGAGATGTGGGCCCGCATTCAATTCGAAGAATACACCGCGCGTTACAAATTCTAAGAGAATATATCCCATCAATCAATCATGTTAAGTACAAGCAACCCCCAAAGTCAACTCTCTCTCTTTCCACCCATCCCTTATATGTCAAGTACACCCATCACTCCTCATTACTCCATCACTCACACTCATCCCTCTCTCTCTTGAGATCCCATCCTCTCTCTCTCTCATTTCTCTAATTTTCAAGCTCTCATGGGAGAAATCGTCCAAGCTCCATTAGAGGAGAAAGCTAAGTGTGGCCCACCTTCCTACCATTTAATCCCACCCTCCATGATCAATCTCAACCGTTGAAATCGTTCCATTGGAGCTCTAGTATGCATTGGCAAAAGAAGGAAGAGGAGATCCAACGGTGGGTGATTTTTTTATTTGGATTTAATGATTTGAGGGCCCACATATGGTGGGACCCATCTTGATGTATGGATTGAAAAAGGGAGGGCCCATTTGTGGTGGGGTCCCTCCCCATCTCATTTCTCTCTCTCTCTCTCTCTCTCTCTCTCTCTCTCTCTTGATGCGTGGCCCACCCAAGGATGCATGTGTTTTATCCATGCCATCCACCTTCGTGGGACCCACCTGATGGATGTGTCAGATCTGCACTGTCCAGCCTGTTACCAGGTCTAGATGGGAGGGAAAACACAAATATCAGCTAGTTCAGAAGCTGGTGGGCCACACATGTGGACCCACCTTGATGCTGTGCTGGATCCACACCGTCCAACCCATGGAGGGTGGGTCCCAGCAACCATTGGTCGCCAGTAGGTTCTGGCGCTCCACCATGATGTATCTAATAATCCAAGCCATCCAGAGCAACCCTGATGTATGTGTTTACCACACATCCAGACTCTGGAAGGTGGGGCCTATCTTGATGTATGTATTCGCATCCAGGCAGTCCAAGGCTTGGACGGTGGATCAAAACAAAAAATATATATATATAATAATATAATATATACTATACTCATATATATAAAGATATACATATCTGGTGGGACCCACCTGATGGAAGTTGA
Source organism: Magnolia kwangsiensis (assembly GCA_037074715.1). NCBI lineage: Eukaryota > Viridiplantae > Streptophyta > Magnoliopsida > Magnoliales > Magnoliaceae > Magnolia > Magnolia kwangsiensis. The sequence continues at coordinate 28,530,330 of CM073585.1, read as the reverse complement.
TTAGCTGGTGTACGCTGACACCTAACCATATAGCTGTTGTAAGATATCAGCGAGTTCTGGGGTCCGCGCGGTGTATGTGCTTCATCCACACCATCCACAGTCAGGACGGTGGGACCACCTGATGTGTGGATTTCATCCACACCATCCGTCAATCAATCTGGACCATAGACCACACCATGATATGTGTGCTTCTGGACGATGGGCTACACGGTGATACAAGTGTTTCATCAACACTGTCCGTTTGAGGGTGGACCCCACCATAATGTATGTGTTTTATATATGTCGTCCATCTATTTCTACAGGGACAGTGGGTCCCACTACTGCTGATGTCAGTGAGATCTATGGGTCTCATGCATGGTGTATGTATATCCACACTGTCAGTTAATTTGGTGGGACCCACCTCTGATGTAATTGATGCCTGTAAATTCTGTGGGCCTGATCATCAGGCAGTGTTATATTTAAACCGCCCATCTAGATGATGAGCTCGTCTCAAGGCCTGAGACTAAAAATGAGGTAGATCTATCAGGCGGACCACACTGCAGAAAATAGTGGAGAGTTGAACACCTACCATTGAGATCCTTTAGGGATCATAGAAGTTTTGGATCAATATGAAACTTTTTCTTCCTTTTAATCCATGTCTTTATGACCGTATGAACAAATTGGATGGAAAATAAACGTTATGGTGGGCCCTATGGAGTTTTAACGGTGAAAATCATTATCCCCACTGCTGTTTATGGTATGGTCCAGTTAATCTTTTGATATGATTGGGTAATGTACTAAAATGATCTCTAAAAATAAATGAATGGTGTAGATATAATATAATGTATGGGTCCCACCTTGATGTGATGTGTATTGGGCCCGTAACAGAGGCCCATTGTGATGTATTTAGGGCCCATGGGTTATGGCCCATTGGGATGCATTTGGAGCCCATGGGTTGTGGTCCATTGTGATATGTTTGAAGCCCATGTATATGCGGCCCATTTGATGAGGCCCGATGTGATGTATTTATGGCCCAGTGTGATATATATTAGGTCCTTGTGTCAGGTCATGGGCCTATGATACGTTTGGATCTATGTGGGCCATTCATTGAAAGGAATGTTGGTTAAATGACCACATTGATGGGTAATGATGGTTTAATGTCCACATTGTGACTTTTCCTTAGGCCTTGTTCAGCCGATCATCGAGGCTGATTCTGATTGTCGAGGTCGATTCCGATTGTCGAGGCCAATTCCAATTGTCGAGACCGATTCCGATTGTCGAGGCCGATTTCGATTGTTGAGGCCGATTCGATTCTGATTATCGAGGTCTATCCTGATTGTCGATACCGATTCTGATTGTCGAGGCCGATTTCGATTATTAAGGCCGATTTCAATTCTGATTGTCGAGGCCAATCCTGATTGTTGATACCAATTTTGATTGTCGAGGCTGATTCTGATTGTCGAGGCCAATTATCGAGGCTGATTATCGAGGTCGATTCCGATTGTTGAGGCCGATTGTCGAGGCCCAATGTGATGCATATGCGGCCCGTATTTGAGGCCCGTTGTGATGTGTATTCAACCCGTGTTTAAGGCCCAATGTGATGTATATGAGGCTCATTGTGATGCATTTGAGGGTCAGGCGATGAAGCTCATTATGATGTATGTTAGGCCCATGTGAAAGGCCCATCGTGATGTATATTAAGATCTTGAGTGAGGCCCATGGTATTGTATATTTGACCCTTGTGTGAGGCTATGGGTCCACTATATGTTAGGCTCTATGTGGGTCATTTCTTGGGGGCAATGTTGGTTAAATGTCCACATTGTCAAGGCCGACTATCGATATTGATTATCAATGTCGGTTATTGATACCGATATGAGTATGTGACAGCATAGCATCACGATACATACCCATACACATCATCTGCATGTTTGTTATGAGATGTGATTGACTATTGCATAGTTATCCCACATGAGTACATGGTATGCGTAGGATTGATGCATGATTGGACTATGACTCATGTATCTCGCATTGTGTGATTATAATTAGCATATGCCCTAGCGACATCAGAGTTATAGCCTCTACAGGCATATTGTGGATAGCCAAATGGGACACCAAAAATCTGTTACTAGCATCGAGCCGCCATAGATGGCCCTGGGTGAAAATCTCTAAACCCTCTTGATACCAGAAGATGCCCCAACGTCGAGACTGAGTGGATATATATGAGCACATGAGGGTCATATACCAGTAGGCCACATCTCCCACTGTGTAGTGGTCGGTTGGGAGGGGGTGTGACCTTACCCGCCTAAGTGAGGGGGCATTATCTAGGTTGAGTTTGACCAGCTTGAGGAATGGGTCCGCTATCGATAAGCTGGGCCCAATATTGGCAGGTGGATAGCGGGGTCTCTTCCACTTACCTAGTTATATGCTTGGATAGGGGTGACAAGCTGGTGTAGAGTGTACTAGACCTCGGTGATTTTCCAGGAGAGGAACTGTACCGATATGTGAACTTATTGAGCAGGAGTTGCATACTTATTCATTCATTCATTCACTATCCACTCGAGCTGGTGGTGTGTAAGTATTTGTTACGTGTACCTTTGTAATAACCAGGATTTCGGTTGGGGCGCACGACTAACCTAAGATAAAGAGTTTACCACATTGAGCCTGACTATCCAAATTTAGGTATGAGACTGGTTTGGATAGAAGTCCCTTGTGGTGGACCCCATAGCCTGCGATATTACGTACTATCATCCCGACTTCACACTCGTGCATGGTCATTTGCACTGTATAGTGCATTTCATCCACGGCATCTGATACTTGGCTCTTTATGACTCCTCATTGCATAGTTAATCTGTATTGTGTACTCTGATATTATATGACTTGTGGACTTATCAGTATGTTCCTGCTTACTCTAATATCGTATGATTCATGATCTTGCTAGTATTTTTGACATTGTATGATTACAGCGTTGTATTTGTGTGCTTGGTACTTATCTTACGTACACACTTTTACCACCTTCTAAGCATTCTATAAGCTTATGCACGATAGATGCGTGCAGGTAGCGTTAGGTTGTAGCAGCATTGAGCATAGAGTGTGCATCGGTCTTCTGGAGCTTTGAATTTCGATATATGCATTTCCCTTTCGGCATTGTATTCAAATATTTATATTAGTGGATATATGATGATGATGATGCCTTTGTGATTTGGGTAAACTTGTGGTTATGCTTCTTATGAGACAAATGTATGTTGAAAATCCTCCTTGGAGGATCCCAGGATCGAAATCTAGCATATGATGTTGGAAGCCGAGAATGGGGTACTACGGAGGCTGTTAGCATCGGATTCGACGATCGAAAATTTTGTGGGCTCAATTTCTGAGTTTAGGGCATGACAGAGGGGCCATCATAATGTTTATTTTTCATCCAGTTTGTTTATAAGGTCACAAAGACCTGAACTAAGAGGAAAAACAAATTTCATATTGGTCCAAAACTCCTATGACCCAGAAAGGGTTTTAATGGTATACGTTAAATCCCTGCTACTTTTGTAGTGTGGACCACTGATAGTTAGATATGTCTTATTTTTAATCTCAGGCCTTAAGACGAGCTCACCAAATGGATGGACGGTTTGTATGTAACACATACATCATGGGTGGGGTCCACGCATGTGGACGGTGTAGATCAACAACACATACATCATGCATGAGACCCACAGAACTTGCTGACATCACAGCGGCTGCCAGCTACGTGGGTCCCACAGAACTTGCTGACGTCTTACACAACAGCAGCTAGGTGTTGCTCGTCAGATGGGTGGTGCAGATAAAACACTTACATCAGGGTGGTTTCCACCTGAGATTTGAATCTACTTCATTGGATGGACGGTGTGGATACACACGTCCATCGGGTGGGTCCACGTCTAATGTACGAACGACGTGGATAGAACGCTGACATCATGGTGGGGTCCCACTATCCCAGACAGTGGACGGTGGGCTACACGAATTGGATGAAGCTGATATCTATATTTCCTTCGTCCAGGCCCACCGTCCTAGATGGTCTGGATGAAGCACACATGTCAGGTGGGTCCCACGTGGGGCCCACCAGCTATATATATATACAATTCTATCATATATGTACTATATTATTTTATTATTATCTATATTTCTTCTTTCTTTGCTTTTTTATTATTGGTGTTCAAACGTCCAGTCCTGGATGTTCATGGATGGATGGTCTGGATGGATTGCATCGTCCAGATGGCCCACCTCCCTGGTCTGGGTAGACGGCCAGGGTAAAAAAAATTAAGGTGGGGTCTATGCGGTGTGCCCATCTACTTTAGATCGAGGTGACATTTGTGTTTTCCTTCATTAAGGCTTATCTAAACGGACAGGCAGCAGGCCTGCCCACTGGATAGGCAGCAAGGTGGGCCCCACAAATGGACTGTAATGTGGTCCACTAAATGGACAACATGGATAAAATGTGTAAATCAACAGGTGGGCCATCAACAGTGAAGGAGAGAGAGAGAGAGAGAGAGAGAGAGAGAGAGAGAGAGAGATTGTGATGGAGGGAAGGGACCCCACTACTATGGGCCCTCCATTTCTTATAATGCATACATCAAATGGGTCCCACCACATGTGGGCCCTCAAATCATCAAGATCAATGGTAGAAATCTTAGATCACCCACCGATGGCGCTCCTTCTTGGATCCTTGGACTCCTTAGCTCCTAGGCTCTCTCTTTGATGGAGGATTATGAGATTTGAAGGGTTGGATGGGAGATGAGAGAGGTAGAAAGTGGGCCACACCTAGCTTCTTTTCTTTCCTTAGAGGCCATGGACGGTTGCTTTCTTCTCTTGGTGCTTGGGAGTGAAGAAAGAAATGAGAGAGAAAGAAGTAATGAGAGAGGGATGGGTGTGATGGGTGAGTGATGGGTGTGTAAGAGATGGGATGGAAAGGTTGACTTTAGGGATGGGTTGTGTACTTAGAGATGGGATAGAGTAATGGGTTGTGTACTTGATTGATTGATTGACGTGATGTTTAGGGTAGAGATTCTCTCGAAATTCACAATGCGTAGCGTTTCTTCAGAAAATACACGGGCCCACAACTCCTAGCCTGGGTATTGCATCGGCGCAGGAGACGCGGCGTTGGAACTGCGGCAATGGCGCACTCGCTAGGATACAAGTCTTGGGTCAAGCCGACATAGATATATAAGATGCGACTTAGAATCGTGTGCAAATGCCAATTATAGGTCGCGAGTTGCCGGAATTCGATCAAGAGGACTGCGGAAGCCTACGGAACAGTATAAACTAGGATATGGACGTTACAGCTAAAGATAAATGTATTTCTTTAGAATATATCCTAACAGAAAATCAACTTACTGACATTTTAAGTAAACCGCTTGACAGGAATAGATTTTCTAAATTGAAAATTGATATTGGTATGTGCAATTCAAATTAATTTAAATTTGCTATGTTTGCATGTTTTATTTCTATATTTTTATGCAAATGGTTTTTTTTAAAATTTTTAAATAAAATTCAATTTTTTTGAGTGTCTCACGATGGGTCAAGTGCACACTCGACCAGTCGAGCCACGACGGGTCGAGCATGTACTCAATCGGTCGTGAAACGTGGGTTTGGTGTCTTAAAAGAGGGAAAAATCACTTTTTTCCTCATTTCTTCTTCTTTCACACTCGGCCCTCCTCTCGACTCGTTGGACCCATCTTGCTAGCATCCTAGTAAGTGTTCCATTTTCATTTTTCTACTAGATTTAGGTCTTTCTATGCTTACATTGCTACATTTTGATTTTGATTTGGGATTTTCCATCCATTGTTGTAGGGTTTGATATACAAAATCTGATGTCTTGCAAACCCATCATTTTTTTGTGTTATCTTTCAATGGATGCTCGGTATAAGAAGAAATCATCTCGTACGTCCTTTTCTAGGGAAACTCCTATTAAGGTGCGCACCCTTCGGCCGCTTGAGGAAGACCCCGAATATGTGTGGGATCTCCACAACAAAGAGGTTATTGTTGAGCGTATGATCAATGCTGACCATTGGGCGCCCTTCCATCTTGTTCCCATCCATACCGTTGTAGGTTGGGAAAACATCTTGAATTGGGGCGGACCGGCATACCGTTCCATTGCGCAAGGGATGTATGCTTCAATTTGTGAAGCTTCCCTAGATGATCTTACCTTCTTCTTTGATTTTAGAGAAGGGACTGTTAAAATTGATAGATATTTAATTTCGGGTTTGTTGGACATTGCTGTTAATGATGAAGGTATTCCAATACCAACCCTAGCTGATAGAATGTCTGAATTCGAGCAGCGCAAATTCACCCACAAATTATATAATTTTGATGCTGAATGGACTCCAGGTAATGAGCTCTGTGTCAATCAGATGTTACCCAAATACAGGGTTCTCCATCACATTTTCATTTCTAATGTTTATCCTCGTTTTGGGAACAAGGTTGAATTGACATCGTTTATGTGTCGCATTCTTCAGTCAGTCATATCAGGCATTCCTTTTTCTCTTCCTTCATTAATTTGCTACATTATCATTCAATTCTGTCTCCATCCTAGCCATAGTTATATGTTGTTTGCCTATCTAATGACTACATTAGCTACTCATTGTAATGTGGTCATGCCATCTGCAGAGGCTCCTCTATCGATTCTTCCTTTTAATAATTCCAGTATTAACAAGATGAACTTGAAAGTTCTATCGGGCCAACGCGATGAGGGCGACGTCGAAGTTGAAGAAGAGGATGATACTCTGCCTGATGAAACTATGATGAATGATATTTTTGATGAGTTGGAGTCTGATGATGAGGCAGACCCTGATTTTCAGCCGTCTCAGTTTGATGAGCGTCTTTGCTCGCTGGAAGAGAAGGTGGATGAATTGAAAATATCTCAGGTAAATCTGTATGAGAGTTAAAAGTCTCTATGAAGTACATGCGTAAGTATTTTCATTGCATTACTAGGGAACTCCATCAAATTGACCCATCCATTCCACCTCCTTCTTCTTTAGGATCCGATTAGTTTTTTATTATCATTACTTTGGTTCTGTATAACTTTACCTTTTACTTTCTCTGGAATTGTATAACTTGATGTTAGTTGATACGCTCTTGATACTACTTTCTATCTGCTACTTTAATATTTCACTCTTTATTATATTTTTGATCTTGGATGTTTGATCATATTGCTTCTATTGTGTTTCATTTCTTTTTTATTCTATCATCCTTTGTCAAGTTATGACAAAAAGGGGGAGAGATTTGAGGTTATGATTCGATTTTTTGCATTACTTGGATTGTGTGGATGTTTGGAATGTTTGGATATTTGTATATTTTCTAATATAGATATTCTACACAAATCCAAGTTCAGGTTGAGGGGGAGTAGATCGAGGGGGAGTATGTGTTGTGCTGATGATAAGAGAAAGTGTATTGTTTAAATTGGTTTGAATATGTTTTGTCACGAATTTGACAAAGGGGGAGATTGTAAGTGCTATGTGTATAAAGCACCCTTCGTTGTCAAATTTTAAGGAGACAAAACAATTCAGAATGGAACTTGTTCATATGATGGAAAGTTCACCTTCAAGCTTAAGCATGACGGAAAGTTCACCTTCAACATCACATAAAGTTGGAAAGTGCAAGATCACATGAAGTTAGAAAGTGCAAGATATGAAGATCAAGTCAACTTCAAGATCAGGTCTACTTCAAGGTAAAACTATGTTTTAAGAACAAGCTCTACTTCATGATCAAGCTACTTCAAATAGAAGATCTGAAGATAGTGAAAGGATTGAGTTCAATGTTCAATATTTTAGGTATATATGACCCTATAAAGACCCTAGGTTAGGTCATTACTTATGCATATTATCTAAGGGTCATTATACTTTGAATAGGCTTAAATTCGACTAGTCCTAGCCTATGTTCGACTAGTCTAGGCTCTGGTTCGACCAGTCTAGGATTTGTTTCAACCAGTCCCAAGTTTAAATTCAAAATTCAAGTTTTTCTGGTAGAGCCAAAACCAGTCGAGCACCCTGTTCAACCAGTCATGGACCACTCGACTCAAAGTCCAACAACATTTTTCCAAGTCCCACGACTGGTCGTGGACCATGCTCGACTAGTCGAGCAGGCTAGTCTACCAATCGTAGGTTGGTTTTATCCAATCGCGCCAGAAAATTTGAAATTCGGTTGAACCTAAGACCAGTCGTAGGAATTGATTTTTTGCTTATAAATTGAGGTCTTTTCTCATTCTAAATCATTCATTCAAGCCACAAAAAGCTTCCACTTTGAGAGAAAAGTCCCTGTTATTATCAAGTTATAAGTCCGATAATTTAATATTCTTTAATAGCTTATTTGTTTTATTAATTCCTTCATCTCCTAGTTGTGAATCTGATTTTATTTTAAAGGGAGTTCTTACTCTGCCCTTTTGAGATCTAAAGAATTCTAATAAGTTGCCCAAGGTTTGAGATAATTTAAAATCTGATTAGAACCTAGAACCCTTGATTATATTTGTTGGACATTGAACATTTACATTAAGTGAAGTGATTCTATGGGCTACATCAAGAAAATGTCTTTAAGAAAGAAGTTAAGTACGTTGATTATTTTCTATTTGGTTTATCCAAGAAAATCTCTATTGTGGTTTTGACTGAGATAGCCAGAAAATCTCAATGTGTGGGGTTTATGATTGTGATAGCCCAATTGAAAACACAATTGTATAGGTTTTAAGGTGAACATGAGAAAACCTTGTTTTATAGTGAACACCAATATCACGTGGGTTGTGATTATTGGGAGTGGAGTAGGTGTGGCTGTTTGGGAACAGTTGGTGTACACACCGAACCACTATAAATCTTGGTGTTTGTGGTGGTTGATGATGTGGATGATGATGTATATGATGGATGTGTGCTGAATGCTCATAATCTTTATTTTCATGTACATGTGGTGAATGGTTATAATAGATAGCTTCTTTTATTCACTTCTTGTTTTAGTTTGTGATTTTGATTCTTACTAAGTTTAAGAAATTAGGTCGTCCTACCATTAACATTTGTTTTTTGTGTAAGGTTGTCATTTGAACTAGGTTTGAATCAACTTCTCAATGCTATTACTATTGAGATTTGAGATTGATTCAGTTATTATTATTATTTCTGTTCAGTAATTTTTTTGAATTTGGCATAATCCTATTCACCCCTCGCCCTTCAGGACTTAGAGCTCTCCTTTTCAATCTGTTCCCAAGTATGAATAGATCCTATGATTAAAGCTGAATACCACCTGAAGGGTTTTCCTATTAGAGAAGACCCAAATAATCGCAAACAATACTGAGGAACTCTAGAGAAATTTTTCATCATTATTATGAAGTGCATCATATGTTCTTCTGATGAACCGTCCCCATTAAACTTCTTAAAGTTTGGGTGTTTGAAGTCAGCAGGAAATGATATTTCTTCTATTTCAGTGGATATGGTATCTGATATCGGAACCTGTTGTTCTGATTTTGTTCCTTCTCTAGATGAATGGTTTCAATGATCATCTGCTGGATTTCTTCATGCACTATGCTCTGAGTAATATTAGGCGTTGGTCCTTAAAATATAACCGATTGTGGTTGTGGCATTTTTACTTGTGGTTTAATGTTGTTCACGATAGTGACTGTTGGAAAATTAGGGACTTCTTTAGTAACATGCTCATCTGGTGAAGGCTAATTAATATCTGTCGACAAGTTTTTCATTTATTTATACTTCGATTATCCTGATATTAAAGAAGAAAATGATCACTGCATTGCTGATGTCGTTGAGGAAGATGAACTATTGTGATATTACGTGACTGAGGTGAGGCTGCGCCTCATGACATTTCGCATAATCGACCCTTTAACCGTACTTGTAAGGATGGTACTCCTTGTGGGAGAAGATCAAACCCTTCGTCTTTTGGATGCCACTATCATCCATCTTTCATTATCCCGTTGCGCTACTGGTGAAGCAAAAACCATTTCAGACATCACCTGGCATTACCTATCCTTGATCGTAACTGATTTAACCTTCTCTATTACTTTCTGTAGTAGTGATCCCATATTGTCGACGTAATCCACTCCGAATCCGTTAGGTGTGAAGTAGATAACCACGTTAGCCGGGAGAAAAGTCATTGCAGTTGTGTGAGGAAAAAATACTTGTTATTCAAAATAAAGTCTTAGTTTTTTAATTAAATAAAATTATACTTTATTTTAGAGATAAAGGGGAGGATGTTCCCATTGAGAGTCGCCATTTTGGCGTTTATTCGATGCAAAACAGTGATGAAAATTCTCTAAATATTTTCTAATTTATCATTAAATAAAAATAGATCCCCAGTGGAGTCGTCATTTTGTTTTGACAAGAAATGAAAAGTATTTCGTTTGAGGATTTATCATTCAATAATAACAAAGAAAATAGAAGAATATTCATCATAGATTTCATTAATCCTGAGTTTTAATTTCATCATCATATCTCCCTTAATTCTGAAACAAAGTACAAAGAATTAGTGCAAGCTTGAAAGGAGAAGCAATTCAATGGCAATTTTGCCAGCATTTTGGCATGTTTTGCATCTGTTGCAGCGACAAAAGAGTTGTGCAGATCCAAAATTCTTACTTCAAACCAACATACAAGAAGTGTATTTTTCAGAAAATGAAGCATGGAGAGACCCCACAAAACTACATCACACAACAAAGCTCGTGTTGCATAGGGGCACACTACTCACTTGAGTAACGCGGGTCCGTACAACTCATCTTAAGTACTTATATCGAGTTGTGTGGGTCCGCACAACTCGTCTTGAGTTGCGCAGGTCTCTACAACTCATTTTGAGTTGTGTGGGTCCGCACAACTCATCTTCCCTTCTCTTTCTCTACTCCTGACACCTCTTTGAAACTTCTGATCTTGCAAATGAGAGTGGGAGGGGAATTTATAGGCTTCTTCACGTGTGAAGTATCGATTTACGTGTTATGGGACCCATTTCGCACAACACTATTCACCCACATAACTATTCACTGTGCTACTATTCACCCATGCTACTATTCATTGACACTATTCATCTATGCTACTATTCATTGGCGCTATTCATCGCAGACGATTTTCCATAAAGGGATGATAGAGAGAGCCACATAATGGGCAGGGCTAAGGATCCTTAATGTGCAACAAACCAAACTCCTATCGACCCATGTATTTTTTTTGTGCCCCAACATGAGACCAGTTCCATCCTTCCTTGATGAGTCAGAGGAGATGAAGGTTCTAGAGAAGATAGAGGGTTAGCTATAACAAATGTGTGTTTCAATGGCGAAGCTAATGGTGCCCTTAAGAGTACTAGGGGTTGTGAAGGAGGGCCTTCTTGGATTGTGCAGCAGGATCTACCTAGTTCGTGTGCCATGTAGAATGGGGGAGGACTTCGTTCTTGTGCAGCAATGGGTAGATGGTATGAGACATGACTAGGCATGGGCGATGGAGCCTTCCCCTAAGGACAACTGGCTAGTGGGTTCCTAACTGGTGGGAGTTGTTGGCTTGTGTTGACGTAGGGGCTCTTCCTTGTAGGACCAATGGTTGATCCCATATTTGTTCTACATGATGAGGATGAATGAGATGAGGTTCAGGGGCCTTCCCTTGAAGGACCAACGGAGGAGATCGTAATGCCCCTTGGGAATGAGTGGAGGAATCTCAATGTCATAGCTTTTGACCGAAAATGCTTGAAAAACATGGGGGAATATTCTCCTTAGATGACATTGATGGTGGGAGTGAAGGAAGTGTTAAGGCATGCTTGATGCCACAATAGAGGATTTTAGAGTATGTTATTGTTGTTCGCAGCAACTGTTTCAGGGGGTGTGATCGTGATCTGGTTCTGATCAATCAAAATTTTTTACTGTAAGTTTCAAGGAGAAACAACGTTCTGTGGTATAACCCTCCCTTGATGGAATGGGCAATACTCATTTTCTTTGTAATTTAGAGGTAACGGGTTTAGTGGCAGTCTATGCTGGAGAGGTGCCAAGAGCTGCCTTTGGATGAGTGTGGCGAGAATGCCCATGTATGATTGGGCCAATGGTGTAAATTGCCTAGAAGCTTGCGCCGCACCCGTTTGCCTGTTCTGGTTTGTGTATTGCGGATTCCACTTAGGTTGTTGCTACTAAGGGTGGTATTATTGTTCCTGCAGAGGATTTTTTGGCATTCCTTGTGTGGAGGTAACAACATTATTAGCTTCCGCTAGACGAGGAGTGACCATATCTCGATTTCTTACTTCGTATTTGCCTATCTTTTCTTCAAGTTTCGATTTTTGTATCAAGGTAGACTAGTGGGGCCATGGTGCAATTATGCCGGTTCTTATTCCGGCCTCCACTTGTTCCCCTACATAGATTAGCTGAGTAAAATTAACATACGGGTATAAAATCAGATATCCCGATATATTTGTAGTGGCCGAATGGACAATCATAGAGATTTGCTCTTCTTCGTCGATTGATGTTTTCATTCGTGCGGCCACGGCTCTCCATTGCCCCACCTATGCAGACAGTGTTTTATCGCTCCTTTGCCTAAGGGCTGCCAAGTCTGACCTCGGGGTGATGCATTTAGATTATACGTGAAAAGATCTACAAAGACTTGGTACAATTATTCCCATGTTCTAATCTTGTGATAGTCCAGAGACGTGTACCAATCTAATGTATCACCTCTTAAGGATTTTTGAAATAGATAGATCAATGCTCCATCATCTTCTGCCATGACATCGAGTTCACCACAAAAAGCCTTTAAATGTGCAGTTGGGCATCCCGTGCCATCGTATCGTTGAAACTTTGGTACCTCGAAGTTTGCAGGTACCCTAGCATCGAGGAATGGGAAAAGATCTCTGAATTTTGTAGACGAGAGTTTTACCCCATGTTGTTTTTTAAGTTCATTTCGCATGACCCTTAGTTGGTTCTCAAAGTGTTCCCAAGTCGATCAAATTCATTTGGTTGGGACAAAGGAGGTCATGCTCATTCTGGCATTTAGTTAGCCTCTTCTTCATAATGGTCGACTTGTTCAATGTTCTTATGTTCCTCGATTAGAGGGATTGAGTGCATGTTGTGGTGAGGGAATTGGAATGTGGTTCCGTCGAGAGGGCGAGCTTGGAGGGATGGATATTCATGAACAATAGGTATTTGATGTGGTTGACTGGGTGAAAACTGAAATAAATTCCCACCGGGAGAAGATTATTGGAATTGACCAGGCTGCGATTGACTAGAATGTGCTGGTTGACTCCCATAGGGGTGAGGATGTGCTGGAGTTTGAAGTGTTGTCACTGGTGGGTTTTGAAAGTGAACCCGATTTTCGTTAAGGGGAATGGATTGAAATTGATTGGCAGTTGGGTCTGATAGACCTACATGGATGCTTGGCGGATGCATTTTATGAATGAGTGGTGCCATTTCCACATGAATGCGGTTCACAATATTCTCTAAGCTGTTTAATCTGCAGGCGAGATCAATTGTCGAGGGAGTGGATGCGGCCGGTTGAGAGGCTTGTGGTCTTGGCGATTCAGGAGGAGTTGGAGGATTGTCACCTTGAGCTGACATTGCTACTTGTGCATAGGTTTAGATGATGCTTTGGTAAGTACGTGATGATTGTGTAGGGCCATGAACCCGCAATTGATTTCTGGGCGCAATGGTTGTAGAATGGCCCGCTACTTCCTCACAATGGGTAACCTTACGATCACTTTTTTTTTGTATTTTCTTTTTCTCTTTTTTTTTTTGAAATCTTTTTTTTCTAATTTTTTTATGCCTTTTCTTTTCTTTTTATAAAAGGCAAGCATATAACATAATGTAAATGTCAGGAAAATACAGGAGGACCAGTGCACACTGGATTAATAGAAAGGAAAATGGACTAGTGAGAACTAGATTGCAGGAAAATAAAAGGGACTAGTGGCAACTGGAATACTTAAGGCAGGTAGCAAAGTAAAGTGGACTAGTGTAGACTGGAATGCAGTATGCTTGCGAGAAAGTAAAAGAGACCAGTATAGACTGGAATGCAAGATGCAGGCAGGAAAGTAAAGTGGACCAGTATAGATTGGAATGCAAGATGCAAGCAGAAAAGTAAATGGACCAGTATGCACCGGACAATTAGCGAATTAGTGTGTTAGTAGGAGACCGGTATTTACTCGAATGTTAGAAAGCATGATACAGAAAGTAAATAAGACCAGTATTCACTGGAGTGCAAGAAAGTAAATATGCCGAATTTATAAAATCCCCATAAATTGAAAAATTATGTGTTTCAAGTTGGGCCTAGGTTAGTAACTAGCACAATTCCCAGTGGAGTCACCATTCTGTGAATGCTTCCCCCTACACGGGCACACGAGTGTGGCGGTGCCCTCGCTTTGTTGGCTTTCGCATAGTTTTTTTTTTTACTATGGGCGATGTCTGCTATTGACTCAGGTGTAAGAATGCATTTGATTTGGAGCTGCCACTAGCCAAATGAAGCATAAAATCTATGGCCACCTAGGAACCGTAGAATTGCTTAGGAGTTGAAGAATCTCACGATTTCCTAACTCAAGTGACTCCCGCGGTTGGTCTGCGACCGTAGATTCCAAGTAAGGGCCTCGGTGACGGAAAATGAAGGGTTTAAGTACCATTTTTTACCTGCACAATGTGCGGTCTCTACTTCACAAGATTTGCATTTTTTGGAGATTTAATAGAATTTCTGTATTTTATACTTAGCCATGGTTCGCATAATCCAGGTGGGCCAGGTAGGTAGAGATAAGAAAAAAAATTTATCTAGCCTTACATCACAGAGCTAAGTGGCCCTAGGTAGGCAAAAAAAGTAAAAGTAGTGAATAAGATAAAATGCTAATTAGCCTTACTTCATAGGATTTAAGATCTTGGGCAGTCAAACAAAGTGAAAAATGAAGATAGAGTATAATGCAGAATAATATGTGGAAGTAATTAACGCAATTGAAACGTGTGGAGTGGAATGCAAATTAAATAGAAATGAATAAATTCTTATCTTTTTTTTACGCCTTTGATAGCCATTTTTGTCTCCTGTGTTGGGCAACATGTCGGCACATTGAAAATCTTTAAGGTACTTTAGGTAGCACCTCTAAGAAAACTCTAACCCTCAGACCCTCTGTGTATTTTTCTCTCTTTCTACTCTCTATTTTCTCTCTCTCACTTTCTATTTCTCTATATCTGCTTAAATTTTCCACCTTAGCTTCTCTCTACCCTCTCTTCTGTCTGTGTGACCCAGGGTGCCTTATATAACATTGGCTTCCATTGTAGACGACCCACTATATCGGGTTATGTTGTGGGCGCCCACCTTCGGATGTTTAAAATGTAATGTATTATATATTATATAAAAGTAATGATTATATATATATATATATATATATATATATATATATATATATATATATAACGTGTATATAAAAAAGTGATTATTACTTTTTGTCTTTTTCTTTCAAATGTTCAAACGTTCGTATCTTCTTTGTTACATGTCCATTTTTTGTAATCTTTATCTTATTGGAAAGATAATGAGGTAAGCTTTCTAACAAGACTAGAATCACTTCGATAGAACCTCGTTTGTTGTGCCAGAAATATGTTTGTACAATATATGAAATCGTTTATTTGCAATTTGATCGATGGTCTGCCTTTGATGATCTTAGGATTATTGGAAACGTCGTTTGATAAGCTTTTCATTGTAACTAAAATCATTTTAATTGGATCTTGTTTGACTTGTTTAAAGTGCAACCAAAGTTTTTTCGATTTTGGTCAATGATAATGCATGGTTTTGATAAACAGGTTGGATCTTCCTCACCATGACTCAGATTGGAGGAAACTTAAGTTTGTTAGGAAGATCATTTGACCACTTTTCCAATGAATCATAAATCATCCTAATCGGTCAGGATTTGTCTCCAATAATACTATGACCATTTTATATATCAGGACGACTGTACTTTTCCCTGATTTTGAAGATACGACCTCTCGCACCTCAACACAACACTATTCAGAATGATTAAATGATACAGAGAGTGATCCATTGGTAGAGAGTATTCGTTTTATCCATTTTTGTATGTTGGTTGTGTCATACAGAGAATTTCGAGGGTTTTGGAGTTTGGATGCTCGGTCGTGACTGAATCGCTACTGGATTTGGTGTTAGCTGATCGGGTCTGTTGGTTGTCTCCAACACGTGTCGAGTATGCTCCCAGTTTGATTCGTTTGGGTTTTCAATGATTTCCAAGTCAGTAGGAGACAATTCATCGAAGTCAAGTTGAAGCTCAAAGAGTGGCGTGTCCTTGTTTTAGGTGAAGTGTCTACAACCATGCATTCACCATCAAATTTTTAAGTGCCTCAAAATTTAGTGACACATGATCATTCCTTTTGTTACAATGTTTGATAGCAACAAGCATAACATTCAAATAGTGTGACTAGTGTAGGAATCTTTAAAAACGCCTAATAAGATGGATAAATGTTGTGTGCATTTTTTATAGTGAAAATGGTTCGTAAGTTTAGAAAATATGGATTAATTAGCATACTTAAACCATTATATGTAACACACACACACACATGTGTGTGTGTTATAATTTTTTATTTTTTATTTTTTTTTAAAAAAAACTACTTAACCTAGCCAACTCCCACCATGTAACCATATATAGCAATCTCCCTCTCTCATCTTCTTCTTCCTCGTTTAGATGTGTTACATATAAATTTTTAATATATAATATATGCCGCACATGTATCTTGTGTTTTAATTAAATGCGCGCACACACACACATACATACCCATTAAAAGATACACCCATCTATAATGATGCACGTATACATATTCATCAAGAAATGTAGGAATGTGTTCACTACATTAATTTCATTTATGCATTTGTGGCTCTTCATCAAAGGACATTTAAAACTATACATACGTAGCATCAACTCATTTAGAAAGCATGAAAATTTTCTCTTTTCATTCTTTCTTTTTTGTCTCTTATTTTTTTTAGGATTACAAATGACAGTCTATCTTTTCAATGGTGCAAATCAATGATAGATATTATTCTGATACTAAATACAAACTCTATTAGAGGTCAAACTTGAATGATTTTTGGGGATAATGTGCAAGAGCTTTATTGCACGTTTGAAAGGTGTAAATTATGTTGTGATAGATATCTAGTGACCTAATTTGAGAATCCAACCTTATCGAATAAGATATTTTGGGTATTTCTATGTATAGGGTATAACTATCCTTTTGAGAGTTGAATTAAGATTACACAAGTGAAGCTGTTTTGCATTCTTTGAATGCACTAATTTTTTTTTCGGTTGTAATCTGTTTTTAGAAAATAATGATTTTGATAGGATCTCATCCATGAAGTACGCACAAAATTGAACTAGATAAACTTGTTGTGTTTTGTATATTAATTTTATTTATTACATCGTTCATTTCTCAAAAATTGTCTTAAATAAGCATCATTGCAGTGCAAATTTGATACAAAACCAAAAACTTCAAGTGGGCCATCAATTGAACAATGAACTAACATATGGCCATGGGCAGGCATGCCCTCAGAAGTTGTAGACAAGGCATACATGGACTTAAATTGAACTCACTAACTCATGGAAGCATTATTTCCCCAAAAGCCTATAGGTTGAGCAAATTTAACCTCTGAATTGAAACAGGAAAATTGGAATTTTCATTTTTAACCATCTAATCAATGTCCACCGATTCCATAATAATCAAAATTTTTGGTTCACAATGTAACTGCAACTTGTAACTTGTACAATTTAATTTGAATTATTGGCAGGCCATATATGCAATTTATAAGTGCCTGGATGTCATCCATCATATTTTGAAAGAAGGGATGCGAAAGATGGTTATTTGCTACTTTGGCATGGTATAATGCTTGACACATATATGCACTTGGAATTCTCCATGTGCCACACGTATGCTCAGAATAGACTGTCCAATTTGCGGGACTCACAGTAAATGGACAGTACGTCAAAAATCAGTTTGGTTGAAGCATCATTACCTCCAATTTACTGTCATCTATTTGCTAAATCACATTTATTGAGACTATTGAATATTTTTAGTTCACCCATTCAATGAATATCCACAGGTCCACTAATCATGTATTTAAAAAAGTATGTGTTTTTGGTTGAAGCTATGCCTGATTTTATGGTTAAATCTGAATTATTTACATTCAAAGTGAAAGAAAAAATGCTCCAATGGTTACGATCGGATAGGACCTCACCATCAACGTTTTTCTTCGAAAGTAGTAGGATTGGATCGCGTGATAGTTTTAAACCATTTTAAAAAAATGGTGGATGGAGCACAGCTATCCAAACTCATCGTAAACTACCTAGATCATATAAATTTTGAGGCACCTTATGGATCAATAAAAGCAACCGAACATGCAATATTGAGTTTGTAACCATCCCATTGTCTGACGGCCATCAATGGATGGTTAAATGTAAATTAGCTAGTAGTCCAAATCCAAGGGTGATGTCTGTGAAGTAGATTTTCACGAGGCTGTTTGTGGCGCCCACAAAGACGTCTGTGAAAGATCCACTCTGTCCATCTGTTTTTAAAGACCTCAATAGGACAGAAATTTATAAATTAAGTAGATCCAAAATTCATATGGGCCACACCAAACGAAACAATGGGGATTGAACGCCTGAGGGCAATAGTTTTGTATAAGGATGATATTTGTCCTACACTTTATCAGAGTGGTAATAACCCTATGAACGGTTTGGATGGCATATGAACATCCTGGTCAGCTCCAGGAAGGTTTAAACGGTGGATGTTTTTATTCCCACCATTTTGTTTGGTGTGGAATAACATTGATGTCATGAATATACAACACATAAGTCCCATCTTCTGCTTGCTACAAGCAGGATTTCCCTATTTGTTGCAACGGGACACATCATCACATACTTTATTTAACGCAACATACTGATAGTATCACGAATGACATGTACCAGTCATAACACAGGAAAACAGAAATATCGGTTTATAGCAAGCAGAGGATGCCGGGGCCCACTAGAAGGAGGTTCATCCAGCAATCAGTTACCCCGCCCTCAGCTCAGCCAATCCACGCCCGAGTGCATGCGGCACGAGGACTCCAACTGGGGTGCGGTTCCAATGGGCCGAAGATATGCCTGCCCAGTACAATACCTTGGTGATATCTAACACCGTCGATGTCCATGTTGGGGGAAAATAGACAAGACGAGGCCTTTATGTCCAAGGAGGACTATGCAATTATAAGGACACTCGAAGAGCCGTGTGCTACCGACCTAGCCTATAGGCCGGTGATAGGTTGATTATGGATCGACGCCCTTGTGTCCAAGGAGCATAACCTCTAAGGAAGATGATTCAATTATAAAGATGCTCAAACAGCTATGTGCCACCAACCTAGCCCATAGGACGGTGATAGGTCGATTATGTATTGACCATATCTCGGCCGATCGTCAATTATGAATCGCCCATAGATCAGCCATGAGTCAATTGTGAATCAACTATAGATCGGGAGTCACATGATCTATAAGTTCACAGCTCACAAATAACAAGGACTCATGCACAGGTAGAGTTGGGGTCTGTTTTGCTTACCGACCCAAGGTCGACCTAAACAATCTAAATAGACTCCTAATGTCCCAGAAGATCTCTAGGGGATAATATCATATCCCAATAATCTTGGGAATCCTTTATCTTATAGAAATCCTGAATTACAGCCACAAAATCAAGGGAGAATCCAACTGAAAAGATATGCTTAAGTATCCTATAAATAGAGGCACATTTCACCATTCAAGGTACGTTCATATACCAAAAACTCTAATATTTGATTGACATATTCTTTGGGAAGATCTTACTCCCTTCTCAAAGACCTAGATCCTGACTTCGGCATCGGAGAGTCCCCTGCCATAACCAAGGCCTCCTTTGTCCTTCTTTTCTAACCTCTGCAGGTCCAGGGAAGGCTTGCGCATTGGATCTATCGAAAAATAATATCAACAGTTTGGCGCCGTCTATGGGAACGACAACATCTTAATCCGTTCTTGCTCTACCAAAAACATTCCAAGATAACCCGTAATGGCAAAGGGAAAAAAAAATGCTCAATCCCCTCCGGTCGTGATTCTGATCACGACTCTACCCGCACCAGAACGTGCTCCACGATCTATGGAGCTTCCTGAACAACAGGAGAGTTGTCAGGGCTCCCCATAGCACCAGGCTACATCAGGTTCGAGTAGACACAACCAGCAAAATTGCGGACGGAATGGATGACGGAATGCCCTTGAAAAGGAGGGTTGAGACATCAAGGCCAACCTGGGCTATAAGAAGCAAATGCTGGAGCAAATGCAACCTCAGCGAGTGCCAGAATTCGGTCAGAGGAGGGGACAGTCGAGCTACGTCCGACCCCCCTCGACCCTCTGCTGCACATGCTGCTTCGCAACCGAGCCAGCAGCACGATCCGGTTGAACTTGCCCCGACTCATGTTTCAGGGACTATCCCATTACACGCATCTGACCTGCGTCATGAGATAGATCGGAGGAGGCGTAACCGACCTCTTGTCGAAGTTCAGCTAATAGTGAGGAAACATGGAAGGTTGAAATCTAAAATCTGCAAAAGCATATTGCAAATATGAAGCAAACTCACCAAGCCAATCCTTCTGGGGCAGAAGAAACTGAGTCTCCGTTCATAGCCGACATGATACGAGCGCGGTTACTTGTAACACCCGTACTTTTTAGTACGCGGGGTGTTACCATTGTAACCCTAGTTAACAAACTTATTTGAACGTACACACCCAACCTATGATATTCACTAACAATTGATAATTCAAAACCCACTCATCCCAACTATTAATCCTTGAGAGGGACAATCACATTATCTTGAAAGTAGACCTTAAGTATCAAATCAGAGTTGTAGATCACAGATCTACCATTCATCAGAGTCCAACTTGAAGGCCTTCCACCTATTCATCACACTTAGACCATCGGACCAATAATCCAACCATGAATCTTCATTTAGATGAACCCTAGGACCCTTACGACCGTTGGCAAAAATCTTCATCCTTAAATTAAGAGATCCAACCGTTGGATTACTTGAACCATGCAAAGTTCAAGGATAGTGAATTAGACTATCCCTTGGAGTAGCCCATTTTATGATAAGAAATCCTAAACTTTAGACTTCTAACACGAAGTATACGACCCACATGTTAAATATACGAATGAATAATGATAATAATGATAACAATAATGATAATAATAATAATAAGGAAATAAATAACAATATATAAATAATAATAGAAATATTATTTCAATAGATTATAGGATAGACGGCCCTATCGTAAGAAAGGGGTCATGACATGATTTAAGTTAATAAACAAATGTACATGTATATAATATAATAAAATAAAGTAAAATAACAAAAATCAACTTTATTCGGGTAATATGTTACGCTAAGAAATTTATAGTAGAAATGTACAGATGACCCCCTTAGGCTCTTTTGAAAGTCAAGGTCCAAATTGGAACTAATCCGACCGCTAAATCGACCAAAATGATCAATTAGACATATAGATTGATAGATGTGGTCCGCCTGGGTTTTTAATCTAGCCCATCGTCGGTCCAAGACTTTACAATAACTAGCTAAAACATATAGATGGAGTGGATTAATCAAATACATCACAGTGGACTCCACTGAATGGTGTACACCAAGGGTGGTGCTCCCGCGGCACACCAAACCCGTCAACACGGTCAAATCGTGTTGACCCAATGAAAACAAAAAAAAGGAGAATTTCTCCCCTTCGTTTTCCCGCCAACGGAGAATTTGAAAATGGGTCCACTGATTAAGTCCCAATCAATGATCAGGACCGTCCATCATGATCAAAGGACAAATCCTACCAGGACTATAAGCGTTTCCACACGAGTTCTACGCGCACCTGTGAACAACTTCATCCATAAACAGTGCTTTGGGCGCACGAGATTTCTAAAAACAGAAATTCTATTTCGCTACCAATGAGCTGGCAATCCATGTACGGGAAATTCTCCCATCCTAACCGCACGTCAGGAGAATTCAAACCCTTCATTTTAGGGTGCTCATCTCCTTCTTTTTGCATGAGACTTCACTGATGCCGCTGTTGGAATCAAACCTTTAAGAAATGTTAATAGCCACTCATTTAATGGGTCCCACAATGTTCTAGGGTTGCATCCACACCATCTAGGTGCAGTAGATCGTAAGATCAACCACAAACTGATGATCCGCCATTAACGGCGTGATCATCTTCCTTGTTTAACTAGGAATACCCATCACCTTTGAATGGGCCCCATTCGCTAATTCGAGTCATCTAATGGATGGTCCACCCCATCAGAAATACATCCTAGTGTTTTGATCTTGGTCATACAATCAAGTGTAATTAAGAACAGAAGTTTCTTCTAGATATATTCGAGTTATTATTCACGCCCGTAACTAATCCAACGATTAGTTACGGCCGACCTTTTGAGAAGGAGATTAGAGAGCCTTTAAAAAGGCCTCTTTTAGGGCAACACTTTCCAAAAAGAGGAAAGCGAGAAAAGAGAGAGAGAAAGGAGAGCATTGGCGTCGTCTAACCATCGCATCGAGCTGAGATGACTCGGTGCGAGTCACTGCAAGTTCAGGCTGAGTCCAGGGCTTCACCCGGTTGTTTCCAATAGAGAAACAGAAGGAGAAGGAAAGAAAGAAAAAGAGAGAAGAAAGAGAGAACGAGTGCGTGTCATTGCCGCACCAACTCAATTGAACCGAGTTGGCCGGTTTCTGAGGCGAGTTAGTGCGAGTATGGTGAGTCTGATATGGGGTCACGCTCCTTCCTGGCCGATTCAAAAAATAGAAGGACGGAAGGAAGGAAGAAAAAAAAAGTGAGAGAAAGATTGAGAAGGAGAGACGTATAAGTCTCTCTTCACTAACCAATTCCCACAGTCAGGTCTGTGACTCACTATCCAACTCAGGTCGAGTCTAAGTTCATCCAGACACTAGTTCGAGTCTCAGCAATATTTAGAGATGTTTGGATTTTCAGAGAAGTAGATGGAGAAAAGAGGAAGAAAGAAAAGGAAGAAGTCGAATTGAGTCGACCCGCTGGTTTTTTGACGAGTCGGGCCAAGCTTGACTGAGTCCAGACCTTGCTGGAACTCAACATTATAGGAAGAAGAAGGGAGAAATAAAAGAAAAGGGGAAAGAGAAGAAGAAGATGGGAGAAGAAGGAAAGAAGAGAAGAGAAGTAAATAGAAAGGAGGAAAAGAAGAAAAGCCGAGACAAAGAAAGAAGTCAGCCGTGTTGCGTCGATCCCGACTCAACTCAGCTCGACAAAGGCCAGGTAAGTTTTTAGTTGGGTCCAAATTTTACTAGATTTTGGACTAGTTGAATTAACTCGGCTGAGTCAATCTAAATCTTTACCATCGTATTAATGGGTCACCTTTGATTTCACGCCTACCCATGACCAGTTCTTAATGCAAATGGATATTTCAGTTTGCAAATGAACCCTTGTTGAAAAGGCCATGCCTCCAACAGGTGTGTGGTGAAACTCCTTTTGACATTAAGTTTATATTGCATCTAAGTCTAGTGATAGATCTGATCCTTATTTGGTCCCTCCTTTTTAACAGACTAGGTATGAGGTTGAAAGTTGGTTGCAGTTATATCAAAATTTGAGAATTCCAGCATGTCTCTGAATTCAAATTGCATTTATTTGAGCTAAGCTTAGGTTTTTGCAATTGAATTATGGCTACTCAAATACGGAGGTGAGTCAAGCCCTTAGGCTCTTATTAAAGTTTGAAATAAAATCTAATTTACTTTCATTATTAGTCTTGAGTAATGTAGGAAATTTGGTTATCTCCATTTCAACTTTAAAATCCATTCGTGTTGAATTGAATTAGACGATTTAAGTGAGCAATTTAGAATTGACGAAGTAATTTTACTTTAGGGATGTTTGATTCTAAATTTCTGGTATAAATATAGGAAATTAGACCTTTTCCAAAAGAACTTATGAATATTTAAACAAATATGGATCATCTCAGAAGAACTTACGAACCTCGATGAAGAATTTTTTTCTTATTTTGCGCAGTCCAATGTGTCGGTGTGAAACATGTGGCAAGATAATTTGTAATTTCAGCAAACCAAGTGAGTGAGAGATTTTGAACAATTGTTCATCAGGGAACATGTCACTTATATGTGTCATCTCAAGGGAATCAGAGAGATCAAGGCAGGAAAGATGGTGAACTACTACGTTCTCTACTCTCTTTTTATCTTTTATTTCTAATTCAAATTCTTGGAGTAGGAGGATTCATCTTAGCAGGCGGGGTTTAACATCATTTTTAGAAAAAAGATACTTGAGCGCTGCATGATTTGTGTAAATGACGATCTTGGATCCAATCAAGTAGTACCTAAATTTGTCCAAAGCGAACGTTACGGCTAAGAGTTCCTTTTTCGTAGTAGAGTAGTTCACTTGGGCATGATTTAGAGCTCTACTCGCGTAATGAATAACGTAGGGCTTCTTTTCTTTTCTCTGGCCTAAAATCGCCCTAAGAGCATAGTCAGACGTGTCAAGTTCAAAAGGCAGGCTCTAGTCGGGTGGCTGCATGATAGGTGCAGTGGTTAACATGCCCTTGAGCTTAGTAAAAGCTTCATGACATTACTCAATCTACTCGTATGGTGCATCCTTTTGAAGTAGATTGCATAAGGGACGAGAGAGGTGACTAAAGTCTTTTATAAATCTTCTGTAAAAACTGGCGTGTCCTAGGAAGGATCGCACGTCTCGTATGTTCTTGGGTGGAGGTAGGTTAGAGATAAGATCAATTTTAGCCTTATCTACCTCAATTCCCTTGAACGAGATGTTGTGTCCAAAGATAATTCCCTTACGAATCATGAAGTGACACTTCTCTTAATTCAGTACCAAGTTCTTTTCCTCACATCGCTTCAGCACATTTTTCCAATTTTCTGAACATTCACTGAAGGATGGACCAAAGACCGAGAAGTCGTCCATGAAGACCTCTAAATATTGCCCCACCATATCAGAAAAAATACTCAACATACATCGTTGAAAGGTGGCGGGGGCATTACATAAAATGACATCCTTCGGTAAGCAAAGGTGTCGTAAGGACATGTAAATGTAGTCTTTTCCTGATCTTCAAGGGCTATCTTTATCTGATTGTAGCCCGAATACCCATTAAGGAAGCAGTAATATGAATGACCAGCTAGCCTTTCTAAGATTTGATCAATAAAGAGCAAAGGAAAGTGGTCCTTCCTCATGACGGTATTCAATTTCCTGTAGTCAATACACATTCTCCAACCAGTAATGACTTTAATTGGCACGAGTTCATTGCCGGCATTGGCTACGATGGTGATTCTAAACTTCTTAGGAACCACCTGAGTTCGACTCACCCATTGGCTATCAGATATTAGGTATATGATACCTACATCCAATAGCTTAAGAACCTCGGCCTTAACCACTTCATGTTTGGATTTAGTCTAGTTGTGGTTGTCGTAAGGTCTTCGCATTATCCTCAAGATGAATGCGGTGAGTACAAATCACAGGCTCAATTCCCTTGAGGTCCGCAATCGACCATCCAAGGGCTCTATTATGCTCAATTAGAGTAGAAATGAGCATACTCTCTTGTTCTTGTTCAAGGTGGGAAGAAATCACCACCGGGTATGTCTCATCTTGACCTAAATAGATATATTTCAAATCAGAAGGCAAAGGTTTTAGGTCAAGCTTTGGTGCCTTGAGGTTAAACGGTGGAGGCATTACATCAGTTTGGGACAATTCTTCGAATTGTGGCCTCCACTGGTTAACTTCAAGTACCGGTACAGTATTCAGCATAGTCTCCATCTCCCTAATCATATCATTATCAAAATCATGGGAGTGGGCCAGGCACATCTCTAAAGGGTCAGAGGCTAAGGTCAAAAGTATTCTATCTTTCACGAAAGAGTTAATCATATTAATATCGTGGAAATCATCATCACCCTCTGACTATTTGACTATGTTGAAAAAGATATTCAACTCCAATGTCATATTCCCGAAAGACATACTCGTGACTCTGTTCTTGCAATTAATGATTGCGTTTAAAGTGGCGAGGAATAGATGACCAAGAATCATGGGAATTTGAGTACTCATGTTACTGATGGGTTGCGTATCCAAGACGATAACATCTACTGGGTAGTAGAATTTATCAACCTGGACCAATACATCCTCAATTACCCCTCTCGGTACACGAACTGAGCGATCAACAAGTTGTAATATGGTTATGGTGGGTTTTAATTCACCCAAACCTAACTGTTTGTAGACCAAGTAGGGAATCAAATTTATGCTCGCTCCTAAGTCAAGAAGTGCGTGCTCAATTCGGTAATTCCTAATTACACAAGGTATGGTTGCTCTATCAGGATCTTTATATTTCTGTGGCACATCTTGCTTCAGGATTGTACTCACTTTTTCAGTTAAAAAGATCTTCTTTTGAATATTTTGTCGTCTTGTGGTTATGCATAGGTCTTTCAGAAATTTAACATATGAAGGTATTTGTTTCACCGCATCTAGTACAGAAATATTGACTTTCACTTGTTTTATCACCTCTAGAATGTCATAAGAGTTAAAGAGAGGTTTTGAAGTAACCAACTGTATGTGTTATGATATTCTAGCTCCTATGTTGTCAAATTTTGGAGTACCAAAACCTCTCAGTTTGTAGTGCCAAAATCAAGATTTAAGAGTCTCAAGTTCAAGCTTTATCCTTTAACAAGATCTTAAGCTTCGCGAATGTCACGCCCCAAACCCGAAAATCAGATTCACATGAATTCCGATTGCCGAATCCGGTGCCGACAGCCTCCGTAGTGCCCCATTCTCGGCTCCTGATAATCAAATGCCAGATTTCGATTCTGGGATCCTACAAGGAGGATTTTCAGAATGATTTTTTTTTTGTAATGGAGCATAACCACAAGCATAACCAAGTCACAAAACAACATCACCACATATCCAATATATCAAAAATTTTAAGTACAATGCGGAAAGGGAAATACAAGGTGATCAAAAAGCTCCAAAATGGTCTAATACGCGCTCCTGCCTCAGCGCTGCTGCTGTCCATCGCTACCTGCAGGCAACTATCGTGCATAAGCTTACAAAAACTTAGAGGATGGTGTAAGTGTGTGCGTAAGGCAAACACCAAGTGTACAGTATCAGAACAATGCGGAAGTATGTGGTAAGTCCATAGAATCAACCATGCCAAGGCTATGTAATGCAGGATGTGAATGCTATCGGCCATACCAAGGCCATGCGATGCGAGATATGAATGTCATCGGCCACACCGATGCAATGCAAGGCCTACATAGCCGAATGTCATATGCGAAATGCAATCCAAGTAAGTCGGTACTCCTCAAGTACACATATCAGTACAGTTCCCCTCTGGATATCACTGGGGTCTAATACGCTTCGTAGTGACTGCCACCTCCCTAGCTGCATAGTCAAGCAAGCAGAATAGACCTCACTATCTGTCTGACCAGTAGTCTGTCAATACCTACCCGGCTCGTCGATAGCGGACTCATTTACGAGCTGGTCAAACTCAGCCTAGCTTATAGGCCCCTCACTCAGGCGGATAAGGCCACACCCCCTTTCAACCGACCACGACACAGTGGGAGACACGGCCTACTGGTATTCGACACTCGGGCGCTCGTGTATCCACTCGGTCTAGACGTTGGAGCATCTCCTAGTACCAAAAAGGTTCTGGGACTTTCACCCAAGGACATCCTAAGTACCGACAGTGCTAGAGTCAAGCATTTTCGGTATCCAATACGGCCATCCACGATATACTTATGGAGCCACGGCCCTGATGTCTCTAGGACGTGCAATGATCAAGTCATACATATACGAGATGCATTAATCACACGTCAAATCATGAAGAAATCCAGCACGTACTGCGCGATCATGTAGGGCACTCTATCTCATAATGAGTCCTGTAAATGGTCTGCCCAATGGCGTATGCTATAATCAGTCACTACTCATATCAAGTATACATATGATGCGTATGGGCATGATTCATGGGATTATACTAAGCATGTTATAAGGCGATGAATAACAACTAGTATGGGCCTATCAATGGGCCCTAAGGAGAGTTACAATGCGGACATTTAACCAACATTGTACATATAATGTGGACGTCAAACCATCATTGTTACCTAGGCAAGGCCCGCCATAAATATCATTACATGAACTATGGGGAAACACACATTGCAATGGACCCTAAGGACATCCCATTGGGCCTCGACCCATGGGCTATATCACATGGGCCTTACATTCATCAAATGGGCTGTATTAATGGGCCTCACCAATGAGCCTTAAGTATATTGCAATGGTCCATGATCCATGGGCCTTGAAATACATCAAAGTGGACCTCACAACTTGGGCCTTAAATATATCAGATGGGCTTGAATCCCATGGGCCTTATATAGATTAAATGGGTCGGATCCCATGGGCATTGTATATGTCAAATGGGCAGAAACCCATGGGCATTACATATGCTAAATGGGCTTAATCCCATGGCCTTAGATGTGCACTAAGGTGGGCCTAATCATTTGAGCTTTAGATATATTCCAAAGTGGCCTCAATGGATGGCCACAATTAAGTCAATCATGGGCCCTAAACACATATCAAGGTGGGCCCATTTGAACCATAGATCTGCCTCATTTTTAGCTCTTAAAATAAATGGACGGTTAGGATACAACTCATGCATCATGGTGGGGGGTCCACTAACCGTCCAGCAGCCAGGCTCATGGCTGGATGGCATAGATAAAACACATACATCAGAAGGGCCCACCACATGGATGATGGCGTGAATAAAACACATACACTGTGGTGGGTCCCACCCTGCCAGCACACGCACTCCATGGTGACCGCCCCCACCAGGGATCGATGCCAGGACCTCAAGTGTTGAAACGAGGTATCTCCACCCAGTCCGCCAGTGGGACTGGCGTGGACAGTGGGTCCCACGTGGGGCCCACCATAATGTTTATTCTTCATCCAACCCGTTGATAAAGGTCACAGAGACCTGGGTGCAGGGAAAACACAAATTTTAGCTTGATTAAAAACTTCTGTGGACCCCAAAAAGGTTTCAATGGTAGAATTCAATTCACACTGTTTCTTATGGTGTGGGCTACCTAAGGTCTGGATCAAGTTAATTTTTGAGTGGGGCCCGCCTAAGATAGGGGCCCACCATTTAGACGGCTTAGATGGCGAATAAGCATCAAGGTGGGGCCCACGTACAGGGCCGTGGGTCCCTACCCACCGTCCGCCCGCCAGCCGTTGGCGCGGCCAGCTTCTGTGACGCAGCAGCAAGCTGCTGCTATTATTTTTATTTTTTTATTTTTTAAAGAAAACCTGTTTTCTTGAGGTTTTTTGTATGTGGGGCCCACTCCAAGTGAATCCACTCCATTCATTGGATTCTACGGCTCGAAACAGTCTAAATGAGCCCCATATCCGATTTTTTTTTTTGGCATATAAAATGACCAAAGCGTATTTCAATGGTAGCAGTACTGTTTTCAACGCTATGGCCCACTGGATACTCCGATCATCCTCATTTTTCGGCTCAACGCCTAAAATGAGTCGGGGAAGGGGATGGACGGCTTGGATTAGAAACATACATCAAGATGGAGCCTATGCAAGCGGCCCTTTCCAAAGGCTTTGAAATAAGCCCATATTTGTGTTTTCCTTCCAGCGTCCAGCGTCTGGATGTTTCCTTTCTTTCTTTTTCTTTTTCCTTTTTTTTCGTTTGTTTAGGTGGGCCACCACAAGATGGATGATATATCTAAGATGGGCCCCACTCATGGAGGGCTTGGATAAAATACATATTTCATGTGGGGCTCATTCAAGTGAGCCACATGGCCTCATCAACATTCAAGAAAAATAAATAAAAATGAGAGAGAGAGAGAGAGAAAAGTGGGACACATGTGTGATGGAGGGACCCCGATACTATGGGCCCTCCGTTTCAACTATCCAATCATACATCAATGGGTGTCATTGCATATGAGCCACCCAAATAAAAGATCAACGGTAGAGATCCCTCTCGACCCAAAATGAACGGTCTATATGACCTCTTAATGCAAGAAAAGTAAACATCATGATGGGGGTCCATGGAGAATGGCCCCATCATAGAATGATTTGATGATCAAGATGGGCCATCGGCCACATCTTAGGGTCCCAAGTGAGATCCAAACCATTAATCGGTTGGCCTCACTTAGCCCATCTTAAAAACATGAAAAATTAGGCTATAGAGGCACCCACCACTTGATCTTCTTGGTCCGTTTGAAAGCTACACTCCTTATGCTTCACTTTGATGGTGGAGATAGGAAATGGATGGCTAGGATTAGAGCTTTTGGGATGGGAAGTGGGCCACTAAAATCACCTCTTCTCTCATGGAAACCTTGGACGTGTGATGCTCTCTTGGTTGCTTGGAATTGTTGAGAAATGAGAGAGAGAGAGAGAGAGAGAGAGAAAGAGAGAGAGAGAGAGATGAGATGTAAGGAGATTGAGGTGAGTGATGGGGTGATGGTTGATGGATGTGAGTGATGGGTGAGGTGATGTGTTAGTTGACTTTGGTGGTTGCTTGACTTGTGAAGAAAGAAAGCATGGTTGCTTTGTACTTGACATGAGAGGTGATTGATGAGATTGATTGATGTGATTGATTTGACACTTTGTAGAGATCCTCTTGAAAATATAAATGCGTGGCGTTTTCTCAAAATAAACGCCGACCCACATCTCTTAGTCATGGTATCAGATCGGTGCGTGAGTCGTGGTGTTGGAACCGCGGCGACTGTGCAGTCGCAATGGTACAAGTCTTGGATTAAGCTGACTCAAATGTATAGGATACGACTTACGGTCATGTGCAACGTCAACTACAAGTCGCGGATTGTCAGAATTTGACGAGAAGGATTGCGGGAAGCAACGGAACAGTACGGATTAAGATACGGGTCTTACAGCGAACTTCAAAGAACGTCTATCATCTGAAGAAAAGAAGGTTCAATGTTCATACATCATGTTCAAGGTATGAAAGACCTTAGATTGACCATAGGGTAAGTCATTTTGAATACATAATTCAATTATATCATTTTATAAGTGAATAGTCTGTTTCTCGACTAATCCTGGACTCTGTTTGACTAGTCCTAACACTGGCTCGACCCATCCAAGAAATTTTAAGACCAGTCTTAAGTTTATTGCAAATTTTTAAAATTTTTTGTTAAGCTGCGACCAGTCCTAGAAACTGCTCGACCGGTCGTGTGAACAATGCACGACTCGTTCACGACCAGTCGTGGACAGGTCACGACCAGTCGTGAAGGCCTCATGACCGGTTGTGAAAAGCCTACAACTAGTCATGGAACGGTTTTATCCAATTGTACTCAAAATTTCAAAAATCTATTGGTCCTACGATCAGTCGTAATGTCCACAGGACCAGTCGTGAACGTGATTTTTTCACCTATAAATAGAGCACGATTTTTAGAGTTTGGTATTCAATTCAAGTAAAATCAAGACACTACTTTGAGAGATAAGTTTGTAAACGTTTTAAGCTATATTGTGCATATTTAATATTCTCTTTTATTAGCTTTGTTATATTTAATTTTGTATTCTGCATTCCAATCTGATCTGAAAGAGGGATTGAAGTATTCCCACTTCTTGGAATCAAAATCAAATAGAGCTAGCCCAACTTGATTTAATTTAAAATCAATTTAGAACCTATAACCATTTCATAAGTGAGTGTGGACATTGAACTTCTATATTCGAACTTCTACTCTGATTTGGTTTTTCTGGGCTGCAACATAAGGAGAATATCCAGGTATTTTACAGTTTTGTAATTTCCTTTATTTTGGTTTCTTTGAGATTAAGCCAGAAAAATCTCTCAATTTTGGTTATCTG
Organism: Magnolia kwangsiensis; assembly: GCA_037074715.1. Lineage (NCBI taxonomy): Eukaryota > Viridiplantae > Streptophyta > Magnoliopsida > Magnoliales > Magnoliaceae > Magnolia > Magnolia kwangsiensis. Next base: position 28,498,543 of record CM073585.1, on the reverse strand, counting down.
ATGTGATCTAGAAAACTCAGAGTGTGGGGTTTTTTGAATTGTTTAAGTCCACTTGAAAGATACAATTGTGAAGGTTTAAGGTGAACTTAGAAAAATTTATTTTCATAGTGAATGCTAATATCCACTATGTGAGGATATTAGGAGTGGATAGCTGTGTGGCTGTTGTTTAACAGTTGGTGTACACACAGGTGAACCACTATAATTTTTTGTGTTTTGTGATTTTGTGGTTTCCTTTCTTTATTCTTTTTAATTCAAGATTATGAGATGTATTTGTGGATGTGAATGTTGAATCTTTACATTTCAGCATTGTGGGGAATGTTGTAATAGTTTAGATTTCCTTTCTTACTATTTCCTTTTTATTCCTCTTTAGTTTGAGTTTTTGATACACAAATCGTTCTAGTAAGGTTGTCCTGCCATAAACTCTTGTTTTTTATGGTGTAAGGTTGTCCTTAGAACAACATTTGTATTAACCTCTCAATACTAGAATTTTGAGGTTGTTGCTTCCTTTGATTATTTGCAATTCATTTGGCTATCTTATTGTTTAATTCTAGTGTTATTTTTTTAATTTAGCATTGTCCTATTCACCTCCATCTAGGACGTATAGCTCGGCCTTTTCAAGTGGTATCAGAGCCTAATAACTCAGTTTAAATTGTTATTTCTTTAGGATTAATTTCCTGAGCTAATCGATCTGAGTTGTTTATAAGATGTTAAATTTTGATAGCCTTTTAGTCACTAGGCCTCCACCATTTAATAGCACCAATTATGCCGATTGGAAAGCCAGAATGAGGATTTTCTTAAAATCCATAGATGAGAGTGTGTGGCTAGCCACAGTGACTGAATGGACCCCTCCTACCACTGAAGTAACTGGCATCGATGGATACAAATCTATGAGAGTAACACTTTATTTTTCCTGGACCACTCTTCAGAAAAGTGAGAGTAGTGCCGATGCAAAAGCAGTAAATGCAATCACTTGTGCACTATCACCATATGAATTCATGAGAATTATATTCTATAATTCTACAAAGCAATCCTGAGATATTTTAGAAATGACACACGAGGGAACATCAATTGTCAAGAAATCTAAAGTCCAAATCCTCATAACCAAATTTGAGGAAATACGTATGGAAGAAAATGAAATGTTCATGGACTTCTATACAAGATTAAATGACATTACGAACTCTATGTGGGTTCTTGGTGATAAAATCTCAGAAAGTAAAGTCTATGCAAAGATACTATGCTCACTTCCTGAACGGTTCAATTCTAAGATAACTGCGATCCAGGAACTTCGTGATATGGATAATATGAGGGTAGAAGAATTAGTTGGCTCTTTACAGACTTATGAGTTAACTTTTAAAGCTCCTAAAGGTAAATCTATCGCCCTTAAATCTTCTAAAAGTGTTTCTCAAGAAAATAGTAATAATTCTGATTTAAAAATTTTTGAAGATGATATGGCCCTTTTAGTTAAAAAGTTTTACAAAATTTTTAAAAGTAAAAAGAGAGTTTATTTTCAAAAATCTAATGATAAACAAATATCTAAATCTAAAACTCAAAGATCTTTAAAAGACAGTCAGTATTACAACTGTCATGAATATGGGCATTTAGCAAACAAGTGTCCTAAAAAGTACAAACCTAAAAAGAAAGGAATGTTGGCTACTTAGGATGAATCTTCTGGCACTGAAGCCTCTTTTGAATCAGAAGATTCTAAAACCGAGTTGGGCAATGAAGTTAAAGCCCTTATGACTCTAGCCAAGTTCACTTTTTCAGATAATGATGATTTAACTAGTGAAGAAAATCAGAATAGTGATCATGAAAATGAAGATGATCTTCAAGATGCTTATAATGTCATTTATAAGGAAAGTTGTAAAATTGCTGCTAAACTAAAACTTCAAAAAGAAAAGTTTTTAAAGCTAAAAAAAAATTTGATTCTCTTATATTAGAAAAATCCCACATTTCAGATTGTTTTGAAAAACCTAAATGTGATTTAGATTTCAAAACCTTCCTAATTGAAAATCTAAAATCCGAAAATAAAAAACTAAAACTTGAAGTCTCTTCACTTTTGAGTTTAAAGGACACATAGAAGTATGGCCAGGGTGATCCAAAATTAGAAAAACTTCTATCCGGATTCAAAAAATGTGGTGACCGATCTGGTTTAGGATATGACAAAAATATTCCTCCCAAACATAAGAATACTCCTAAGTTTATGAAAGGAGAGTTTTCAAACTCAAAAGGGAAAATTTCAAATCAAAATTATTCTAAAAATGCTAAAACTTTTCAATCCTTAAAACCTAAAAACAACCATATCAACTATAAAAATCAGAGCCGTAATCCTTTAGCTGAGAAAATTATTGATTTACTTAAGAAGATCTTAAAATCTAATTCAATGAGTCGGTCTTATAACAACTACAATCATAAGAATACCAACTATACTCTTAAACCCAAAACCTTAATGAAATGGGTTCCTAAGGTTACTTGCTTGGTTGCCCACACCGCTTTCAAAGCTTCAAGTCATTCAAAGTGGTACCTAGACAGT